>CM063497.1:40780019-40915019 GCA_032207245.1 Pardosa pseudoannulata
TCGCCATTTTTTTTAGGACCGATACAGACTCGAGAGTCTTCGATATCTACAAATGATAAGTTGATTCCAGTTGTATTCCTTAGGCATTTATTTAATTGTTATAAAATAATTTAAATCAAGATCTATTTTCCATGTGTTTCTTAATGAGTTTTAATTTTTTCTTTCTCAACACTAGGACAATGTAACATTATTTTTACATACGTACATAATACTCTCCCTCATTTCTGAATTTCATTTTTCTCAGATTTCTCGTAGATTTCTCGAAAATTGGATACAAACTGACAAACCAATACTTAACCGCTGGTTAACTCAAAGTAATCCTAACAAATTTAACGTCTAAAATTAAATAAATCTCACTGAGAAAAATAACCTGTACTTTTGGATAAGAACTTGAATTCCGATTAATCGGGGTAAGTTTGATCCAAGTCGTAAATTTTAGGTAAACAGACACTCCTTCAATTCTAATGTTAAACTATATTAATAGAGAAATGCAAAATACAGTCGACTCCGCTTAATGTGATCTTGGTTAATGATATCAATCGTTTATTGTAATCGAAATCACTTGTTCCCGATTTTCTCTATTCATTTGTATGTCAAAATTATCTCTTTATGTGATCGGTTAATGGTATCAGTTTTCGAACCTCATTTTAAATGGTAAAGGATTATTCACGATGTATTCGTATTCAGAAGGAATCCATACTTTTTTCCCCTTCACTTTTGTTTGAATTTCCGAGAATTCTCCTCTTCCACCTAGGGAAATGGGGAATGAACAAAAGGAGTGGGCAATTACACGTTCCTGGAATTTTTCGATAAATACGCACACCCTGCTTTTGGTCAATGGTCGTGAGATAAGTAGAAGGCAACACATTCTTATCGGAACTGAGAAGGAGCGTATTCACATTTTATGCCTTGCTCGTTATACAGTGGACTCCGCTTAATGTGATCGCGGTTAAGGATATCAATCGCTTATTGTAATCGAAATCACTTGGTCCCGATTTTCTCTATTCATTTGTATGTTAAAATTATCGTTTTATGTCATCGTTACATCGGTTAATATCATCAGATTTCGAACCTCATTTTAACTGGCAAAGAAATATTCACAATATATTCAGAAGGAACCCATTCTTTCCTTTCACTTAGCTGTTTGAATATCCAAGAATTTTCCTCTTCAAACTAGGGACATGGGGAATGAACAAAGGAGTGGGGTTTTACACGGTCCTGGAATTTTTCAGAAATACGCACACCCTGCTGGTGGTCAGTGGTTGTAAGATAAGCAGAAGGCAACACATTTTTATCGCAACTGAGAAGGAGCGTATTCACATTTTACGCCTTGCTCACTTACATGCAGCTTGTCGATATGGAACCCAGAAACTGAAATGGTTTAACATTAAAACAAAACATAGAAATTTTAAATCGTTATGACATGTTGCTTATGATTACGAACAATTTATCAATGAGATTCTTAGAAAAAATTGTAGACAAATAATTATGTATACAATTATTATGTTTTGAAGGATAATATACAGTATATCAATATAAGGCAGTGGCGTGCGGTAGCTGTTCATGCAGGTTGTGCAGAGAGCAACAACAACAACAATAATAATAAAACCATAAAAATGTACATTAAACACTTCTTTAACGTTTATTATTCATTTGTACACAAAATCCAGACGTCTATCCGTATTACTAATAATAACGAAAAGCTTATATTTCCAAGGAAAACTTATATTTTCAGCAAACGTAGCACCACACGGCGCCCGCCGCTGCGGTGCCTCATCAGGATGCTCATTGGTGCCGTCAAACCGAAAGTCCAGTCCACATGCAGAGGATTTCACTGCACGCTGGCGCAATAGAACGAACTGTTTCTCGTTCGGTCAGCGGATTAAATTATATTTATTAATTGTTTTTAACATTTGGAAATCATATATTCTGCGAAAAACATCGTGACAATTTTTAAAAACAAAAGCAGGGATATAGTGTTCCAGATATAACTTATATACTGTAAAACACAATGAATAGTAAAATTTGAACTGTTCTCTTAGAATTCGTTTCTTTTTTGTCTAACAAAACAAAATTCTTTTTCAGCGAATTATTTCAATAAATAGAATACATCACCGAAATTACTTTACCACACTAAAACATTTCCCTTTATATCGATGAAATATTTCTTTTATATTTTCATGAAAACAAAATCTTACAATATATAAATTTAAACATTAACCGTCTGCAAAATCGTATGGCCAGTTAATCAGTTAAAAAACCAAAAGCTCTTCAGCACGTAATTCCCCGTTCTAATACAACGCTTAATAAACCGTACCTTCGGATGATTCTGAATGCGAAGTGCAGGAAAAATAGTTGCACTTGCCTCAGTGCCATAGTATGCTGTGCTTCTCCAGTAGCCCATACATATAAAGCTTGATTTTCTATTAGTGCGAAGTGCGTACACATAAAAATTTCTTATGTTTGTTTGCTTTTGAACGCGCTACGTGGTGCAGCACCTAGTACCGCACGCACTGTGAGAATAAAAGCAAGCAAATCAACATATTTGAATATTTTATAAATAATATTTACTATATACCATATAAAGATAGGTAGACATACGTGCAGAAAATTATTGTCTCTCATAATTTTGCTAGGTTGTGCAGTGCACGCCCTGCACGTATGGACCACACGCCACTGATATAAGGTATGTGTTTTCATTTTGTTTTCAAATTTAGCACGTGTGAATTAAAGGGGGGTAAATTTATCTAATTCAACTCCTCTTCTTAGCCCACTCTCCTGTTTCTAATCATGGATCTTGTTGGTGCTTCAACCACATTTGGCAAAATTGGCGTGCTTGCAGCTTGCGTGCTTGCAGCTTGCGTGCATGGCGTGCTTGCAGCGTGGCGTTTGAAATCTGGCGAGGGGATCGTAACTCAACAAATTGATACATAAACAAAAACAACATTTCGAGGAAAAATTTTACAAAAATTGAATATTTAAAATCTAATTGAATTAACAAAGAAAACACAAAGGAAACACATAACATTCATACTAAATAGACTGAAACATTCACTTAATCACAAATTAAATAAACTGAGTGTGATTTTCATCACAAATTTGTGATTTAGTGTAAATTGTAAAATTAATTTAAAAACTCTTTGACTTAAAAGAAACTGTATTTTGAGTGGAGGTTGAAGAGGAGTTGTAAAATTGAAAATTTTTTTTTCAAATCTCTTATTTTGCATATCGGTTATAGTTATCAAATTCACAGTGTCCCAGACTGATCACATTAAGCGAATTCCACTGTACTATCTTGCACTCCATTGGCTATTTGCCCAAACCCGGCCTTGCATGTATCTTTAACTGTGGTCAAACATGGAGTCAGATCCCACACGGCTTCTTGCACTTAGATGAATCAGGATAAATAATGAAAAATCAATACCCTGCGGTTAACTCATCACATATGATTATTTACTTTTCCCTCCTAAATAGATTCTTTCCATTAGTAGCCAAGGAGCTTAAAAGGATGTTTTGATATACAAAGTTTAATGCGCATGACTACGCAAATAGTAGATATCAAACACCGTGCATATATTCTCCGTTACTTGCGGGATTTAAACGTACCGCCTAAATAAATACAGAAACTGTAATAAACAACAAACAGTTCATTATGGTATTAGAAATAACAACTATTTAAGTAAATGTTTAACACATATGAACCAAAGGGATAAAAACATAAAACTGAATAACTTCTTACACTTTTGAGATAATACTTTAAAGAGTATTCAATACTAGTGTTGCAAATTATACATATTTATCTCCACCCCCTCTCTCTCTCTCTCTCTCTCTCTCTCTCTCTTTCTCTCTCTCTCTCTCTCTCTCTCTCTCTATATATATATATATATATATATATATATATATATATATATATATATATACATTATATATATATATATTTAGATATATATATATATATATATTTAGATATATATATATACATTATATATATATATATATTTAGATATATATTTATACATATATATATATGTATATGTGTATATATATAAATGTATATATATACATATACATACCATACAAGTGTTGCAAATACATATTTATCGCCACCTCCTCTCTCTCTCTCTCTATCTCTCTATATATTTATATATATATATATATATATATATATATATATATGTGTGTGTGTGTGTGTGTGTGTGTGTGTGTATACATATACATACCATACGACATACGAGTGTTGCAAATTAATTATACATATTTATCACCCCCCTCTTCTCTCTCTCTCTCTGTGTGTGTGTGAGAGAGAGAGAGGTTTAAATATGTGAGATTATTGATTTACGTGTTTGAGAGCAGAAAACGCAGCTCACTCTTTTAATGAATGAATCTTTAATAATTCGTCATGAAATCACTTAACGCTTATGGATTGAGAGAGAGAGCCTTGAGAAAGGGTTGCTGCCTGAAGGTATTTCTTTGTTTGACCGTGGACGCTAGTCACACGACTCCGTGTTTGAGGGTTGACTGTTAAAATGTACAATGTACATGAATCAAGACATCATTGGTTCTTTGACTTGCCATAAGTGCAACATATATTTATGTATGTATGTATGTATGTATGTATATATATATATATATATATATATATATATATATATATATATATATATATATATATAAAGAATGGCTATGCCATTTAGATATCCTTTGTTCTCATAATTTGCCACGACAAGCGTGGAAGATGTTATTAGTCCGAGTTCCCTCTCAGAACTGACTGACTCTTTTGGCGTTGCTTCCTACGCAAATTCATATGTCTACTTCCGCGTCAGCTTCTCTACTCTGTAAAATTCCGCTCGAGGGAGTGTCTTTCTCCTATTACCCTATCATTAATGAGTTCTAACTATTTTTAATTATAACTTGCCTAATTATTAACCCCTATTTTTAAACCTGACATGTATACATACATTATTGCATTTTCATGTGAGATTTTTATAAAAACATTTCTATAAATCTTGTCATAAAAACTTTCAGTTTATTTTGAGGTGATAGGAAAGAAAATTATTTTAGTCCTTATAGTTTTCATGTTTGTTTTTTGATAATTATTTTATACTTATATTTAAAACTAGCATATAGCCCGTCCTATGACGGGATCAGTAAAAATTTTTAATTTTCCAGAACTGTAAAGTACCCTATGAGGCAGTTAAAAAAATAGTTTCTTTTTAGGCTAAGAATTATCGAATACACGCTCAATAATTTGTTTATCTTCATACTCCTCGAATGTCTCCCGATACTGTGAATGTAGTTTAGAATCCCGTTGATTTAATTTAGTCAAACCGTGTGGTTATGTATGAAAAACAGACACACCAACGAACAAACATCTTAATTTTCAAAGATATATAACTTAAACGCTAGATATTTATTAGTCCGTGAAATAGACTAGTAGACTTTTATGAAAAGAATTTGTTGTTAATACCGGTGATAAAGTTTTCATCGCAACAAAAAATAATCGACGATTAAATGTAAAATTATCACACACGTACCTAATCTGTTATTTAAGACAAATATAAAAGAAAAATTATTTACGTGATATCAAATTTCAGTGATAAAACGTAAGAAAATAATGCAGACGATATTTAAATAATTTAAAATGAGAAATGATTAAATGGGATGGTTAAAGGAATGACGTCATAATGATAGGAAAAATGTTCTTTTTACCTATTTATTATACGATAAATAAATTTAATCGCTTGCTCCTAACCGGGGAAAACGGGACTTGAAATAATGGCATTAAAGGCAAAAAAAGGGGGGAAGGGGTGGATTTCGAACGTTCCTAACCCAACTCAACAAAAATCCAATATGGATGCCTCTATCCATTCCAGGTCCAACCACTTCATAAATCCGAGGACAGACGGACAGATAACTTAGGCTATTATTATATAGGGGATTGATTGGTTATTAATATTTAGAACAGCAAAATATTCAATAATTGCTGATACGGTTTGTTTGATACATATAAAACAATATATATTTGTAATTTTTCAAAGTTCAGTGATAAAACGTATGAAAATAATGCAGACGATATTTAAATAATTTATGATAAGAAATGATTAAATGAGATGGTTAAAGGAATGACGTCATAATGCTAGAAAAAAAATTTATTTTACCTATTTGATTTGGTTTGGTTTTGAGTTCTACTGTCTAATTTTTGCAACACGGGGGCTAATGAGACCGGGACCTACAGCTTAAAGCCGATTCCGAAAGGCTACAAACATCCATGCCACAGTGAGATTCGAACCCACGAATTCCATTTTACCTATTTATTATGTGATAAATTGATTAATTGTTCTTAATCGGAGAAAATAAGGCTTGAAATATTGACATTAAACGCCCGAAAGGAGGGGAGAGAGGGGGAATTTTGAACTTTTAAAGACGTTCTTTAATTTTTGCTAACCCTAACTCATCAAGAATTCAATATGGATGCCTCTATCCATTTCAGGTCCAACCGCTTCATGAATTCTAGGATAGACGGACAGATATCTTAGGCTATTATTATATAGGGGATTTTCATCATAATTTAACGAGTTTTCCGAGTGATTTATTAAGAAAGAAACGTAGATGTAGCACATTGTGTCAAAAAGGCGAACAAACTTCTTAATTTTCAAAGATATATAACTTAAACGCTAGACATTTATTAGTCCGAGAAATAGACTACTAGACTTTTATGAAAAGAATTTGTTGTTAATACCAGCGATAAAATTTTCATTGCAACAAAAAATAATCGACGATTAAATTTAATTATCACACATGTACCTAATCTATTATTTAAGCCAAATATAAAAGAAAATGATTTACGTAATATGTAAGTTGAGTGATAATATGTATGAAAATAATGCAGACGATATTTAAATAATTTATAATGAGAAATGATTAAATGAGATGGTTAAAGGAATGACATCATATTGCTAGAAAAAAATTTATTTTACCTATTTGATTTGATATGGTTTTGAGTGGCTACGGTCTACTTTTTGCAACACGAGGGCTAATGAAACCAGGACCTACAGCTTAAAGCCGATTCTAAACGGCTACAAACATCCATTCCACAGTGAGATTCGAACCCACGAATTCCATTTTACCTATTTATTATGCGATAAATTGATTAAATGATCTTAACCATAGAAAATAGGGCTTGAAATATTGGCATTAAACGTTCGAAAAGGGGGGAACGGGCGGATTTTGAACGTTTTAAAGACTTTCTTTAAATTTGGTAACCCTAATTCATCAAAAATTCAATATGGATGCCTCTATCCATTCCAGGTCCAACCGCTTCATACATTCGAGGACAGACGGACAGATAACTTAGGATATTATTATTATTATATAGGGGATCACCTATAGAGCTACTTTGCGCATCAGTGATCAGCGAAAGCTAATAAAGCTCAGAGGCCTTAAAACGGTATTCGCCTTAGCGTGACAGCAAAAATTCGTTGGAAAGAACACAAAACTGAGAGTCGCTGAAGTAAATCTTGTCGCTACAAAATTCTATCCAGAGACCGAACTCGCGTAAAGAAATTATGCTTTGCCAGGAAGTTAGCCTTGTTAAACTTCCTTCCTCTTTTAAAAACCGTTTCACGTTCTCAAGGTCAGAATGGAAATTACCGATGTACCAGAGAACAGGCCTAAAGAACACAAAAAACTTAGTGGGCCGATTTCGAAATTTTATTTCGGTGGGAACATATTGAATGAATTTATATATATAGTCATATATATATGTGTGATACATATATGTATCCATATGTACACATAGGTATATGTTTAAATGTATATATATGCATATGTATATGTTCAAATGTATATATATATATATGCACGCATACATATATAAACATAATCAGTAGTTTTATTTTAATTTAAATTTTATTTTTTATTTTATTTTTTATTTTTTTGTGTGTTTAGATTAGATAAAAAAAACTGCTACAATAAATCTGTTATACATACATATACATACATACATACATACATATACGAACATACATATATATAACATACATATACATACATATATACATACATATATACATATACATACATATATACAAACATATATATATATATATATATACATACATATATATATATAAATACATATATATATATACATACATATACATATACATACATATATACATACATACACACACATATATATATATATACATATACATATATATACATATACATATATATACATACATAATATATATATATATACATACATACATATATATACATACATATATAATACATATATATATATATATATATATATATATACATATATATATATACACACACATATATATATACATATATATACATATATATATACATATATATATATACATACATATATATATACATATATATACATATATACATATATATATACACACAATATATATATATATACATATACATATATATATATATATATATATATATATATAATATATATATATATATATATATATATATATATATATAAATATATACATAACTAACAAGAATACTGTGCAGAGTTTATGCAGTCGTTTTACACCCTGTATAATATAATCAGAATTACGCAAAACTACTCACAAACAAACTATGTGTTGCATAAAAAAAAATGTATTGCATAAAACTTACTAAGAAAGTAAGTTCCACATTTCTTTATATGCCTGTTAAATATTTCATTTGAGAAAAATACGTATACTGACATTTCTTAAAAATTTAATGTATTATTCTCGATAATTTTTTAAATCCTTTTTGACTCAAAGATTTTCATGCCCTGTTTTAAAATTATTTTTTTACTTTTATACTGCATTTTTTACCTTTTTTCTTTTTATAAAATAAAAGCGATTTTTAAAAATATATTTTTATTGATGAGTTTATAAAACGGGAAGGATAGCATCCTAGAGAATGTGCTGTTCAATCATTCATTATGCAGTCTGTATCGGTTATATGGTCACAGCGGTAAAAAAAATCAGATTATAAGCAGGGTGACATATATGCAACAATACAACCCCATTGAATTATTGCAGGATATATTCACCTATCAGAATGTAGACTCATAAAAATAATTACACTTTTAAGGACTTTAAAAATTAATTCGAGAGTAAAAACTACATTAAAAATATGAATATTTTCTTAATTTATTAACTGAAATTACTAATCAAAAAGTGGCGTGCGGTTCATATGTGCAGGGTGTGCACTGCACACCCTGGCAAAATTATGAGGGATAATAATTTTCTGCACCTATGTCTACCTATCTTTATATGGTATATAATAAATATTATTTATAATATATTCAAATATTATGTTGATTTGCTTGCTTGTATTCCCGCAGTGCGTGCGGTATTAGGTGCTGCACCACGTAGCGCGCAAACGAACATAGGAAGTTCTGATGTGTACGCACTGCGCACTAAATTGAAAATCACGCTTTATATGTATGGGCTACTGGAGAAGAACAGCATACTATGGCACTGAGGCAAGTGCAGCTATTTTTCCTGCACTTGGCATTCAGAATCATCCGAAGGTACGGTTTATTAAGCGTTGTATTAGAGAGGGGACTTACGTGCTGAAGCGATTTTAGTTTTTTAACTGATTAACTGGCCATACGATTTTGCAGACGGTTAATGTTTAAATTTATATATTGTAAGATTTTGTTTTCATGGAAATATAAAAGAAATATTTCATCAATATAAAGTGAAATGTTTTAGTGTGGTAAAGTAATTTCGGTGATGTATTATATTTATTGAAATAATTAGCTGAAAAACAATGTTGTTTTGTTTTAAAGAAACGAATTTTAACAGAACAGTCCAAATTTTACCATTCATTGTGTCTTACAGACAGTATATAAGTTATATCTGTAACACCATATCCCTGGTTTTGTTTTTAAAAATTGTCAAGATGTTTTTCGCAGAATATATGATTTCCAAATGTTAAAAACAATTAATAAATATAATTTAATCCACTGACCGAACAAGAAACAGTTCGCTCTATTGTGCCAGCGTGCAGTGAAATCCTCTGCACGTGGAATAGACGTTCGGTTTGTCGGCACCAAAGGCATCCGGATGAGGCACCGCAGCGGTGGGCGCTACGTTTGCTCAACATATAAGTTTTTCGTGGAAGCCCGAAGCGTTGCTTTTTTGACACCGATATGACACCATACAACAAAAGACATGATTTTTGCTTCAGTGCTAGTAGAATTCTCATAAGTTTAGCTGTTTTTATAGTTATAACTCGACTACTCGTAGGTAAATATTTTATTTATTGTATTCTTTAAATTTATATTCATAATAAATAACCCGTTTCAGAATGGAGAACTCGGATGTCTCAATAATTAAAGATGATTTATTAGAAAATCCATGTTCTCTGCATGCATTAAAAATACCGTATGCTAATCAAGTACAGATCATAAAGTAATTCATGTTCAATTATTAAAAATAAAGAGATATGTTTGCTTTTTTGTTTTGTTAAACGAATTTATCTAAGTCCCTAATATTTTAAATTCATTGGTGATTCAGAAAATTCAGAGATCATGTATAAGCGAAAATTCAACCAATAGAAACAGATAATCCATTGTTATGAAAAAGAGTAAATTTCGAGGATGAGTCTACACAACAAGAATAAATAACCAAATAAAAAAGAAAAAAATGACATAAAAAAATAGAAGGAACAGAATAAAAATCGAAGAAAGAGAAAGGCAGTGAAAGGAAACGGGAAGGAAATAAAAAAAAAAATAGGCATTAGAGCGGCGGGGCAAGGGATGAACATAAAAGTTTAGTGAACATAACGGCGAAAAAAAAAAAAAAGATGATAAAAAGTAGAAAAAAGGAGGTAGAGAAAAAAGAGGAAAAAGATTAAGAATTCGGATATTAAAAAAAAAAAGAAAGAGGAGAACAAATGTGGAAGGAATAGATTAAGAAAAAAGACAAAAAAAAAAAACTACACAAAAAAGTAAAACAAAACACGTACAGTAAAAAAAAAAAATCTAAAAGGAAAAATAAAGAATAAAATAACGCAGGGAAAAAAATCAGAAAAAAAATTAAATAAAATACAGAAAGAGGAAAAGAGTAAAACAACATAAAGATAAAAAAATAAGGAGGGAATAAAGAGAAAAGACTGAGAGAGGTGAAAATCGAGGAAGAGAGTCTAACAAAAAAAAAGGGAAAGGAGGAAAATAAAGGCTTGAATCAGTCCTCTCCAATCTCGCACTGTCTTCTTTTTTTTTAAAAAAAAAACGAAAAAAAAACGGAAACTCGTTGAAAATAGGAAACTGACCATATAGCCGGTAAAAGAAAAAGAAAATGACTATATAAGAGGTGCACTTTAACACATGTTCCCTAATAAGTTAGACGGGTCTTTAGAAAACTGACCATATAATCGGAGTGACCTTATAAACGGATGACCATATAACTGGTACTGACTGTAATTTGTTTATAAGAATTCAAAAAATTCTAGGCGACCTAGGGAATTTTATTTTTTCCCTAAGCTACAGCCAAACGCTGGTTGAAGCGCTATAATTCGATACTGGAGTTGGCAGATTCAAATGTCACTACCAACATGATCGAAGCCGTTCGGAATCGGCTTTAAGCAGTAGGTCCCGTTTTCATTAGCTCCCGTGAGCAAAACAGTAGACCAAGCCAAGCCCATACGCTACCACAGAGCAAAAGGAAACCAATATGACATGTGTCGCGAGCTCGAGATTAATCCGATTTTAGTTTTTTTGCGATTGGCAACGTTCAAGAAATAGAGATGACAAAAATGGAGGATGTCGAATACAACTATTTTGGAATAAAAATAAAAAGCTCTCCTAAAGACTATTATTTAGAGAATAGAGCAGCAGGTACAGACCCACTTTAACAGCAACATACCTTTTGAAATATGTATATTAAAAAATTAAATATTCTTTTAAATTAGAGTAAAATCTGCAAACATAAAGCTTCAAAGCTTTTAAACATTTTAAATAAAAAAAAAATACTTAAAACTATTGAGAATATGAAAATTTTTGAAAAAAAAAAATTATGTTTTTTTTTTATACTATAAAATAAAATGAGCCTCGGTAGATCTTGGCAAACATCGATCTCATAACTGGAGGCTTGGGAGTCAAAGATCCGTCATGATCATTAATGGCGGCTGGGGCAGGTAAAATAAATTCCTGGTCGTAATGTCTTTTAAGTGCAATCCATACCTCTGAAGATGGAAGGCCAAGCCAGAGGGTTCTTCTGCTTCTAAATTACAAGGACTCACTTTGAACAAAAAATGGTTCTCTCACACAAGCGGAACTCTTTCAAAGAAGGGCGCAACCTTTTACCTTAATTCGTGTAGCTTCCGGCTCACGTGCTTGGCCTGTCCAACTGGCTTTCTTTGGTTTGGAGCTCTACGGTCTATTGTTTGCTACACGAGGTCTAATGAGACCGGGACCTACTGCTTAAAGCCAATTCCGAACGCAGTGGGATTCGAATCCACGAACTGCGGTATCGAAGACCAGCGCCCTAACCATTCGGCTATCCACGACACTTATCCACGTGGACTTAGAAGCAACATAAAATAAAATATATTGCTCCTGTAAATATAATTGAGGGTCACCTAATAAAATAGACAATTAGTTATATTTGATATAAAAACTAGTCTATGATTAATAAATTTCAAAAGTTATTTTGGGGGCAAGTGGATTTCTATTTTTTTTTACTTGTTGTACAGATTTTATGCCTTTTAAAAAATGCATTGCTTGTATAATTAAATAGTTTTTATAGTTATAAACTCTTATTAATAATTCAGTAAAATTTATTCTTAATAGAATAGAACATCATTTTATATTGAATCAAAAACAGGTAATATAAATAAATAATTATTATAAATATTAATTATATAATTATAAATAAGACATTTCAGCTCGAAAGATACCATGTTTTCATAACAAAATCATAACAAAAATGCCTTTTTTTTCCCCCAAAAAAAGCCTATGTTTATATTATTTTGTACTAGAAAAAAAAGACAACTTCTTTGATTTATTCATTTTCAAAATAAAATAAGGCATTCTCCCTTATGACAGACTAACTGAAAGGTCTTCAACAAGTGGCCCTCAATAGTTTTTTTTTTAAAAAAAAGAAAGTTTCATATTTCTGTAGTCTTTTAGACGACGAAATACATTAAAAATCAATACAGAACTTGACTTACATAATCTTAGTTTTATCTTCTGAGATTGGATTTAATAGAACTGGGAGTGAATATATATACATCGATTAATGCATGTGACCAGTCACAATACTCCCGCTAAATTTTCATTTTTAAACTTTTATTTTATTACATTATTAATTTTTTGTTCATCTTTAGTTATTTTTTCTTATTGTCACTTGTCAAAATTAATTAAAGTAAACTGACATTGTCCCAAAAATCAATTTAAAGCTTGATACATTAACCCTAGCACCAAAATTAATTAATATAAAACACTATTACAACCTGTGGTGCTTTATGACTGTGAATGCTGGACAATGACTAAATCTATGAAGATAAATTATTGACCTTTGAGCACAAGATAATAAAAAAAAATATTTGGTACAGTTTGCAAAAGCAGTGTTTGGAGATAAATGCTTATCTTTCAAATTTACTGAAAATATAGACAATCATACATTGTTAAGATCATAAAAAATCACAGGATTTGGTGCCTAGGACATTTATTTAGAGCTCAGAATATTAGCTCAGTAAAAAAGCTCACATTTACCAAACCTATGGGAACTAAAAGGCAGTAGAGATCACCAATTAAGGGGCTTGACTGCTGAAAGACACTTAAAAATCTTATGTAAAGTAGACTGGAGATGCATTATCTTGGATAGACGATGAATCTCCAGTCAATTTGAAATTTACTGAAAATATAAACAATCATACATTGTTAAGATCATAAAAAATCACAGGATTTGGTGCCTAGGACATTTATTTAGAGCTCAGAATATTAGCTCAGTAAAAACGCTCACATTTAACCAAACCTATGGGAACTAAAAGGCAGTAGAGACCACCAATTATAGGGCTTGACTGCTGAAAGTGACTTAAAAATCTTATGTAAAGTAGACTGGAGATGCATTATCTTGGATAGACGATAAATCTCCAGTCAATTTGAAATTTACTAAAAATATAAACAATCATACACTGTTAAGATCATAAAAAATCACAGAATTTGGTGCCTAGGACATTTATTTGGAGCTCGGAATATTAGCCCAGTAAAAAAGCTCACATTTACCAAACCTATGGGAACTAAAAGGCAGTGGAGACAACCAATTAAGGGGCTTGACTGCTGAAAGAGACTTAAAAATCTTATGTAAAGTAGACTGGAGATGCATTATCTTGGATAGACGATGAATCTCCAGTCAATTTGAAATTTACTGGAAATATAAACAATCATACATTGTTAAGATCATAAAAAATCACAGGATTTGGTGCCTAGGACATTTATTTAGAGCTCAGAATATTAGCTCAGTAAAAATGCTCACATTTACCAAACCTATGGGAACTAAAAGGCAGTAGAGACCACCAATTAAGAGGTTTGAC
Source organism: Pardosa pseudoannulata (assembly GCA_032207245.1). Taxonomy (NCBI): domain Eukaryota; kingdom Metazoa; phylum Arthropoda; class Arachnida; order Araneae; family Lycosidae; genus Pardosa; species Pardosa pseudoannulata. The sequence continues at coordinate 40,794,597 of CM063497.1, forward strand.
TGCTGAAAGAGACTTAAAAATCTTATGTAAAGTAGACTGGAGATGCATTGTTTTAGATAGACAATGCATCTCCAGTCATTTTCAAATTTACTGAAAATATAAACAATCATACACTGTTAAGATCATAAAAAAAATCACAGAATTTGGTGCCTAGGACATTTATTTGGAGCTCGGAATATTAGCTCAGTAAAAATGCTCACATTTAACAAACCTTTGGGAACTAAAATTAGAGACCACCAATTAAGGGGCTTAACTCTGATGAATGGATTTGGTTTGGAGCTCTACGGTCTACTTTTTGCAACACGAGGGCTAATGACACTGGGACCTACTGTTTAAAGCCGATTTCGAACAGCTATGAACATCCATGCCACTGTGGAATTCGAACCCACGAACTCTGGTTCCAAAGGCCAGCACCCTAACCATTTAGTCATCGTTCGGCTGACTCTGATGAAAGTGACTTAAAAACCTTATGTAAAGTAGACTGGAGATGCATTGCCTTGGATAGGATCAGACAGCAGAAACTGATTTGGACAGCTTCGGTATGTCTTGGGTAGTAGCACCTTAGAAGAAAAAGAACCAGCATTGAATTGATGTCTTCAGAATCACATTATGTGAGGTACAGCAGCTTATGGTTAATTTTTAATTTCACTATTTCATACAACTGTAGAATAATTACTGTTATAGGAGCATCAATTACTTTGCTTAAACTTAAATATATATATATTCTATTCTCATTTCCTTCTTTCTTAGCTGGATGATGGCCGATTGGTTAGGGTGCTGGCCTTCGGTACTGGAGGTAGTGGGTTCGAATCCCACTGTGGCATGGATGTTCGTAGCCGTTCAGAATCAGCTTTAAGCTGTAGATCCCGGTCTCATTAGCCCTCGTGTTGCAAAAAGTAGACCTTAGCACTCCAAACCAAACCAAACCTACTTTCTTAGGTTTATTCTTGCATTTAAATGTATAAATATTAATATAAATATAAAAATCCCAGAAATATATTTTATACACAGGGGCTTTCACCTCTGTTAAGCAAATAATAATTGGTACCTCAGACATACTTGCAGAAGTTTACAAAAATTAGCCAATTATGAAAGTACAGCCAGAAATTTTACATAACATTTCCAATGCTTCAATGAAATTTCATGAGATAAAATTTGTTAAATACTAGGTCATTTTATAATTTTCAGTTTATTTTTAACATAGAAAATTTATTATGGTTTAACAAGTGAAACAAGATTAGCTGCATGGAACCAGATCTAGATTAAAAGCCTTATGTGATCTAAGGCACAAAAACAACTAATGACAATGAATTGGTACCTCAGACATACTTGCAGAAGTTTACAAAAATTAGCCAATTATGAAAGTACGGCCAGCAATCTTATGTAAGGTTTCCAATGCTTCAATGAAATTTCATGAGATAAAATTTGTTAAATACTAGGTCATTTTATAATTTTCAGTTTATTTTAACATAGAAAATTTATTATGGTTTAACAAGTGAAACAAGATAGCTGCATGGAACTAGATCTAGATTAAAGGCCTTTTGTGATCTAAGGCACAAAAAGAATTAATGACAATGAAGTCTTTTTTATATCTATTGATTAATATTTTTATTGTACACTATTTTCCCATATATCAAACCATTTCACCAGCACATGACAATATTGCAACAGATTTATAAATATTGAGATTTTGAACTGAAATCTCATTTTTCAGAGTTCCTGCTCTTTTTCCAGAACAAAAATTAACGACTTTTTAAGGATCAAATTAATTATTTATAAGAACCTCCTTGAATTACACGACATAACGGCATAAACCTTATTTCCTGAGGAACATTTTAATTACTATAAACCAGACAAGGCATGTTCAAAAAATGACCTACACTATTTCAGAATTAAGTTTTTAAAAATGCCTAAAAATTAATATAAGATAAATCTGACAAAAACTAATTTTGAAAAATGTACATCTAAAGATTTTTGAGTGATCAAACTAAAAATTAATAGTGAATAAAAATAATATTATGAACAGTACTTTCTGAGGGTTTAAAAATGACTCTGATATATATCAGAGTCATTTTATTTATATATATTAGAGTCATATATATATATATATATATATATATATATATATATACTAGCTGATTATACCCAATGTTGCCTGGGAAAGAAGAAAGTTTTAGACTTTTCTATTACATTCAATGCAAAGAAAATTAAACTTCCATAAGTAACTGAAATATCTACAAACCCCCATTCTCCATGCTTTGCTTAATTAAAATCTGTATAACTGTTAGCTATTAGGAAAAGGCAGCTGACTTTAAACCTTCTAAGTATATGAAAGATTATTTACTTGTCAAATAAGTAACTAAGAAAGAAACTGTCATATAAGAAAACTGATAGAAAATCACATGACAATGGCAGATCTTGCAATGGAGAAATTGATCGTGTTCCAATTTTAAAATTAAGGAGTTTTTCGGTCCTTTGAGGAAAATTAAGCAGTTTTAAGGGTCCTTAAAAATGAAAGCTAAAATTAAGGAGTTCTTAAGGACTTTTAAGGACTGGGAAAACCCTGTTTTTATCTATATAAAACATTGTCTAAATATCTAGGATAATAAAAATTCAGGATAGTGTAATTTTCTATTAGTAAAAAAGTCAGTTAAGTACCTCCTATTAGGTATAACCACATACATACAAACAAATTTTACCTAAAAAATTAATCAACATATAACCACGTAAATTTTATCTATTTCTAAACCTTAGTCTATTTTAAATTAAAATTTTCCGTATCCAATTTTTGAATGACATCAGTTTGCTTTCACGAATTTTTAGCTCTGGATATTCAATGGAGTTCTGAACATTTGAAATTCAGCTGGATGAGTCAAATACTAGATATGTTTCCTTCCTTATATATACATTAGGGATAAATTAATACATATATAAATTAAGAACATACATATATATATTTATGATGAAAAGATCATTTTAATCATTTTGTGTATAATTCAGTATGATTTACATTTTCATTTACCAGGGAAATTCAGCAATGAAATTTTAATGAGGAAATAATAAAAAATCAAGAATATGATATTCAAAGTAAAATATAATCAAATCTAACTTTTGAATGAAGGCAACTTGTTTTCATGAATTTTTAGTTCTGGATATTCAGTGACGTTGTAAATATTTGAAATTCAACTGGATGGGTCAAATATTAGATGTTTCCTCCCTTATATATATATATATAATTTACAATGAAAAATAATTATAATCCTTTTGAGTGTGACTAAGTATGACTTATGTTTTCAATTACCATAGAAATCAGGCAATCAGTTTAAATGAGGAAATAAGTGATTAAATGATATGTAAGATTATAACACTCTAAATCCAATCAAATCTAATCTAATTTTTTAATGAGAGCAATTTGTTAACACATTGTTGACCAGCAATTTTTACTGAAAATTTTTCTCATGTCATCGGCTATTATTTTGCAATTGGATGTGGAAGTAAAACAATAAAAATAAACTTTAATTTGTTTTATTTATCATTCAACTTTTAATATTTCTTTTTTGTCTGATAAGCAGTTTAACAATCACCTACTTGTAATGGTACACAACAGCTTTTACAAATATTTTATATAATAAACTGTGCATGAAATTAGCAATAAGTTGATTTTTTTTTTTTTTTAATAAATATATACAAGAAGTTACCAAATTTCTAGTTTTCTCATCATGAATAGCAGTAAATTTTATTTAGAATTTGATTTTGAAATATTGAAGATACAGATTTCCAAATTTTGCATGTATAAGTAATTGCAATGTATGGTCGCCAACAGAGAAAACAACAGCGATGCAGGGAAAAAAAAAAAAAAAAAAAAAAAAAAAACATCACGAGCTTACTCATGGGCGGTCAGCAACATTCTGCCATTAAAACACGAGTTAACTCGTGATCGGTCAACAATGTGTTAAGAATCTTAAACTTTAGATATTAGAACCTTAGCACAAGTAGCAGCAGAGTTCTGAATATTTGAAATTCAGTTGTATGAATCAAATACTAGATATATATTTCCTACCTTATATACAGGGTATCTGCCAAAATAAAATTTTTCAAATCCATGACTTTTCCTGACCTTCCCTGATTTAGCAGATCATTTTCCATGACTTTAAAAAGTTTTTGTTAAAAGTATATATGAATAAAACTTCTGATGTACATACAAATATATGCTTTTAGAGAAATTACAGGAATTTTACCATAAAAAAAAACTATAAACTTACTTTATTAGCGTTGATACACTCACATACAATAAATTGTTGTATCTACATACTTAAGTTTAATCATATAGCAATTTTTCAATCAAAATGTTTCCACTTTGAATTCAGGGTAATTTGGTATTATACAGGTGACCATGAATAATAGCCAAATATAACCGTGTAATGTTTATATACAATATCTCTAGAGATAAACTTATATTTTGTGCAAAAATCTTAACTAATTTTTAATAAAAAATTATTGTATTAATAAAATTTTAATCTACAATTTAAGAAAAAAACCAGAATAATATACATTTACCCACCCATTAAGCTTTCTTGCTTTGAGTTTCCTTGGTGAACAAATTTTACTTGGTCAATAGGATAATACATAAATACCAAACTCAGTAACATCAGTCAAATGACAAGTAAAAATAGAATTAAACAATTCAATGAATTTTTTTAATTGGTAGTTTAGCGGATCCATGACTTTCCAGGACTTTTACTCATTTTGCTTGAAAAATCAAGTCTTTCCATGACAAAATTAATCCATTGTCTAAATCCATGATTTTCCCATGACTTTCCAGGTGCATGGAAACCATGTATATATATAATTTAAGATGAAAGATAATTTAAATCATTTTTTCATTTACCAAGGAAATAATCCAATTAATCATGTAATCAATATTTAATGGGAAATAATAAATAAAATTATACTTAAGACTATGACACTACATAAGTAACACCTAATAACACAGTAAAAAAAAAGTTTTTAAAAATCAGAATACAGTAAAGTGTTGTAAATCCTTTTATATTAAATGTTGATGAAATTATAGTACTATTAAAACCAAAGAAATATATTAGAGTTAATTTATATTTACAAGACTGCTGGAAAGTAGTTAATACTATAAAACTATGATTGCATTAAGCTTTAAAAGATAAAACATAAGAGCTTAAAATTTAGGAAATGCTAATAACATGCAAATTCTAGTCATTATTATTGAAATTTAAATTTTTCAAGGTTTTTAGAAATTTCCCTCATCATATACACAAAAAGATATTGGGCTTCACATATTAACTATTTAACAACCATGTTTAGAATAAATCATATACTAAATATATCAAAGATATTATAATTAACACTGAATTACAAACTGAAAATACATGCATAAAAATCAAAAGAAATGTAAAAAAAATTATTGTTAATATAAGAAATGTTTTATTATACATGTAAAAAAAAGCCTTGTATTTAAGTAAATTTTAAAGAAATTTCATAATAGGCAAAAAAATTAATAATATTCAATACAGAATATGTTGCATGTACACAGTAAAAATTTTTATGATTTGCAGATTGAAAGTACTTTTGAGCCTGAAATACTAAGAAAATGGAATCTAGAGATACACTCAGTTTTATCTAATTATAACAGACATACTTTATTCATTTAATGAAAAACAATTACAGATAAACATCAGTCATGCATTTAAAGTTCATTTACATCACACATTAGAAATAAATAGCACCAGAAGAAAAACATAGGCTTTGTACAAATTAAAAAATACAAAAGACAAAAATGTAAACATTTAACATTTACTTTATATTTCTAAGTTCCATAAAATTGAAATAGTATAACCTCTACCCTCATATGTACAAAAATCACATAAATTACTATATTAAAGATCTAACAATATGTATATATATACAAATAAATAATCATAAAAGATTCAACATTAAACAATTAATGGAAGTTAAATAATTCTAGGATTTCATTAACATTCAACTATATACATACTAAGCATTTAAAACTAATTCTACAAATTTCTGATTAATTTAAATGCGATTCATTTAATGTAGATTGAGAATTTGAAATTTGCAATCGCAAATGTTTTAGTTCGTTGTTTACTTTAGCATGTTCATATTTTTCATTTAATAGCTGCCTTTTCAAAGAATCAAGATCATTCTGAATTCGACAATTTTCTTCTTTGCACTGGCTTAACTCAGACTGGGTAGTAGTAACTCTTTCGAATATCTTTTGGTTTTCGTCAACTAACCACTTAATTTCACTTTTTAGTTGTTCCAGAGTAATTTCATCATTCCACTCTTTGGAACGCATCATATCGATAAGAGTATTCAGCCGTTTTGCCATACTGTTTTTCAAATTCAACTGGGCTTTTAAATCTTTAACAGTCTCTTGACATACTTCTAATTCTCTCTCACATTTGGCACGTTCTGTCCTTTCTTTAGAAAGCAAATCTTCTAATCTGGTACAACTAGATAAAAGATAAGATGTAACTGACTTGGTAGCCACGAGTTCTTCTTGTAATACTTTTAATTCATTATCAAGCTCAACAGAACTAAATTTGACATTCTTATCACTAGTGGTTTTAACAGATTCCGGGTTTTTACCAAGAGTTAAATCCGATTTCAAAGCACTTGAAGATGGTAAATTGGGCGAAGACTGAAGATTTCCAACATCTGCTTCTTCTTGAGCATGAACCTCATATTGATGGGAAGAAGAAGGCTGCAACAATATGTAGTCATGTAAATCTAAATATTCTTTTAATAATTCATCTCGTTCCTGTTCTTTAATTGTTAGTAATTCGTGAATGCGTGCTACTTCTGTTAAGTATACTTGAGTTTGATGCTTCATTTCATCTAAAGCACTTGATTCATCTAGCTTTAAATTAAAATCCTCATCTAACCGCAATAATGCAAGAGCCGAATGTAAAACTGCAGCTCTATATATTGCTTTACGATGTGAACTATCAGTAACTACACTATTTTCCATAAGTGCTTTGCATAGATTTTCTATTTCATTATGCAAAGTTTTTCTGTAATGATTTACCTCTAAAGCTTTATTTTCTAGAGTATGGAGAGACTCTTTTAATTCTCTGTTTTCTGCTTCTTTTAAAATAAGATCATTCTTCAAAGACATGACATCATTTTCGTATGTTTCTGCTAAGTTGTTTTTCAATCTTATTTCCTTTAATTTAGCTTCAAGTTCATTTTTTTCAGTTTCCATTGCTTTTAGCTGCTCCTGAAGGGTTTCAATACTCTTTTGTAGAGAACATATATGTTTTTCTGATGCATCTAATTTAGATTTTAACAGTGTCTTCTCTTGCTCAGTAATTTCTAAGGTTGTGTTTTTAGTTTCATGTGATTTCATATCTGTTTTTAGACGCAAATTATCTTCTTCTAAGGATTTCACTCTACCTTTCAACTCTTGATTTAAATTCTTCATGGTATTGATATACGTATCACTATAAGAACCTCCTAATTTTGCATGTGTACTTATATTCTGACTGCTGCTAAAATCAGATAGAGCTTTACTCTTAACCATATGTAACTCCGATTCTATTCGCATATTCTCTTCCTCTAAACTTTGTACAGATGCCTGCAACGTTTCAATGACATTTTCACAGGTTTTTATATTTTTTTCAGCAACATCTAGTTTAGTTCTTAAAACTTTATTTTCTTGCTCATATGTACTGCTCGCCTTTCCTTCACAACCAAATATTGAAGCACAGTGTGTTTTTGAGCTGTCAAATGTTGTACGTTTGACAGTCTGCTGTAATTCTTCAATAAATTTCTGACAAGTATTAACGTGGCTTTCAGTAGCTTCTAGCTGAGTTTCTTTCATTTTAATAATTTCTTTTAATTTTTTAACATCATTAATATTTTGTATTGGACTTGAGTCGGTATATGATTTAAATATTTTCTCACCAGTCTTTCTGCAATCTAGAGAGCAGATATCTTGCTTAGATAATTGTAATTTTAGCTGATCTACCTTTTCTTTCAGTTCTTTATTTTCCTTTTCATATTCTGTAATCAATCCTAATGATTCATTCAAGCGCTGTTGCAAACAAGATATTGTATACTTGTCATCTGACTCTTGAACTGTATTGTCACTAGCATTTCTATTGATAACATTAATACTATTTCCAAGGATGCTTTGTACTACATCATTAAGATTATTTATAATCTCTTCTAAATGTGTTTTAAATGCACTATATTCATTTGCAGTACTTTGAATACCATCAGACAGTTTTTCACTTTCAAATGCAAATAAACGTTTTAATTCATTGACATCATTACATAGTTTTTGAAGTTTCTTGTGCAAAACTTCATTTTCTGCTCTATTAATTTGTGAGTCTGAGATATCTTGTAGTTCTGACAATGGCAAATTAGTAGAAGAAGTTTTTAAATTTGAAGAAGACTTTAGAAGTCTGTCACTTGATTTTGACACATTTATTTTGCTATTAGACTGACGACAAGAGAATGGTTTCTTTTTTAATCTGTATACGTCATCAAGACCATCAAGCTTATCACAATTATTTTCACAGTTATCTTTCTGTGACTCAAGTGACTGAATTTCTTTTAGTAAAACTTCAGTTAAAGTTTCAGGAGGAAGACGTGACATTGGCAATAACTTTGTCAAACGATATACTTTTTGAGTTAGTTCTTTTTCAGATTTTGAAAGTCTTTGAACTTCTTTAGATAAATGATTTATACGTTTGTCTTTGTGCTCAATAATTCTCTCCAATGATTTCAAACGATTTGGGCAAAGTGATTGAGATGTTTTCTTTTCAAATAGCCCACCACTTGACTTTGAAGCAGGTTTGTACAATTTTGATGCATTTCTATTTTCACTGTTTTCTCTCAACAATAATTTAGTTTCACATCTCGGACAGATTTCAGCCTTAATAGCTTCTAATTTAATCTCCAATTCTTCATTTTCTTTTAATAATTTCTGTATCTGTAGTTCAAGATGTTTTATTGTCAATTCTTTTTGCCTGTTACTCATTTCCAAAATTCCATCCGTCCCAGAACGAATCCGATCCTCTAACATTTTAATCAGTCTATCTTTTTCAGCTAATTGGCGTTCGGAATATTTTATAGTGTCTTGAGCTTTGTGAAGAGTATCCAAACATACTCGGTTTTCTTCCTGCAGTTTATCTATGATACCAGTAGCTATTTCCATTGCAGTCATTGTGGTATTTGTTAATTTTCATTAATAAGGATTTCACTGAAATCAATTTATCAAATCGACAAGTACAGTTCGAGAGCATTCATCCTTCTAATATAACAAGATAATATATTTAATTCAAATTTTAAATACTGTACACGAAGCGCCATGATTATCAACAGTGATGTCTACAGTTAATTACCTATTTTATTGAATATAAAAATCGTACATAGAACTTGAAATATAAAATTAAAAGGAAGAATTTAAATCTAAAATATACTTGAAGAATATAAAAACATGAATCTCAGTCATTTTTTTAATATGCTTAAAGTTATTGAGAAAATACTTTGCACTGTAACCATAACTACCCGTCAATTTCTCTGTTTTGCCGATATCATTCCATTCTGTGTTAAACTCGCCGTAAACACTTATTTATCAGGAATAAAAAGAAATGGCATCTGAACGTTACAGTTTTTCTTTGACAACATTTAGGTAAATCTTAAAAAATATATTGCCATTTTAAAATTTCTTTGAATTGTATTTTGTAATAAATTTCTGTAGCTTCTGTTTGCAGTTTATTGAATTGTGTCGAGTCATGATACATTCTGTGCTCTCAGTAAATTATAAAATCTAATAGTTTTTGCAATATAATATTTATAAAACTATTCTCTTGAAAAAAAAAATCTTAAAAAAGATTCAAATAAGATCATTTAGATTATAAGCAAAAGGCACACTCTTTGCCTTTCAACCTGATATATCGAAACATTAAAAGTCCACTTTTAAAAACCTTTAGTGTAAATATGTAATTTATCTCTTTAATATAAAAAAATGCATCTAAAAATAGTTAAGTTTATTCCATAAATAAAAATTTATAAGTATTTTAGTTTATCTTTTATATAATTTGTATCGAAGACTTATTAAGCATATATAAAAACAAATTTTTGCATGTTTTTTTTTTCTGTATGTTCTTTTGTTAATGTGTTTGGTTTGTGTTAATCATTTTAAATGTTATACCTTAATAAAAAATAAGTATGAAGCATAAATTTTCTGTGTTTTTAAATTTGTCATAGCCGAAACGATTTCATACTATTCATATTTATTTTTGTCTTGCAATTTTCCGGACCTTATAAAAAGTGAAGTATTTCTATACTGTTAATATTATCTTAATTATTTGGTTCATGTAAATTACCTGTTAAGATTTTTGTAAAAATAAATGTTTCTTTATTGTATTAGGATTGTAGATGTTTTATTCATTTTAAGGATGCAAGATTAAAAATAAATTTCCCTTTTTTTTTCTTGTCAAAGTTAAATATCAACAGGTAATTTAATTTTCATATAAAATAAAAAAAAAAAAACTTTCTCAGTTTGGTGGGTTAATTTGATTTTTTTTCCATCTTTTTTTCCATTTTCAACATTTCCAATTACTATGAAGTTTTTGTATTTCCTTTGGCAGAGATTATAGAATAAAATTAGTATTGGATTTTATATATATATATATATATATATATATATATATATATATATATATATATATATATATCGGTTAAAATATCTTTAGTGCTTAATATGGAAATTCTGAAAATTTTAAAAATATGTTTTCCAAAGAAAAGTCTTTATGATGGATGAAATGAAAGATATAATTTTAGGGATATTTTTAATTTCAGAATTTAAAAAACATTACATTTTAGTCTAGTAACAAGAAGTTTAGAAGCATTTTATCAAAGTTCATGCATTAAGCTAGTATTATTTTTAAGATAATTTTCTATAATTTGATTTCTTTTTCAGCAAAGCCCGTTTTTCACTTAGAAATATTTTTTTCCGCTCAAAAGGATATTTCCATTTTACCCTAAAAAAATTTGCATTTTTCTGACATATAGACAAATTTTATTATTTTAAGTAATTTTTCTGTTTTCTTACCTTGAGTAATTTTTTCAGCACCTTTATACTTACTTGCTAAATTATATATTTAATTTAAAAATTTTTAAAGACAAAGTAAACTTTTAAGATTAGGTTCAGATCATTAATTCTGAGTCAGTCCTAACATTTAAATGAAAAAAAAAAAAAATGTGTTTGCTTGAACTGCTAAACCCAAAATTAGTTTTATCTATTCTTTGGTCATTGGAATTTTTACTAGCAGCATTCATTATGATACTGGGAAATGAGGTAGCATGTTTGTATATTAAATCAAATTCTAATGATGCAATTGTTCAGTTTAAGCAGAAGATGTATAAGTAAGATATTTGTAATTAATCAAGAGGTTTTTCTTTTAAATTTAAATTAAAGCTTCTTGTATGTTTATTTTATGTTTTCTCACTAGCAAATTTGTTTTTAATTTTTGTGTTATTTCTTCATACTAAAAATAATATTTCCTGTTAAAATTAAAAATTTTGTTTCCTTAGGCTTTTTCTATTAATACCTGTAAAAGAATGTTTAAAAGTAAAATCAAAACAAAAAAAGTATTAATAAAAACATAAAAAGGAAGTTAATTCTCATATAATTTTACTAAAGAGCACTGATACTGTGTACTGTATACTTTTCAATATATGTCTGTAGCCAACAAATAATCTATTTGGTATACATATAAATCAGCAATTATATATTTTTAAATAATGTTCCTATATATTCTAATTTTTATTTTAATGGGATTTTTTTTTTCCATCTTGATAACAAATTTGTTGTACTTGGCATTTTTTAAACCTTAACATTTCATTAGTTTATAAATTAAAAACTTTAGACCAGGGATGGACAAACCTTTTCGCCCGCAGGCCGAAAATCAAAAGAAAATAAATTTGGCAAGCCAAGATAAATTTTTCTAAAATTTTAAAAATAATATACAAATACCTAATGGTTTAAATACGCTAATGAGATGAATAAAATTGCGATTTGATGTACTGATTTTAAGAAACGATGCTAAATGCTCATCTGTCAGTCTACTTCTGAAATTATTCTTTTAAGGTTCAAAGTTGAAAACACTTGTTCAAGAAGCATATATACCGCTGATCTTCTAGGCATGAGATAATAAATTTGGGATGTAATATTTAACACATTCGCTGCCGATCACGCGCTGGCGCGTGATCAACATAGAGGAAAATGCGTATATGACGACAGGTTCGGCAGCGAATGTGTTAAGCAAAGTAGAAAAGGAGATGGATGTATAATGTATAAATATATATTTCTTTTAATTTGCCTCAAACTGGCAACTTAAAATTCTATCCGCAGGCCGGGTAAAACCTTCTGGTGGGTCTTAGTTGATAGTTCCGGGGAAGAGGGTGAATAATGTTTCATTACTGAAAATATGACTAGTCACTAAATGTGATAAATTAAATTTGCAAGACTTTAGAACACCTAACCAAAAGAGCCATTTTGGACTTATTTACCATCCATTCTTAAATTTGTCTATATTACTTTTGGATTTTTAATATGCTACCTATATATTTTTAGACTATATTATAAGGATTAAATCAGTTTTGTATTGTTAGAAACTGATTAAGTGGTAAAAGAATAACAGAAAAACAACAGTTGTTTTGGTATTATAATTTATCATACATAATTTAAATAGATAACTCTTCAGTTTAAAAAGAGATATTTTAAAACTATAATTGATAAGTTTTCAAAAGATTTTACTGAATTCCATTTGAAATGAGTGAATGATTGTACAAAATTCATTTGTGACAATTTCTTAAATTCATTGTTAAATGTATTCATCATTTAGTTTTGAAGAAATTATAGACATATACAGTATTTAAGTACTTCATGAATCGATCATTTCCCCTGGTTTTTATTCTTTACGTTTATTGGGAGGGAAGGTTTTATTCTTTAATATAATCTATTCCTTCTGTTCGTTGGCCGAACGATGGCCGAGTGGTTAGGGTGCTGGCCTTCGGTACCGGAGTTCGTGGGTTCGAATCCCACATTGGCATGGATGTTCGTAGCCGTTCGGAATCGGCTTTAAGCTGTAGGTCCCGGTCTCATTAGCCCTCGTGTTGCAAAAAGTAGACCGTAGCACTCCAAACCAAAACCAAAAAACCTTCTGTTCGTTGAGCATAAAGATATTGTTTTTGTTCAGGTTTGTATACATCATATTTTGATATTTTTAGCAATCAACCCATTATTGTTTAAGGTATTAATATTTCTATGCATGATGTAAGTTTTGTTTGGTTTGGAGTTCTACAGTCTGATGTTATGCTATATGAAGGCTAATTAGATGATTGCTTAAAACTGATTTGAACATCCAACCCACTATCCCCATGCTAACAGTGGGATTCAAACTCACAAAGTCCAGTATCAAAGAGCAGCATCCTACCTATTCTGTCATTGTTCGGTAATATGTATGATATAAACTTAATTTACTTAACATAAAACCATCATTTTATATTTGTATTAATAATATAGTACTAGCATATAGCCCATCATATGATGGATCGGTAAAGCTTTTAATTTTCCAGAATTGTAAAGAACCCTATGAGGCAGGTAAAAAAAATGGTTCGTTTTTTGTCTGAGAATTAATTTTCAACAAAAATTATCACATATGTACTTAATCTATTATTTAAGTCAAATAAAAAAGAAAATTATTTATGTAATATCTAAGTTTAGTAATAAAACATGTGAAAATAATGCAGAAAATATTTAAATAATTTAAAGAAATGATTCAATGAGATGGTTAAAGGAATGATGTCATAATGCTAAAAAAAATTGTTATTTTTACCTATTTATTATGCGATAAACTGAGAAATTTAATCGCTTGCTCTTAAAATGGGGCTTGATATAATGACATTAAACGCTCGAAAAGGGGACATTGGGGATTTGGAATGTTTTAAAGAGGACAGTATTTTTTGCTGTGATACTAAGCTTATTCATACCAATTTACTTCAGAATCGGATCTATAGTTTAGAAAAACATAAACTTGACTCACTTTGAATTTTGCAAACCCTAACTTATCAAAAATCCAATGTGGATGTTCTATCCATTCCAGGTCCAAAAGCTTCATAACTTCGAGGACAGATGGGTAGATAACTTAGGCTATTATTACATTACAAGAAGAAAGTTTAAGGATACACAACATGAAATGTTTATGTGGCCAGTGAAATCCGTAAAGCAATACATCAATTTAATAATATAAAAATAATAAAAATTATAAAAAGGTGAAAAAGTAGTAAAAATTTATTTTAAAAATAGTAAAACAACTTTCGGTATAAGAATTTAAAAGAAAAAGCAGAAAATATTAAATTTATTAGACATTAAAAAAAATTGGCTGTGTCGGGGATAGAACTGTCAATCCGAGAAGTACGACGATCAAGTGGGCGGACGTTCTACCAAACGTACAACGCCTGCACGTTGCGAACAAACTAATTAGAGTATATAAAGGTTCAAGTAGAAACAGTCCAGAAATTTAAATATTACTCTCCACCTTTGCCATCCTATCAAGAATGAATTTCGTATAGAATAAGAGGAAGGATAAGGCTTGAAATAATAGCATTAACCTCTCGAAAAGGGGGATGGGGTGTATTTCGAACTCGCTTTCAATTTTGCTAATCCTAACTCATGAAAAATCCAATATGGATGACTGTATCCATTCCAGGTACAACCACTTCAGAAATTCACGGACAGACTCACGACTATTATTATATAGGAGATTTTAAAACTTTTAATTTGACAACAGGATTATCTTTGAAATAATGAAAAATAACCACTAGAAAACTAAAGCAATTTTCTAAAATAAATTTGTTTTATGTTTCCATTGAAAGTAAGATATATTCCTATTTCAAGTGTCAAGTCAATTTTATTAATTGAAATAACAAAAATGTATAGAACAAATTCATATTTTATTTCTTGTTTATTGATGATACGTTAACACAAATTTGCTTTTTCATTCTCTACTTGATTATGCAGTTTTGACTTAACAAATGCACAACTGAAAAATATTATTTCTAGAATAGCCCAGTTGTTAAAGCAGAAGCAAAAAATAATTGTTTGGCTAAACTTGTCTTTTTTTTTTTTTTTTTTTTTTAAGTAG
Organism: Pardosa pseudoannulata; assembly: GCA_032207245.1. Lineage (NCBI taxonomy): Eukaryota > Metazoa > Arthropoda > Arachnida > Araneae > Lycosidae > Pardosa > Pardosa pseudoannulata. The sequence goes on from CM063497.1 coordinate 40,809,809, forward strand.
GGTGTTTGTTGATAAAGGGTACATTCTAAAACATAACTCCTCAGGTAGCAGCAGGTCTAGTATATATAAATGAAATTCTTAACATGTTTGTGGAATATTTGTTTAAAATCATTATCAGCAAAAGTTCCATGCTAATTTGAAAACATAAAAAATATTGTATATCATGATGTTTTGAAAATAAATATCAGCTATATGTCACTGAACCCTATTTTTGTTGTTAGTCTTTAGTTGAGCATTTGTAAAATAATATAGGATATTATTTAGATGTATGAAATTTATAAATATTATTTATCTTAAATTTCATATTTTTTCATATCCTTTTATTTTAGTCCATCAGGAAAATTAGTACAGATTGAATATGCCTTGGCATCTGTTGCTGCTGGTGCACCATCTGTTGGAATAAAAGGTAATTTTCTACTTCAATTCTTAAAATACTTCTTAATTTTTCCTATTTCAGCATTACTGTTTCTAAGGAACATAGTGCATATTCCTAACTTTTTTAAAATTTATTATAACCCAAAATTAGTTTCTTTAGAACAGTTTGAACTGTTTTTCATAACTGTTTTCCTAGTAAGTGCAGTATATTTTTATTATTTATAAGCCATGAATTTTCAGAACATTTTCTGAAGCTAAAGTTAAATTAACTTGTATACAATCCATGAAACAGATGCACTTTAAGACCTTCTTGTCAATGTTTTGTGCTATTGGGGACCTAAGAATTGCTAAATGAAAAGACTGATGGAAAAAAAGCAAGATGATGAAAAAAATAATAATGGAAAAAATAGATGAGGTGAAATTTGCAAACATGTTGAACTGAGAAAAGACAAAAATAAGTTAAAAGTAAATGTCCAGTGCAATAATCTGGTCAAAATAACAAATTCTTTAAGACATGCTGAGAACATGTGTTTCATATGTTCTGGATTGGCTAATCTCGCAAAAAAAAACATACTTCTCTGTAACACAGATGCAAGCAATAAATTATCAAAAATAACATAAAATAGTAGTTTTTATCATTTATTTTCTTTGTAATTTGTGCTTATTTATTTCAAAATTGTTTTTTAGTTTTACTGTTAAATTGCTTAGTATTGTTAAAACAATTTAGAATACAAATGTGTGTAAAATTGCAATAGACATATTATATATTCTAAAAACATGTCCGGAAGTGTGATTATTCCTGATAAGTAAAATAAAAATAATTAATGTAAAAACTTTTTTTAATTATTTCCATTAAAAATTTAATCGTAGAAAATAAACCAAATAATTAAATGGTAAACATTAATAATTGTCTTTTTTATGTTTATGTTGTTTATATTCTTCAATGCAATTTGCTCCATCTTCATTTTACTTTTATTTTTACTTTAAAAAATTCTGTTACCGAATACTTATAAAATATAACTGCTATATCTAATTTACTTATGAAGTTAATTTGAATGTGAGTACTAGATTCCTATTTTATTTATTTTTATTTTTTATTTATTTATTTTTATTTTTTATTTATTTATTTATTTATTTTTTTGTTTGCTATAGTTAATTAAATTGTAATTTTAAGTCTTCTTATACTTGTTTATTTCAGCCTCAAATGGTGTAGTCCTTGCTACTGAAAAAAATTATAAATCAGTTCTATATGAAGAGCATAGCATTCACAAAGTAGAAATGGTTACAGATCACATTGGAATGGTCTACAGTGGAATGGGACCTGATTATCGGTATATTTTACATTGAATAAATAATTACTATACAATGTATTTTGACTGTAATTTTATCTTATATTGCAAAATTAACATTAAAAATAATATATTCTATAACAGTAAAAATTGAAGTTGGTCAAGTTTTTAAATTATGAGAGTGGTGTCGTTGTATTTCCAGTTTTGATAGTCACGTGATAGGGCGAGAGAAGTATTCCATTAGATGATGGAATGTGGTGTGTGGTGTAAGGTCTACATATTTCAATATGGCAAAAGTTATTAACTACGACTACCTTATGTAATTGTGATTATGACTTTATTATTGTGATCAACTCCTGAATATGTTACATATATATATATAATTAAAGGCTGAAAGCAAGTTAAACTCAATTTAATAATTAAAGAGTATAACAATTTAATAATTAAATTGAAAAAAAACTTAAAATTATATAAAAGAAAATGCAAATTTATGTATAGGTCATTTACTGCTTTACTTACTTTTTACGTCATATTATCAATATTTTCATAAGAAAATCGTTAAAATTATTGTAACTTATTTTTTAGGCTTTTTATCTTTGCATAGTGTAAATATTTTCATATCTTAAAAGTGAAAAGTAGTTCTTTTCTACTCTGCAACACCATGTATATAATTTATATGTAATTTATTTTTATTTTAACAAAATACCAGAAATTCTTCAAAAGTGGCATCCAAAAGACCGGGAAATAGACTTCAACAATTTAGTAGATATCCAATAAGAGGAAATACTGCATAAATAAGTATTTATTATTATACAAACGAATATTTTTCCATGCAAGTTTTTTCTCTTTCTACAGCTTACTTGTAAGAAGAGCACGCAAACTAGCCCAACAGTATTATCTGAGATATCAAGAGCCCATCCCTACCAGCCAGTTGGTTCAGAGAGTTGCTTATATTATGCAAGAATACACCCAGTCTGGGTAAGTGTATTAGTTCTTCCCTCTATGTATATTAAGGTATCCGTCTACGTTAAAACGCCATTTTTTTTCCAAAAATCATAATTTTTATTATTATTCTATTGTAAAATTTCAAATTTTATGCTTCTAAATCTATTTGCGTTTTGTCTCTGCGGCACTTTTAAAAAAAGTTACAGCTATTTAAACATCAGTGATAGCTGTCAAAACAAAACGGAAGTATCGACTTCGGAACTGGAAGTTGTGAATTTAAAGCCTTTTAAAGAGCATTTTTTGGACAAAACTTTTTAAATTTTCATGAAGATTAGTTTAAACATTTTTCTAGTATTTTTAATAATTACCTACTTGGCAATTAGAAAGTTTTGAAGCAAGAAAGTGTGGGGAATTTTAAACATGTATTTTAATTTTTTAATAGTTAAAGTTGCTTTCATACACTTCAAATGCATTTTTCTTAGAACGGTATTTTTAGTAAAATGTTGAAACTTGAAATGTGGTTTCTCAATAAGTTCTTAAAATATTGTGTTGAAAATTATTATGAATGCTTTTGATAATATTTATTAGTAAAAAGCTTTAAATTTGGATAATTTTTAATGATGTTAGACTCATAGTTAGATATAAAGGTAATGAAAATTCGTTAAAAATTCAATGTGTATGATTTTTGAAGGACCAAAATTTTTTACCAAATGTAAATTAAGCAAAGATTTTAGGTGATTCATTAGTCCAGTGTATAAGAAATGTGTTGCATCATAAAATATTGAAATAATTTAATTTATTAAAAAGTTTGACTTTTGAAAAAACCCAATTTTTTTTTACTCAATTTTCTTCATTTATTACAAATTTTATAAAAACTTCTCCAGGAATAAATTTTTTAAATGTAATTCTCTATGATAATATAAAAAATAAATCTAAAAATGTAAAAACATAAACTAGTTTCTATGTTTAAAGAAAAAAGTTCTCCAAGCATAGACGAATACCTTAAACGTATACTGTTTGTTTACCTTAGATACTTGTTTATTTATTAATTTCCTGTAAATTATAATGTGTAAAAGTGCTGTATTTGGCAATTTACCCTTGTACTCAGTTAAAATAAAAGTACCCCAACTCTTCCTGTTTTGCATATGTGTGGCACTTTTTATTTGCAAAATAGTGAATAAAAATAAGAAAATAATCTTGTCTGTAAATACCATATTTTTTATAGATTAGAACATTTTAAGTAATTTTTAATATAATTTGGCTACTCTACAATAAATTCTAGTGGAATTAAATTTCCTTCATATTTAATATGCATATAACATTAATCTTTGAAATAAACTAAATAGCAAGACAAATTTCAGGATTTTTCAAATCAGAACAATATGCATTACATTTTAGATATTTTAACAGAATCATGAATCTGTTCCCTATAAAAATAACATTCCTGAAATATTCATCAATTTATTTTGATTATTTAAGAGAGGTCATGATTATGACTGAGATTTTCTTTGAAAAAATAATTTTTTCTCTTGCCTAACTTGGGCATTCCAAAATTGGCGCATTTGCGTTTGCCCGAACTATCAGAGGCAAGGAGTTAATATCTGTTATACTGTCATATCATGTGGTTGGAAGAGGTGTGTTTTTCTATCAACAGTGATCATCATGTATTAACATTAAAAAATGCCTGTCCAAAAATTTGGTGACTACAACAAACAGTGTGGATTTGTATGAAAATCACTCTATAAATTATATAAATTATTTGTCAATTTTGCTCAAATTTTTCACATTTGAGAATATTTGAGTTTTGTTTAGTGAATTAAGTTTAACTAGAATTTTAACTTGTTATCTTAAAAAATATTTTAAGTTACAAAAGTTTCTTTAATTTAAATTTAATCAAAATTAGTGTACATATATGTAGTGTTATTTTAAATATTTTTTTTTTCCAGTGGTGTTCGTCCATTTGGAGTCTCCTTATTGATAGCTGGTTGGGATAACAATAGGCCCTACCTCTTTCAATGTGATCCATCTGTAAGTTTTTTGTGGTTTTTATATTCTAATTTTGTTGATATTTTTAGATGGAAAAGTTAAGACTTAAATATTGTAATTTCTGAAAGAAATGCTGCACCAGTGTAAATGGTGCTTTTAAGGAAAAAGTAAGATTAAATAATTTTTAAAAATTGACTAAAACAAAGATTTATTTATTTATTTTTACACAATAATATTATATATGTTCTAACTCTAGTATCTGGGTTCCCACGGTCCTTAAAAGTCCTTAAGAACTCCTTAATTTTAACTATTATTTTCAAGGGCCCTTAAATCTACTTAATTTTTGTCAAAGGTCCTTAAAAACTCCTTAATTTCTAAATTGGAACACAATCAGTTTCTCCATTGACAAGATCCGCCATCGTCCTGTGATTTCCTATCATTTTCTTATATGACAGTCTTTTCTTAGTTACTTATTTGATAAATAAATAATCTTTCATATACTTAAAAGATTTAAAGTATAAAGTCAGCTGCCCTTTCCTAATAGTCATGCAGATTTTAATTAAATAAAACATGGGGGATGAGGGTTTGGAGATATTTTAGTTACTTATGGAAATTTAATTTTCCTTGCATTGAATGTAATAGAAAAGTCTAAAACTTTCTTCTTTCCCAGGCAACGTCGGGTATAATCAGCTAGTATATACATACATATATATAAATATATATATGTATATATAAATAAAATTACTCATATATATATATATATATATATATATATATATATATATATATACAGAGAGAGAGAGAGAGAGAGAGTTATTTTTAAACCCTCAGAAAGTACTGTTTATAGTATTGTTTTTATTCACAATTTACATTTAGTTTGATCACTCAAAAAACTTTAGATGTACATTTTTCAAAACTAGTTTTTGTCAAATAGATTTATCTTATGCTAATTTTTTGGAATTTTTAAAACTTAATTCTGTAATATTGTAGAGCATTTATTGAACATGCCTTGTCTGGTTCATAATCGTTAAAATATGTTCCTCAGGAAATAAGTTTTATGGCGTTATGCTGTGTATTTCAAGTAGGTCCTTATAAAAAGTTACTTTGGTCCTTAGAAAGTCCTTAATTTTTGCTTCGAAAAAAAAGCGGGAACCCTGGATATGGTTTAAATAGCACTTAAAAATAATCCGTGAAATGAAAGAACATATAAGCTTGTATTTTTGTTAAAAAGACTAAGTAACAATTATAACCTTCTATTTGATGTTGTTAGTTAAGTATTTTTTATCTATAAAAATTCATCTAAATGTTTCAGAGGTAGAAGAATATAATATATATTTATATATTTTTTAATTATCAAATCTATTTTTTTCTCTTGTTTTTAATTTTATTTAAATGCCAGTCATGTAAAAAATAATTTGATAAATAAAGAGCTTCGTATTTGTAAATACTGCAGAAAAATTGAAACATATTATAAGAGATTGATGAGGAAGGATAAAGTAAAATCTTATTTCATGCATGTATTACATTATTTATCATATGTAAATAATATTGCTCATATGATTAAGAAAGTAAACAGAATATTGGAAATTTAACCATTAAACATAAAAAATTTAATCATAACTTAAATAATTTCATTTATAATACTTAGTTAATGAAAACATTTAAAATTGAAAAACATTCTCTGGTTATTTTAAATCGAGAATTTTACTGACCTTGCTTTGAACAAAACCTGCTAAACAATAATTTTACTTTTTAAACTAATGCCATTAGTTTTCATTTTATAACATGAAATTCTATTTTATATCTTCTTTTATTAATATTAAAGATTTGTTTTATTTATTGGTTAAACACAAATGACTTGTTTACACGTTTCCCTCTTTTAAGCTCAAAAATAAAGTATAGTTAAGCAAAATTATAACTATAGGCATTGATGCAAAAGTGTTTTGTACATTAAATTATGAAGATAGTTTTAAATTGAAAGTTATGCCTGAAACAAAATTATTGTAAAATTACATGCTGTAAATTTTTGCCAATTGTAAACTTATGTAAAAATTGGAAGTATTTTGTAAAGCCTTTAAAGTTATGATTGAAGTAAAGAAATTACATTCTGTAAAAAATATTAATAGTTATGCTTTCATTTATTCCTATTTGATCAATTCAGTGAATTTGATTTTTTATTAATGATTCTTCAAAAGGGTTTTTTTTTTAAATTTTATTTAGGGAGCTTATTTTGCCTGGAAAGCTACTGCTATGGGTAAAAACCACGTCAATGGAAAGGCGTTCTTGGAAAAGAGGTATGTATATATTAGTTCATATAATTGAGTTTCAGTGTTTAACTTGTTACATGTAGAATTTATAATTTGCTTGTTAGGTGTTTATTATTATTTTTTTCTTATTTCTTTATTTATTTTTATTAATGCTTCAGTGTTTGGAATAAAATTTTAATAGCTATTTAACTATAGTTAGGGTTGGTATGATTTAAATCAGTTGATTTTTTTTTTTAAATCATTGATTTAAATCATTTTTTTCCCACTTCTTTTAACACCTATATTCCAAAGACAGGAGGATTGGGAATCAGTCAGCACAGTAATACCAATAAGTAAATAAGTGTAAATAGATAGCATGTGCTTTCTAAGAATTTAGGATTTCTTATCAGAAAGTATGCAGTAGGGGTAGTACAATGATTGATTATGACTGGTGGAAATCATTTTATGTAATGGGAGGTAAAGAGAGTATTGCAGAACTTGAAATCCAGTTTGTCTACCAAATAACAACAGCCTTGGCTTCATCTGCTGGAATAGAAAGACAGTTTACTTCTTTTGGTATTGTTCATTCTAGCCTTCATAACCAATCAGGAGTGGATAAAGCATCAAAGCTAGTATTTTTATTGAAACTATTAAGTCCATATTTCGAAGCTTAAAAATATTGAAATAATTGTGATTTTTTTTTAAATAAATAGTTTGCATTAAAAAAATATTTAATTTGTTCTTTGAATTTACATCTTATTTAGTTTGCACTATCCAATTGCAAAATAATGGAATGTATTTAGATTAAAATTTATATATTTAATTTTAGGTAATCAGTGTGTAGAATATACTAGATTGATAAGATGTTACTTCTTATAAAAAACTATTCTATATCTATTGCAAAAAAACATAAAAACAACAATTAAAATTAGTATTCAGAAAAAAATTTTAAAAATCTGATTTAAATCAATCTGTTTTTTTTTTTTTTTTTTTTTTTTTTTTTTTTTTAAATTGATGATTTTTTTCCAACCCTGACTATAGTTATTTATGTTTTTTTTTTTTTTTTCACCAAGATAAGAGCTCAAAAAGAAACAAAGTCACATGATAACTATTCACCAGATGCCAGCTATTCCATAGCATAGTCTATAGGAAATAGAAGGGTTTATTATTATCCCTATGGTAATAAGGGTAATAATACATAGGAATACCCCTATACATAGGTCTACCAATTTTTTAGACAAAGCCTTTCAAATGCAGTCAGTGTTGTTTTAAGCTTGAGTGCTTTATGTGTTGCAGTATAAAAATAGATAATGTAAATAACAACATAATTTAACCTTAAATACATTTCACTCAAAATTAATTTTCTTAAGACTTGCACATGCTTAAAAATTAAAAGAATAAATAAATATATAAACCTTTTCTGCTTGCTAATTTCACATTTTCAACATAAGTACATTATAATGCTATAAAAACACTTCACCTCCTTTTTTGTTTGTTTGTTTTTAAATTTTACTTGGTATTTATACTATTTAAAAAAATTTCAAATAGGTAGAGAATTATACTTATTGTCTGCAAATATGCAAAAATTATTAGTGAAACTCAGAGATTGCATTATTGTAAGTCTGTGCACAGTGTATTAACAGACTTTTAAAATTTTTAAACAAGTAATTTTCTATTTAAAATTTTAATTTTTACAAGTGAAGTAAACATATTGATAGGATGAAGAAATAATCTGTAAACCTTCCACTCAAACTATTTTATACATAACACTGGAGCAATGTATTATGCTTTTGACGCACTATTTTTTATTTCATTTTATCCTCTATCTACTCAATCTTTTCCTTTCTATTTTTTGACTGGCAGTTGTATTTCCATTGTACTATCTTATCATACAGTAGTTATATTCATCTGCATCTTCTCATCCTGCAAATTAGTCTCTTTTGCTATTATCACTGTGAGTTAGTCTGTATTCAGAATTTCTAAAGTACATAGAAAGAGAAAGGCATCTTTTTTACTAAGGTACCATTCCTCCTGATCTTATCAAAAAATCATTTGACATATCTTTTACATTACATTGAAAGAGTGAAAGTGACTGTCTTGTTTGGTCTTTTTTAATGTCATTTCAAACAGTTTTATGAATCAAAAATGGACATACTGATACTGCTTGTAATTGTGTTTAACGACTCTTCAAGCACCCTGCTGTGGGGGATGCTTTCTTGTTAACAAATTTGTACTAAAGCTGTTGTGACAACTTCAATGTTCTCAGGTGAAGAGGTAGCGTGAAGAAGGATCATAGTCATGATAAAATTGGAAATCACTTTTATTTCTTGAGTAAATACGTCTATATACAAGATGATCCCCCACAATCCCCCAAAACAAGTCGAAATGCAAATGATTGTAGACTGCATAACATCACCACGACGATCACAGTCGAAAGAAAAGAGATTAAATGATCTCATACAAGTGGGAACGCTTTTTCCAGGGTGCAATGCAAACCCAATTTATACTCCGTTCGGTATCCGAGATTCTGCCACTTCCTATATGAGTGGACTTAATGAATCTCCTGAAATGTAATCATTAGAAAACTGGCTCCGGTCCAAAAACGTGAAAGCCTCCATGACATCAAAGCACCTACTTAAGAAAAATGTCGAAAAATTCTAGGCTTTTTATAGCTCAGAGTTAATTACGGTTCCAATTACCTGTGAACTCCAGTTAAGTTTTTTTTTTTTTTTTTTTTTTTTTTAAAATATTATTTAAGCTGAATTCTTATAGGAAGCTTCAAATCAGCTGATTCCAGTTGTTAGTTCTGGACAAAGGGAGGGGGGTCTTCACACTGTAATAAAGAGACTTGCTAGTAATTTTTCAACTTTGTTTTTAATTTTAATATTTTGTTAGTCTTTTATAGAAAAATTATAAATATATATTGTTTTGTATGTATCAAACAAACCATATCTGCAATTATTGAATATTTTCCTGCTCTAAATATTAATAACTTATCAATCTAAATTAATATCCTAATTCCTAAAAAAAAAACATACCTTTTATCCTGCTACAAATTAAGGTAGGCTGCTGCAAAAACTGCTACTAAATGTTTAACATTCTTGTAATTTACCTGAATTTGAATTAGCTTGCATAAGTTTTTTTTTAAGAACATGTAATACCAATGATTATGTATACTTAGGCTAAAGGCTTTGTGAATCAATCAGTGATATATACAAGAGTATTTAAATTCAATTAATAAAATTATAAATTAATCTCTATTGCCCTTAATATAATCTTAATCTTTTGAAATATTGTGAATTTATTCATGTGCAATTTAAAGCTATTAATAATTTTTGCCAGTATGTTTTTTTTTTTTCTCAGTTTTTTTCTGTTTAGAACATTGCTAAATCAACACTTTTTACTTGCAGGTATAGTGAAGATTTAGAATTAGAAGATGCCATCCACACTGCTATTTTAACACTGAAAGAAGGTTTCGAAGGACAGATGACTGCAGATAATATTGAAATAGGTATCTGTAATGAAAAGGGATTTAAGCGCCTTACTCCTTCAGAAGTGAAAGATTTCTTAGAAAATGTGCACTAACATTTTATTTCATTTTTGTTACTCTTGTGTGAACAATATTCAAATAAAAAAATTTTTTTTTTAAAGTTTATATTACTTGTTTGCATAAGCTTTAGTTTATATTGGAAAAAGTGTATCATACTTATGCATTTATCAGGTGCACTTTAACAAGAAAAAAATGGTTAAAAATTTTATATTGTATATAGTAGCATGCACATAAAGTTTGCGATGCAAGTGACTATCTAGATTGCAAACTAATTACTATGGAGCCAAATTGAACAGCAATTTCAGTGCAGTTTTAATATTATTGTTGTGATGACTTCATTAACAAAATTCTTCATTCAAAAAGCCCTACCCATCTTTGTTTATTTTAACAAGTCCATGTTTTTACCGAATCTTAATAATCATGCTCAAGATTTTGTTTTATAATATTTAAACATATGTTTATGTGTATTCTAAACCTGCATTCAGATTTTTCAGGCATCTTTAAAATCTAAAAGTATTAAAATTTTACTAAAAGTGTCATCAAATTTTAGACCCATTTACTGGCTTGTAGGATCTGAATTTTGATTGATTTCTCTACCAATTGAGTCTAGTTTCAAGGAAATTCAACAGGTGAAGAAAAATTTATATAAATCCAAAATGGTAACCAATGATCTCTACTACATAAATGCTTAATTTTTCTTTTAATATCTATAGTTTAATACTGTCACTAAATTATTTTATTATCTCTGCAATTTGCTGAATTTTTATGTTTGTCTGTTTAATAAGTGTTTTCTAAATTAAGCTATCCAAATTTTGCTATTTTTCAATCTTAATTATTTAATTTTAATCCTCCAATATTTTAAACATGTATTTTTAATCAGTTTAAATCCATATTTTTATTTCACTACAGGTTCGTATTAAAAGTGCTTAAAAACTGCTTAATTTCGAAAAGCGTTTTTAAGGCCTTAAAAAGTGCTTAAAGAGTGCTTAATTTTCCCCCAAAGTCCTTAATTTTTTTTTCTTGCCGACAGTTTTTATTTGAATATTTCGAAATCGTTTATGAAAATCATAAAAGGTCGCTCGGGATTAATCGTTCAATGTGAATGAAATCAGACACTGCAGCGCTCCTTTTTTCTAGAAATCTGTCCTTTATTCCTTATTTTACGACATTCCTCCTTTTTTTCGGCTATTCCCGCCTTTTATTCCTTTTTTCTTTGGGCCATTCACTCCTTTTATTCGTTTTTTTCCTTCTCAACATTTACGGAGTTATGTAATGGTGGAACGGATTATACACATCGTCTTTCCCATGTTTTGATAACATCTTTGTTTTTCTAACATTTTGTTTCTGTGGCATATTCACCCCCCCCTCCCCACGAAAAAAAGTCTTAGGCTATTTATTGGCGGTACAGGTGTTTGAAAGTTAGCAAATAACGATCAAAGTGTCAAAACCAAAGGGGGACCCGAATTTTTCGATTGTAGTGTCGAGAAATCTGTTTAACCCGTTTCTGAACCAAAGAGGGGAAAAAAACCGTTACTCCGAGCCTGTGCGCATAAAAATGGACTTACATATCGAATATTAAATTCAGGGATGATTCTGATCCGAATGTTTTTTGTGGGTTTATTCTAAAAAAACAGATTTCGGAAATTAAAAAAAAAAGAAAGGAAGAAGCCATTTTTTTTATCTCACATATGTATAAATTTTATTAATATCCTTTTTCTCTTTGCCGCATCCACAATTTTTTTCTGATAAAGAGTAGGAAAGTGTTATCAGTCGATGCTCGCAACACGTGCTTCAAGGTCAAAAAGCCGTGTGACACGGTATAAATGAAACATAGAACTTAAGTGGTTCTAGGTATAAAAGTACAACTAAGCCGTAATTCTATGTTTTTGGTAAAAAATAACCGTTTTCGATTCCAGAAAATGCGCATTTTTTAATGGACCAATTATAGTTAATAGTGCGATCATAATATGGGGTTCTTATACGGTAGAATTATGTTTTAACAACCTGCATACTTTCTTTATAGATATCTCCCGAACTCACGTGCATGTAGACCGATCGTAATACTGTTTTATATATCGGTATTCAGTTAATATCGCGGTAACAGTATTGAGATTCCAATCCCTCCTATAGTTATTTCAAACGGTACTTTATCTTATTGACTGAATTTTCTGCTATGGGCAGTGTCTGTGAGAAAATGACACTGTTGCAAATAACTTACGAAATTTTGGATATGCACGGAAGTTTATTGTTGAAAAATCCACACTTTTTTTTTTGCTAAGTTTTGCGTGCGCATTGAAGTTGATGAAAAATCATAACTTTTAACGGCAATGAAGATAAAAATCAGTCCTATAGCTGAATCGGTATTACGCGGCCACGGGTTCGAATCCCGCTCTTTGTTCGTAGCCGTTCAGAATCGTAGTAATTAAGTAGTATATTCCGATGTCTTTAGCCGTCGGGTAACATAAAAGAAAACTCTAGCGCTCTCAGACCAAACTAAATGGTTACAAATCTGTTAGTCTAAAGTACAATTCGAACCCCCTGGCTCAGATACCGAAAAAAATCCCGTCCTATTCGATCATCGTCCCGAAATATTACTATTTAAAAATTTTTATTTAATTGTCCAATTAAAAAAATAGCCTTATACAGTGCATATATTATTTAAATCATGAGTTTTTAGACATTGATTAAAATTAAATCTAATGATAATTATTGTATCTTTCAAAACTATTAAGGTATAGATTTTATTGCTATTTAAGAAATTCTGCAGTCACAAAATTAAAAATTTGTTTATAGAAATGTCTTCTAAAAATTTGATATCTAAAATGCGCATTTATATAATTAATTTTTTTTTTAATTAGGATATTTGAGAAACTTCTGATTTGAATCTGTTTTTAACATTTTTTGATTAGGAGACTCGAGTGATTGTTTATATTAGTAAAAATTATTTAGCTTCTGGTATATTTCATACTTAGGTACTTATTTTTGCATTATGTAAATCAAATAAATATTTTTAAATTGTTTTTTAATTTCCGGTTTTCCTTCATGTTCCTTCTTTTTTCCCGTCTAACATTTAACATCTGGGTCTGCTACTTTTATTAAAAATTTTTTGAAATTGTCCATTTAAAAAAAATGAGACTTATACTGTATTTTTTAAGCATTAATTATAAATCAATCTAAGAAAAATATAATTTTACAAACTAGTTAAAAACAAATGTTAATGTTACGAAATTTTTAAGTTTTGTTTAGAAGTGCATTTTAAAGCTTTTCTATTTGAGATGACTTTTAAATTATTGGTGTACTGTTGAATTTAACAAACCAGCTTATAACAAATGAAAATTTTGATCTTGTGATTTTCCTTTTGTTTGCATGCTAATTTATCCATAAATGGTGAATGTCCATTTTATATATTTATAGTGAATCTTAGGAATGAGGTAGAAGAATAATTTTTTTTCAGTCATTTACTAATTTTTTTTTTCTTCATTTTTTATTAAACTTTTTTGCAGTTATGAAAATATTTAAATATATTGTTCTAGATTTAAAAACAAAGTGCATGAAATTAATAACATCTTGTTCACCTACTCAAGGAAAGAAAATATTTTTCGTTGCATAAGACAAAGAAATTCTTTACACTATCTTGATACTGGCATCACGTCTACAGAAGATTATAAGTTAATTGAGTGTTAAAATAGAAAGCAATAACTAGTTTTGCATTTGTCTGTATTTTTGGTCATTCGAATAGGTGATCCATCAGTTGTTTGGTTTTAGTTAATTAAGATCATTAAAGATAATATTTTTATAAATCTTATATGTAATCTTATGTAAATCTTATAAAAGTTATACTTTTCTGAGATCTAACATTAAAGAGTAGAAAAGGTTTTTAAAGGTTCTTTAAGAACTTTTCTTTTAAGATTTCTTCTTAAGTTAAGTCCAACAAACAATATGGTTCCTCAAAGTTTAATATAATAAAGTTTAACTGTATTGGTGAATTTATTTATCTTTTTAACTAGGCAAATTGAAGAAGCATCTGATTTGAATCTGTTTTAAATTATTTTTTACTAGGAAACTTAAGTACTTGTTTATATTGATAAAAAGTTATTTAGATACTTTCATATTTCATATTTAGGCACTTGTTTTTGTATTAAGTAAATCAGAACATTAATTTTTAATAGTTATTCAACTACCTCTTTTTTTTTTTTTTTTTTTTTTTTCCCCTCAAAATTTTGACTTTTGTGTCAGTGATTTCTCACTTATACACACTCTCTTTTGTTCTCTGTATCAATATTTATTAAATTTTTAAGATTTCGCCTTAACATTTAGGAACTGGGAATAAGGCTGTCCGGCTAAGGAGCCCCAACTGCTCATTAGTAATAGGGGAGGAGAGTAGTAGAAAGGTATCAAAATAGATTTTGAATGTCTTATCTATGATGTAGATTCATTTAAGCTTGCAGTAAATTTGCAAGGCACAATAGCAATCAAACTTAAACAGTTGTGACCAAAAAATCTTTATTTTCTAGAAAGAGAAACAAGCAGTTTTACTACCAGATGCGTTAAGCTCTTCGTGTCTAAATTACAACCTCAACCATATACAAGAAGGAAGTTTTCTAACAGCCTCCAGGTTTAATATAGACTTCTCGCTGAACGATGGCTGATTGGTTAGGGTGCTGGCCTTCGGTACCGCAGTTCATAGGTTTGACTACCACAGTGGCATGGATGTTCGTATCTGTTCGAATCGGCTTTAAGCTGTAGGTCCCGGTCTCGTTTACCCTCGTGTTGCAAAAAGTAGACCATAGCACTCCAAACCAAACTAAACTAACATAGACTTCTTAAAAGTAATGATCTGGCATTATATATCTCTTCAATATGTTAGTGTATGAATTTGCCAGTGAAGTTTAGGATTCTGTGTTATTTGTTTTTCACTTTGAATAAATTTCATGAAAGATGAAACTTGAATGTTAGAGTATAAGGATTTATCATGTTAATTTTTTATCATTACACACGCACATATATATGCCTACATGTATAACATAAAAGTATTTAATTTACAAAAAAATAATTTAAAAAAAAAAAAAAATCACAAAAGAGAAGAATAAATGAAAAGCAGAAATTAAGTTTATTATAAATTTTATAAGTTTCATGATATAACTACTATTGTTAATTCTTTTATAATAGTTCTGCAAAGAGTCATTAACTCTGTTTATTTTTGTTTTTATGAAACTGCATTGATTTTGGTTGAAGTGATGTAGGTTGCCTTATTAACCACATGGATAGTTTGGAGTATTGATTTTAACTATTCAGTAAAAGATTAAAAAAACATTCAAATTCATTTAAATTTTATTATTTTAACTAAAAACTAATGAAATTTGCTTTTAGGACTATTATAACGTCTGAGTGCACACCTTTCTTTTTGATTGCAATCTGTATTCTGTGTAATGAAAAATTTTGGTGTAACACATTAACGTTGTAGACCATAATTCATAAACAATTAGCTGTACGGTGTTGAAATTTTGTATTTAGGACTAATATAACGTCTAATTGTGGATCTGCACTTCATGTAAAAAAAATATATTAGTATAATGTATATTAACGTTGTAGGGCATAACTAAAAAATGATTAGCCATAGAATGTCGAAATTTCAAAATTAGGACAAATATAACATCTAGTTGTCCTTTTCTAGTTGCAATTTGCATTATATATAATGAAATATTTCAGTATAACGTATGTTGACATTGTAGGGCATAAATCTAAAACTATTAGCTGTAGAATGTTGAAAGTTTGTATTTAGGACTAATATAACATCTAATTGTGCATCTCTCTTCCTGGTTGTAATCTGTGCTATATATAATGAAAAATTTCAATATAACGTATATTGACGCTGTAGGGAATAACTCTAAAACGATTAGCCGTACGATGTTGAATTTTTGTATTTAGGACTAATATAACGTCTAGTTGTGCTTCTCCTTTTCTGATTGCAATTTGCACTCTATATAATGAAAAATTTTAGTATAACGTATATTAACGTTGTAGGGCATAACTCAAAAATGATTAGTTGTAGAACGTTGAAATTTTAAAGGTAGGACAAATATAACGTCTAGTTGTGCTTCTCCATTTCTAGTTGCAATTTACATTGTATATAAGGAAAAATTTCAGTATAACGTATATTGACGCTGTAAGGCATAAATCTAAAACTGTTAGCTGTAGAATGTGGAAATTGTGTATTTAGGACTAATATAACATCTAATTGTGCATCTCTTTTTCTGTTTGTAATCTGCAGTATATTTAATGAAAAATTTCAATATAACGTATATTGACTCTAGGGAATAACTCTAAAATGATTAGCCGTAGAATGTTGAATTTTTGTATTTAGAACTAATATAACTTCTAGTTGTGCTTCTCCTTTTCTGATTGCAATTTGCACTCTATGTAATGAAAATTTTCAACGTGACGTATATTGACGCTGTAGGGCATAACTCAAACAATTAAACGTAGAATGTTGAAAGTTTGTATTTAGAGCTGTTATAACGTTCTCTATCTTTAAACCCATTCCTCCTGGAAACCAAGTCTTTTTTTTTTTTTTTTCCCCTTATGGTTAGGTCAGGTTAGGGCTTTTTTTCGGTTCCTGGGGCTATGCGAGGCCCCAGTGTTCCCTTTTTCGAGCACGCCGAGTTACGGGGGCTCCGCAGGGTGGGCCAATGTTCCGTCACAATGACCCTTTGAGTATGGTCCCACGGCCCAGGGTTACGAGTGTCGCCTCTCAAAATTTCCTGTCTCTCCCTTTCGGCCACCACGGTTTCCTGTCAAGTTTGGTGCAACGAGCTAAATTCTCTAATGGTTTGTTTTTCTCTTCTTCGGTTCGCTCCACGCTCATTAAATACCGGCGTCAGGAGGTCCGCTAAGCATCCAGTAGTATTCCAAATTCCCTCTCCCCAGCAGCGCACCTCTGCTGCGTTCACCCGCAAGCGGTGCCTGCGGCACGACGGGCGCGTGCCGGGTACTTCGAAGGGTTTAGTGTGGGGAGGATTAGCCCTATACTTGCGATCTACCCACCGCAGCCGGGATAAGCCTGGAGGGCCTCATGGCTATATGGGCCCGGTTAGCACTTGATTGTCCTCTATCTTTTATTGTAATTCGCACTCTACGTAACAAAAAATCACACAATAACTACGGTTAACGCTATTGATTTACAATAATGCCAATGAAAGATATTGACGAAGTTTTAAAAATGCTACTTAAACAGTTGAAACAATACTTTTATAGTAGTCCATTCTTAGAAAACAAAAATAAAAAATTACTTTTTGCGGAGAATAATTTTGAGACTTTGCTGTTTACAGAGGTGATTGTACCCCAGGGGTACTCCGTAATTTCGGGTTTTTACAATAAACCTTTCGGGTTTTGAAATAATCTTTCCATCCTGGTTGAAAAAATTTCGCCATGCCAATTTAAATTCAAAGAAGAAAAAAATAAATAAGGCTTGTCGTTAAGTTTTCGTCACCACATGCAATCGTGTTTCGAAACAGAAAGCGTTTGCATTTCTAGTCATCGAAGTGAGAGTAGAAGAGTAAAGGCCATTCGCTGAACTATGAGCTTTGACCTTGGAACGAGTGGGGATTACAGGAAAGATTTTGTCATTAATTGTGGACCACACTCTTTCTGGGCACTCAAGTTATTTTATTTTAATCTTTTTTAGGGCCACTTAGGTTAGGGCTTTTTTTTCTAGCTCCTGGAGCAATGCGAAGTTTCAGCGACCCTTTAATTCGAGCAAGCCGAGTCACGGGGTTTCCGCAGGGTGGGCCAAATTTCCGTCACAATGACTCGAGTGATGGTCCCAAGGTCTAAGGTTGCGATTGTCTCCTCTCAAAATTTCCTAATCTTCTTTTTTGGTTCCCATCGGTTTCCCGTCTTATTTGGTGCAATGAGCAAATTCCCTCTTGCTTTTTTCTTATTTTTCAGTCAACCCTCACTAATTCCGGCATTAGGAGGTCCGCTTAGCATCCAGTAAGAGCGATTTCCCGCTTACCGACACGACAGCGATAAATCTTAGACAACTGTCGTTCTCCGACATCGGTTCATGTAAAATGCACTAAGATGAGCTATTCGCTTTCCCACCAACTGATTCAATGACGATTTTGTCGTTTTCGAAGGGCGTACCTAGGGGGTGCGGGTAACCCCGGGCATGTTGTGGGGCGACAATTATTAGATAGTAGCACAAAAAGAAAATTTAAAATTTCCCTACTTATTGTATCAGGAAAAGTAAAATAAAATGTTGCAATTAACAACATTGATAAAGAACAATTTCATATCGGTTTTTATGGCTGTACCTGTACATATCATGAACCTTAAAGTAAAAAAAATTCCTGTTTCTGTGAAGCAATTAATTATTTTTTTAACGTTGCAGAGGTGATTTTGCCATCTTAATTGTTAAAGTGGAAATTTCACTGCTTGAAATTTACTAACAATACACTAAATCTAACATTGGTAACAGGCAGTTAATTATTTGTTTTGTGTATAAGCATAAAACGACACAAGATTATACATATAAAAAATAATTAACTGTTTACCAATATTAGATTTAATGTATTGTTAGTAAATTTCAAGTAGTGCAATTTCTGTTTTAACAATTAATGACAATCAAGCTCCAAACCAGGCCCATATGTGCCGTGAGGCCCTCCAGGCTTATCCATATATAGCTGCAAATTATTGCTGGTTATAGCTGCAAATGGTGTTGAACATTAGTTGGACCGAGTGTATATTATTCTTTAGAGCACATGCAATTTCTATTATTTCATATTTACATTCAAAAAAGATTCATCTCATGAATTATTTTTAATTAAACAATCGTGATTCTCTTGCATTAAAGTTTCTTTATTAAATAATTTATAGAAATGAATAAAGAAATTTTATAAAATTATATTAGCATAAATTGATACGTACATATAACAGCATGGCCTCTGCATTTTTTATTTAATGTTAATTTTAGGCGTAGCATAGGCTTCACGAATAACTTGGGGCCATAAATTTAAACAAACTATAAATGTAATAGTAAAAGAGTAAATAAACATTGGGATATTTTATGTAAATAGAACCCATTTTTGATGGCAGATGGAAATGATGTATAAATTTCAGAAAAATTAATATCCAGAATTTGTTTGTGTTGAAATATGAAATCAATATTGTGTATGAATCATAAATATATATAACTTTAAATATGTATTCACTCTATTATATATTTAAAAAAATCACAAATGACTTTTTGAAATGCATGCATTGTTCAGATTCTTCGTAGTACATTTTAATACTTAAAGATTGTATTACTTATATTAGATATTAATACATTTTTATTGCCTAATATACACGTTAATTAGAATTAGAATTAGGGTGGGGCGGCCCATAAGGGCACCAGCACTGCGGCCTAAGGCTTATTGTACTGAAAACCCCCCCATTCACTGGAACAAAGACTTCCAGCACAAGGTTAAGAAATATTAACCATTGGATCTCAGAGAGACCAATACCCGAGATAAATTTCAGCAGCAATTTAACTGGGAAGTTAATCAGCTCCCAAGGCTCGATGAAGTGATACCCAAGGAATTCAAATCTCTTGGCACAGTAGTAGTCTTACATTGACACAAAATATGTAATGAACTCTCCTCCGCCATATGGTATCCCCTACATACCGGGCTATCCATAATGCCAATAATGTTGAGGTGCCTCTTAAGTAGCTCATTAGCCCTCATCCAGGGATAACCCTGGTTAAGCTCCTTGGCCTGCCTTTGATTACCAGAATCAAGCCAGGCCTTATAAGTCTCCCCCATTAGAAGGTCCCTTACGGTCCTTCTCACTACATTATGAGAAAGACCAAGTACTGGTTCCGGCCCAATGAAGGGCAACTTAGAGCCGTACTTAACGAGATTATCGTTGCCAAAAATACCACAATGCTCAAGTACACGTTAAATAAAAAATGTATATAGTTTCTGGAATTATATTTACATTTTTTAAGTAATATCAGTAGAGTATTTTAAAAAAAATATGCATTTTTTCAAATTAGCCTCCAATTTAACTGAAATATGTCACAGGGTGAACCTTTATATTCAAGACAGCAGGTATCTCTCAAGAAAATATTTAAATACCTTGAGAATACATAACTTTTTAAAGTTATATATTAAATAATTATTGCAATTTATATCCTTTTTCATAAACTCATTATAAAATAACTAAGCTTGTTGAAAATACTCCAAAATGAGGGATTTTTTTAAAAGTAAAAACAGTACTGGCTAACCAACAGCACTTTTAAATGTAATATTAAAAAAAAGCAAAGGTTTAATTATAGTAAAATGGTCTTCACAAATCCAAAGAGATGATTTTTATGATAATTTGGGGTTTTATTTTTTCATCTCTTTTATAGCATCAGTTCAAGTTTTACGTACTAGCATCTTTGGAGCGCTGAAAAATATTTTTTCATTACAATTCTTTGTTGTATTTGTACAGAGTGGCATAATACAGTATTTGAATATAACTTTTTAATGTCAGACATAATAAAAAAAATTCTATTTATATGATTCTTTGAACAGAAACAAATTAAAAAGTTGCCTTCTCCCGTGTAAACAACATAGGCTGTTGGTGTATTCATGAATTGTGACATCACAAAATAGGTGGAAGAAAAGTAGCGTTTTCAAGAGACGTTAAAGAGTCCGATATAAAACCCATTAGAAATCCCTAATTAGGGTCCCAAATGAAATGAAAAAAGGTACTGTCCTGCTTACTTTGTCTTCTATTGTTTAAACATAAAATTAAAAAACGTGAGAATTCCTCATTTCCCCGCAGTAACGTCACTACACTGAGACAGGCAATATAACAGCTAACTAGGTCTGCTACTTACAAGGTTCAGACTCTTTCCACAGAAAAAAAATTAAGCACTTTTTAAGCACCTTAATTTACATTGTATTATGATCGACCTACAGCTAAAGCTTAAAAACTGAAGCTTTTCATGAGCTTTATGACTTGTAAAATGACATTAAATAATATATATAGATCAATTTAATAATTTTATTAAACAATTGTTGATATCTCATACTTTAGGTTAAGACATCTTTCTTTGCAAACATAAATTTTAGAACAGGAATAGTCCTTATTGATTAAATGACCCCCCCTCCCAAAAATCTGAAATATTTGTAAAATTAAGAAAGTAACTGTGGTGGAAGATCAACAAGTTCCACATCATAGCAACAGTATTTTTACAGCAACATAGATGTAAAATATAGTAAAAAGTACTTCTGTATCATAAACAGGTAAATATAATATTCACACACACACAGGGAGAAAAGAAGATGCAGTATCTACACTAAAAAATGTTTAAATATGACATACTCAAAACAAGATTCAAGAAATTATCAATGCTATTTTAAAAATGTAACTGAAGAACTGTTTCCATTCATAATAGAATATGAGAACCAAAAAATATAGGAAGGGGGGGAAAATAAGAGAATATGTCTAATTTTGAAGTTCATTTTTCTTCTATACATTTTTTAATTGGTCTAACTCTTCTTTCTAATCTTTAGCTTTGTTGAATGGATTGACGATTAATTACCAAGGGAAATAAAAATTCAGCAACCAATATTTGGGGAAAAATAAGCACTTTTTAAGCACTCGGAAAAATTTATAAATTTTAAGGCTACGAAATGAAAATTAAGCACTTTTTAAGGACTTATTAGGGACCTTAAAAATGGATCTACAAAATAAGCACTTTTTAAGGATTTTAAGCACCCGGCTGAACCATGACTTACGGTGATCATCTACACCATTAAATTATCTAATGATGTCACTGGAAGTGCATTTTGGAATGTTGAGTTATGTAGAAGATGGGAGCTTTTGGTACTCTGGAGGGGATTTTCATCATAATGACGTAGCCTGTCGAAAAAATTGAGTATTCCGATCACATAGTCCATGTGAGTAGCAGCCCAGATGAACAACTTACCGATCATTTTTCTCTTGTTATTCTTGTTTACAGCCCCAGCCATTGGAAATAAAAAATGTAGAATTAGGGGCATAGCGAGAAACTTTTCATGGGTGTGTGTCCTAAGTGTATCAACTCAATTCATCAATCATTACGTATAAAATTTATGTATACAGCCATCCTATCCCCTACTATACCGCTGTATAGAATGCCTGCATTTCATACTTTGTTGATAACACATAGAAAACATTTAAAACTAGCATATAGCTCGCCATATGACGGGATCAGTAAAATTTTAAATTTTCCAGAATTGTAAAGTACCCTATGAGGCAGGTAAAAAAAATGGTTTGATTTTGGCTGATCATTATCTGGTACACGCTCAATAATTTGTTTATCTTTACTGACCGCATGTTAGTTGCCAACTTTAATTTATCTTGTAATATTGCGGACTGTAGAGGTTTAAATATTGACAACGTTTATTTCGCGGTATATATGAAGGATGTTCAAAATTTAGAAAATAGATTGCAAACTGTGTGGTTATGTATAAAAAACAATCATACAAACGAATAAACATCTTAATTTTAAAAGATATATAACTTAAAAGCTAGATATTTATTAGTCCATGAAATAGACTCCTAGTCTTTTATGAAAAGAATTGGTTGTTAATACCGGTAATAAAATTTTCATTGCAACAAAAAATAATCGATGATCATATTTAAAACGATCACATATGTACCTAATCTATTATTTAAGCCAAGTATAAAAGAAAATGATTTACGTAATATCTAAGTTGAGTGATGAAACATAAGGAAATAATGCAGACAATATTTAAATAATTTAAAATAAGAAAAGATTAAATGAGATGGTTAAAGGAATGACGTCATAATGCTAGAAAAAAAGTTTATTTTCATCTACTTATGTGATAAATTGAATCTCCTGCTCTTAACCGGGGAAAAATAGGGCTTGAAATAATGACATTAAACACTCGAAAAAGGCGGGAATGGGTTGAATTCGAACTTTTTGAAGACGACAGTATTGTTCACTGTGATATGAAGCATATTTATACCAATTTATTTTAGAATCGGATCGGTAGTTTAGAAGAAGATAAACTTTACTCTCTTTGAATTTTGCTAACCCTAACTCATCAAGAATCCAATATGGATGCCTCTATCCATTCCAGGTCCAACCGCTTCATAAATTCGAGGCCAGACGGACAGATAAGTTAGGCTATTATTATATAAGGGATAACAATGTTAGAATTTAAATTAGTCGTTAATCATTTAAAGCCAGATACTTAAGTCCAAATAATTTTATTTAACATATTTAAATAGAACATAGAGTTGAATATATTTTAATTAAACTTCATTTTAAGCCTTTTAACCATACTTCAATAAAACCACATCATGATTTTTATAACAAGATACAGAAATTGCATGAAATGGGAATATAACAATATTGAAATTATATGTTTGCACATGCAATATGAAGTTTAAAATGCATAGTTGAGACAAAAATAATTATTGCATATTTAAAGATAGTTACTTGTAGTACAACTGCTATTTTTTTTTCTTTCATTATAGATAAAACAGTTTTTATATACTGAATGCATATATGAACTTTATATTATCATATCAACTGTAGCATAAAAAATAATTAAAATAAAATAAATTTAAAAAAAAAACCTCGACCTTATATCTTTACTAGGGAAAATATAGTATTCATTAAAATAACATCTTCAACATAACAATTTTTATTTAGCTATTTAATTGCAAGCACTCTTAAGTTGTTTCATTGTAACTAAACATGAATTTGTTTTTCCCATATTGAAATAATTACAATATAATATATAACAAAATTTATTGTGGATACACAATCACCATAGCAATAAATACAAAGCCAATGTAAGTATGGCAAATATAGATTGAACCCAAAAAGCTGTTTCACATCTACAGATGAGTTGCCTTATCAGTGAGAATGATGTTTCTGAGAAAGAAGACTGAGCAAGAAAGAAAATTAAAGCCTTATATAGGCCACATGCTAAAGCATTTCACAAATAAATCAACAAAGACATTAGGGATGGATTATAAGTTTATTCATCTATGAAATTGCTTCTGAAACATGTCATATAAAGTTTATTGTGTTTTCTTGTTCACCTTTTCAGCCACTGAATTTCACAATGATAATATAGATCATTCATAGTTGCAAAACAGCTGTCAGCATTTAACCTGCACATGACCTATATAAAGCATTCCTTTTGTGTCTCCCCACTCAGTCTGCTATTTCAGCCATTGAAGTTATTTAAATTGATAATGCAGATCATTCATAGTTGTAAAGCAGCTGTACTGCATATAATCAACACATGGCCTATATAAAGCATTGATTTTACATGTTCTTGCTCAGTCTGCATTTCAGGCCACTGAGGTTGCTCATATTGATAGTAATAATCATTCATAGCTGCAAAACAGCTATCTATATTTAATCTTTCTCTATTTGTACCTTACTTATGTTGGATATGCATTTATTGCTACATTCTGGCATAAAGATTATACCTTCTTTTATACAATCATTACTTATCTTACAACCTTGTATTAGAGAACACAAACTTCTTTTATAACAATGATAAGAATAAAAGTAAACTATTTTTTATTGAAAATTACTACTTCAAACAGCATACAGCTTAAATTAGGCATGCAAGTCATCTGGATATAGTGGGTGTAAAAAAGATGTTTAATAAAACCAGTGTGCTGTTAGGAGAATCAGTACTGGAATAAAACAGTGCTGTTGTGACTATTTTTTTAATTAATTGAATTGAATTGAAAGCTAATTGTATAAATATGTATAAAATTTAAAATATATCATTTAATTTCAACAAATTTTAGAGTAGTTTTATACTATCCTATTCTTGCTACAAGTATTTTTATTATTATTACAGATATTTTTTAACTAAAATAGTTTTCAGTTACATGGACATATTTTGATTTTTTAATAATGTAACATAAGTAAATTTCATTTATAAACCTTCACCTGATATAGAAACACAATACAAAACTAAATGATGAAACAAAACTTACATTACGAGTATATACAGATATCACAAAAGAATATGCTCTTTAAAAATTAATATTTTATATACACTGAAACTAAAATTAAACTGAAATATTCAGTTTATTTATCCAAAGGAAAGTTTGCTTAAAATAAAATTAATATGCATATTGTAAAATTTACAAACACTGCATTTTATTTTTTCACAGAACAGGAATACCTTGCTTAGTATATATCCTTCACGAATGTTCACAAACCTAATCCATAGCTAGTGTTGTCCTGAGTATTTGGCCATTTACTACTTGGCTGAGTTATGAAGCAATTGGTTTTAGAAAGTTCCACTGAAGATTACATGAAGAATATTGCATTTTTAACCTTTTCAGAGGGGTTGGGACAGAATATGTCCCGTAGATGAATTAGTTCTTCAGAGAGACGCTTTCAAAAGGTTAAACGAAAACATGGACTTTAAGTATATACTCATAAATTCTATTTCAATTTGAAAAACAACTAAATATACACCTTAGACATAAGTTTTTAAAAATTGAAATTTCTTAAACTGTAAAATTAGAATATATGAAAGTAAAATTAATAAGAATTCAGTTGTAAAAATGTAATTAACTAATATCAAAGCAAAAATGATAATGAATTCATTTCTTTCTGATATCTCCAATCAAATAGTTTTCTATTTTTGTTTCCTATAGTAACAGTTCCTTGAGCAATATATAAGCTTTATATTTCCTAACCTCATTTCAATATTATTTTCTAAATATTACATTAATTTATTATTTTATTTGCCAATGTCATTAAATATATTTAAAAAGATTCTAAGTTGTTAAATGAATAGAATGAATAGAAGAACAGTTTTATGAACAGGACATTACTGAATTGTAAAATTTTCAATTCTTGACATTTTATGGACTTCTCAAAGAACCTAATAATTTATTTAAAAAAATTTACATATACATATGTTACAATAGCAATGAAAACTACTTCCTGTTTCATTTTCATGAATAAATAAATGAAATAAATTACAATCCTTTAAATATCATTTTACCTTTATCAGAAAGAGCATGCAAACTAAAGAAAATAATTCCAATAAATTAGTTAAAAAAAAAAGCTCTGAAAAGGTAAAAATTAGAAAAATATATGCTGTGTTTCAACATAGTACCATATAAAGGTTTTTATTTTTTTTACAGGTGCAAAAAACTAATTTTGTGGTTTAAAAATAATTGCTTTCTTTTCTTTTTGTAACCATACAATTAAAGTGTTTCATTAAAATTTTTTTCCATTTTATTTATTTATTTTTACTGAATTTTGGGTAAATTACAATTTTTTTTATTTAGTTAAAATTTTATAGGAATGAATTTTTCTCTCTAGAAAGAATATTTCACTCAGTGTGGATACATTTAGTGAAATATATGAAAGCAGGAGTGGCTAAACGACAGTCTTTGGGTCATCATCAGCAGAATTCATGAAATTTAGAATTGAAACAAATTTTACATTTACTTTAATAAATATAAATATCATTCAATTGATTTACTGATTAATTTAAGTATTTATGCACAGTCATGCATATTTAGCTGTTCTATTATTAATTTATAAACAGTAAAAACTTTAATAATGTATTGTTTTCAGTTTTCAACTTAAATATGCATACACAATTCATAGCGGTTTATAGACCTAAGACACATTTCCAATGTGGGCAATAGAGCCTTTAAGGCTGGCCAAACCTGCCTTAACCAAATAACTATACTAAGTGAGGTATTCCTGTACTAAATTTTCAAATTAAATAAACTATTTTAAAATATGAGAGAGATACAGCAACTTTTTAAAATGCTAGTGAACTAAAAAAAAAAAAAAAAATTACACAACTAAATTCTATAGTTAAATAAAAGTAAATCAAAGAATTTTATGAAATAAACAAAACTAATATTTAGAATTCTTAGGCAGCATAAAAAGTGACAATACTTTCAAAATTACACAGTGTTCAAGTAAAGAATTCATACACACAATATCTGGATATTTAAAAATGTTTATGCTCAATTTATATTAGGAAAAACACATTAATTTTTATTTTCAATAACATATGCAACTTTTCTTAATCAAAATTATGAATTACTTTATCAGTATTTCTACAGAATTAGGATTGATTATTTACCTATAATAATATTGCAGCCATCAATTACATAAGCAGGGTGTTTGTGGGACTAAAAGAATATTTTTGAAAATTTTAAAGGCTTATACTTCAAAAGAGATGCAAAAGAAAAATATTAAAGAATGAAATTTCAGATAGACCCCTATAAAAATAATAAATTAGAAAAAAATTTAAAGACATGAAAATATGCTTAACATATTTTAAAAGATTAATTTACTGTGAAATAATAATAATGATATAGTAAAAGCAGATTTTCTAAACTTACCAGATTTACTTTAAATAAAAACAAGTATTCAATTAATTTTGTTATCTAATATGGCAAATATGTTCAATTGAAAATTACCTGTAGTTTCAGTATTTCTACAGAAAATAGATCTCTTTCAGTGAATTTACTTATTATGCAGTCTTACAGCAACTGTATATAGGGGGTGGGTGGGTGGAAATTTTGAAAGGCTTAGCAAGCAGATAAAAAAAAAAAAAAAAAAATCAGATGTTGTAATTTAACATTGAAATAAAAAAAAAAAAATAAAAAAAACAATAAAAAGCTTTATGCTTATTTTTTTAATTTATACTTTTACACCAAATTGTTTTATACATTACTCCAGATTTTGCATGGACTTCAGATATACATATATATTAAATTTTATATAACGTTTTAATGCTATTACAGGGTTGATCCAGACATAAATTAGGTTCCCTTTGCAGATTTTTAGATATACATATATAATATTAAATTTTATACATCTTTAATGCTAACAGTTGATGGTAAATTAGGTTCTTTGCAATTTTAGATAATATATAAATTTTATAAAATTTCAATGCTATTACAGGGTTGATCGATCCAGAAAAATTAGGTTTCCTTTGCAGACTTTTAATATACATATATAATACTAAATTTTATATAATGCTTTAATGCTATTACATTATCACAATCAAAATTTCAAGACTTTTAGATATCTATTATTTAATTTTATATACGTTTTACACCAAATTTACAGTTGATAGACATAAATTAGATTTTGCAATTTTTAGATATACATATATAATATTAAATTTTATATAATGTTTTAATGCTATTACAGGGTTGATCCAGACATAAATTAGGTTTCCTTTGCAGACTTATAGATATACATATATATTAAATTTTATATAACGTTTTAATGCTATTACAGGGTTGATCCAGACACAAATTAGGTTCCCTTTGCAGATTTTTAGATATACATATATAATATTAAAATGCTATTACAGGGTTGATCCAGACATAAATTAGGTTCCCTTTGCAGACTTTTAGATATACATATATAATATTAAATTTTATATAATGTTTTAATGCTATTACAGGGTTGATCCAGACATAAATTAGGTTCCCTTTGCAGACTTTTAGATATACATATATAATATTAAATTTTATATAACATTTTAATGCTATTACAGGGTTGATCTTGACATAAATTAGGTTCCCTTTGCAGACATTTAACAAGATATCCTATTGAAAAAGCAGTCCCTTCACAAAATTCTGTATCATAAAATTTGTTTCGTGAAAAATAACCCCTTCATAATTTAACAACAAAAATTAAAATAAATAAAAACTTTGTTTTTTTTTTAAGAATTAATTAAACATGTGCATGTGTGGTGCATATTAAGGTGTTCACATTGTTAGATGTCCCCAGTGGTCTTTCTTTTTTAATTTCCTCCTTCTAGAGAAAAATATTTTATGAAAGTTAGGGAGAATTTTCAGTATTTTGCTTTTGTTATATATCTTTAGCAGTTTCAAATAGAATTGTGATAACTAAAATTAATCTTCATCACATGATTGCATTTATTTATTTTCTTGACAAAAATAAATTTTCTTCTCACAAAATAGGATCTCCCCTCCATCTTGGATTGATACTTGCATTATTAATATTAAAATTTATTTAATAGCTCATAATACTATCATTTTTTTTAAGTTAATAAATTGTGAAACATCTAGGTAAAGAGGGCTAAATTGTGGTCTCAAGTCTCAAACTTTCATCTAAAACAATTTTTAGCCTTAAAAGTTGTGAATGACCCTTGTCTGTTTTCAGCACCTTTATGCAGTGTGTTGTCACAGAAATTTACCAAGCTTCAAACTGTTATTTTAAGATTAAGATTTTGGTACACTATGGTTTCACAGAAGTGGGGAGATTAGAGTCACAGAGAATGCACTTTGTTCTTTGATTCACTTTCTATGTAAATAGAAAGCACTACAGGAAAATAATTTGTAATTTTATTCTCGGGAAATCCAAAGCATGAAATCTTTGGAATTCCACAGTTGCCACACAGCACAAACACCCTTGCATAGCATTACAAGCTAATAATAAATTTCAGAGGCAGAGAAAAACTAAGACATAATACTTTGTCATTATTTCATACCCATCATAAATGCAATTTCTAAATGCAGGCAGTTTGTTTAGTAAACATAAAATTCCTAAGGGTTAAAATCAAACAAAGCGCTAAGTAGTTGTTTTAAATGATATGATTCACTACTTTCAATTCTAAATTAATCAAATCACCCAACTGAAATTCAGGAGATAAATTAGATAAACTTAGTAGTGAGACATAAATATTTTTAAAACTTTAAGGACAGAGAGAAGTTATTATGTTATATTTTAAAAGATCAACAAAATAAAAAAATTTACAATAAAAAATATATACAAGCCCATAGTTGAAATGTGAAACAAAAAATATGAAAATGATTTGGGCATATATATATATATAATTATATACACTTTGCTGCTGATGTCTGTAATAAAAATTATAAATAGGCAATGTTTAGTTACTGTCACTAGAATAAATACGACGCTTATGTTTATGCTTTTTCTTCTTCTTTTTCTTTTCTTTGTGTTTCTTATGGGATGATGAATGATGAGAGGAATTATTATGATCACTGGGATCAAAAGAAAAATGAGCAACCACACTACGCAACTTTAACTTTTTGATTCTAGTGTCTATTTCAGAGACTTGGGCACTTTCTGAACAACTTTCTGTTGAACTGTCATCTAGCACAACAGCTCTACGCTTCTTGGGCCTTGGCACTGGAGACCACGATGATGAACGAGTATCATTATCATTGTTTAAGGTACGAATAGCAGACTCTATAATAGACTTTTTATGTGGATCAACAGTTTCATTTTCAACATTATCTTTGCTGCTAGAGGAAGACGGTTCTCCCTCCTGACTTTTTGATGTACTTTCAGAAACTTCATTTGCTGAAGTTTTCATAGAGTAATCTATAGGTTTATCTGTAGCACTCTCACTACCTTTAGTTTCGCTAAGAAACACAACATCATCATCATCACTTTGTGCTGAATGTATAGGTGAAAGGCTTAATGTCGGTGGAACCACCTCCTCAACAAAAACATCTAAGAAAGAAAGCAAATTATTGCGCTCTGTAAAAGTTGACAGCTGAGCAATTGTTTCATCATCACTAGACAGATTAACAATTTCTGGTGTTCTTTCACCTCTGGGCTTCAATACTTCAACAACTTGACATTCATCGTCATCCTGATCAGCCAAACATTCTACTTCATTGGTTTCATCTAAGTCAGGATTTGATGTTTCTGTAGAAAATTCTGTAAATGTTGTATCCCTTGAAGTGCTTGGTCCAGGTACTTCAAAAGGATTGGAATTAGAAACATCAGTATGATTTGCAAATGGTACAGAATTATTTGACACAACACTACTAGACCAACAATTACCACTTTTGCGTATAAGAATTATTTTTGAGCTTACATGAGAGCTACTGCGAGAACTGTTTGCACTGCTTTTATGTTCTTTAACATGCTTTTTACGAGAAGTCTTTTTTTTCCTTTTAGCTTCACTACTTCCACTTTTGAGTGTAACCATTTCATTCACAGGCAGTGGAATAACATCACTATCTGGAGAAGAAATAGTTTGAAATGTTTCATACGATGACATACCATATTGTGCCTGTAGATCATAACTTTCCATACTTTCATATGGAGAAACTGCAAAATTATAAAACTCATGAATAAAATGGGCAGTATGTGCAGCTGTGTAAGGTTCAATATGTGTAAAAAACTCCTGACTTGTAATATCATATTTTACAAGCAAAGCCATAATTAGTTCTACCACAAAAGATATCTGACTTTCATTATTTGGCATCACAACTAGCAGTTCACGATTTAGCCATGGAAGTAACCTGTGTGTACAAGCAATGTTTCTTCGAAAGAAAGATGGAGATATACAGCGAATTCTGCTTGAAGGCTGTCGTCTAACCCATAAATTTTCCTCATAGATTCTCCTTCTAACACTGCAAGGAATATGCCTCACTGACTGCTGTGAAGCATACATTCTAACAGGATGCACTGAATGAGGGGCATATCTCATACGATGAGATGCTATTTCACTTTCTATCATTCTTTCTGAATAATCTACATGGCTTCTTTCAAATATTCTTTCAGGTGGAAAAGTTGTACTATATCGAAATCGCCTATCAGTAACACAGGTCCAAAGGTTTTCAGATATCCTAGATTTATTGATATAGTATTGATCATACTCTTTGAATGACCGCACATTATGGACAATACTTTTAAAGCTCTGTTTACACAAAGGGCATTCAGGTTTAACTTTCGACCATTCAACTAAGCAAGTAAAGCAAAACATATGAAAGCAGCTATCAGTGAAAGATTTGTTCTGCAACTGTTCTAAGCAGATTGCACAACTGGGTTCAGGAGAAGTTCTGGTAGTAGAAGGAGTGGGTGTTTTTGATTGAGACACTTCTTCTTTATCAGAAGATATAGAAGAATCTTTTGTCTCCTCCTTTTCTTTCTTATTTTCCTTACTAGAAGATGCTTCTTCTTTAACATCTTCATCTGTTTTGTTAATCAGCAAATTTTTTAGATTAAGCTGATTATCATCTAATTTTAAATTCTGCTCGTCCTCCTCCATGGTTCATTATACATTAGACCTAAAAAAAAAAAAAATTAGTTTTGAGTAAATACAGCAATACTTGAATTAATAGATTAAAGAAGTAATTTACATACTTTTAGATTATTTCCTTTATGCATTTACTTCATTGTTATATATTTTTCTCCAATTAAAATGTTTTAAAACTAAAACTTTTAAGATTTATTTGATGTATTTTACACATTATACACACACATATATTAACAAACACACATACACACACACACAAACATATATATATAATGGGTAATTTATTCCATCACAAAGGAAATAGAATCCATACTGGATACAGTGCAGTCTTCATTAAAATATAGTTGAGTGATTACAAAGAAATGAAAGACTTTGGGATTAAGAGGAACATAGTTCATTCAGACACTTTCTCTCACGGACTTCTGCATGAAAAACACATCTCAGTTTATAGTTGTATCAGCCAACCAATCAGGATTAACAAATTGCCAGTCATGAGGGAACATGTTTAAGTATCCCAAGCTACATAAAGCATTTATGTAAGAGGAAGTTTGGTGTTTCTGAGATCGCCAAGTGGATAGAGAGAACTAAAATATTCACCAAGATTGTCAGAAAAGCATAGAATCACCAGAAAATTATTTTAAGAAAGGCATAATTAAGTTGGTTAATTTTTTTCGGGTAAAAGTATTATTACATATATATGTAATATATCAAAATTATTATACCTAAAAATCTATAAAAAATTCTCCTTTTTCATCTTCCCATTCTTTAATATCTAATTTCTCAGCCATAAAATAGCAGATTTAAAGGAGCGTTCGGCATTTTAAATTATTTTTACCCGCCTCCTAAAACTAATGCCAGAATAAATGCTAATTTTCTGTACACTGTCCACATTTTTCAGCTGTCCCAGGAAAATGGTTTCACTTTTCTAATAACTAAATTGCTGGCTGCGTGGTTTTTGAGCTAAGTTCACTCGATCAAAGTTCACTCTTGACTCCCAAAAATGTTGATATCATTCCCATGAGACTAATCATGAAACTAATCAGTCTTACAGGAATGAAATTACACCATTCACTCACTCTTGGATGCGACAAATTAAAAGATATGTTTCTTGAGCATTTAATGCACAACTTTTTTCCTGTAAAGATGGACATTTTTTTTTTCAATAAAATTAAAGTTCCACAACATTGGACTTCGCTTTCTTTAATAGTTCTATAACTGCACTATTATTAGGATTTCTAATTCCCAGTAAGCACAGGCAATCTAAATAACAGGATAATTTCATGTGTAATCGGTGAAATATACTTGGTTACATATTTAGCCTTTAGGAATTGATTTTCGTGTACATTTCTTGATGTGTATTCCTCATAGCTTTAAGGTTTTGTTTTGGAGCACTGTGGTTTACTTTTATGCAACACGTGAGCTAATGAGACCGGGACCTATCTCTTAAAGCCGATTTTGAACGGCTATGAACATACGTACCAGTCCAGAGGCGTAATTTGGCCATTACAACTGAGGGGGCAAAAGTTGAATCAAAAATTTAAAATATGAATAAAAATTTCATAAAATTGGAGGGGCATTTGATTTCCCTTGCCCTTCTCTATTTACGCCTGTGCATGCCAGAGTGGAATTCAACCCCACGAACTCAGGTACTAAAGATCAGTGCCCTAACCATTCGGCTATATCTTTATGGGCTTTTCAAAACAAAATAGTGTGTGCATGTTAAAAAATATCACAACTATAAAGAAAATGATTAACTGGTTACATCAATAGATTGGTCACTGGAAAAAAAAAACCCCGGCAGTTTACAAAGTTTGACTATGAATAGTGCCATGTGCAATATGAGAAATTTGATCCCAGAGGACCTGTAAAAATATAAAATTAGTAAAAAAAAAACTGTCGAAGAATCCCGAATAGCGCTTTATCTACATGGTTATGAAAAGACCCAAGCACTACTATAGCACTTCTTTAATTTTATGTTGATAAATCCCAAGCGATGCGATAGCCCTTCTGCTATTTTATGTTCTAAACATATATGCTTCAATATTGCACTATACTTGCATTAGTAAATCTGAGCATGTGAGACTGCGACAGTTGATGAAGCATCATCATTGGTCCACAATATTTTGAATTTCAAGAGGGAAAAAAACAAAAACAAAAACCATGTACATTTTAAGTTAATTTGTTATGTGGAAGATATTGAATTTCATAATGATAAAAGTTCATAACACAATGTTTACTGTGAATTTTCATTTGCAGGTAATATAATTTTTGTTTATTATATTCATTACATATTATCTATTCACTGTTTACTTGTTTCTATATTGGTTATTAACCTATTTTTATTATGGTGCAGGAGAGTCATAACAATGGAATAAAAAGAAAGTTTTTCAATTTAGATTAGTTTTGTGTGGAATTACCTTATGATGGGTTACAGACAAAGCTTAGCTTCTGACTCTGTAATCCTGATGTCTCCAATTCTCACACAATGGAAAGTCAGATTTTTATGTTTAAAGAGTACCTACTCAGCAGAAATTCATTTCCAATGAGTGGAAATTTACAGACAAATTGTAATGTCAAGAGAGCATGTATAGTTTTGGTAAAAGGAATTCCAGAAAAGAAGAACAGATGTATGAGACAAGTAACAGCTAGAGTTGTTAATCACACCCATGATTGATAATGTATAGTGAATCGAAGAACTGACTGTCACAACTGACAGGACATTAAATCAATGCCAAGTTCAGGATGCAGTCATCAAGTGGTTTATTGACATAGTTCCTGATTTCTTCAATGCCAATACTGATAGGTTTAGAGATGGAAAAAATGCTATGCTTTGATATCCATAGTGGCTACGTTTAAAAATATTCTATATCAAACACCTTGCTATGTTTGTGTATCTTTTAAATTTTATTCACTTTTTATTTAAAGAGCTTGTTACCTTACTTTTTTAACACACACAGATATATACCTACACACGCAAGGCCAGTTCTAGGCTATTGGCTACCTGCATGCAAGATAGTATTCAGCTACACAGAAACATAAAAGAAATACATATAAATATATTATGATATTATTTTTGTAAAATTGCTCATTTAATTGACTAAAAATCAAAAAGTTAATACATGTATAGATAAACAGGTATAGGACAAAATAATAGAAACATCTGTGAAAAAAGTGAAAATTTTTAATCTCCTTTGGCCTGACTGACAGCTTGTATTTGATGTTGGATTGACAAATAAAGGTCTTGACTAAAGTTCATCGAAATTTGCACTCATTCCTCATGCAGGGCTCTCACAAAGGCTCAATGATATTGAGATCAGGGGACTGAGCACACCAGACTAAATATTCCACTTCATCATCATGCTCATGTAACCATGTTTAAACACAGCAAGACATGTGAAGAGAGGCATTATCATCTTGGAACACGGGACACTCTCTTGGAAAGAGTCTGAAGCATAGGGTGAAGGTGATCTGCAAGAATGCTTCGATAATGATCTCTTCAAGACAGTGAGAGGTCTCAATCCATGAGAAGATATAGCAGCCCACACTGTTACAAAACCACTTTCATGTTTCACTGTTAGAACCAGGCAGTCAACATGAAGTACTTTTAGAAGTGTTTGCTAGACGAACACATGACTGGTGGTCTGGAATAATGCTAATAAGGATTCATCAGACCAGATGACTTGTTCCCATTGCAGTGTGTCCAGTTTAGGTAGTCTCGGCACCACTGTAGTCTCTTCATAGCAATCTGCACCAAAACTAATGGTTTTGGAGTAGCTACTCTGCCATGAATTTTTGCAGGATCTAACTCTCGTTGAATACTTTTCATGGATACAGAGTCCAGAAGGTGGGTATTCATCTAGGACATTATCTGCAGCAGTGTAATCTTGCAATTTTGGGAAGCTTTCCTCTTCAACACCCGTCTATCATAGTCTTTCAACTTCAGTTTTGCTTTGCAGAAGACACCTTATCCAGGTTTGTGTAAGCTGTCATAACCCTTGATAGAGTAGTCCTTGAAACACCCACAAGGTTGGCTGTTCTGGACATGGAAACTCCAGTGAGGTAAGCTTCAATTATCATGCCTCTTCTCATGTCATTGCAAGTGGACATAATCACACTTTGCTGGGAGCAGAATTTTCTCATGCAACACTCATACTGTAAAATACTTGACTGATACCTTCTCTTTCACTGCTACTAAGTGGAACACTATTATGACACAAGGCAGCCATTTATTGGATAATTGAAGAACAACTCATTTTTAAATGGGTGTTATTATTTTGTCCTATACCAGTGTATGTGCATGTATACATATATGTATATACATAATATATTTTTCCTTTATTAAAATATATATCTTTTCAAACAAAAGATTAAAAAAAAAAAAAAAAAAAAAAAAAAAACATAACCATAAACTGCATTTTTTTACTCTTTTATTTGCCAGTTCATCAATATCTGATAATTTTGTAAATTTACGTAATATTTTTAAAACTGACTAGAAATCTATATAAAAAAATAAAGAGACAGTGTAATCTTGTATTAAAAATTATACATCGTAACTAACATTTTACCTTTTATTACACATCTATTTGGAATTTTAAGCTGACATTTCTTATATTTAAATCAAAATTTCTTTTAAAATCTCTTAATATATTCCAAATCAATCTCTGTTTTATATAAAATATGTAAAGAAGCATTCACTAAACAATGACAAAGGTTGAGACAACATTTATTCAAAAATGCAAAAATTAAGAGACGAAAATGATTAGATTTTCTAACCAAATATTTTCAATAAAATCTTTTTTTTTTTCTTTTTTTTAAAGAAAGAAAAAAGTTTTAGCTTAATATTTGTACTATTGACAGCCTTAGAAATTTAGTTGCTTGCATGGATATATGCTTTGCACACTCATCCTAGTATAAAAAGTACTAGTAGTACTGTATTACTAGTTTGTGTATATGTATATATGTGTGTGTGTGTATATATATATATGTCAGGTTTTGACATTTTTCAGCTCAGAACTCCGAAAGCATGCATTTTCTCCATATAGTTATATAAGAAATATAAGACCAAATAAAACTTAGCTCCGAATTTGAGATTGTAATAATCTCCCTTTCAACCCAATTTTTCAGAAGCTTATTATTCGCTATAGTCCCAAATATTTCATTAATTTTTCTTTTTTCCCGACATGTTTAATTTTTTTTTTCTTCGCTTGAAAAACTATGCAAAGGAGGGAAAAAACACAATTTTACTTAAATCAACTTACACATTTTACATAGATTCGGGAATTTCTAATGGGTGAAAGAGATTAGGAGGAAGATTTAGGGATTGGGGATGGGGTAATGCAGAAAGAATTTTAGCTAGCTGATGGTACACATACTGAGAAAGGTTGAAAACTGCAGAAGCAAGTTAAAGGGGATTCTCCAAATATCTATATAGTACAATGCTTTTAACTTTTGTCCCAATAATCTTATGAAATTAAATACCATTTATTTCTGTGTATACACCAAAAATTTTTGGGGCTTTTCATAAACCTAAAGTGTATATGTAGGAGGGTGTAGGTTGTATTGTGAATTGGTGGTCTTTGAACTCTGAGCTGCCGTCCCATGACATCCCAAAAGTGTTTGTTATATCGTTAGGTGGCCAGGACATTAACTGGAATTCAGCATCATGTTCCTGGAGCCACTCCAACTCAACCAGTCACGATGTTCCCAGGCCCAGCATAGGCACAGTTGGCAGTGACGCTTGGTCAGCAAAGGCAAACGAGTGGGACGTTTGCTGTGTAGCCCCATATCCAACAGTGTCCACTGAACAGTGTGCTCTGATACTATTTTACTTGTCCCTGCATTGGATTGGGTTGTCAGCTGAGCCACTGTCTGGCTCCGGTTTTGCTTCATCATGCGAGACAGTCTCTGACGACCTTTTTCTTTGATAACGTGTGGATATCCAACATCATGTAGTCTACTGCTAGTATCATCGTCATTCATCCACTTTGCATAAGTACTAACAACTGTAGATCGCGAACAACCCACGAGTCGTGCAGTTTCGAAAATACCTGTTACCCTTTAAAACATGAGAATTGAATATACAATTTAAAAAATTGATCAATTGTTGACTGTCTACAATTTTTTCTAAGAAGCTCATTGATAAACTGTTGGTAATCCTAATCAACCTGTCATAACGATTTAAAATTTCGATCTTTTGTTTTAATGTTAATTCCTTTCACTTTCTGGCTGCCATATCAACCAGCTGCAAGTAAGTGAGCAAGGCATAAAATGTGCATAGGATCCTTCTCAATCCTGATAAGAATGTATTGCCTTCTGCTTATCTGACATTGACCACCAGCCGGGTGTCCGTATTTCTGAAAAATTCTCCAGGGAAAGTGTTCCCCACTCCTTTGTTCATTCCCCATCTCCCTAGGTGAAAGAGAAGAATTTTCAGGAATGTAAATAATGAATGGGTTCTGTCTGAATACATTCTGAATATTCATTTGCCTGTTAAAATGAAGTTCAAAAACTAATAACATTAACCGATGTAATGATCACATAAAGCGAATAATTTTAAGATACAAATGAATAGAGAAAATCGGTACCAAGTGATTTCGACAACAATAAGCTATTGATAACATTAATCGCATTCACATTAAGTGGAGTCCACTGTACATAATAAATATTGTGTATGTAAATTTTAGCATTGTCTTCTGAGCTGGATAATTATGTACACTCTTAAAATAAGAAAGGATATTTTATAATATTAAAGAAATCCAGCAACTTCATTAACTTACACATCAATATATCGATTTTCCAATTAATAATTTATATATATATGTGTATATTAATATCATTTACTTCATATTATACACCAGATACCCAGTTTTATTAGAAGTTAATATAATAATATTAAAATGGTACTATATTTATAAATCTGTCTGAAATATAAATAGAAAGTTTTATGCACATAACTTGTTATGCATTTTTTGGAATATGGAAATACTAAATTCATTTCATGAAATTAAATGGATTTAAATTTTTTATCCTGAAATTAAATTGAGTATATGCATATCAGTATAAGTTCTATAATTTAACTATAGGATTGAATTATAAATGATAAGCAAATCATACATTTTAAAATTTATCTGAATAATATTGTACTATTGTAACGAAAACTTTCATTTGATTTTGTTTTCAAAGACAATACTTAACATATCTAAAATTAAATTTACTTAAAACAGTGATTAAATAAATTTAAACAAATTATATTTATTGCCAATTTATATTTATTATGTCAAAATGATAAGATTACAAATTAAATTTAGTTGTAACTCCAAAGAAAACTCTAGATAAAGATTTATATATTTTTTTTAATGATAATAATACTCAAGACAGTAAAATAAGAAATAACTTATTGATCAATAAACTCTTTTGAGTATATTAAAATAATGATAAACAAAGGATAATATTTACAGTATGCTGTATATTTTATTTTCAAAAAGACGTGTTAATAAGGATACTTAAAACTATTATAATTTTACTTAAAATATAGTAATGTTATTTAGATTTGAAATAAATTGATAAGTACATAAACATTCCTATTTCTAGCACTGAAATAAACTTATGTTTATAATACACACACATGTAAATATTGAGAAAAGAAATATTTACTTACAGAGCCAAAGTATTATAAATACATTTCACTGAATTTCAAATGCATTTAAACTTTAGGCACAAACCATTGTAACAGCTTCTTTTAATGACATCCAGCTGTAAAATACACATTGTTAAATATGTTATAGTACTAACTGAATCCTATTAAAAAAAGATATTCTTCAAAAAGAAAAATCATAACATTTCAAATAAAAAATACATATTTTTAGATCTTGTTAAATGTTTTAACAAAGTATTCATTTAAGGCTTATAACTTTACAGTAATACACAAATTTCCAATAAGCATTTGTCATTATAGTTATACTATATATCAGCGTTCCCACTCTTTTTCCAGAAGAAAAATTAAGGTCTTTCTAAGGACCAAAGTAACTTTTTATAAGGACCTACTTGGAATTATATTTTAATGATTATGAACCAGACAAGGCATGTTCAATAAATGATCTATATTTCAGAATTCAGTTTTTAAAAATGTATAAAAATATAAGATAAAACTATTTGACAAAAACTGAAATGTACATCTAAAGTTTTTTTAGTGATTAAACTAAAAATAAATTGTGAATAAAATACAATATTATAAACAGTATTTTCAAAGGGTTTAAAAATGACTCTGATATATATATATATATATATATATATATATATATATATGCATGTTTGTATATACTAATTGGTTATACCAACATTGTCTAGGAAAGAAGTAAGTGTTAGACTTTTCTATTACATTCAATCTAAAGAAAATTAATCTTCCATAAGTAACTGAAATATTTACAAAACCCCCACCCTCCATGCTTCGTTTAATTATAATCTGCTTGCCTGTTAGCTGTTTGAAAAGGGCAGCTGACTTTATGCTTTAAACCTTTTCAGTATGCGAAAGATTATTTATTTGTCAAATAAGTTTTCTAGCTCTTGACCATAAAAAATACTAATAAGCTAAAAGTATTGTCATAATTTTTTTAAGGCTATCAAGGAAAGGAATTTTGAATTACTACAGTAATATACTGACAACATATGTGTATTTGAGTATTTTCTTTACTATTAATACTGTACTTTTGGCTAGAAAATGTAAAAGAATGTTATTAACTTTAACAAATATTTATTTACTATTTTCAAAGAAATTTCCAATAATGTAAATTCACATGCATAAATAATTTCATTTTGAAAGTTCAACAGATTTTCTTTTTTTGCATCACCAATTTTGTCACTCTAGTTCTGTATATCAGCTACTTCCAATTTCAAAATTAAGGAGTTTTTACGGATCTTTGAGAAAAATTAAGTAGTTTTAAGGGCCCTTAAAAATGAAAGCTGAAATTAAGGAGTTCTTAAGGACTTTTAACGACCGTGGGAACCCTGATCATATAGCTGAAAAATTTTTATT
This sequence comes from Pardosa pseudoannulata, assembly GCA_032207245.1. NCBI lineage: Eukaryota > Metazoa > Arthropoda > Arachnida > Araneae > Lycosidae > Pardosa > Pardosa pseudoannulata. The sequence continues at coordinate 40,851,292 of CM063497.1, forward strand.
ATCATAGTCAGGGTTACCACTGAACTGTTAAAAGTACATTTCCTGACATAAACAAATTTCTAACAAGCATTTGCTAGGAACAATTTTAAGTCAGACCATTTTTTATATACTCGCAAAAACTCCTATAATCACAGTTAGGGTTTATACTGAACTGCTAAAAGTCTCATTTCATAACAGCATAGAGAGATTTTCGAAAAAATTTCTGGACATATCTTCAAAACAATTGCAGATATAAAACATAGGTGTCTTACAACAGTAAAGTTCTACTTTTATTTTAACTTTTAAAGTACAAAAATATTCCAAATATTTATAGCTAAAAAGTAAATAAAATAAATTCTAATAATTTTATATATTAATGATGCTTTTCCTTGTTGAAAATACTATTTATAATACATAGATCGTGAGTAAGAGCAGAAAATTATAATTACTTATATTTACATTATCTTCATCTTAAAATTTTTTTGCTTATTTTAATTAATAAGTTTTTCAGACTTAAAAAATGAGAAAAAAAAATGAAGAATTAATAGAACTATTGTGAGGAAGATAAAAAAATCCCTGCATGATTAATTTCTTTGATTTCTTCTAAACTTCGTAACATTTGCCATTTATCTGACAAACAGACTCCATAAGAACAAATTTTTTTACAGAATATTTTTTTATATTGGTCTTATTATTACTATTATTCTATAGTTGCTGGTACAACATTTTGGCATTGTAAATTCCCATTGACTTCTTAAATACACATTAATTCATAAAATAACATGAGTCAAATAGTAATTCAACAAGAGATTTCATAAAAACTCTACAGGAAGAATTATAATTACATAGTAATAGACAATACTTTAATTTTATTTTTATATTAATGAATTATAAACTATTTTAATTATACATAACATTTTACTGAAGTATTAAAGATTAGTACACATTCAAATTTGAATTTTTTTTAAAGAAAAAAACTTGAAAGTATATTACACATTAATTCATGCTTAAAATGTATATATAATGCATTCCTAAATGAAACAAAATGGTCTTTAACAATTTATTAATTTTAAAAGAACTGATAAATTTAATAAGACCACTTTGTAACACAGATTAAAACCATAATAAGAGCATATTACATATTACGAAGCCTTTAAAAGATACTCAAAAAACATTCCATTCACATAACAGAATCAAAGAAGAGAAAATTAAATACACAAAAAATACTGAAATAAATTTTTAATTAATGTGATTAAGCTAAAATGTTAAATCAACATGAATTGGCGTTGGAAGTTTAAGTAAAAACTATTAAATTTTAGGAATCTTGAAAAAAAAAAGTCCTTACTATTACAGTATTTTTATGCATGTTTTCTCACTGTCACATGATACCCAATGTAATGTTAGAAAAATGCACTGAAAGAAATTTTAATAAACTCTATTGGTAGTCACAAAAATTTGGGTGATCAGAAGATACTGAAAAAGCAGTGGACATCCATTAAGCAGAAGTAAATTCTAACAATATTTTACATTCCGCTATGCTTATTAATTGGTTCTAGAATTATTTAAAATGGTGATAGAATAATTTCAAATTAGTGTTGAAGTACTCATAACACGGGAGAGACAGTCTTCCATACGTGCAAATTTAATAATATAATTAAAAATTTAAAGCACAAAACTTCAAAAGTGGGAAAATTATAAAAATCGGTTATTTTTTAGAAAAGTGTTAAAGAAGATTTCAAGCAAAATGTTTGAATTATTTTGTAACAGAAACCGATGTTAATAGCATTCCATACTGATTGATTGCATTCGATTATAAAGAAAGTTCGCAAATATATTATATAATCTAAAGAAAATATGATCAACTGTGATGTATTAAAATATTTTATGAAAATTCGAATAAATATTTTAAAATTATAGCAAAACAAAACTACAAAGCAGTAGAAATATAAACCGCTTTGAGCTGGATCTTTAAAAGACCTAAAAATAATAATAATAATGTTTCAGGAATTTAAATGTACTGAACGAACGTACCGAAGTGAACATCAGAGGCTTTAAATTAGATTTGAGACACAAAATAGCAATTCTACGATCACAATCAGAAATAAGAAATCATAACAAGCACATCGTAGAGTTGAAGTGTTTCAGAACTACTACTTCTTGCATCACGAATATTAAACAAGGGTTAATTCAGGAATAACCGAACCAATGGTTGAATGAAACAGGGTATATGTTCATGACGTCTTAAGAGTAAGTATCAATGAAAAACAATGAACAAAATGACGAACCAATGAAAAACTATGAACAAAAATAACAAACAATGAAAAAGGATGGACAAAAAAGTGAACTAATAAAAAAAAAAAATAACGAGGTTTGGATGATTACTCACATTCTGTTTCTTTTTCAAGTCGCATCATGTTTCTTTTCAAGTCACAACTTTTCCATTTTCAAGTCACACTCTGTATCTTTTAATCTTGTTTCTTTCTTTTTTCATGATTTTTATACTCTAGAAATGGATATCCCTCTTTCCTATATCTGCAATTTGCTCTACTACTTTAGATACTTAGCATCTGTTATAAGAAAGTTTAGCTTAAAATCATCCCCAAAGAAATTTTTTATAGTATTCTTGAAACTCTGAGTCAGATAACTAACTTACGTTTCAGTCGCTGAAACCATTATCAACTTGCAGCGCGATTTGAAATATTGTGAAAAATTATGAAACTTTATGACAATAAGGCGATTTCACGCAGTAGGGCAAATTTTCAAATTATGACAATTCTGACTTTAGTTTCAAACTGAAGGGCAATTTTTATTGTTTGTCTATTGGCTGTTGTAAACATGAAAATGAATGGGAAGGGCATTATAGTAGTTCGTGACGTTGCGACAAACTGCTCTATGAGGACATTACTATAGACTTGTTAATACATGGAAGTACAAATTACTCCTGTTGAAGAATTTATCGATGAGGAATATCCTCCAACAATTAAATCGGTAAGGGTTAAAGTTATTGCAGCGGACCCTTGTTCAATTTTTCTGGATATGTATAAATTTGGTAAAAGAATAAAAGCATTACCGTGTGTGCATACATTCCATGCAAAATTATGTATAAGTAGAGATGCAAAAAACCCGGAATTATGAGGAGGTGGGAATAAACCCGAAATTTTGGGAACTTTGGGAAGAAATCATTTTAATCATGTTTACATTTATTTTTTCAACAGTGACTATTTAAGAACTAGAATATTATTTCTAAGAGATTTTTTAAAACTTTTTGCATATATATATATATATATATATATATATATATATATATATATATATATATATATATATATATATATATATATATATATATATATATATATATATATTCACGAAATAATAGTAATAAACATTTAAATGATTTTATAGTAGTACTTATGTAATTAATGACCCTGTTAGTCTTATCAAACACATAACTGGTTGCTTCAATTTTAACTGCTAATATAATAATTATATACATTATTTATAATTATTTATTATGTAAATTGCTTTATGTTAAACCTTTTCCCCTCCTTTTATAATATAAAAATAAATCATTAAATTTAAAATAACAGGTTATTATTTTTTGTAATGCATATATAATTTAAACGTGTCATCAAATGACAATGTTGCATTTTGTATCCGATTTCTACACACATACACATTATATATACATACATACACATATATATATATATATATATATATATATATATATATATATATATATATATATATATATATATAGAGAGAGAGAGAGAGGGAGAGTGATGTTATCCAAGAAAAATAATGATTTATGTTTTTATTACACTACAGATTATTGCCTAATATTTATGTAATAATAAAAATATTGGATATTTCTCAAAAAATATACTAATATTTTCATGCTAAACATACCTTGCCAAATATAGTTAGTTAATCCCAAATATTCAATTTTTTGGCTGTTTGGCTTCCTTACACCTTAATTCATTACAGTTGCCAGTTAACCATTAATATCAAATCATTTATGAAATGTAAAAATTGTCTTGTGCGATTAGACAAAAGAAACAAAATGCTTCAAAATTCCCATGTTTTGGAAATTTTCAAATTCCCTTCAACAAACACCCGATTTTTTTTCCACTGCTCACAACTCTAAGCGGCTAAATTATAAAAATTCCTACCCTTTTTGCCTTATACATTTGTACAAAATTTATAAACTAGTTACTTATATTAGATGAGGTATTTTATTATATACAGGTCTTGTAGTAAAATTATATTTTTATTAGCCATATATTTTTTATTAAATATATCCATCAATGTGCTAATAGAATTACTGAAATAAGTAAAAATAATTAATTCAATTTTTTGTCTGCTTGATATGTTCGTATCTTGGTAGACAATACATGAATTTACCGACAGTCAGCATCAAGCGTGTTTGACTCTTGCTTATGGATAATGTTCAAAAAGCTTTTTTAGCCGATCGTAAACTATTCTTGAAGATTTCGTAATGTATATCGTATGGTCATTTTAAGGTTATATGTTGATGAAGAGAATGAAGTTTGGAATGATCTAGAAAAATTGCAACCCAAACAAGAATAAAAAAATTGCAAAAGAACAATTGAAAATGAAAGCAATTTACGATGAAACGAAGTATGGTACGTTATTATTTGATAAGAAATTATTCGTAGTAATAGGGAAAAATCTTAAGATGTCAGGTGAGTCAATGAAAACTTGACCACAGTACTGATGATCATTGGTTATCGCAGAATATTTCCTCGCGATAAATATAGAACCTCACAATTATAGACGAGTTATGGCCATCTTTACGCTATTACTGCTAGGGTGACTATAAATCCTCGAAATTCGGGGACAGTCTCCAAATTTATACGTATTTTTTACTCCCCCCCCCAAAAAAAGTACTTTGACTACTTGGAGAAACAAGAAGACCGCAAACTTATAGATTTGCCCTAGTAAATCTAGTAAACAATTCAATTGCAGTTATTATCCAGTATTTGAATTTATAAAAATGTTAGAAGTATTCTGAACAAAGTACGAATTAGTTTTGACATATTTCATGTATATGTGAATCTTAACATTACTTACCAATTTGTTTATATTTATCTTAAGGTATCCGTCTACGTTAAAAACGTCATTTTTTGCCAAAAATCATAACTTTTTTATTTCTCTATTGTAAAATTTCAACTTTTAGGCTTCTAAATCTGTTTTTATTTTGCCTCTACGGCATTTTAAAGAAAAGTTACAGCTGTTTAAACATCAGTGACAGCTATCTAAACAAAATGGAAGTAGCGACTTCGGAACCGGAAGTTGTGAATTTAAAGCCTTTTAAACAGCATTTTTTGGACAAAACTTTTTAAATTTTCATGAAGATTAGTTTAAACATTTTTCTAGTATTTTTAATAATTAGCAACTTGGCAATTAGAAAGTTTTGAAGCAAGAAAGTGTGGGGAATTTTAAACATGCATTTTAATTTTTTAATAGTTAAAGTTACTTTCATAAACTTCAAATGCGTTTTTCTCAGAACGGTATTTTTAATAAAATGTTGAAACTTGAAATGTGATTTCTCAAAAAGTTCTTAAAATATTTTGTTGAAAATTATTACGAATGCTTTTGATAGTATTTACTAGTAAATGACCTACTTTGGATAATTTTTAATGATGTTACACACATAGTTAGATATAACGGCAATGAAAATTCGTTAAAAATCAATGTGTATGATTTTGAAGGACCAACATTTTTTACCAAATGTAAATTAAGCAAAGATTTCAGGTGATTCACTAGTTCAGTGTATAAGAAATGTGCTGCATCAAAAAATATTGAAATAGTTTAACCCTCCGAGTGGAACACACCGAGGAAAAAATGTCTCCAAAAAATACACTAAAGTTTTATTGTGTCAGTGACCAAAGTGTTCTATGATTTTTTACTTCACCTTTGTCGACTAAATTGGAATACGGGAAACCCACCACCGTTATTGTCCCTTTACTTCCGGTTATAAATAGATATATAAATAGACTTTATAGATTGTTAATTTTTAATACACATAAAGATCATCAAGTCTCGAAGATCATTCCATAAGAAATAATGGATTCTAAAACTACGAATAAAAATATTTTTTAAGAGAATTATTTGTATTCTTTTCCGAAAGTCATCTAAGATATTTAAGTGGTGCAATTAGAGATGCATGTGTTACCGGAAATACTTCGAAATAGAAATTTACAAAGCCATGAGAAGCTATCAGCGTCTTTGTGCCTCAGGGAGTAGGGGTGCATCCCTCAATAAATGTCAGTCAAAGAGGGGTGCAGTTCCTAAACAATCGACCTGACCCTCCTACCTCAAATCTCCATGGGGGAAAGCACTGGCAGAAATGTACAATACATCCATTTTCGGAACGGTTTTGGAGATCGAAAATTGTACGTGACAACTATCGGAATTGTACGTGCGAACCGCTTAGAGGGTTAATTTATTAAAAATTTAGACCTTTTTAAAAAACCCGATTTTTTTACTAAATTTTCTTTATTTATTAGAAATTTTATAAAAACTTCTTCAGGAATAAATTTTTTAAGTGCAATTCTCTACGATAATATAAAAAATAAATCTAAAAATGTAAAAACACGAACTAGTTTCTACGTTTAAAGAAAAAAGTTCTCCGAACGTAGACGGATACTTATTAATGCATGTTGTTAACTATTAATCCATGTTGGAATTCATGTCAGCTTACGAAAATTTGTGCAATGTATTGTTATCATGTCATTAAATGGTAAAATGATGTTACTACAATTATTAAGAGATTCATCTACTACTTAAACTTGACTCCTTGGCACAACAACCCAATTTAGTGGCCACGGCGTACTGTGAAAATCTCCGTTTTTGAGATCAAGTGCCTGCGGGGGGGGGAGCATATATTAAGTGGTTCCTTACGCGGAAACTACAGTTCCGAACCATGCTTGGTCCTCAGTTTGTATATCCACTGAAGGGATGAATCAAGATTCAACTATTATTAGTATTGCAGTATAAAGCAGGCAAATTGAAGAAACATGTAAATCATAATCATGAAAATATTTATCCATTGTATTTTATATAAAAATTTTAATGTAAGTTTGTTAATCGATTTATCGAGTCGATTTGTCAGTCTTCTGACGGCTTGATAATTCTATTGAACTGTAGTTTAATTTCGTTCACATTATTAATTTGAGCAAAACTTTCTGAACAATGACTCACCAGAAGGAAATTGGAGATATGAAAATTATATTGCTGTTATTTTCTGTACAACTGAAAAAATGTACGCATGGTGCAATGGTTATAGCATCAGCCTAACACGTAGATGCTCTCAGGTTCGAAATCTGGTGGGTACAATGTCTACACTTCTTTTTACTTCTGCCCCACACATAGATAGCGTCTCTGCTTATATTCAGTTTCACATTTCTGCTCTGGAAACCTGGTTCACTAACTGGAAAATTAAAATAAATCCTGGTAAATGCCAGGCTATTTATTTTAGTCGATCTTGTAAAACGCCGCCGCGGTTGAGTTTATATGGCGAGGTGATAGAATGAGGGGACTCTGCAAAATATCTTGGAGTAACTCTCGATAGAATATTAACTTTTAAAAAGCATATTAATAATATTAAAAACTGCATGAATAACAGAATCTGTGATCTATGCTCCCTACTTTTCGGTCCCCATCTCTCCACTAATAATAAAATGCTCCTGTACAAAACAGTAGTTTTACCTACTCTTACGTACCCCGATATGGTCGTTTGCATCCCATTCGAATATCGAAATTCTTAGCAAAATTCATAATAAAACTTTACGGAGAATCGCTCGGGCTCCCAGGTATCTTACCAATAGTATTATCCGAAAGGATTTGAATATTGATACTTTTAAAATTATCTGCACAAAGCTTTCTTCTAAATTCTACGGATGTGTTTACAGCTTACCTAACCCGATCGTAGCCGAACTTCCGGATTACGATCATAGGAAGGCTAAGCATCGAAAGCGGCCTAGAGCCGCCATGATTATTTAATATGTTAGGTTTTTCATCTCCCTTCTTAAACTCCCCCTACACTGTCCGAACGCACGGCCATCCAATAGATGGCGCCACAGAACCTGTGCCGATCTTTTCTCACCTTAAATTTTAAGCTCAACTTAATTTTATTTTGTACTTTTTATTTTTCCTTTCGTAAGGTAGCTTTAATCAATTTTTATCTCTTTTCTTCATTTCACTTTTATTGTACTGTCTAAACAGTATCTTTTCTTAAAAAAAGAAAAAAAAATTATAAAATTTAAAAACAACATAAGAATCTTTTGCTATCCTTAAACTCTCTATTTTTATCTATCCCTAATCTTTCTCTTAGTATTTTTATATTTTTATTATTACTTAGTAACTCTATTTTTATCTATCCCTAATCTTTCTCTTAGAATTTTTATATTTTTATTATTACTTAGTAAATTTTTTGGGCCTAGTATTTTATATTTTTATTTTGTATCTTAAAGACCTGCATTTGTTTTTGTAAAAACTATGTTAAATCTGCTATTATAATAAATTTAAGTTTGAGTACGTAGTATACTCTTAGACTCACCAAGAAGGAATTATCCGAAAGGGACGAAAATCGGTAAATGTGATGCACATGTACCAAAAAAAAAAAAAAAAAAAACAAAAAAAAAAAAAAAAAAAAAAAAAAAAAAAAGAGAGAGAGAGAGAGAGATTACATTTTGAGAAAAATTGGATGATTTATTCAAGTGATAAAGCTTTACATAGTGAAAAACTTAATAACAAGTTTGTCCACCACTTGCCTTTATGCAAGCAGTTGTTCGTCTTGGCATTGATGGATAGAATTGGCGGATGTCCTCCTGAAGAATATCGTGCCAAATTTTGTCCAACTGGCGAGTTAGATAGTCAAAATTCCGAGCTAGTTGGAGGTAGAAATGTAAAAAACCTGGAATTTTGAAGAGGTGGGAATAAACCCCGGAATCTTGGGGAATAAACCCGGAATTTTGGGAACTTTGGGAAGAAATCATTTTAAGAAATGCATTAAAAATTATTTTTTTTCAACAGTGGCTATTTAAGAACTAGCATATTACTTATAAGAGATTTTTTTTAACTTTTGGCAATATATATATATATATATATATATATATATATATATATATATATTCAAGAAATAATAGCAATGAGCATTTAAATGATTTTATAGCAGTACTTATATCATTAATTACCCTGTTAGTCTTATCAAACACATAACTGGTTGCTCCAATTTTAATTGCTAATGTAATAATTATATACATTATTTTTTTATCATTTATTACGTAAATTGCTTTATGTTAAACTTTTCCTCTCCTTTTTTAATATAAAAATAAATCATTAAATTTAAAATAACAGTTTATTATTTTTTGTATTGCATATATCATTTAAAGATGTCATCAAATGACACTGTTGCATTTTGTGTCCAATTTCTACACACACACACACATTATATATATATATATATATATATATATATATATATATATATATATATATATATATATATATATATATATATATACATATATATATATATATATATATATATATATATACATATATATATATATATATATATACATATATATATATATATATATATATATATATATATATATATATATATATATATATATATATATATATATATATATATATATATATATATATATATATATATATATATATATATATATATATATAGAGAGAGAGAGAGAGAGAGAGAGAGAGAGATGTCATCTAAGAAAAATAATGATTTATGGGTTTTGTGACACTACAGATTATTACCTAATATTTATGTAATAATAAAAATATCGGATATGTCTCAAAGGAAAAATATACTCATACTTTCATGCTAAACATAGTATCTTGCCAAATATAGTTAGTTAATCCCAATTACTTAATTTTTTGGCTGTTTGGCTTCCTTACACGTTTATGTATTACAGTTGCCAGTTAACTATTAATATCAAATCATTTATGAAATGTAAAAATTGTCTTGTGTGATTAGGATAAAAGTACACAAAATACTTTAAAATTCCCATGTTTTGGAAATTTTCAAAATTCCCTTCCTAAAAAACCAAACTGTAGGTTTTTCCCACTGCTCACAACTCTAGTTGGAGGACCTTGCCTATAATGCCTTAAACGTGCTCAACAGGACAAAGATCCGGCGACCTTACTGGTCAAGGTAGCGTTCAGCAAGTACGAAGACAAGCAGTAGAAACACTTGCTGTGTGGGGCCGGGCATTATCTTGCTGAAATGTAATCCCACAATGGCGTGACATGAAGGGCAACACAACGGAGCGTAGAACTTCGTCGCTGTACGTACCGCTGTGCTATAAGTAGAGTTGTGAGCAGTGGAAAAAACTAGGTTTAAACCCGGGAAGAAACGGGTTTTTTCGGGAAGGGAATTTTGAAAATTTCCAAAACATAGGAATTTTGAGGTATTTTGAAGTCGTCAATTTCTGTGACACAATGAGAACCAGCATTTTTTCTGCCTTTGTTGTAGACCTCAAAAGTTATATGGTATGAACCTTTAGCCAACCTTTGAGCCATCGTACCAAAGTCGTCATCAGGACCAGCACTACAGTGATGAACAATTGGCCATAGTGTGGAGGAGGCATAATAAAAGCGGCTCACAAACATGTTGGGATACCAATTTGATTCCATTCTACCTCTCTCCTCTCTCTGTTAAATGTGGATTCACCGGCAAGCTGTGTCATGCTTCCTTCCTTTTCATTATATTCATTATGTGTAATAGTTCAGGATAGTTGTCTGTTCTTGCATGTGTGTAGCTCTTATGGTATAAATATATGTGTATCTTCTACAATGGACTAATTCTGGCTTCAAGAGGCCTGCTAGAACATCCAGTAGTATTTCCAAATTCCACTTACGACCGCTACTCTGCTGCGTTCATCTGCAAGCAGCGCGATGGCCACGCTTCGGACACTTTGAAGAGGGCTGTCCGAGGGGCCGTTCTCCAGGAGGCTTTGGATCTGCCCTACTCGTCCGGGAGAAGCCTGGAGGTCTACACGGCCATATGGACCCAGATTGGTGCTAGATTGTCTACAATGGACATGGGTGTTCCCGAAGGGTAGCCCAAAGTTCCGTCACAATGATCCCCAAAGTGATCGTCCCGAGGCCCAGGCATGGTTCCCACTCTTTTGCTTCTGAAAATTTCAAGCACTTTTCAATGACTTTTCCAAAACTTGATATTTTTTTTCAAGCACCTCTTTGATACGCTGTTCATAATTGAAAAACATTTAAACAACTTCCCAAAACAGTAGAACTATATGTATAATGTTCACTCTTTTCTCAGGGAAAAAAAAAACAGGCTTTTGAAATGGTATAAAAAAAGGGCTATAAGCAAACGAATATTGCTTTAAAAATACAGTTTTTTTAAAGCATTCCAAACTTTTTATTTTTTTATATCCCTTTTTATATCATATTTTATCAAGCCGGTGACAGTAGCTCGTGCAGTTTGCAGTGCATGAAAGATGAGTCACGTGACACGCCCACAATTGAAATTAACGATCCTTTTCAATTTTCCGGTGCAGACATGAATTAAGGGCCCCTCCACACTATGGTCCACTGCAAGCCCTCCCCACTGTCTGGAGGGAGTATGGCTTATCGTGGTCGATGGCGGCAGACGATAAAGGCTTGATGAACGATGGCTTCAGAGGTGGTTTTTCTCTAAATATCAAAGGCAGCCAGATAAGTCACTAAAGTGCGCAGTAGACCCAATGGACGAATCCACGAGCTCGGCTCATTGAGTGGCCCAGCGTGTGGATGCAACCCGTGAACCATCGTTCAAGGTCCCCATTAGGAAGTGGTGAACAATTGGCCATAGTGTGGAGGCTACATAACATTTTGCAGGGACTTGAAAAAGAAAAATCAAGCACCGGACCTCAAATTCAATGACCTCAAAGAAAATTAAAAAACTTTAAGGCCTTAAAAAACAAAGAAAATTTAAGCAATTTTCAATGACTTTTCATGATCGTGGTAACCCTGCCAGGGTTGCGATTGTCGCCTCTCTAATTTCCCTGTTCTTCTCGTTTGGCTTTTCGGTTTTCCGTGTGTAGGTGAAACGAGCTAAATCCTAATTCTCCTATTTTTGGCTTCTCATCTCGGCCAACGTGGTTCGTACCATTCTCACTAAGTACTGCGTCAAGAGGTCCACTAAGCATCCAGTAGTTTTCCAAATAATCCTCCCTCGATAGCGCTACTCTTCTGCGTGGCCCAGTACTTGCAATCTGCCCTAATCCGCCGGGATACGCCTTGCGGGCCTCACGACCATATGGGCACGGTTTGGCGCTTGATTATCTACAATGGACTATACGTTTTTTGATATTAGTAATGTAACAAAACATACCTGTTAAACTAAATAAATTTATTTGTAGAAAATCACAGAAAGTTTACAGAAATTAAGCAAAATATACATTATATGTACACTGCAAAATTGTACATGAGCACATAGAGAAAACTAGACAAGTACATAATATTGAAATAATGAAATTCAATGCAAAAATAAGAAACAAGAGAAAGCACATAATATTGAAATAATATAATTCAATACAAAAATAATTATAAAAATACACTGACTACTTTTGATCTTTTGCAATTTCGGAAAAGAAATAAAACAGTATAATCATAAAAAAAATTGCAAAAGTGATCAATTTAAAAAAAACGACTAAAAGTGGTTAAATCTAAAAAAAAGTGAGTAAAAAAGATTAAATCTCAAAGTGACTAAAGGGTAGAAAAGTGACTTATACTATATAAGCTTATTTGTAGAAAATCGCAAACTTCTACAGAATATAAAATACATATATATTATGTATATCACGACAATATACATAAAAATAATAAAGAAACAAGAGAAGGCATATAATATTGAAATAATACAATTCAATAAAAAAATAATTAAAAAAATACACTGAATATTTTTGATCTTTTGCAATTTCAGAAAAGAAATAAAACAGTATATTCATAAAAATGTTGCAAAAGTGATTAATTTAAAAAAAGTGACTAAAAGGGATTAAATCTTAAAAAATGACTAAGAGTGATTAAATCTAAAAAAAGTGACTAAAATTGATTAAATCTAAAAAAATAAAGTAAAAATGATTAAATCTCAAAAAAGTGATTAGGAGTGATTAAATCTCAAAGTGACTGAAGGGGAGAAAAGTGACTTATACTATATAAGTTTATTTGTAGAAAATCGCAAACTTCTACAGAATATAATATATATATATATTTTGTACATCGCAAAAATGTATATAAAAATAATAAAGAAACAATAGAAAGAACATAATATTGAAATAATACAATTCAGTACAAAAATAATTACAAAAATACACTGACTACTTTTGATCTTTTTCAATTTCAGAAAAGAAATAAAACAATATAATCATAAAAATGTTGCAAAAGTGATTAATTTAAAAAAAATGACTAAAAGTGATTAAATCTAAAAAAAAGTGAGTAAAAAAGATTAAATCTCAAAGTGACTGAAGGGGAGAAAAGTGACTTATACTATATAAGTTTATTTGTAGAAAATCGCAAACTTCTACAGAATATAATATATATATATATTATATACATCGCAACAATGTACATAAAAATAATAAAGAAACAATAGAAAGAACATAATATTGAAATATTACAATTCAATACAAAAATAATTATAAAAATACGCTGACTACTTTTGATCTTTTGCAATTTCAGAAAAGAAATAAAACAATATAATCATAAAAAAGTTGTAAAAATGATCAATTTAAAAAAAGTGACTAAAAGGGATTAAATCTTAAAAAATGACTAAGAGTGATTAAATCTCAAAAAATAAAGTAAAAATGATTGAATCTCAAAAAAGTGATTAGGAGTGATTAAATCTCAAAGTGACTGAAGGGGGGAAAAGTGACTTATACTATATAAGTTTATTTGTAGAAAATCGAAACGTCTACAAAATATAAAATACATATATATTTTGTACATCGCAACAATGTACATAAAAATAATAAGAAACAAGAGAAAGCACATAATATTGAAATAATACAATTCAATACAAAAATAATTATAAAAATTCATTGACTACTTTTGATCTTTCCCAATTTCAGAAAAGAAATAAAACAATATAATCATAGAAAAATTTCAAAAGTGATCAATTAAAAAAAGTGAATAAAAGTGATTAAATCTAAAAAAAATGCCTAAAAGTTATTAAATTTAAAAAAAGTGACTAAAAGGGATTAAATCTTAAAAAATGACTAAGAGTGATTAAATCTAAAAAAAGTGACTAAAATTGATTAAATCTCAAAAAAGTGACTAAAAATGATTGAATCTCAAAAAAGTGATTAGGAGCGAATAAATCTCAAAGAGACTAAAGGGGAGAAAAGTGACTTATACTATATAAGTTTATTTGTAAAAAAATCGCAAAACGTCTACAGAATATAAAATACATATATTTATGTACATCGTAACACAAAAATAATAAGAAACAATAAGAAACAAGAGAAAACATAATATTGAAATAATATAATTCAATACAAAAATAATTTATAAAAAATACATTGACTACTTTTGATCTTTTCCATTTTCAGAAAAGAAATAAAACAATATAATCGTAAAAAAAGTTGCAAAAGAAATGACCAATTTAAAAAAAAATGACTAAGAGTGATTAAATCTAAAAAAAGTGACTAAAAGTGATTAAATCTCAAAAAAGTGACTAAACGGGAATAAATCTAAAAAAAAAGTAAAAATGATTGAATCTCAAAAAAGTGATTAGGAGTGATTAAATCTCAAAGTGACTGAAGGGGAGAAAAGTGACTTATACTATATAAGTTTATTTGTAGAAAATCGCAAACTTCTACAGAATATAAAATACATATATATTATGTACATCGCAACAATGTACATAAAAATAATAAGAAATAAAGGAAAGCCCATAATATTGAAATAAAATAATTCAATACAAAAATAATTATAAGAATACACTGACTACTTTTGATCTTTTTCAATTTCAAAAAAGAAATAAAACAATATAATCATAAAAAAAGTTGCAAAAGTCATCAATATAAAAAAAGTGACTAAAATTGATTAAATCTCAAAAAAGTGACTAAACGGGAATAAATCTAAAAAAAAAGTAAAAATGATTGAATCTCAAAAAAGTGATTAGGAGTGATTAAATCTCAAAGTGACTGAATGGGAGAAAAGTGACTTATACAATATAAGTTTATTTGTAGAAAATCGCCAATGATTACAGAATATAAAATATACAAATATATTATGTACATCGCAACAATGTACATAAAAATAATAAGAAACAAGGGAAAGCACAAAATATTGAAATAATATAATTCAATACAAAAATAATTATAAAAATACACTGACTACTTTTGATCTTTTGCAATTTCAGAAAAGAAATAAAACAATACAATCATAAAAAAGTTTCAAAAGTGATCAACTTAAAAAAAGTGAATAAAAGTAATTAAATCTAAAAAAAATGACAAAAGATTAAATGTAAAAAAAAAGTAACTAAAAAATATTAAATCTAAAAAAAGTGACTAAAAGGAAATAAATCTCAAAAACACGAGTAAAATTGATTAAATCTCAAAACGTGATTAGGAGTGATTAAATCTCAAAGTGACTGAAGGGGAGAAAAGTGACTTATACTATATAAGTTTATTTGTAGAAAATCGCCAATGATTACAGAATATAAAATATACAAATATATTATGTACATCGCAACAATGTACATAAAAATAATAAGAAACAAGGGAAAGCATATAATATTGAAATAATACAATTCAATACAAAAATAATTAAAAAAATACACTGAATATTTTTGATCTTTTGCAATTTCAGAAAAGAAATAAAACAGTATATTCATAAAAATGTTGCAAAAGTGATTAATTTAAAAAAAATGACTAAGAGTGATTAAATCTAAAAAAAAGTGACTAAAAGTGATTAAATCTAAAAAAAGTGACTAAAAGAGAATAAATCTCAAAAAATAAAATAATAATGATTAAATCTCAAAAAAGTGATTAGGAGTGATTAAATCTCAAAGTGACTGAAGGGGAGAAAAGTGACTTATACTATATAAGTTTATTTGTAGAAAATCGCAAACTTCTACAGAATATAAAATACATATATATTAAGTACATCGCAACAATGTACATAAAAATAATAAGAAATAAAGGAAAGCACATAATATTGAAATAAAATAATTCAACACAAAAATAATTATAAGAATACACTGACTACTTTTGATCTTTTGCAATTTCAAAAAAGAAATAAAACAATATAATAATAAAAAAGTTGCAAAAGTGATCAATTTAAAAAAGTGACTAAAAGTGATTCAATCTAAAAAAAAAATGACTAAAAGCTATTAAATTTAAATAAAATGACTAAAAGTGATTAAATCTAAAAAAAGTGACTAAAAGAGAATAAATCTCAAAAAATAAAATAATAATGATTAAATCTCAAAAAAGTGATTAGGAGTGATTAAATCTCAAAGTGACTGAAGGGGAGAAAAGTGACTTATACTATATAAGTTTATTTGTAGAAAATCGCAAACTTCTACAGAATATAATATATATATATATATTATATACATCGCAACAACGTACATAAAAATAATAAAGAAACAATAGAAAGAACATAATATTGAAATATTACAATTCAATACAAAAATAATTATAAAAATACGCTGACTACTTTTGATCTTTTGCAATTTCAGAAAAGAAATAAAACAATACAATCATAAAAAAGTTTCAAAAGTGATCAACTTAAAAAAAGTGAATAAAAGTAATTAAATCTAAAAAAATGACAAAAGATTTAAATCTAAAAAAAGGTAACTAAAAAATATTAAATCTAAAAAAAGTGACTAAACGGGAATAAATCTAAAAAAAAAGTAAAAATGATTGAATCTCAAAAAAGTGATTAGGAGTGATTAAATCTCAAAGTGACTGAATGGGAGAAAAGTGACTTATACAATATAAGTTTATTTGTAGAAAATCGCCAATGATTACAGAATATAAAATATACAAATATATTATGTACATCGCAACAATGTACATAAAAATAATAAGAAACAAGGGAAAGCACAAAATATTGAAATAATATAATTCAATACAAAAATAATCATAAAAATACACTGACTACTTTTGATCTTTTGCAATTTCAGAAAAGAAATAAAAACAATTACAATCATAAAAATAGTTTCAAAAATGATCAACTTAAAAAAAGTGAATAAAAGTAATTAAATCTAAAAAAAATGACAAAAGATTAAATGTAAAAAAAAAGTAACTAAAAAATATTAAATCTAAAAAAAGTGACTAAAAGGAAATAAATCTCAAAAACACGAGTAAAATTGATTAAATCTCAAAACGTGATTAGGAGTGATTAAATCTCAAAGTGACTGAAGGGGAGAAAAGTGACTTATACTATATAAGTTTATTTGTAGAAAATCGCCAATGATTACAGAATATAAATATACAAATATATTATGTACATCGCAACAAATGTACATAAAAATAATAAGAAACAAGCGAAAGCACATAATATTGAAATAATATGATTCAATACAAAAATAATTATAAAAAATACACTGACTACTTTTGATTTTTTGCAATTTCAGAAAAGAAATAAAACATTATAATCATAAAAATAGTTACAAAAGTGATCAATTTAAAAAAAGTGACTAACAGTGATTAAATATAAAAAAAGTATAACTAAAATTGATTAAATCTTAAAAAAGTGACTAAAAGGGAATAAATCTAAAAAAATAAAGTAAAAATGAATAAATCTCAAAAAAGTGATTAGGAGTGATTAAATCTCAAAGTGACTGAAGGGGAGAAAAGTGACTTATACTATATAAGTTTATTTGTAGAAAATCGCAAACTTCTACAGAATATAAAATACATATATATTAAGTACATCGCAACAATGTACATAAAAATAATAAGAAATAAAGGAAAGCACATAATATTGAAATAAAATAATTCAACACAAAAATAATTATAAAAATACGCTGACTACTTTTGATCTTTTGCAATTTCAGAAAAGAAATAAAACAATATAATCATAAAAAAGTTGTAAAAATGATCAATTTAAAAAAAGTGACTAAAAGGGATTAAATCTTAAAAAATGACTAAGAGTGATTAAATCTAAAAAAAGTGACTAAAATTGATTAAATCTCAAAAAAGTGACTAAACGGGAATAAATCTAAAAAAAAAGTAAAAATGATTGAATCTCAAAAAAGTGATTAGGAGTGATTAAATCTCAAAGTGACTGAATGGGAGAAAAGTGACTTATACAATATAAGTTTATTTGTAGACAATCGCCAATGATTACAGAATATAAAATATACAAATATATTATGTACATCGCAACAATGTACATAAAAATAATAAGAAACAAGGGAAAGCACAAAATATTGAAATAATATAATTCAATACAAAAATAATTATAAAAATACACTGACTACTTTTGATCTTTTGCAATTTCAGAAAAGAAATAAAACAATACAATCATAAAAAAGTTTCAAAAGTGATCAACTTAAAAAAAGTGAATAAAAGTAATTAAATCTAAAAAAAATGACAAAAGATTAAATCTAAAAAAAATGACAAAAGATTAAATGTAAAAAAAAAGTAACTAAAAAATATTAAATCTAAAAAAAGTGACTAAAAGGAAATAAATCTCAAAAACACGAGTAAAATTGATTAAATCTCAAAAAAGTGATTAGGAGTGATTAAATCTCAAAGTGACTGAATGGGAGAAAAGTGACTTATACAATATAAGTTTATTTGTAGAAAATCGCCAATGATTACAGAATATAAAATATACAAATATATTATGTACATCGCAACAATGTACATAAAAATAATAAGAAACAAGGGAAAGCACAAAATATTGAAATAATATAATTCAATACAAAAATAATTATAAAAATACACTGACTACTTTTGATCTTTTGCAATTTCAGAAAAGAAATAAAACAATACAATCATAAAAAAGTTTCAAAAGTGATCAACTTAAAAAAAGTGAATAAAAGTAATTAAATCTAAAAAAAATGACAAAAGATTAAATGTAAAAAAAAAGTAACTAAAAAATATTAAATCTAAAAAAAGTGACTAAAAGGAAATAAATCTCAAAAACACGAGTAAAATTGATTAAATCTCAAAACGTGATTAGGAGTGATTAAATCTCAAAGTGACTGAAGGGGAGAAAAGTGACTTATACTATATAAGTTTATTTGTAGAAAATCGCCAATGATTACAGAATATAAAATATACAAATATATTATGTACATCGCAACAATGTACATAAAAATAATAAGAAACAAGGGAAAGCACAAAATATTGAAATAATATAATTCAATACAAAAATAATTATAAAAATACACTGACTACTTTTGATCTTTTGCAATTTCAGAAAAGAAATAAAACAATATAATCATAAAAATAGTTACAAAAGTGATCATTTTAAAAAAAGTGACTAACAGTGATTAAATATAAAAAAAAAATGACTAAAAGTGATTAAATCTAAAAAAAGTGACTAAAAGGAAATAAATCTCAAAAACACGAGTAAAATTGATTAAATCTCAAAACGTGATTAGGAGTGATTAAATCTCAAAGTGACTGAAGGGGAGAAAAGTGACTTATACTATATAAGTTTATTTGTAGAAAATCGCAAACTTCTACAGAATATAAAATACATATATATTAAGTACATCGCAACAATGTACATAAAAATAATAAGAAACAAGGGAAAGCACAAAATATTGAAATAATATAATTCAATACAAAAATAATTATAAAAATACACTGACTACTTTTGATCTTTTGCAATTTCAGAAAAGAAATAAAACAATATAATCATAAAAAAGTTTCAAAAGTGATCAATTTAAAAAAAGTGACTAAAAGTGATTAAATCTAAAAAAAAATGACTAAAAGCTATTAAAGTTAAATAAAATGACTAAAAGTGATTAAATCTAAAAAAAGTGACTAAAAGAGAATAAATCTCAAAAAATAAAATAATAATGATTAAATCTCAAAAAAGTGATTAGGAGTGATTAAATCTCAAAGTGACTGAAGGGGAGAAAAGTGACTTATACTATATAAGTTTATTTGTAGAAAATCGCAAACTTCTACAGAATATAAAATATACAAATATATTATGTACATCGCAACAATGTACATAAAAATAATAAGAAACAAGGGAAAGCACAAAATATTGAAATAATATAATTCAATACAAAAATAATTATAAAAATACACTGACTACTTTTGATCTTTTGCAATTTCAGAAAAGAAATAAAACAATACAATCATAAAAAAGTTTCAAAAGTGATCAACTTAAAAAAAGTGAATAAAAGTAATTAAATCTAAAAAAAATGACAAAAGATTAAATCTAAAAAAAAGGTAGCTAAAAAATATTAAATCTAAAAAAAGTGACTAAAAGGAAATAAATCTCAAAAACACGAGTAAAATTGATTAAATCTCAAAACGTGATTAGGAGTGATTAAATCTCAAAGTGACTGAATGGGAGAAAAGTGACTTATACAATATAAGTTTATTTGTAGAAAATCGCCAATGATTACAGAATATAAAATATACAAATATATTATGTACATCGCAACAATGTACATAAAAATAATAAGAAACAAGGGAAAGCACAAAATATTGAAATAATATAATTCAATACAAAAATAATTATAAAAATACACTGACTACTTTTGATCTTTTGCAATTTCAGAAAAGAAATAAAACAATATAATCATAAAAAAGTTACAAAAGTGATCAACTTAAAAAAAGTGAATAACAGTGATTAAATCTAAAAAAAATGACAAAAGATTAAATGTAAAAAAAAAGTAACTAAAAAATATTAAATCTAAAAAAAGTGACTAAAAGGAAATAAATCTCAAAAACACGAGTAAAATTGATTAAATCTCAAAACGTGATTAGGAGTGATTAAATCTCAAAGTGACTGAAGGGGAGAAAAGTGACTTATACTATATATTTTATTTGTAGAAAATCGCCAATGATTACAGAATATAAAATATACAAATATATTATGTACATCGCAACAATGTACATAAAAATAATAAGAAACAAGCGAAAGCACATAATATTGAAATAATATAATTCAATACAAAAATAATTATAAAAATACACTCACTACTTTTGATCTTTTGCAATTTCAGAAAAGAAATAAAACAATATAATCATAAAAATAGTTACAA
Organism: Pardosa pseudoannulata; assembly: GCA_032207245.1. Lineage (NCBI taxonomy): Eukaryota > Metazoa > Arthropoda > Arachnida > Araneae > Lycosidae > Pardosa > Pardosa pseudoannulata. The sequence goes on from CM063497.1 coordinate 40,872,530, forward strand.
AAGTGATCATTTTAAAAAAAATGAAGAAAAGTAATTAAATCTAAAAAAAATGACAAAAGATTAAATCTAAAAAATGACTAAAAGTGATTAAATCTAAAAAAAGTGACTAAAAGAGAATAAATCTCAAAAAATAAAATAATAATGATTAAATCTCAAAAAAGTGATTAGGAGTGATTAAATCTCAAAGTGACTGAAGGGGAGAAAAGTGACTTATACTATATAAGTTTATTTGTAGAAAATCGCAATGATTACAGAATATAAAATATACAAATATATTATGTACATCGCAACAATGTACATAAAAATAATAAGAAACAAGGGAAAGCACAAAATATTGAAATATTACAATTCAATACAAAAATAATTATAAAAATACGCTGACTACTTTTGATCTTTTGCAATTTCAGAAAAGAAATAAAACAATATAATCATAAAAAAGTTGTAAAAATGATCAATTTAAAAAAAGTGACTAAAAGGGATTAAATCTTAAAAAATGACTAAAAGCTATTAAATTTAAATAAAATGACTAAAAGTGATTAAATCTAAAAAAAGTGACTAAAAGAGAATAAATCTCAAAAAATAAAATAATAATGATTAAATCTCAAAAAAGTGATTAGGAGTGATTAAATCTCAAAGTGACTGAAGGGGAGAAAAGTGACTTATACTATATAAGTTTATTTGTAGAAAATCGCAAATGTTTATAGCATATAAAATACATATATATTAAGTACATCGCAACAATGTACATAAAAATAATAAGAAATAAAGGAAAGCACATAATATTGAAATAAAATAATTCAACACAAAAATAATTATAAGAATACACTGACTACTTTTGATCTTTTGCAATTTCAGAAAAGAAATAAAACAATATAATAATAAAAAAGTTGCAAAAGTGATCAATTTAAAAAAGTGACTAAAAGTGATTCAATCTAAAAAAAAAATGACTAAAAGCTATTAAATTTAAATAAAATGACTAAAAGTGATTAAATCTAAAAAAAGTGACTAAAAGAGAATAAATCTCAAAAAATAAAATAATAATGATTAAATCTCAAAAAAGTGATTAGGAGTGATTAAATCTCAAAGTGACTGAAGGGGAGAAAAGTGACTTATACTATATATTTTATTTGTAGACAATCGCAAATGTTTATAGCATATAAAATATATAAATATATTATATACATCGCAACAACGTACATAAAAATAATAAGAAACAATAGAAAGAACATAATATTGAAATATTACAATTCAATACAAAAATAATTATAAAAATACGCTGACTACTTTTGATCTTTTGCAATTTCAGAAAAGAAATAAAACAATATAATCATAAAAATAGTTACAAAAGTGATCAATTTAAAAAAAAAAAGTGAATAAAAGTAATTAAATCTAAAAAAATGACAAAAGATTAAATCTAAAAAAAGGTAACTAAAAAATATTAAATCTAAAAAAAAGTGACTAAAAGGAAATAAATCTCAAAAAACACGAGTAAAATTGATTAAATCTCAAAAAAGTGATTAGGAGTGATTAAATCTCAAAGTGACTGAAGGGGAGAAAAGTGACTTATATTATATACTTTATTTGTAGAAAATCGCCAATGATTACAGAATATAAAATATACAAATATATTATGTACATCGCAACAATGTACATAAAAATAATAAGAAACAAGGGAAAGCACAAAATATTGAAATAATATAATTCAATACAAAAATAATTATAAAAATACACTGACTACTTTTGATCTTTTGCAATTTCAGAAAAGAAATAAAACAATATAATCATAAAAAAGTTACAAAAGTGATAAATTTTAAAAAAGTGACTAACAGTGATTAAATATAAAAAAAATGACTAAAAGGGATTAAATCTCAAGAAAGTGACTAAAAGTGATTAAATAAAAAAAAGTGACTAAAAATGTTTGAATTGCAAAAAAGTGTTTAGGAGTGATTATATCTCAAAGTGACTAAAAGGGAGAAAAAATGTCTTATACTATATAGTTTATTTGTAGAAAATCGCAAATGTTTATAGCATATGAAATATATAAATATATTATGTACATCGCAACAATGTACATAAAAAATAATAAGAAACAAGCGAAAGCACATAATATTGAAATAATATGATTCAATACAAAAATAATTATAAAAATACACTGACTACTTTTGATATTTTGCAATTTCAGAAAATAAATAAAACATTATAATCATAAAAATAGTTACAAAAGTGATCAACTTAAAAAAAGTGAATAAAAGTAATTAAATCTAAAAAAAATGACAAAAGATTAAATCTAAAAAAAAGGTAGCTAAAAAATATTAAATCTAAAAAAAGTGACTAAAAGGAAATAAATCTCAAAAACACGAGTAAAATTGATTAAATCTCAAAACGTGATTAGGAGTGATTAAATCTCAAAGTGACTGAAGGGGAGAAAAGTGACTTATACTATATATTTTATTTGTAGAAAATCGCCAATGATTACAGAATATAAAATATACAAATATATTATGTACATCGCAACAATGTACATAAAAATAATAAGAAACAAGCGAAAGCACATAATATTGAAATAATATAATTCAATACAAAAATAATTATAAAAATACACTGACTACTTTTGATCTTTTGCAATTTCAGAAAAGAAATAAAACAATATAATCATAAAAAAGTTACAAAAGTGATCATTTTAAAAAAAGTGACTAAAAGTGATTAAATATAAAAAAAATGACTAAAAGGGATTAAATCTCAAGAAAGTGACTAAAAGTGATTAAATAAAAAAAAGTGACTAAAAATGTTTGAATTGCAAAAAAGTGTTTAGGAGTGATTATATCTCAAAGTGACTAAAAGGGAGAAAAAAATGTCTTATACTATATAGTTTATTTGTAGAAAATCGCAAATGTTTATAGCATATAAAATATACAAATATATTATGTACATCGCAACAATGTACATAAAAATAATAAGAAACAAGCGAAAGCACATAATATTGAAATAATATAATTCAATACAAAAATAATTATAAAAATACACTCACTACTTTTGATCTTTTGCAATTTCAGAAAAGAAATAAAACAATATAATCATAAAAATAGTTACAAAAGTGATCATTTTAAAAAAAATGAAGAAAAGTAATTAAATCTAAAAAAAATGACTGAAAGTTATTAAATCTCAAGAAAATGACTAAAAGTGATTAAATCTCAAAGTGACTGAAGGGTTGAAAAGTGACTTATACTATATAAGTTTATTTGTAGAAAATCGTAAACGCCTACAGAATATAATATATATATATATATATATATATATATATATATATATATATATATATATATATATATATATATATATGTATATATATATACATATATATCACGTTCATTGCAATAATGTACATAAAAATAATAAAGAAACAATAGAAAGCACGTAACATTGAAATAATACAATTCAATACAAAAATAATTATAATAATACACTGACTACTTTTGATCTTTTGCAATTTCAGAAAAGAAATAAAACAATATAATCATAAAAAAGTTACAAAAGTGATAAATTTTAAAAAAGTGACTAACAGTGATTAAATATAAAAAAAATGACTAAAAGGGATTAAATCTCAAGAAAGTGACTAAAAGTGATTAAATAAAAAAAAGTGACTAAAAATGTTTGAATTGCAAAAAAGTGTTTAGGAGTGATTATATCTCAAAGTGACTAAAAGGGAGAAAAAAATGTCTTATACTATATAGTTTATTTGTAGAAAATCGCAAATGTTTATAGCATATAAAATATATAAATATATTATGTACATCGCAACAATGTACAGAAAAATAACAAGAAGACAAGCGAAAGCACATAATATTGAAATAATATGATTCAATACAAAAATAATTATCAAAAATACACTAACTACTTTTGATCTTTTGCAATTTCAGAAAAGAAATAAAACAATATAATCATAAAAATAGTTACAAAAGTGATCATTTTAAAAAAAATGAAGAAAAGTAATTAAATCTAAAAAAAATGACTGAAAGTTATTAAATCTCAAGAAAATGACTAAAAGTGATTAAATCTAAAATTAGTGACTAAGAATGATTAAATCTAAAATTAGTGACTAAGAATGATTAAATCTCACTAACAGTGATTAAATATAAAAAAAATGACTAAAAGGGATTAAATCTCAAGAAAGTGACTAAAAGTGATTAAATAAAAAAAAGTGACTAAAAATGTTTGAATTGCAAAAAAGTGTTTAGGAGTGATTATATCTCAAAGTGACTAAAAGGGAGAAAAGTGACTTGTACTACAAGTATAATACAGGGGTGTCCAACCTGCGTCTCTCTGAAGGATTATTTGTGGCTCTCGATAAATGTACCCGAGTTCAATTTTCATTTTTGTGTTATTATATTTAAAAAAATTACAACTGATTTAGCTGCGGCAATACTGGGTAGAAAAAATCGGTCTTATTGTCCTTTACGAGATGATTCTCAAATTCCACAATTCATACCGATTCACTGCATAATTCACAGAGAACATCTCGTTACAAATTATTTAATAAAATATCCTGATGTTATGAAAACAGTGTAACACATTGTAAATTACATTTGCACCAATGCAAAAAATCATCGGCAATTAAAAAAAATTCTTTGAAAAATTAAAGGACGAAGGACTTCCAACTGACATTCATTAAACACAATTTCTGAAAAAAAATTAATAACTTTTTTGCATACCTTTTAAATACATATTTAATTGCGGCTCGATAAAAATTTCTAAGTTTGAAAAATGACTCGGACTATCAAGGAGCTTGGCCACCCCTGCTATATAAGTTTAGTTGTAGAAAAAAAATCTCAAAAGTCTACAGAATATAAAATACATATACATTATGTACATCGCAACAATGTATATAAAAATAAGAAATAAACAAGAGAAAGTACTTATCATTGAAATAGTACAATTCAATACAAAAATAATTATAAAAATGTTTAGACTATGATATTTTGCAATTTCAGAAAAGAAAAAAATAGAATAGAATCATAAAAAAAAGTTGCAAAAGTACTCAATTTAAAAAAAGTGACTAAAAGTGATTAATCTCAAAAAGGTGACTAAAAGTGATTAAATCTCAAAAAAGTGACTAAAAGTGATTAAATCTCAAAAAAGTGACTAAAGGTGAGAAAAGTGACACTACAGTAGGTAAGCAGTGCAAACTAAAACGTCCTACAGATGGCTAAAAGATGGTGTTTCGAAAGTTCAACAGCTTCTACATGGCACTTCAGTAGACAGGAATTGCAAACTAAAACGTCCTACAGATGGCTAAAAGATGGTGTTTCGAAAGTTCAACAGCTTCTACATGGCACTTCAGTAGACAGGAATTGCAAACTAAAACGTCCTACAGATGGTTAAAAGATGGTGTTTCGAAAGTTCAACAGCTTCTACATGGCACTTCAGTAGACAGGAATTGCAAACTAAAACGTCCTACAGATGGCTAAAAGATGGTGTTTCGAAAATTCAACAGCTTCTACATGGCACTTCAGTAGACAGGCATTGCTAACTAAAACGTCCTACAGATGGCTAAAAGATGTGTTTCGAAAGTTCAACAGCTTCTACATGGCACTTTAGTAGACAGGAATTGCAAACTAAAACGTCCTACAGATGGTTAAAAGATGGTGTTTCGAAAGTTCAACAGCTTATTTATCGGTACTTGAGTAGATAAAATTACAGTAAGATTCAGTTGTCATTGACCAACCGTGACCAAATAAAGGAGAACAAATGATAGGTATTACAGAAGCGAGGAACAAAATGAAGTGCAACTAAAAGCATAAAACAAATGGCTAAAAGAGGAGGTTTCGAAAGTTCAACAGCTTCTACATGACACTTCAGTAGACAGGCATTGCAAACTAAAACGTCTTACAGATGGTTAAAAGATCGTGTTTCGAAAGTTCAAAGGCTTATTTATCGGTATTGGTGTAGATAAAATAACAATAAGATTCAGTTGTCATTGATATTTGTCAGTAAACAAACCACGACCAAATAAAGGTGAACAAATGGTAGGTATTTCAGAAGCGAAGAAGAAAATGAAGTGCGACTAAGAGCTTAAAACAAATGGCTAAAAGATGGTGTTTCGAAAGTTCAACAGCGTCTACATGACACTCCAGAAGACAGGCATTGCAAACTAAAATGTCCTACAGATGGTTAAAACATGGTGTTACGAAAGTTCAACGGCTTATTTATCGGTATTTGTGTAGATAAAATAACAATAAGATTCAGTTGTCATTGATTTTTGTCAGAAAACCAACAACGACCAAATAAAGGAGGACAAATGGTAGGTATTTCAGAAGCGAAGAACAAAATGAAGTGCGACTAAGAGCATAAAACAAATGGCTAAAACAGGGGTTTTCGAAATTCAACAGCTACACGACACTTCAGTAGACGGGTATTACGAACTTAAAACGTATTACAGGTGATTTAAAAATGGGGTTTCGAAAGCTTAACAGCATATTTATCGACACTTGTGTAGATATGATCACAATAATTAAGTTTCAGTTGTCATTGATTTCGCAGCCCATCCAAAGATGAGGATCGTAACCACAGCAAATGATAGACACTTTAGAAGCGTGGAACAAAAACGATGTGCGAGCAAAAGCAAAATAAAGATAGCTAAGAGATGGATCTTCCAAAGTTCATCAGCTATTATACTGTTACTCGAGTAGATAGGTTCCAATTCCGTTCCAGGAGATTCTTCATAAGCTTTGATTATCGACAATAACACCAACAGGAAAAAGAAAAATTTAAATGCGGCTTTCAGGAACCGGACGATTAAAGATAGTATGTCTCCAAGCATGGACTTCATCGTTGAAGCTATGTAGGAAACAGGTCCACTAACTACGAAGTACCCTAGTACCATCACTGAAAAATAAAAGAAAAAAAGCTTCATTATTTTAAAATGCTGCAAAGTCCTTTTACTCACTTCGTTACATATGAACGTGAATTACTACTCGAACAAGTTGTTGTGGGGCAGTGATGGTAAAACATTTTGAGGAGTGGGCCAAATTTTGTTCTTTATTTGTTATTAATATTCATACATGGGTTACTAAATGAGTGCCATTATACATGATAGTTCCAATCATCTAGGATCCCCTATATAATAATAGCCTAAGTTATCTGTACCTGCAAAAGTCACCGCTAGGAGAATATTTGGCACTGTGTTATAGAAAAATGAGTGTTAACAAATGCAAATTAATGCGGAATAAAATTTCCTTTTATTATGCACATTTTCTGATTTAGTTCAAGTGCAATATGGCAACACTTATAAAAAAGCGTAAAATCTACATAAACACTGATAATGTCTTGTGATCTGCAATATCACGTACGCTGAGCAGATGAAGTTCTTTATTCGAATTTCTTGTTATATAATGTAATTATAATGTTATATAATGTATATTGCTATATAATGTAATTTCCGTATTGATTTGCATTTGTCAACACTCTTTTTTTCTATAACACAGCACCAAATATTCCCCTAGCGGTGACTTTTTGAACTAATTTGTTTTTTCGGGGAATCCTTCATCCCCCGTCTTGTTTAATCTTCCTACAAAATATGGCGTCATTCTAGCGAATAGATCGCGCTACAGAACACTGTGAGCACTGTCAGTTTAATTATGGCCACCCGGTATATGCTGTGTGATTATTTGCTATGTGGTGCTGTCCATGTTTTTTTTTTTTTCTTTGTTGATCTTTCCGAAAACACCCTTTTTGCCGTTATTTTAGATTGGAGACTTTCAGAAAATGGGGTTTTAGCCAAGATCGCCAAGAAAAAAACATGGCGGCCGGAAGCGGTGTGGATATCGAATCAGTTCCAAAGTATTAAAGTGAGGGAACCGTCTTTAATTGTAAATATTAACCAGAAAATTAGGAAACAAAGTTTTTCCCCACTCGAAAGAAAAGATGCAGTGGAAGAGTTTAAAAAAATCCAACTGTAGAAGAAATTCTAAATATTGAAGAAGATTTACATTTGAATATAACAGAAATTACATCAATAAATGCAGATTTTAATCGCACTTATTGCAGCTCTAATAAATTACATTTATCTGTTTTTATTTGTATGTTCTTTTACTTTTAAAAATCGTTAAAAATATTTGGTAAAAATATGCAATCACATAGCATTATTCAAACAATTATGTTTGTTCTCAATTTATTTTAATGAACAGCAAATAGCCTGATTTAAGCATGAAAAAAATTACTTATTGAAATATCATTCAATATAGTAATTTAGAAGCTTATATTTTACTATCAAAGTATATTCATTAAGAATTTTCTTTATTCTTTATTAAATGAAATAATTGTTCAATATTGCTCTATACTTTTGGGAGACATAGTAAAATTTAAACTTATATTTTTTGATAGAGAAATGTAAGTTTTTAAATTTTCATATTGGATGACATTTCTCCAGAACAAAAGGAATTTCTTCAAAACTTCTTCCGTCTGACATTGAAAAGGATAAATTTACTGCTTATTAACCCCTTCCGGTAAAATGACGAGTCTAGCTCGTCATTGGTTTTTCATTCCATACCGCACAATGACGAGCTACACTCGTCATGCGACTAAAGTTAATGTTAAATATGATAATTAATTTAGTTTATAATTTCTAGTATACTGAATTTAGCAAGACTTTTGTTACTTGTGGAAATACCAGGTCACTATTACATATTGTTTATTTAGAATTTCTTGGTACAAGTCACTGCCAAATTGATGAGTCAGAATAAAAGAAAACCTACTAAGAAATGCCGTGTGTGTTACAAGAATCAAATTAGAAGTGAGACTCCCTAGCGGTGTAAACAATTCAGTATTCCTTTGCACTTTGTTTTGAAAAGTACCACTATCTTGAAGACTATTATCTGTATACCTTATTAATGTTTTGCTTTGATATTTTCTTAATTATACCTTTTCTGATATTATTTAACACTATGTAAAAAGTGGATTTTAATTAGGAATATGTAAGAATTGTGTCGCTGCTGCCTTTGAAATTAAAAAGTGCCCATTCATCAACCGCTCACCACAAACACAAATTTTGACACTCGATACGGCTAACTGGCGCCCTTCGTTTTATTTTTGTTCTATCTCATCTGTATCATCCATTGAAACGATGACATGATGATAGCAAACGGGGGAAGGCGCATTTGAAGATTAAAACCCGAATCATCTCTCGCTGTTCGGCAAGGAGTTTACAGGAGTCATCGTCTGCGTGATCAACCAACACCTCCTAAAGGATCTTTTAGGAGGTGTTGGATCAACACTTACTAGATAAACACCTGCTGCTGTTTTAGTAGTTATTGGCTAATTCTTGGCGAAGTGACGTCATAGAGCGGGAATTACAAATCACCATCTGTTCTTAAGAATGATATATACTCGGTCGAACTATGCAGCTATCTGTTAAACAGAAAATTAAATCTAGAACTAATACAGAATTAACTTAACCACTGGGTACGTATTAGCATATACCTCAAGTATGTAATCTACAAGGAATTTTTAAAAATCCTTTCCTGAAATCTACAAATTGATAGTTTAAGACACAAAATCCAATCCTAACTTAAGGTATCCGTCTGCGTTGAAAACGTCATTTGTTGCCATAAAAACATTTTTTTTTATTTCTCTATTGTAAAATTCCAACTTTTAGGCTTCTAAATCAGTTTTTGTTTTGTCTCTACGGAATTTTAATGAAAACTTACAATATTTAAACATTAGTGACAGCTGTCCAAACAAAACGGAAGTAGCGACTTCGGAACCAGAAGTTGTGAATTTCAAGCCTTCTAAACAGCATTTTTTGGACAAAACTTTTTAAATTATCATGAAGATTAATCTAAACATTTTTTTCTAGTGTATTTGACAATTAGCAACTTGGCAATTAGAAAGTTTTGAAGCAAGAAAGTGTGGAGAATTTTAAACATGTATTTTAATTTTTTAATAGTTAAAGTTGCTTTCATAAACTTCAAATGCATTTTTCTCAGAATGGTATTTTTAATAAAATGTCGAAACTCGAAATGTGATTTCTCAAAAAGTTCTTAAAATATTTTGTTGATAATTATTATGAATGCTTTTGATAGTATTTAGTAGTAAATGACCTAAAAGCTTTAAATTTATGTAATTTTTAATAATGTTACACTCATAGTTAGATATAAAGGTAACGAAAATTCGTTAAAAATTCAATGTGTATAATTTTAAAGGACCAAAATTTTTTACCAAATATAAATTAAGCTAAGATTTTAGGTGATTCACTAGTCCAGTCTATAAGAAATGTGTTGCGTCAAAACATATTGAAATAATTTAATTTATTAAAAAATTAGACTTTTCGAAAAAACCCGATTTTTTTACTAAATTTTCTTCATTTATTAGAAATTTTATAAAAACTTCTCCAGGACTAAATTTTTTAAGTGCAATTCTCTATGATAATATAAAAAAATAATCTAAAAATGTAAAAACATGAACTAGTTTTTACGTTTAAAGAAAAAAGTTCTCGGAACGTAGACGGATACCTTAAAAGAGGAGTGAAGAAACTGAATGTAAACAGAAGTCTGTAAAGTAATTTTTCTGTCAAGGCTCTTGGAGGTCATTTCCTTCGTTTGCTTGTTTACATTATCTCTACGGTTCCTTCCCTTCTTCCTGTTTTTGTATTCTTTAATGCCAGATCTTCGCTTCTTACAGCTGGTTTTGCTTCTTCACGGAGTAAGCGATACCGTCTGAAATGCGCAAGCTGATGCAATATTTTCGCTGAACTTGAAACTCTATCGCGCTTTTTTTCCCCTTTTATCTTTACAGCGAACTTTTCTGAACTACTCTACTGACGTAATACAATTTTATGGTCTCATGCAGCTATTGAAAAATTATCTAATTAGTTTGTAATTACTTAATCAGTGTTGCTAATCAGTGATTTGAACCGTGGCCGGAATTCCAATACGCTATCTAACTTCCTTTTCCGAGATTAGAGAAACAATAATTTGAAAAATATAATGTGGCAACCACGTCACTTCCTTTTAAAAAATTATACACTTTTCTTTGGCTACACTTTATTTTATTTTATTCGAATTGGAGATGCAATCGTCAAGTAAAATGGATGCCTATACAATTGCTAAAATATTGCCTATGAGGGGTATTGGTTTAGTTAGGAGAGCTATGGTCTACTGATATGATACACTGGCTAATACGACAACATATAATGTTCTATTTTGATACAGAAAGATGGAGTTCCTATTTGGATTTTTCTTCCGCGTGTGTGTACGTTTATGATTCGGTGCTCGAGCCGGCCTAGGAACAGATGCATTATAGATGCCGGTCCCGTCCGCCATGTTTTTTTTTTGGGCGACCAACAGAAAAACATATGTTTTGAAAAATCGCCAAGTAGAAAAACATGGCGGCGGTACGTGTTTACTAAAAGATCACCCCTCCCCCCCAAAAAACATGGCGGCAGTCACATGGCATACTTGAAACACAACATTAACAAAACTACACTTAAAAAATTAAACAATTTAAAGCATGATTAAAATAAAATTAGCATAATAATTATCATTTTTTTACGTTATTTAATACATAAATAACAGATTAGTAATATTTATGATACATATCAACAGAATATACACAATATATATAGCATTTTAATAAGCACTAATATTATAAAAAATCTAACATGTGAGGGGGGTTCCCCCCTTGTAATAAAAGAAATGCAAAATAAATCAGATTCGGAATACCGTTGTTCCCACACACTTGGAGTTTAGAATAAAATGCAAAACTCACCTCACACCTAAGAATATCCGGATATTTTTTAACAATTTCAAAAATAGTAAGAACCGAAATAACTTCACCCGTCAATAAATTCTAAATCCCAATAAAAATAAGAACAAAACAAAAATTTTTCAAACCAAAGACTTTTGATTTAGCAATATCGTGATACTTTTAAAATTTAAAATATATGAACCAAAAAACTTCAACATAACAAATTAAATAAATCCCAGAAAATGATAAGAACGAAAACAAAATTACTTACTAATAGAAAATATAATAACAAATATAAATAAATAAATATATAACTATAAAATATAATATATATAAATATATATACAATGACCTAATTTGAAAAAGAACAGCTAATGCAAATTCTCGAATAGTGCCGGGGGTGACGTAGAAATATTCAAATATGAACCCATTAATGCATAAAACACTGATCATGTAAAATTTGGCGCCAAAAAAAACATATTATAATATTTTAACCCCGGCCAAAATTATTTTTTTTGACGCAATGACATATAATTATGTTTGTCACAATGAAAATTCTCAAACGATAATTATAGTAGAAAAAATGCTGTCACTAAGATCCTGGCGTCGATTTTTTTTATGCTAAAAATACGATCCAAATTTTGAGAAAATTTGTTCTTAATCATTTTCAGAAATACGAAAATCGACTAATGCCTTTTCACATTTCACAATCACAGGATGGATTAGGCAAGAAAATAATAAATTCTAGTTCTGCAATTTTAGTGTGATTGAAAATAACTTGAAATGAAAACTCAAACATGTCAATATCTTGGCCAACTATGGCCCCAAATGGATATTTAAAAAAACAGCATCAATCATTTCTGTGAAAAGCGAACAAAATTTTTTTTTTTTTTAGAATGTAGCTTTAAGAGAAAAGTATTTTACAACAACAGTTGAAACCATATCATGCAAGAATGGACGTTACAATGAAATGGAAAAAATACTTAATTTAGAAAATTCGTATACATAAAACAATAAAAATAACTAACCAATTAAAAATAAATTCAATGTTTAGATCATGATAAAAATAATTATAAATAAAATGTTATAATCATTATAAAATAATTATAAATAAAATGTTATAATCATAATAAAATAATTATAAATAAAATGTTATAATCAATAAAATAATTGTAAATAAAATGTTATAATCAATAAAATAAATGTAAATAAAATGGTATAATCATAATAAAATAATTATAAATGAAATGTTATAATCATGATAAAATAATTATCAATAAAATGTTATAATCATCATAATAATATAATTATAAATAAAATGTTACAAACATAATAAAATAATTATAAATAAAATGTTATAATCATGATAAAATAATTATAAATAAAATGTTATAATCATAATAAAATAATTATAAATAAAATGTTATAATCATAATAAAATAATTACAAATAAAATGTTATAATCACATTAAAATAATTATAAATAAAATGTTATAATCATGATAAAATAATTATAAATAAAATGTTATAATCATAATAAAATAATTATAAATAAAATGTTAATATAATCATAATAAAATAATTACAAATAAAATGCAAATCAAAATAAAACAATTATACAATTAAATCAAGTAAAAATGACGTTAACATTTAAAAATTATATAATTTTTTATAGTACATTTAACGGATTCATTCATCGGAAAAAATCACTGAAAAAAACTGAGGGGAAGACAAAAAGACTGAACATTGTAGGACTGAAAAAAAGTCGCACATTATTTTATCCATTTAAGGTACAAATGAATAATAAAAACCAGTGTATTAAAAAATTTACTTAATTATTTCCAGTAATCAGTAATTTTATCAATCAGCACTGTTTATTTTAATGTACTTTAATATCCATTTAAGATACAACAGGCGAATAATTTAAAGCTTTAAGAGTATTAGAAAAATTTACTTAATTTTAAATAATATTCATAATAGCATGTAAATAATTTATTTTAATGTATAATAATCCATTATAAATAAAATGTTAAATTATTAATAAAATACAGTTATATCAAAAAAAATTATAATCAGCATGATAATTATAATAAAATGTTATAATGATTTATAATACAACAAGAAAATGTTATAAATAAAATAATTATAAATAAAATGTTATTTTTAAATCAGTACTAATTATAAATAATTGTTATTATATCAATATAATATTTATAATAAAATAAAGAATTATAAATAATTATAAAATATATTTATTTTCATGATAAAATAATTACAAATAAAATGTTATAATCACATTAAAATAATTATAAATAAAATGTTATAATCATTATAAAATAATTATAAATAAAATGTTATAATCAGCACTGTTAAATTTAATTATAAATAAATATTTATAATAAAATATAAAAAATTTAAATAATATAAAAAAATTATTTAAATAATTTATAATATTCTATAATCAATATTGTTAAATAAAATAAAACAAAATAAAAACGCAAAATAAAATTTTTTTTTTTAATAATTTTTTGCTAATTATTCTAATATTCCTAATAACATATTTAAATAAAAATATTTCAATAATATTTAAAATAAATGTTAATAAAATAAAAAATGTTTGTTATCATTAAAAATTATTTCTAACATAAAATGTATATATATCAATATTAAATCTATAATAAAATTTATAAAATAAAATAATTATAAATAAAATTTTATAAAAATAATTATTAAATATATAATATATATAATAATTATAAATGTTTTATCATATAAATTTTCTTATAAAATGTTATAATCTTAATAATTATAAATAAAGGTTATATATAAATAAAATGTAAAAAGAACAAGCATAAAAATAATATAATTATAAAAAAATAACAATAATATTTTCGTTTTAAAGAAAATGTTTAACAAATGAAAAAAATTAATAAAAAAAAATTGAGCAAATAAATGATAACAGTACATACCTAGAGAACACTTCTATTATTTTATTTCCATACTGAATTTGAAAAAAAGTCTTTGATTGAAGTTTCAAGTTCATTTGGAATTTCATTATCACTGATTCCATATGTTTAGATTTTGAAGAAATCTTCAGATTAAATTGTCTTCAAAATATTGAAGCAAGGCATTGATGCATATATTCTTTTTCATTCAAATTTTCAAAAGCTTGACGATTTCTTCTCCGTCGTATTAGATTTCTTATTTCCGGTAATACGGGCAATAAAATCGTCCTGTTTATTTTATACACTGTAAAGTTTCGTCTACCGCAACAAACATCAAAAGATAATTGAAGTTTTAAATGAGGAGCATCATTTCATTAGTCAGTACTTCATCTCAGCATCAATGTCGTATTTCGAAAGGTCCTTTAAAAGACACAAGAGAGGAGTACAGGTTTCTTGAAGTTGCAACCACAGTACAATAATTTTAAAATCAGCACTTGCTATATTTCTGATAAAATTAATTCGTCCAAGAAAAATAATACGCTTAAAGTCGTTGTAATATTTCAAAATTAATTATTCCAGTAATAATGATTTTTAAGATGGTCGCTAACGAATTTTTGTTTATTTGTTACTTAATAAAATAAGTTAATCGAGTTTATTTTTAAATTTTATATTTATTAAGCAAAATATACTTTTTAAATGTACTAATATTTTTTTAAAGCACTAGCATATTAAAAAAAAAATTAGAAAAATTTACTTATTTATTTCTTAAAAGTATCATCAATCAATGTTGGTTTTTAATGCAATATAATATTTAAAATATAAAAAAATAATCGAAATAATATAATAATAAATAATATTTTATTTTAAATACTATAATTTATAAAACAACCCAAGAATTTAAAGCCTTAAGTATAGACGAAAAATTTATTAGTTTCCAAAAATTATTTAACTCTCAATTGTTGGATTAAATGTATTAAATAAAATTAATAAAAATAATAAAAGTAAAAATTTTAATTTTAAAAACTATAAATATTTAAAATCTAAGTTTAATAGTATAATCAAAAAAGTTTATTATCAAAAATATTTTTTAGTATGTAGTTAAAAAAAAATAAAATAATAATAAAATAAAATATACATAATATAAAATAAAAATTTTTAAGTATTTAAAACTATGTTAACCCTAAAAAATACTGTATTTATGTACTCATAAATAAGTTATTTCACCCAAATTTATAACGAATAGTTGAAAATGTAATAAAAATAAAAAAAAATAAAAATAATTAATAAAAAAAAATAAAAACAAAAAATTATTATTACCTTTAGAAAAATTTTTAAAAGTACTATGTCCTGTTTCTAAAAAATCACGGGATACCCATAATATTTTTATGTAAAAAATCGATGGAAGAATATTAAAAATTATCTTTGTTTCAAAATATTGACAAAACACAATTTCTTTTTCATTATAATAAAGCTTGATTTTCTTTATTTCCTTCAATTTCATATTTCATACATTTATAATCAGCAAAAATAAAGTTCGTCATTTGACCCCCTATGGTAGAAAAGATGTATTGAAGATTTAGTTCTTTTCGTCACGCCCCCTCCCCCCTTTAAGCAAAAACAGAAGGAGTACAGGTTTCTTGAAGTTGCACCACAGTTATTTTCTTTTATAGTTATGCAGACTAAAAAATAAAAAAATAAAAAAAAATAATAATTGTAATGATTCAAAAAATTAATTATTCCTTAAAATAATAAGACTTTTTAAAGCCTCTAACGAAGGGGTTGTTGTATCGTGGGGTCGTTAAAAAGGTTTATAAACACTTAAGTGAATCTATTTTTTTCTTTGGTAATAGGTAATATTTAAAAAAAAATAAAAAAAATAATAATAATGACAAATAATTTTTTTTCAAAGCTAGAGCTTAATAAAAAAAATTCCAAAAAATTCATTCTTTAAAGAGCAAAAATTTGAGTTTTATGATAAATAGGTAATAAAAATAAAAAAAATAATAATAAATAATAATAATAATAAATAATAAAAATTTAAAGTTTTGAAAGGTACTATAATGTACCTTTAAAGCCTCATCCCAACGCTTTCTAATGCAGTATTCATAAAGAAGTTATTTCAGCTCCAAATATATTTATCTCTTAATAGTTATGGTAAATAGGTAATAAAAATTAAAAAATTAAAATTAAAATTAAAAAATAAAAATAAAAAATAAAAACTATTAATAATAATAATAGATAATAAAAATTTTAAGTTTTGAAAGGTACTGTGTACCTTTAAAGCCTCATCCCAACGCTTTCTAATGCAGTATTCATAAAGAAGTTATTTCAGCTCCAAATATATTTATCTCTTAATAGTTATGGTAAATAGGTAATAAAAAATAAAAATAAAAAATAGTAATAATTAATAATAATAATAGATAATAAAATTTTAAGTTTTAAAAGGTACTATGTACCTTTAAAGCCTCATCATAGCGCTTTGTAATGCAGTACTCAGTAAGAAGTTATTTCAGCTCCAAATATATTTATCTCTTAATAGTTATGGTAAATAGGTAATAAAAAATAAAAATAAAAAATAATAATAATTAATAATAAAAATAGATAATAAAAATTTTAAGTTTTGAAAGGTACTAGGTACCTTTAAAGCCTCATCAAAGCGCTCTGTAATGCAGTACTCATAAAGAAGTTATTTCTGCTCCAAATACATTTATCTCTTAATAGTTATAGTAAATAGGTAATAAAAAATAAAAATAAAAAATAGTAATAATTAATAATAAAAATAGATATTAAAAATTTTAAGCTTTGAAAGGTACTATGTACCTTTAAAGCCTCATCACAGCGCTTTGTAATGCAGTACTCAGTAAGAAGTTATTTCAGCTCCAAATATATTTATCTCTTAATAGTTATAGTAAATAGGTAATAAAAAATAAAAATAAAAAATAATAATAATTTATAATAAAATATATAATAAAAATTTTAAGTTTTGAAAGGTACTATGTACCTTTAAAGCCTCATCATAGCGCTTTGTAATGCAGTACTTATAAATAAGTTATTTCAGCTCCAAATATATTTATCTCTTAATAGTTATGGTAAATAAGTAATAAAAATAAAATAATAATAATAATAATAATAATAATAATAAAATTTTAAGTTTTAAAAGGTCGTTGTATCGTTTAAAGACTCACAGCTCTTTGTAATGCAGTACTATAAGAATTATTTCAGTCCAAATATATTTATCTTAATATTACAAAATAGGTAATAAAAAAAAAAATTAAAAAAAAATAATACATTAATTAAAAAAAAAGATAATAAAAATTTTATTAGAAAGGAGAAAAAATGTCGACGCATCACAGGCTTTGTACAGTATGCAATAAGAATTATTTGCTCCAGATAAATTTATTTATTATACTATTATAGGTTAAAAATTAAAATAAAAATAAATATAATAAATTAAAAAAATTTTTTTTTATCTATGTATTAAAGTAGCGCTTTGTAATGCAGTACTCAAAATAATAATTTAAATATATTATTCTTAATAAAAATGGTTGGAAATTAAAAAAAATAATAATTAACATAATATATAAATATAAAAATTTTAAGTTTTAAGGGTTGTACCTTTAAATATCACAGAGTAATGCAGCTCAGAAAAGTATTTACACCAAATAATATCTTTTAATAGTTATGGAAATAGGTAATAAAAATAAAAATAAAAAATAATAATATTAATAATAAAAATAGAATAATAAAAAATTTTTTTTGAAATGTACTATTTTATTTAAAGAATCACAGTTAATGCAGTATTTAAAGAAGTTAATCAGCTCCAAACATATTTTATAAATAGCTATAAATAAGTAATAAAAATATAATAATAAAAAATTTTTTAAGTTTTATAATTTCTAAAAAAAGATTTATATTAATTATCAATTTTAAACAAACAGTAGAAAAGACAAATATCTTGAAATAAAAAAAGTGAAGAAAAACAAAAAGAAAATTGTTGCTTGACGTAAATTACTTTAATGATATATAATATTAAATTTTTCAAATAATAGAAAGGAGAAAAAATGTCTACGACTTTTTTTTTTTACAGTAATATTGCTAATTAATATTAAAATAAAAATATATACCATTGTCATGATTTTAAACAGTTTTTTTTTATTAAAAACATTCAAAAAATCATTTTTTTTCAATTCTTTTAAATTTTTAAAACAAAGAATTGGGAAAAAAAAATAAAACAATAAGAATAAGTGTAAATAGTTTAGCATGTGCCCAAGATTATTTTTCAGAAAAATTAGTAGAATTAAAAATACTAGTATAATTGTGGAATTATTTTATTAAATAAAGTATATTACAGAATGATATTTATCTACCAAATAATGTGACTATCTCTAGAACAAATAGAATTCTCTTTTGGATTTAAAGTCTTGTAAAAAATTAGGATGGCTGTAATGATTACTTTAAACAAAAGAAATAAATAATACATTAAGTGAAAAAAAGTGACTAAAACAATAAAGATTTTTTTCTCCTCTTGATTACAGATTATTATTAAGATTTTAATTTATTTATAAATCAAATGATTTTGCAAGACAATTTATGTCAAATACAAAAAAGGTTAAAAATGTTTAACAAAACTCAACATTGCTTTTTATTAAAAAAAATCTATAAAAGATTTTGAATACATACAATACATTAATTTTATAATCACAATTTTCTGCATATATTAATGATTTGAAATATGTACATAGCTAGATTATATATCTAAACAAAATTGTAAGAAAAAGATAAATGTGTGCTTTGACTAAATTACTTTAATGTATAAATGTACATTTCAGTACAAATGTACATTTCAGGAACTTCTTTACGACTTTTTAAAATCACTAAATTCGGAAACCATATGACTAATTACATTTTAAATAAAAATAGATTAGAGCATCACATTTTTGCCTTTTATTAAAAATTTTTTTATTATAGATTTTGTTTCAAAAACAATTGCTGTGATCATAATGACTGTTTCTTAAAAAGTGATTGGATAAATTGTAGTGACTAAATGTAGTGACATAAGCCTGAAAAACTAGATTAGTGTATGCTTCACTAAATAAATTAAATGTTTTTTTTTTAAATATATATAAATGAATATTTAATATGTTCAAATTTACATCATAATAAAAATAAATTACAAAAAATAGATGTTTATCAAATTTAAAAAATTTTATATCATTAACTAAAGATAAAGACAATATTCCATGTATTGTACCAAACAATATATTATAATTAAATCAAATTCTATTTAAATATCAGATTTTAGAAATATAATCTGATTTTTTTTTTATCAATTTTTTTAATCTATATATACTTAGTTGTAATATAATGCCAAAAATATTACCAACAGATAAAACACCAGTATTTTTTGAATGAAAAACATTTTCTTGTAAAGATGTGCAATAAAAGGACAAAAAACTAAACATAAATATTATATATATATATAATATTATATATATTATGAAAATATATATAACAATATATATATATATAAAGATATATATATATATATATATATATATATATATATATATAATTATATTGTATATAATATATAATGAGATATAACATGTAAAATATATACTTATATACTAAATATATATAAAAAATAATTTATAAATATATTGATATATATATGTTTAAATATATAAAATATATAAAGATAATTTTTATATAAATGTATAAAATGTATTGTTTTATTATTATGAAATTTATATAATAATAGTCCTAAGTTATCTGTCCTC
The DNA here is from genome assembly GCA_032207245.1 of Pardosa pseudoannulata. NCBI lineage: Eukaryota > Metazoa > Arthropoda > Arachnida > Araneae > Lycosidae > Pardosa > Pardosa pseudoannulata. Next base: position 40,892,994 of record CM063497.1, read on the forward strand.
CAATTTATGAAGCGGTCGGACCTGGAATGGATAGAGGCATCCATTGAAAGCCAATATAGTTTATCTTCTCCTAAACTATCGATCCGATTCTAAAATTTGTATAGATATGCTTAATATCACAGCGAAAATTACTGTCGTCTTTAAAACGTTCGAAATCCAACCCTTCCCTCCTTTTCGAGAGTTTAATGCCATTATTTCAAGCCCATTTTCCCCGGTTAAGAGCAGGAGATTCAATTTATCCATTTATCACTTAATAAATAGGTAAAAATAACAATTTTTTCTAGCATTGTGACGTCATTTGTTTAAACATCTAATTTAATCATTTCATATTTTAAACTATTTAAATATCGTCTACACTATATACGTAAATGATTTTTTTTATATATTTGGCTTAAATAATAGATTAGGTACATATGTGATAATTTTAAATTAAATCATCCATTATTTTTGTTGCAATGAAAATTTTATCACCGGAATTAACAATAAAAGTCTAATAGTCTATTTCACGGACTCATATATCTAACTTAATTTATATATTTGGAAATTAAGAAGTTTGTTCGTTATTTTGTTTGTGTATTATACATAACACGGTTTGACTAAATGAATTCAACGTGATTCTAAACTGCATTACAGGATCGAAGATATAGAGGAGTTACGAAAAATAAATTTATTGTATCAGTAATTATCAAGAAAAAACAAACCATTTTTTTCTAATGGGTCTTAAATCATGCAAATAAAAATTTTACTAATCCCGTCATAAGCTATATTCCTGTATATAATATAAAAAAATTAAATATATTATATATTAAAAATATATTAAAAAAATAAAATAACTAACTTTAAATTTTTTAAATATATATATATATATATATATATTATTATTATAAAAATTTTATATTATTAGAAAAATTTATATAAATATAGTTTTTGTGTATTTGGTTTTAAGGAAACATAAAATTTTTCGAGATTTTTTTCAGTTCGAAATGTACTTTGTTTCTCTTGTGAAACTTTTCTTGAATACATAAGTCACATTTTAATTGTTAAACTTTCAATAAATCCTATGTGGAATACCGGTTTCGAAACTCAACTTTATTATAGATTGGTATTCCTAATGCTCAAGACTCTAATGACGTGCAGACTGCTATCACAACCACATTATTTATTGCTACTTAACATTTAATATTTACATTTATACATTAATAACGTTTTATTACTTATGATTCGAGTTGTGAGCAGTGGAAAAAACCCGGTTTAAACCCGGGAAAAAAAACTGGTTTTTTGGGAAGGGAATTTTGAAAATTTCCAAAACATGGGAATTTTGAAATATTTTGAAGTCGCCAATTCCTATAACACAATGAGAATCACCATTTTTTTTTTCTGTCTTTGTTGTAGACCTCAAAAGTTGATATTTTCACAAAATTTAACTATTATATGCTATGGAACAAAAACTGAATAATTGGGATTAACTAACTGTATTTGGCCAGGTATCATGTTTAGCATGAAAGTATGAGTATATTTTTCCTTTGAGAAATATCCAATTTTTTTATTACATAAATATTACGCAATAATCTGTAGTGTCACAAAAAAAAATCATATATCATTTTTTTTTTGGATAACAAATCTCTCTCTCTCGTCTCTCTCTCTACATATATATATATATATATATATATATATATATATATATATATATATATATATATAATGTGAGTTTGTGTGTGTGTTGTGTAGAATTGGACACAAAATGCAACAGTGCCATTTGATTACACCTTTAAATGATATATGCATTACAAAAAATAATAAACTGTTATTTTAAATTTAAAGATATTTATTTTTATATTATAAAAAGAGGGGAAAAAGTTTAGCATAAAGCAATTTACATAATAAATAATGATAAAAATGTATATAATCATTATATTAGCAATTAAAATTGAAGCAACCAGTTATGTGTTTGATAAGACTAAAAGGGCAATTACATAAGTACTATAAAAATTATTTAAATGCTGACTATTATTTCTTGAATAAAATATATTAAATATATATATATAGATATATAGATATTATATATATATATAATATATGATTCATATATATATATTTATATATATATATATATATAAATTATATTATATTGTAAATATCAAATTTAGGCTATTTATTGCTTTATGGGATGAATGGGTTGAATGTGTTTACCCTACTTTACTTATTGCAGCTCATTGTGTTCTTGCACCCCAGTGGTGCACGTGATGTCTGACGTCAGTAGGCACTCTTCGAGAAATTTGCATCTTAGCTGTTCTTATGGTTTACAGTCGTCTAAGTCATGTATTTGTTTTGTTCTTATCATTCTGGGATTTAGTAATTTAGTATGACTTTTTAGTTATTTGGTTCATGTTAGATTTTTTATAATATAATATATAAAATGCTATATAATGTTTATATTCTGTTGATATATATCATAAAAATTACTAATTGTTATTTATTTTTAAATAACTTAAAAAAATGATAATAAATTCATTTTATTTTAATAATGCTTTAAATTGTTAATCTGTTTTTTTTTCTTTTAAAGTTTAGTTTTGTTAATGTTTTGTTTCATATATGCCATGTTTTTCTACTTGGCGATTTTTCAAAACACTCGTTTTTCTGTTGGTCGCAAACAAAAAAAAAAAAAAAAAAAAACATAAAGCGTATTCATCTGAAAATATATATATATATATATATATATATTGCCAAAAGTAAAAAAATATCTTAGAAATAATATGCTAGTTCTTAAATAGCCACTGTTGAAAAATAAATGTAAACATTGCTAAAATGATTTCTTCCCAAAGTTCCCAAAATTCCAGGTTTATTCCTCAAAATTCACGGGTTTATTTCCACCTCTTCAAAATTCCGGGATTTTTACATCTCTACTTATGATACGAACATGGAAAAATGCTACTCTCTAAACCAAAACTAATACATAGAACAACTCACTTGTTGCAAAATATAAAATTACAAATCACAAATATTAAATATTAAAGTTCACAGTGACGTCAAAGGCGTGTAATACGTTACATCATATAAAAATAGCATAAACAACTGTCATTAGTACTGTACATAAAGAACTATACGCCGTTTTATGGTGTATTTTTCAGAAATAAGAGATTACTGTACATATGTAATTTGTGTAGCGATACATGTCTATTAAAAGAAGCAAGCATAGCAAAATAGATTGTTATAGTGAAGACTTTTCAGATCGAAAGATACTATGTTCCTTTTGTAAACATCTTCTTGAATACTTAAATCGTGTTTTAATTATTAAACTTAAAATATATCATATAAACAGGGTATCTGCCAAAATAAAATTTTTCAAATCCATGACTTTTCACGACTTTCCCTGATTTAGCAGATCATTTTCCATGACTTTAAAAAGCTTTCGTTAAAGTATATATGAATAAAGCTTCTGATGTACATACAAATAAAATATATGCTTTTAGAGAAATTACAGGAATTTTATCATAAAAAAACTATAAACTTACTTTATAAGTGTTAATAAACTCACATACATAAAAATAAATAGTATCTACATACCTAAGTTTAATCATATAGCAATTTTTCTATCAAAATGTTTCCAGTTTGAATTCAGGGTACTTTGGTATTATCCAGGTGACCATGAATAATAGCCATATATAACCATATAATGTTTATATACAATATCCCCAGAGATACTTATATTTTGTGCAAAAATCTTAACTAATTTTTATTAAAAAATAATTATTATATTAATAAACTTTTAGTCTACAATTTAAGAAAAAACCAGAATAATATACATTTACCCACCCATTAAGCTTTCTTGCTTTGAGTTTCTTTGGTGAACAAATTTTACTTGGCAATAGGGTCAATGGGATAATACATAAATACCAAACTCAGTAACTTCAGCCAAATGACAAGTAAAAATAGAATTAAACAATTCAATGCATTTTTTTTCTAATCGGTAGTTTAGCGGATCCATGACTTTTACTCATTTTACTTGATAAATCAAGACTTTCCATGATAAAATTAATCCATTGTCAAAATCCATGATTTTCCATGACTTTCCAGGTGCGCGGAAACCATGTATAAAATAGTAAGACAAACTGTCATTACTAATGTACATAAAGAACCTATCTGTCGTTTAATGACACTTATTTTTTCGCAACTAAGAGCGTATTCTGGTTAAGTAATTTGCATGGTAGCCCATATGTGTCAAAAGAAACAGACATTCAAGGAAGATGGGAAGATTATAAATTAAAATTACTCACCTCCAATTCAAAAGTTATAACTGTCAAGAACACTTAACTGCGTCGTTGAACTCCTAATGCTAGAGTGAATGTCTAGGGAAGTTCCCTCTTTCACAATATTTGCGTGATATAAGTGTTTGACTTTCACATCACGAGAGGGCGCCAGTGAATCATTCGTGATTGATCTATAACAGGGGTAGGCAAATACTTTTAAGCTCGGGCCAAAATGAAATTTTCAAAATGTCTCCCGGGCCGCAGGACTATACCGCGTACTCTGTGCACACGCGAATGTTTTGGGTGGAGTTTTTCTCTGCCCAAGAATTTTTTTTTTGACAAACACACAATAAGTATCCTATTAAAGCATTTGGACAGAGAAATCTGACAGCTAATAAAAGATAATAGTAATAATAAATTGGCTTACTTAGGCGTATATGCGTATATTAATTTGTGCCTAGTAAAATATGTCGCTTAATTTTTATAGAAATATGATCCATTATATTAAATTATAATGGTCATTAAATAAATCAGTTAATGAAAAATTTTATTTTGATATTTTTTATATTTTAACGATACAAATTATTTTATTTTGATCATAGTTATTACATTTTTATATTTATATTACATTTTGTAAATATAATAGTAAATAAAATTATAAAAAGAAAAGACAAACATCAAACGTTAAAATAGAATAGTTTTAGTTAATGCGAAACGTGAAATCTGGAATGTTCATTTGATATTATTTCTTCAAAATTTGGATCCAAATCACTTGTAGCAATCCTTAATACCGATCATTAAAATATTTCTTGTTTAGCATCTTAATAAGAAATGCATATAATTTATAACATATATTTTATATTGTACTTTACTTTAATTTAATACTTAATTTTGGCAAAAAAATGTTTATTGTAAGATTTTATTTGATAGTTTTTAATACTAAAACTAGTTTGATAATTTTTAAGCTACAGTTTGTAAAGCTAAATAAATAGACACAATGCAAACTTAATGCTTTATAATTAAAATATTTCTTGTTTAGCATCTTAATAAGAAATGCATATAATTTATAACATATTTTATATTTATTTTGCTTTAATTTAATACGTAATTTTGGCAAAAAAAGATAATGTTTATTGTAAGATCTTATTTAACAGTGTTTAATACTAAAACTAGTTTGATAATTTTTAAGCTACAGTTTGTAAAGCTAAATAAATAGACACAATGCAAACTTAATGCTTTATAATTAAAATATTTCTTGTTTAGCATCTTAATAAGAAATGCATATAATTTATAACATATATTTTATATTGTACTTTAATTTAATACATAATTTTTTCAAAAAAATGTTTATTGTAAGATCTTATTTAACAGTTTTTAATACTAAAACTAGTTTGATAATTTTTAAACTATAAATATATAAAAATAAAATTCTCTTATATAAAACAATAGTTCTACCAACCGCTCTTTACGTAGCCCCGGTCTGGTCGTTTGCCTCGAAGTCTAATTTGAAATTAATAGAAACAATAAAGAATAAATTCTTGAGGCGTATTAGAGGCGCACATCGATACTTGTCCAACTAAGTAATAAGACGCGACTTTAATATATTAACTTTCAAACAATATTGTGTGAAATCATCTAATAATTTTTATAATAAAATAACTAGTCTATCTAACGAAATAATTGCAGAACTCCCAGATTATGATTGTAATAACCCGAGTAACTCTAAGCGGCCACGTGCCGCAATGCTTTACTGACAATAGATTCTCTCCCTTATTACCCTATTAGCTCTTATTACTTCATCCCCTGTCCCTTTCGTTATATGTTGTGCCGTACAGTGATGTGTTGTATTAAAAAAATAAATAAAAAAAAATAAATAAAACATAAATAAAAAAATAAATGTATTTTTATTATTATGGAGCAGGATAGTGTACCTAACTGTGTTTGATGTTTCATATTTGACTCCATCTAGTGTTTCGCACCGTGTATACTAACCACAACTTTCTTTTCAGGGTGTTCATCAGATATTTTGTATCTTTGCAGGTACAAACAGCTTAAGTCACAGCTCTCACGTATTTCCACTTGCCCACCTTTTAATGACCGGCATCTCTAAATTACTCCTTTTCTAAATTTTTAAACTTAATAGTACCTTACAGTTTTTACCTGCTTTACTGTTTACCTTTAGAATCGGGTATAAAGCCGTCTGGCTAAGGAGCCCCATAACTGTCCGTTTATATCGGAGGAACATGATGTATTATGTAGTGAGGTGGGATGCATACATTTTTTTGGTATTTATCCAAAGCCTGGGTAAGTAACCAAAAACTGAGTATTTTGAAAATAAATATCTACGAAAGAGTGATTAATTAAAAAAAGTAAATCTCTAACTAAAACATGAAATATATATATATATATATATATATATATATATACTGGAAAAAAATTATAGAAATTATGAAACATGGCTTCTTTTAGTACACTTGTCTCGAAACATTTTCTGAAGGTGTTGTTTTTCTATTAAATTTTAATATCAGTGAGATCATTCAGGTACACCAATGGAAACTGAAGAGATAAAAGTTGAGCTACTATTTTTCAGAATACTGTTGAGAACACTATTTTTCAGACACAAATTATGTTATGCATTATGTTATGCAAATATCTTTTCAAAATTCTTTTTTTCTTGACTTTCCATATTTCTCTTTTAAGAAGAACTAAAAATGTTAAAGTAGACTGCTGAACAACTTCAGCTTTTTATGATTGAAAGTTACTGAGCAAATATCTTTTCAAAATTCTTTTTTTTCTTGACTTTCCATATTTCTCTTTTAAGAAGAACTAAAAATGTTAAAGTAGACTGCTGAACAACTTTAGCTTTTTATGATTGAAAGTTACTGAGTAAATATCTTTTCAAAATTCTTTTTTTCTTGACTTTCCATATTTCTCTTTTAAGAAGAACTAAAAATGTCAAAGTAGACTGCTGAACAGCTTTAGTTTTTTTATGATTGAAAGTTACTGAGCAAATATCTTTTCAAAATTCTTTTTTTTCTTGACTTTCCATATTTCTCTTTTAAGAAGAACTAAAAATGTTAAAGTAGACTGCTGAACAACTTCAGCTTTTTATGATTGAAAGTTACTGAGTAAATATCTTTTCAAAATTCTTTTTTTCTTGACTTTCCATATTTCTCTTTTAAGAAGAACTAAAAATGTTAAAGTAGACTGCTGAACAACTTTAGCTTTTTATGATTGAAAGTTACTGAGTAAATATCTTTTCAAAATTCTTTTTTTCTTGACTTTCCATATTTCTCTTTTAAGAAGAACTAAAAATGTTAAAGTAGACTGCTGAACAACTTCAGCTTTTTATGATTGAAAGTTACTGAAAAAAAAATATTAACATTGAGAAACTCACTTGTATTTTATTTTTCAAAACACTAATAAAATGTTTATCATTTGGTTTAATGTTTTAATTCTTTCTTATGTCTATCTGCAAAAGGGAAGTAAAAAAAAATCTTAGTTTAATAATAAATTAGTACATATATTTTGTAGGACTCTATTAATTGAAAAATTTATTAACTTTTTAATAAATAAAAGCATATATTAAGATAATTTAGGTAAAGTAAAGAAAAGCATGAGTTTTTACTCTCAAAATCTCTAAAAATTTTTTAAATATTTTTTAGATGAGCTTTATAAGTTTATTTAATTCAGTATTCAAATTTCTTTCTGAAAGTTAATTAAATTTATTTTTAAACTAAGTAGATATGCATTATATTATGTGTTATCCCAATTATCTGCTATCCCAATATTTGATGTGCTTTTAAAAGCTTCCAATTCATTTATGCTAAAATGGCCATCGTTAAACTGTTGAATTAGATAAAAATTATGTATTCTTTATACATTTATAATACATATGTATATTTGCTTTTAATAATAAGCTTGATTTATTTTTAACAATTTGCATTGGACTAGGACACTTAGGCGAAAATAACTGCTACAGTGATTTTAAAAGTAAATTTATGGAAGTATAATAAAATGTATAAAAATAAAGGTATATATATATATATATATATATATATATATATATAATATATATATATATATATTATTTTAGTAATAATCGGTATGCAAACTCAAATTTTCGAGTTTTTTTCTAGGCGAAATAGTTAAAACTTTCTAGGTTTCCATTACAGTTCTTTTCATGATACAAAACAAACACACACACACATATATATGTAAATATACATGTGTTTATGGTTTGTATCATAAAGAAAACTGCAATGGAAGCTTGGAGAAATATTTAGTTTTTTGCCTCGAAAATATCGGAGAATATTGAAATAAGTTAGCACCCTGATTATTACTTTAATATAAATACCATAATTTTTTATACATTTTGTTATACTTCCGTAAATTTACTTTTATTTTTAAAATCACCGTAGCAGTTATTTTTGCGTAAGTGTTCTAATAGACTGCAAATTATTCAAATTAAATTAAGCTAATTTATTAAGAACAAATAAACAACGTTTTGCAGGGGAATAGCATAAGATCTAAAAACATCTAAATCGCGTCCAAGTCGAAATTGTCGCTCTTATAGACGTGCTATAGAGCGGCGCGTAGATTTCGTCGACGTCTTATGGATCTCAAGGAGAGCACACCTCGGAACTCCTATAGCGCTACATACGATGCGACCTGGATAGTTTTCGACGTCTTATAGAGGTAAGCGTTTGTATGAGGTGAGGTATTATAGACGTCTGATAGAGATCGGTGTGTTGTTTGGGAATTGAATACAAATTTTTCATTCTAGAATGACTTAAGTTTAATTTTCGGAACTCCTATAGAGCTCCACACAACGCGACCTGGATATTTTTCGACGTCTTATAGAGGAAGGCGTTTGTATGAGGTGAGGTATTATACACGTCTGAAAAATTGCTAACAAAAACATGAATGTGTTCTTTTTTTATGAGAATGGCCCATCTATGAAATGATGAGTTTATAAGGTATCAATAAAACATTACTTTTAAATATTTTACAGTTGAAATATTAAGTGCAGTATTTCCCTTATTTTTTCATTAAAAAGTTACTTATTTACTAGATAAGATTTCCGTGCAATATAATTTACATGAATTTGGACAGTAGATATTTATTAAATATATAGAAATGCTTGATATTCTTAAATTTTTACAAAATACTTGAAGAAGTTCAAGTTTGCTTCGTAATAAAACTTATTGTGTAGAAAACAGCATTTCTAAATCTTTGTACTACCTAATTTAAAAAGCTAGGAAAAGTTTCTAATATTTAAAATGGTTATAATTAAAGTAAATTAAAATAAGGGTCGATGTAAGTCAAATTCAAATGTTATTCAGACTGACAAAACCCCAAAAAATTCTTTTAACAGATAATAAATAGTACAGTAGAACCTCGATTAACCGAGGTTTCTGTTAACCGAGTCAATAACGAAGTCTAATTTTTTTTTTCTCCTTTCGAAAATGAACTTAGAAAAAATGATGCACATTTTAGTTCGTTGTCCGTGTTACAGGCACTTCTTCCCCACAACATGATTGCCCAGGCATGGCAATTAGTGAATCCAGCTGCAATTCGTAAATCATTCAACAAAATAATTGTTGAAAAGAGGAGACAGGGTTGAATATTAGCAGACGAAAAACACACCTACGGGGAACATCTTGAGATCATCATGGAATTTAATGATGTGAGGAAGTTTTGGAAGAGGACATTTGCGAGTGGCTGGACGTTGAAAATCAACATCCAAATTTTGAAATTCTCAATGACGAAGATATCACACAAGCCGTTAATCCTGCAACGGACATTAATGACGCTGAAAATGAAGATGACGACTATAAGTCATAGTGAAGGTGTTCAGGCATTGGCAACTGCCCTAAAATATTTGAAGCAAATAAATGATGCTACACCGATGGATCTCCTGTTGCTCAAATATTGGGGCGATAGGGCTGCCCATGATAGAAATTCTGAACTTTTGCAACGAAAGGTAACAGACTCTTACTATAGTTACAAAAAATTCTATTTTACTTTTTAAAATTTACTACTAGTGTTGATTTCCTTTTTAAATCTTTTAAGCTATGAAACATAAGTTCATATATGTTTATTTTTATCATTTAAAGAACTTTCTATAGCTTTTAACTTTAAAAATTAGTTAAATTCGCAAGCACGGAAGGGTTTCTATTAACCGAGATATCCGATGTACTAGCGGTCCCAATTAGCTCGGAGAATCGAGGTTCTACTGTAACTAAATTGTAAAATACTTCAATACTCAATTTAGAAAGAAAAAAAAAGTCCTTACACAAGTCACAATCAATAAACATGTTAATGAAAGGTCAAATATGTCAAAATAAAAATATCAAAAAAACGAGCTCTTATTTTTTATTGCAACTACTTTCGTAAAAGCTCACTTTAATCCAATAATAACGGTTCTTATAAGAAGTTTTAAATCGCCAAATACATAGAAAAATGAAGCCAAACTGTAAGCCATTCAAGGGTTACTAGGATGTCTTCAAATCCGAAACGAATCTGATTGGTTAGGTCCGCTGATCAACCGTGATTTCTAAGGTCTAGTCTATTATCATGTGTGATTGGTGAATAGAAATTTAGTCACAATAGTCATAAAAATGATGTATTCAAATCATTACAATGCAAAGACGAGCTTTTACAAGGAAGTAAATATAGGCTATTATCAAGTGTGATCTGAGAATAGAAATTTAGTTACAATAACCACAAAAAGGATATACTCAAATCATTACAATTCAAAAAAAGAGCTTTTACTTTTTACAAGAAGTAAATATGGACTATTATCAAGGGTGATCGTTGAACAGAAATTTAGTCACAGTAGCCATAAAAATGATATCCCCAAATTATTACAATGAAAAAAAAGAGGTTTTACTTTTTACAAGAAAGTAAATATAGGCTATTATCAAGTGTGATCGTTGAACAGAAATTTAGTCACAGTAGCCATAAAAATGATATCCCCAAATTATTACAATGAAAAAAAAGAGGTTTTACTTTTTACAAGAAAGTAAATATAGGCTATTATCAAGTGTGATCTGCGAATAGAAATTTAGTTACAATAACCATAAAAATTATATCCTCAAATTATTACAGTGAAAAAAAAAGAGCTTTTACTTTTTACAAGGAAGTAAATATGGGCTATTATCAAGTGTGATCGGCGAATAGAAATTTAGTCACAATAGCCATAAAAATGATATATTCAAATCCTTACAATGCAAAGACTAGCTTTTACAAGGAAGTAAATATAGGCTACTATCAATTGTGATATGCGAATAGAAATTTAGTTACAATAACCACAAAAAAAATATACTCAAATCATTACAATGCATAGCCATAAAAGAGCTTTTACTTTTTACAAGAAGTAAATATGGGCTATTATCAAGGGTGATCAGTGAATAGAAATTTAATCAAAATAGCCATAAAAATGATATCCCCAAATTATTACAATGAAAAAAAAAGAGCTTTTACTTTTTACAAGGAAGTAAATATGGGCTATTATCAAGTGTGATCGTTGAAAAGAAATTTAGTCACAGTAGCCATAAAAATGATATCCCCAAATTATTACAATGAAAAAAAAGATCTTTTACTTTTTACAAGGAAGTAAATATAGGCTATTATCAAGTGCGATCTGCGAATAGAAATTTAGTTACAATAACCATAAAAATTATATCCTCAAATTATTACAGTGAAAAAAAAAAGAGCTTTTACTTTTTACAAGGAAGTAAATATGGGCTATTATCAAGTGTGATCGGCGAATAGAAATTTAGTCACAGTAGCCATAAAAACGATATAACCAAATTATTACAATGAAAAAAAAGAGGTTTTACTTTTTACAAGGAAGTAAATATAGGCTATTATCAAGTGTGATCTGCGAATAGAAATTTAGTTACAATAACCATAAAAATTATATCCTCAAATTATTGCAGTGAAAAAAAAAGAGCTTTTACTTTTTACAAGGAAGTAAATATGGGCTATTATCAAGTGTGATCGGCGAATAGAAATTTAGTTACAATAACCATAAAAATTATATCCTCAAATTATTGCAGTGAAAAAAAAAGAGCTTTTACTTTTTACAAGGAAGTAAATATGGGCTATTATCAAGTGTGATCGGCGAATAGATATTTAGTCACAATAGCCATAAAAATGATATCCTCAAATCATTACAATGAACAGAACGAGGTTTTACTTTTTACAAGGAAGTAAATATGGGCTATTATCAAGTGTGATCGTTGAACAGAAATTTAGTCACAGTAGCCATAAAAATGATATCCCCAAATTATTACAATGAAAAAAAAGAGGTTTTACTTTTTACAAGAAAGTAAATATAGGCTATTATCAAGTGTGATCTGCGAATAGAAATTTAGTTACAATAACCATAAAAATTATATCCTCAAATTATTACAGTGAAAAAAAAAGAGCTTTTACTTTTTACAAGGAAGTAAATATGGGCTATTATCAAGTGTGATCGGCGAATAGAAATTTAGTCACAATAGCCATAAAAATGATATATTCAAATCCTTACAATGCAAAGACTAGCTTTTACAAGGAAGTAAATATAGGCTACTATCAATTGTGATATGCGAATAGAAATTTAGTTACAATAACCACAAAAAGGATATACTCAAATCATTACAATGCATAGCCATAAAAGAGCTTTTACTTTTTACAAGAAGTAAATATGGGCTATTATCAAGGGTGATCAGTGAATAGAAATTTAATCAAAATAGCCATAAAAATGATATCCTCAAATTATTACAATGAACAGAACGAGCTTTTACTTTTTACAAGGAAGTAAATATGGGCTATTATCAAGTGTGATCGGCGAATAGAAATTTAGTCACAGTAGCCATAAAAACGATATAACCAAATTATTACAATGAAAAAAAAGAGGTTTTACTTTTTACAAGGAAGTAAATATAGGCTATTATCAAGTGTGATCTGCGAATAGAAATTTAGTTACAATAACCATAAAAATTATATCCTCAAATTATTGCAGTGAAAAAAAAAGAGCTTTTACTTTTTACAAGGAAGTAAATATGGGCTATTATCAAGTGTGATCGGCGAATAGATATTTAGTCACAATAGCCATAAAAATGATATCCTCAAATCATTACAATGAACAGAACGAGGTTTTACTTTTTACAAGGAAGTAAATATGGGCTATTATCACGTGTGATCGGAGAAGAGGAATTAGTCACAATAGCCATAAAAATGATATCTCCAAATTATTACAATGAAAAAAAAAAACGAGCTTTTACTTTTTACACGGAAGTAAATATAGGCTAATATCAAGCGCGATCGGTGAATAGAAATTCAGTCACAATAGCCACAAAAAGGATAACCCCCAAATCATTACAATGAACAAGACGAACTTTCAAAAAATATCAAAAGACGTTTATTTCTATAGATTGATACATATCTCAATGGAAGGATTCGAAAAACGTCTCAAAAAGCGATCAAAACTGGCAGTCTTCTTTCTTTAGCTTTTTAGATCAAAGCAGCTATTGCGCCACCAACAGTTGCCAGGGCGGCCTTCGTTCCTCCCGCCAGCCCTAATACACCCGCACTCTGCAGAGAGGCAAAAGTGCTTCCAGCCACCACATTTCCTATGGATGCCTGGATGGCAGCAGCTGCTGATCCTGCTGCCACGCCCCCTGCTCCGAATCCCACGAGTGGCAGGACTACCGCTGCTCCGCCCACTGCCACAGTTGCTCCAAGCGCCACCTTTCCAATTGTGACTAAGGTGACTAAGTGGGAAAATGAATGTATAAACAATTACAATAATTAAAAACAACAACATATGCACATTAGATACAAGGGATTAGGAATACAAGAATGTAAAGCAACACAATTTTTCGTGATCGGAAACTATTTATTCAATTAGCAATTTCAAAAATTAAACTCGAAATTGGAAGAGATCAAACATTACCTGTTTCTATAAAATCTTTTGTATGTGTCCCTGTATATTCGCTACATATTCCTAAATGCAGGATTCAAATTCAGTTTGCAGGAGAGAAAGGAAAAAAAAAAAAAAAAAAAAAAAGCGCCGTTTCCAAGTTTACGGGGTCCCCGGAAACCAGTTCAGTGGGGACGCCAAGTGTGGAAGATATCGCCAAATTCTAGAACCCTATTTTCTGGCAAACCTTGCTCTTCTTTTCGAACTCTCCCCCCCAAAAAAAGGTGGGGGTGTCAATCGGCGCCTTTATTTTAAGGTATTGGGGGAAATGACACGTGATTTTAATATCTGACCCTTATTGGTTCCTGTAGCAAACAATATTCCAAGACCGCTGAATTTGGATTTTCTAGCGTCCATTTCAAGTCTGTTCATTTCGGCTGTGCTCTGGAGGTTTGTCCATTTTACCTCTTGTGGTATTTTTTTTTTTTGTTTTTTAAATTTAATACTGGATTTCACACCAATACAATTGAGTGCTTGTGGAGATCAATTAAGAGATCCCCGCACAGTTTGCAAGTGTGACAATTTGGCGATCACCTGTACAAAAATAGAGCCAAAAAAAAAGCACTAGTAGTCATTAAAAAAAGAAAAAAGTACTGTACTGATAGTACTAGCAGGCTACGTTTAGTTATTATATTCTATATTATTGTATATCATATTTATAGAATGCACTACTTAGATTTTGGAATACAAAAATTGCAATTTCAAAATTTACTGTTTATGTGTATTATAACGTAAACTCACATGATTATACAACAAAAATGTAAAAGATTTATTTTATTAATAGGGATCACACTCAATTGGTACAGTAAAGAAAGAAGCATTTACTGTTACGACATCATAGTAAAGAAAATTTAATTATTAAAATTCTGTATTGATTTTATTCTAAATACAGCAGAACCTCGATTTTCCGAAGTAGTTTGGAACAAACCTACTTCGGATAATCGAAATTTTTAGATAATCGAGAATTCATCAATAATCCTCTAGTTGAATATGTAGTATTGCCATTGGTGCAATAACATTCGATTGTTCTGGGTCTCGGCAATAGGACCTTCCAAATTTCGAAAAGGCGTGTGTTTAGAACAGGGATGTTTGAAAGTGGGGTTGATTGAAGTTTAATGGCGCTAAATCCTCTAGGGACAAACTGCGCCAAACAAGATGAGGAAATAAACTAAAGACGAAATTTAGATAAAAAATTTTTGACAAAATATAAAATGAAAGGTTCTAAAACTGATTAAAGTAACAATAAAAATATAACATTCAACAGAAAACACGAATAAAGATTGAGTTATATACAAATTAACAAAAATTGGAAATTGAGTGAAGAATTAAAAATTTAAGTTATAAAATAATTAAAAAATTAAGAAAAAAAATTTTTTTTTTGAAAATTGAAAGATTAAAAATTGAATATTCAATTTTCTAAACTGAATAACAATCAAAAATCATATTTCAGCATAAAAGCCAGTACGGCGAAGAAAGGGGAACAAGTTTGGATGTGGAGTTTCCCCAATGATTAAATTAAGATTAGGAGATGGATTACAAAAAAATTTTATATACATGGATTTAGAACAAATACAGGATAGAAAGTGAGGAAAAGTGCACTCATATCGAGAATTGTGCTTGCGATAAGGAATTCTAAAAAAGAAAATTCCAAAATACTTATCTGCCCTCGTAGTTTGGAAAGGACGGCTTGCATACAAAAGGAATCTTTAAAAATGCATGTTTGTAAAGAGAAAATTTTGGAGGATATTAGAAAAAAAAAAAAGTGAAGTAGATACCGACTTCGGTTAACGGAGAGTTCCGGTTAATCAAGGTTAGGATAACCGAGGTTCTACTGTAGTTTTCAATTTAGCACAGCACCGAACGATGGCCGAATGGACAGAGTGCTGCTGTACCACTAAATTTGATGGTTTTATTCCTTCTGCTGATGTGGATATTTGTAACTTTTCAGAATCTCCTTTGACCTTTAAAAACTATCACGTGGTATAATTTTTTTAAAAAGAGTTTTTTAAATGTGAGCCGGCCATAAATTTTTTATAGTTTTTTTACATGCTATCATAAGGTAAGAAGTACCTAATATGGCAAGTACAGATACCTTAAGGGTCTAAATCCAGTGTGATCGAGATAAGCCCGGATCTATCGTTGAGAGTCGCATGGAAAAGTATCTCGATCGTTTAAAAGCGATGCAGAGAAAGATTATTTTAAAATAGAGTAACCATCGCTCCTGTCTGTCGACTTTCTATGTCACAAGAATGGACGAAGTTGAAACACACCCTTTCTTTGCCAAAATAAAGCAGAGGCTTAGATTTACTTTTTTCAATAGCCTTTTTCTAAAATTATGCAGATTAGATTATTTTCAATAGAAAGCTAAACTCTCGTGTCTATCAACTTCCTAGGTCACAAGGATATACGAAATCGACACAATGGTCCTCTTTACCAAAATAAAGTAGAGACCTAGATTTAATTTTTCAATAGCCTTTTTTTCATGTCTGTCGACTTCTTACGACACAATATGCGATATCGACTCAAACGTCCTCTTTACCAAAATAAAGTAGCGGCCTAGATTTAATTTTTTGAATAGCCTTTTTCTAAAATTATGCAGACTAGATTATTTTGAAAAGAGAGCTAAATTCTCGTATCTATCGACTTCCTAGGACAAGGATATACGAAATCGACACAATCGTCCTCTTTACCAAAATAAAGTAGAGGCCTAGATTTACTTTTTTGAATAGCCCTTTTTTCATGTCTGTCGACTTCTTAAGACACAATATGCGATATCGACTCAAACGTCCTCTTTACCTTACTAAAGTAGCGGCCTAGATTTAATTTTTTGAATAGCCTTTTCTAAAACTATGCAGACTAGATTATCTTGAATAGAGAGATAAACTCCAGAGTCTATTGACTAAGTCATAAGGGTATACGAAATCGACACAATCGTCCTCTTTACCATACTAAAGTAGCGGCCTAGATTTAATTTTTTGAATAGCCTTTTTCTAAAATTATGCAGACTAGATTATTTTGAAAAGAGAGCTAAATTCTCGTATCTATCGACTTCCTAGGACAAGGATATACGAAATCGACACAATCGTCCTCTTTACCAAAATAAAGTAGAGGCCTAGATTTACTTTTTTGAATAGCCCTTTTTTCATGTCTGTCGACTTCTTAAGACACAATATGCGATATCGACTCAAACGTCCTCTTTACCTTACTAAAGTAGCGGCCTAGATTTAATTTTTTGAATAGCCTTTTCTAAAACTATGCAGACTAGATTATCTTGAATAGAGAGATAAACTCCAGAGTCTATTGACTAAGTCATAAGGGTATACGAAATCGACACAATCGTCCTCTTTACCATACTAAAGTAGCGGCCTACATTTAATTTTTTGAATAGCCTTTTTCTAAAATTATGCAGACTAGATTATTTTGAAAAGAGCTAAATTCTCGTGGCTATCGACTTCCTAGGACACAAGGATATACGAAATCGACACAATCGCCCTCTTTACCAAAATAAAGTAGAGGCCTAGATTTACTTTTTTGAATAGCCCTTTTTTATGTCTGTCGACTTCTTAAGACACAATATGCGATATCGAATCAAACGTCCTCTTTACTTTACTAAAGTAGAGGTCTAGCTTTAATTTTTTCAATAGCCTTTTTCTAAAAAAATGCAGACTAGATTATCTTGAATAGAGAGATAAACTCTAGAGTTTAGTTTTGAATTGAGAGCTAAACTCGCGTGTCTATCGACTTCCTAGAACAAAAGGATATACGAAATCGACCGAAACGTCTTCTTTACCAAGATAAAGTGGCGATAACGATGTGTTTTTTTTTAATAGTCTTTTTCTAAAACTATGCAAACTACATTATTTAGAACTCGTATCTGTTGACTTCCTATGTCATACGAAATTGACACAATCGTCTTTTTTAGTAAAATAAAGCAGGGACCTCCATTTAATTTTTGAATAGCCACTTTCTAAAATTATGCAAACTAGATTATTTACAATTGAGAGCTAAGCTTTCTTGTTTGTTGACTTTCTAAATCATAAGGATGAGCAAGTTGACACAAACATCTCTTTACCAAAATAAAGTAGCGGTCTATATTTACTCTTTTGAATAGCTTTTGCCAAGAATTAAACTAGATTATTTAGAAAAGAGAGCTAAGATCTCCTGTCTGTCGACTTCTTACACCATAAAGAAATAGGAAATCGACACAGTTATCCTCTTTACCAAAATAAAGTAGTGGCCTAGATTTAATTATTTGAATAGCTTTTTACCAAGAATTAAGTAAACTAGATTATTTAGAAAAGAGAGCTAAGATCTCCTGTCTGTCGACTTCTTACACCATAAAGAAATAGGAAATCGACACAGTTATCCTCTTTACCAAAATAAAGTAGTGGCCTAGATTTAATTATTTGAATAGCTTTTATCAAGAATTAAGTAGATTAGATTATTTAGAAAAGAGAACTAAGCTCTACTGTCTGTCGACTTCCTATGCCATAAAGAAATAGGAAATCGACACAGTTGTCCTTTTTGCCAAAATAAAGTAGCGGCTTAAATTTACTTTTTGGAATAGCTATGTACTAAAATAATGTAAAAAAAGAATACATACTTGGATCCATTTTGAATAAAATATCCGATAACTCTGAAATAAAAAAGATACATTTGTTCAAAACAGAAAATAAATTTATTTAGAGCGAAATCATTTATTTACACTAAAAGTGCAATAAACAAAAATATCATATACAAAAATAAAAAATTATAAACACATACCATATACCAATTAACTTTCTCTTTGCAAGCACGTAAGTATACACGTACACATGTAATATAAAAAAAATATTGTCTACAAAACTGCCCAATTCACGTTAATAATAAAACATTTTAAAAATAAAAAACAATAAAGTAAGCTAAAACCAATTTTTAAAGGACTTAATTTTAGCTAAAATAAGCAGAACACAATTTTTTTAAATGATTAAATTTTACTAAAGCGCGCTGAAAACATTTTTAAAAGAATTAAATTTTAAGTATTTTACTACTACTCATTGGTTAAACAGCCCATTAAGGACTTGAATCTACCTCACGACAGCTCTCCATTCCTCACGGTTCTGAGGCCTATATAGCTGTACACAATTTTTTTAAAGGATTTAATTTTAACTAAAGTATGCAGAACACAATTTTTTAAAAGGACTAAATTTTAACTAAAGTATTCAGAACAGATTTTAAAATGATTAAATTTTAATGAAGTATGCTGAATCTAATTTTTTTAAAGAATTTAATTTTAACTAAAATAGGTAGAACACAATTTTTTTTAAATGATTGAATTTTCCTAAAGTATGCTGATCCCAATTTTTTAAACGATTTAATTTTAACTAAAGTAGGCAGAACACAATTTTTTAAAAGGACTAAATTTTAACTAAAGTATTCAGAACAGATTTTAAAATGATTAAATTTTAATGAAGTATGCTGAATCTAATTTTTTTAAAGAATTTAATTTTAACTAAAATAGGTAGAACACAATTTTTTTTAAATGATTGAATTTTCCTAAAGTATGCTGATCCCAATTTTTTAAACGATTTAATTTTAACTAAAGTAGGCAGAACAAAATTTTTAAAAATGATTAAATTTTACTAAATTATGCTGAACACACTGTTTAAAAAAGGATTAAATTTTAATAAAGTATGCTGAACCTAATTTTTAAAACATTTAATTTTAACTAAAGTAGGTAAAACTCAATAGTTTAAAATGATTAAATTATACTAAAGCGTGCTGAACACGTTTTTAAAAGAATTAAATTTTAATAAAGTATGCTGAACCCAATTTTTAAAAATTTAATTTTAACTACAATAAGCAGAACACAATTTTTTAAAATGATTAAATTTTACTAAAGTATGCTGATCCCAATTTTTTAAAGGATTTAATTTTAACTAAAGTAGGTAGAACACAATTTTTTAAAATGATTAAGTTTTACTAAAAAATGTTGAACACAGTTTTAAAAGGATTAAATTTTAATAAAGGATGCAGAACACAATTTTTAAAAAGGATTTAATTTTAACTAAAATAGGCAGAACACAATTTTTAAAAATGGTTAAATTTTACTAAAGTGTGCTGTACACACTGTTTTTAAAAGGATTAAATTTTAATAAAGTAAGCTAAACCCAACTTTTAAAGGATTTAATTTTAACTGAAATAAGCAGAACACATTTTATATAAATGATTAAATTTTATTAAAGCGTGCTGAACACATAATTTTAAAAGGATTAAATTTTAATAAAGGATGCAGAACACAATTTTTAAAAAGGATTTAATTTTAACTAAAATAGGCAGAACACAATTTTTAAAAATGGTTAAATTTTACTAAAGTGTGCTGTACACACTGTTTTTAAAAGGATTAAATTTTAATAAAGTAAGCTAAACCCAACTTTTAAAGGATTTAATTTTAACTGAAATAAGCAGAACACATTTTATATAAATGATTAAATTTTATTAAAGCGTGCTGAACACATAATTTTAAAAGAATTAATTTTAAGTATACTACGACTACTAATAATTGGTTTAAGAGCCCATTAAGGACTTGAATCTGCCTTACGATAGCTCTCCATTCCTCACGATTCTGAGCCCTGGATTGCTGGACACAATTTTTTTAAAGGATTTAATTTTAACTAAAATATGCAGAACACAATTTTTAAACAGAATTATGGATCCATGGTAAATTTTCAATAGATAGAATTTTTCGAACCGTCACTGATTTCCCCCTTTAAAAGGAGACTCACAAAACAAATATCCTGATATTATGTAATTTACAATTTAAAATACATTTGTATTTCAATGGTAAATTCTCAATTGATAGATTTTTTTTCGAACTGTTACTGATTTCCCCCCTTTTAAAGGAGACTCATAAAACAAATATCCTGATACTATATAATTTACAAGTTAACACTAGAATTACGGAAGGGGTCATTTTGACACCTAGCGAACTTTTATCTCTGACAGCTCTTCTATTTTTTTTTGCAAATATCTTAATCCTTTATTGAGTTTTCCTAAATCATTGTGATTTACGAAATAGTAAAGATTTGAAGAAAATCGTATTTTTATTTTAGTCCTAACAAATGATTATACCTAGAATTACGGCAGGCTATATACTGATGTTGAAGACAAGTATAAACTTCATAATGACTCTTTTACTATTTTATTAGCAAAACTGGAATCATTCATAGCGTTGTTGTACGTAAGGGGGCATTAGCCGCCAAGGGCTTACCAATTCTTAGTTTGTGGTCCAAGACTTGAGGACCAAAGTTTTTTTTTATGAAACTATGAGTAGATATAGGTTTCCGGAAGTTATGAAATTTCTTCGTTTTGAAAATAAACTAACAAGGTCTTCACGTTTGCAGTGCGATAAATTTACACTAATATCCGAGGTATGGAATACTTTTATAGAAAACTGCAAGCTTTGCTAAAAATCAAATGAAAATATTACGTTTGATGAACAGTTATTTCCAACAAAACAAGATGCCGTTTTGTGCAGTATATGCCTAACAAGCTAGATAAATTAGGAATAAAATTTTGGCTAGAAGTAGAAGTGAGGACAAAATACTTATTAAACGGATTTCCATATTTTGGAAAAGATGAAAAGAGACCAAGCGATCAAAGTGTAGGAGAGAACGTAGTAAATCGTTTAATTGATCCTACATACCTTCAAAGCCTGTATATTTTTAAAAACAAACTTAGTTGTCATAATTTGCGTTATTTTAATTTGTTTTTCACAAATATATTATATCATAAAGAGAAATATGCATATATCTTATCAAGGGG
>CM063497.1:40930019-40935019 GCA_032207245.1 Pardosa pseudoannulata
CCTCCAGGAGGTCAGGAATGTTAGTGAACGTCCCTCACCCTGGAAAGTCAGCCTACTTAAAGGACATATTTCAAGTTTGGATCGCATTGGTTTGGAACGTTACGATCTCCTGTTTTGCTAAACGAAGGCTAATGAGACAAAATATGGTGCTAATAGAGAAAGCTGCCTCCAGGAGGTCAGGAATGCTAGCGAGTGCCCCTCACCCTAGAAAGACAGCCTACTTAAAGGACATATTTCAAGCTTGGATAGCATTGGTTTAAAATGTTTTGCTAAACGAAGGCTAATGAGACAAAATATAGTGTTTTAGTGAGCTAATAGAGAAAGCTGCCTCCAGGAGGTCAGGAATGATAGTGAACGTCCCTCACCCTGGAAAGTCAACATATTTCAAGGACATATTTCAAGTTTGGATCGGATTGATTTAAAACGTTACGATCTACTGTTTTGCTAAACGAAAGCTAATGAGACGAAATGCAGTGCTTTATTGTGCTAATAAAGAAAGTTGCATACAGGAGGTCAGGAATGCTAGCGAGTGTCCCTCACCCTAGAAAGACAGCCTACTTAAAGGACATATTTCAAGCTTGGATAGCATTGGTTTAAAATGTTAAGTTTACGTTTTATTTGTTTTGCTGAACACGAAGGCTAATGGAACAAAATTATAGTGTTTTGTTGTGTTAATAGCAGAAGCTGCTCGCAAAATGGGAGGTCATGGGGTCAGGAATGCTAGTGAAAGTCCCTCACCCTGGAAAGTCAGCATATTTAAAGGACATATTTCAAGTTTGGATTGGGATTCTTTGGAGCGTTACGATCTACTGTTTTACTAAACGAAAGCTACTGAGACAACTTATAGTCTTCTGTTGTGCTAGTAGATGGTTCATACAGAAATCTGTATACAGAAGGTCAGGAAGACTAGTAAAAGTCCCGCACCCTGGAAAAACAGCGTATTTAAAGGACATATTTCAAGTTTGGTTTTGAGTGTTACAATCTACCGATTTACTAACCAAGGACTAAAGAAGACAACATATAGTGTTTTATTCTGCTAATAGATGGCAGCACTATATATGCAAAACAAATACCATTGATTTACGAAAATAATTAATGTTCGATCTAATGACAATCGAATGAAGAACTTGAGCTAATATTTTTTGATTTAGTCATGGTTTATAAAAAGTCTCTTAATTTTTAAAGTGCTTCTTGTAAATCAAAGAATTCTACAAAATATCTGCCAATCAGTTCTAACATCCATTAAAATAAACTGGGAGTATGTTCTGAATTTCGTGATTACAAGTTACTAAATTCCTTTTAAAATTAGAAAAATTCAAATTTTTCCAAAAAAATTCAACTTAATTAGACTTAAATATATCCTATAAATTGATTGCTCAAATTAATGACAAAATAATGCCAAAAAATGTGCTAAAGATATTTTATACTATTAATATAAAATAATAAAATAATATGAAAATCAGTGCCCATTTTAAAAATTCCCAAAGTATTTTAAATATTTAACTTTCTATAAAAATACTGCCGCTTTACATTAAACAAAGGGTGTTGATTTATAAAATTAATTGCTTCATAACTTCTACTGGATAAGGAAATTCTTTTTGAAAATTTTTAACTCATTCTTTACTGAATGTGTAACAAATTCTAAGATATTTAATACATTTAATTTCAAAGTTTTGCTTTTAACGATACCTTGCTAAATTGTTCAAGAAATAAATTACTAACATTCCTTTACTTAACATCATTAAAGACGATCTTCTATTAGATAATATTTTCTAAAACAATTTAAGTATTCTAAGTTTAACTTTCTAAAAAATTTAAATTTGCCGAAACATTCAAATTAAGGAGAATAATATTCGCTTATGTTATTTCAAGGGAATCTATTCGAAAATCTTTTAAGGTATCAATCTACGTTGGAAACGTCATTTTTTGTCAAAAATCTCATTTTTTTCTTTTATTTCTCTATTAAATTTCAATTTTAGGCTTCTAAATCTGTTTTTGTTTTGTCTCTACGGCATTTTAAAGAAAAGTTACGGCTATTTAAACATCAGTGACAGCTGTCAAAACAAAACGGATGTACCGACTTTGGAATCGGAAGTTGTGAATTTAAAGCCTTTTAAAGAGCATTTTTTGGACAAAACTTTTTAAATTTTTATGAAGATTAGTTTAAACATTTTTCTAGTATTTTTAATAATTAGCAACTTGGCAATTAGAAAATTTTGAAGCAAGAAAATGTGGGGAATTTTAAACATGTATTTTAATTTTTTAATAGTTAAAGTTGCTTTCATAAACTTCAAATGCGTTTTTCTCAGAACGGTATTTTTAATAAAATGTTGAAACTTAAAATGTGATTTCTCAAAAAGTTCTTAAAATATTTTGTTGAAAATTATTATGAATGCTTTTGATAGTATTTACTAGTGAATGACCTAAAAGCTTTAAATTTGGATAATTTTCAATGATGTTACACTCATAGTTAGATATAAAGGTAATGAAAATTCGTTAAAAATTCAATGTGTATGATTTTGAAGGACCAAACTTTTTTACCAAATGTAAATTAAGCAAAGATTTTAGGTGATTCACTAGTCCAGTGTATAATAAATGTGTTGCATAAAAAAATATTGAAGTAATTTAATTTATTAAAAAATTAGACCTTTTGAAGAAATCCAATTTTTTTACTAATTTTTTTTTATTTCTTAGAAAATTTATAAAACTTTCTCCAGCAATAAATTTTTTAAATTCAATTCTCTATGATAATATAAAAAATAAATCTAAAATTGTAAAAACTTGAACTAGTTTCTACGTTTAAAGAAAAAAGTTCTCCGAACGTAGACTGATATCTTAAGTAACAAAATTTTTTTTAAACTTACAACTTAGGAACATATAATAACCAAATCTGCTGATAGATGGCGACACTGAATCCAAATTTGAATTTGCAACTCCAATGTCAATATTACAGGAGAATAATTACATGGATTTATTTCTCATCAATTAGTGACTGTGAAATTCAGGTAATACTTTTTGAAGAATTCATATTTTATCAGAATTTTTGTTAATTTTAAAAATTTTCTTTGCCTTTTCATTTTTTATAGATACCTACAAAATGGTTGCTGAACAGTCCTAATATAAATTAAAATTAAAATTAATCAGGGTATAAGTTTTGAATTTCGACTTTATTAATTATTAAATTTAATTCAAAGTAGAAAGTACACATTTTTCACGGAAATTCAACGAACAGACATAAAATTATTTCTTACAAACTGACTACTTAAATTATAGACAAAATAATACCTCAAATTGCAGTAGATATATTTTAAATTAATAACAAAGTATAAATAAAACAATAATATAAAAATTAATACACATTTTAAAAATTAACAAAACATTTTAAATAGTTAATTTTTTGTAAAAAATCGGAATTTTTTACTTTAAAAAAAAAAAAATTCAACTCAATTAGTTCTATTTTAATGTACATGAGTACAAAGTTTTGTAAGTAAGCCAGGTTGTACAAATATATCGATGAATGTCGTACAAATGTTGATCAATATTTTAGATTTAAATGAATGTCGGACATCAAATTTTAGATATCTGAAGATATTGGCTGACATCATGTAAAATTGAAATTTAAAATTGTTTAAAAGAAAGCATTTAAAAGAATTGTTTGTACTGTTTTTATTTGAGTGAAATATGATTATAAAAACTGAAATTTCATAAATTTGCCAGTTTTTACAAAACCCACTTTTTTGAATGTTTTCTCTTAATGTCGTTAAAATTATCAAACAATGTCATAAAAAATTATATTATTTTGAAAATATTTAGCGATATCTATCGATTTTCGTAAAACTGAAAATCTTTTTCTGGTATCAAATAATATCTTACGACACTAAGCTCAATGAAGCTACAATAATCGAAGCTACAATAATCGAATGTGAGCGGAAGTGAATCGATTCTGTACCTTCTCCACTCTGTACGAGGCAGCACAATGAGTACTACGACTAATTTTTCAGTTCACAATACCTATATATTTTGTCCGAGGAGGTGAAATAAACCCTTGTGATTGGTTGAAGCAACTGTAAAGTAGGGTGACTATCTTTCATCAAATTACTTTTTTTCGCATTACATTTCGCCCAGTACTTTTTAACACTTCGAATATTTATACTTAGTATTTCGTATTAACACACTGTATGCGGGACACGTACTAGTACGTTTTCTGAAGATTGATACTTGAGCGCGGGTCACGTACTAGTACGTTTTCTGACGATTGATACTTGAGCGCGGGACACGTACTAGTATGTTTTCTGACGATTGATACTTGAGCGCGGGTCACGTACTAGTACGGGTTAGTGTAACAACATGGTTTGTTTGTGGGTACAAAAATAACGGTATACACAGGAAAACGAAGTCGAATGTTCTTGTCTACTACATAGATTCTGGAAAAATTGAGACAAATAAAAACTAGTTTTTACATCAGTCGATGCGGAACCACAGAACGGGAAAAATTAAAACTATATACTACTATTTCTATTTGATTTTTCATATTTACGATACTATTATAAATTTATCCAGTAAAAAATGTATTTTTTTTGTTTACAAAAATCTTACGGTTGTTATTTATATATTTCTATTTATATATTTGTTTATATATTTCAATATAAAATACGAAAAGTTGGTTAAAAAATGAAATAATTTTCGATCTATTGAGATTTAACTGAATAACTAAATGTACGCGCAAAACGCCCGCTCCCGGTACAATTCCGCTGCGAAATGTACCCGCACACAATGTGTTAAATGCAGGACTATTATACAAAAATAAGTTGGTACAAATTGTGAAGCGATTATTATGATAATTTATAAATGTAGATTTTTAAAATGTTATTTTGGTAGGATTTATAAAAATTTCAAATGAAAATCGTACTTCTTCAAAATATCAGCTGAAATTAAAAGCGATGCGGCAACTTTGAGTGACGTATGTAAAATCGAAATTTATATGACTAAAACCAAAAGCA
>CM063497.1:40940019-40965019 GCA_032207245.1 Pardosa pseudoannulata
TATATTTTTTAATTAAAAACTTCAAAACAGAATAATTAATGAAAAGAAAGTAACGAACAACTCATTATCGTTGCCGGTTCAGACAGCGAAAAGTAATGCTATTCATAAATTTCAGTCCCTAACTTTCATCTAAGTTCCAAACCACAGTCAATCACCAATTAGCTGACATAAGTCTGTTACGAAGCGCACTGTAACGTAACCTAGAGACAATATTCTTGGGTATGTTTACTTTATGGTCTTGTGTATCACACTGTAACATGGACATAATTTCTAAGGTTCTTTCACAGTTCAGGGGTAATTTTCAGCGGAAACCTTCAAACATTTCTCTAGAACCAAGGTTGAAGAACCCTAGCTTAATTTATGTAGTAGTTATGAATGAATAAATTTACTTTTAGAGCAACTTCTGGTGGTTCCCCGAGAGCGAGCTTGGAGGACTATGTTCTCCAAGTTCTGAAACAATACTTCTGGAACTGGCAGGCCAAGCCTGTGGGTTTTCTGCTTGGTACCTGGTTCTAAATTACGAGAACCCACTTAAACAAAGTCGTTCTTTTACCAAAGCAGTGCTTATTAAAACTAAAGACGTACCCCTTTGCCTTAATACGAATAGCCTATGGCTCAAATCGCACTTGATTTGTCCAAATGGCATAAGAAACAACAACAACTAATTGCAATTGTTACTATCTTTCGGAAAATTGTAAGACAAGGAAAAAAGAACTGGACTGTTGTCGATTTTTCTTCTGAGGGAAAATGTCAAGTAGTACACATTGTAAAAGCAAAATTAAATTAATAAACGTAGACCCAGGAACAAGGTTGAATAATCTATCTTAGCGTATGTAGTAGCTATGGATGAATGAATGAATTCACCTTTAGAGCAGCTTCTGGAGGTTTTCCCAAGAGCAGGCTTGGGGATCTTACAAGTTTAAACACAAAGCAGGTAGCAAGTACAAACTGCGACCAGACGTCTACTGTACCCAAACCCAAGAAAACACAACCCTAAAAGGATCTAAGAAGAGAGGTCAGTGGTTGAAGCTAACCTCAGCAGACAGTTGACAGGAGTATAATGAAGCTCATAATGACTCAAGAAGTGTCCACCAAGGTGCTTAACCCTAAGAGCCCAGATAAATTCGCAATCATACATAATATGGACAGTGGTCTATTCCTCAAGACGACAGTTACAATACTGGGTATGAGGACTGATCCCCATCACGTTGGATGCTTACTGAGGGCACTGTGACCAGTTAGAAGACCAAACGCTTTCCTTAGGACATTCCTATCAAGCATCAAAAGCTCTTTATGGCGTATTCTAAGGATGCTACGATTAGAGCTCTTGAGATTGCCTATGATCCTTGCCACTGTGGCAGTAATTGTAGTAGTTCTGGGTAACTCTAGTATCCTACCAGATGCGTGTGGAAAGAAACATGCAAAACGGTCCAATATGGCATCAAAATGCGAGGTATGATTATAAAAGACTAGCACCAATGCGTTTTCAATACTATCAGCCGTTTAATTTTGTTATTGGTTGTAGAAATACCAGTACAATGGTTTTCCCCGAGTGCCGTAATGCTATTGAGATGGGAGTAATATCAATGGTTATTGAAACGAGAATTTTATGTCGAGTACCTTTGGGCACGGGAATGGCAAGCGCGCATGCGGCTCCTGCCACGATCATGGCGAGGGCTAGCGGTTTCCTGCGGCCCGCCATGCCGATCACCTTCATTGTGACTAGGTAGGCTGGGAACTCGACAGCCCCGGACAGGAAGAAGCTCAGGTAGGGATCCGGGGACAGCTCGCCCGTGTTGTACGACAGCCCGAAGTAGATGAAAGAATTAACCAACCTGTAATGACAAGAGGACGAAATTGAACACGCACACATACATATATATTTTATACTAAAGTTTCTGAAGGTGAGTTCTATGAAAGCCTATTATTCTACAAGACCCTCCAGGGGTTCCTCGAGAAATTTTTAAACACCATTGAGATTTAAAAGAAAATCCGTAGATTCGTTCTCTGATTTTTTCCTAATCCCCTAGAATAAATAACAGAAACTAATACTCATTAACCCAACAATAGTGAACATAAAAGTGGTATGACAACGAATCATTCAGACCAGACGTGAGCCGAACGATGGCTCAATGGTAGAACACTGTCGTGTGGCACCGGAATTCGCAAATTTGAATTCCGCTTCTTTGGAGTCACTACACATGAATGTTCCTAAAGGATCATTGAAGTGCTGTGAATTGACCAAAATGATTGAAACATTTTGTTTCACTTTGTCGCTACATGGGAGAGGTGCTAATGGACTACTGGAATGTTCTGCATTGACCAAAATGATTGAGACATTTTGTTGCACGTTGTTTAGAGTCACTTCATGTGAGAGGTGCTAATGGACTATTGACATGTTCTGCATTGACCAAAATGATTGAGACACTTTGTTACACGTTGTTTATAGTCACTACATGTGAGAGGTGCTAAAAGACCATTGTCGTGCTTTGCAGTGACCAAAATGATTGAGGCATTCTGTTGTACGTTGTTTATAGTCACTACATGTGAGAGGTGCTAATGGACTATTGGCGTGTTCTGCATTCATCAAAATGATTAAGACATTTTGTTACATAATGTTTAGAGTCACGACGATTAAGAGGTGCTAATGAACTATTGGTGTGTTCTGCATCGACCAAAATGATTAAGACATTTTGTTACACGTTGTTTAGAGTCACTACTTGTGAAAGGTGCTAATGGACTATTGGCGTGTTCTGAAGTGACCAAAATGATTGAGATACTTTGTTACACGTTTTTTAGAGTCACTACATGGGACAGGTGCTAATGGACTATTGGCATGTTCTACATTGACCAATTGATTGAGACATTTTGTTGCACGTTGTTTAGAGTCACTAGATGAGAGAGGTGCTAATGGACTATTGATATGTTCTGCATTGACCAATTATTGAGACATTTTGTTGCACGTTGTTTAGAGTTATAACATGAGAGAGGTGGTAATGGACTGACTATTGGCATGTTCTGCATTGACTAAAATGATTGAGAAATTCTGTTACACGTTCTTTGGAGTCACTACAAGTGAGAGGCGCTAAAAGACCCTTGTAGTGCTTTGTATTTAACAAAATGTTTGAGACATTTTGTTGCACGTTGTTTAGAGTCACTACATGTGAAAAGTGCTAATGGACCATAGGCATGTTCTGCAATGACCAAAATGATTGAGAAACTCTATTACACGTTCTTTGGAGTCACTACATGTGAGAGGAGCTAAAGGACCATTGTCGTGTTTTGCATTGACTAAAATGATTGAGACATTTCGTTACATGTTCTTTAAAGTCACTACATGTGAGAGGTAGTGTCAAAAGATCACTGGCGTGTTTTGCATTGAAAGAAATGATTGAGAAATTTTTCTTTGGTATCACATGAAATAAGTGGACATCATCCGTCGGCAACATGGATCTCCTTACTGAAAAAAAATGCTGCCTACTGAAGAGAGTGGTGTCATATTTGTCCCACATCTATGCTTTGGAGGACGGAAAGTACAATGAACACTATTAAGGTAACTGGCAAGCAATATTCAGCTAAGTCATCTGATAGTCAAATAAAGAGTTATAGCGCCAACTTTCGGTAGCAACGCAAGAGATCAGGTATAAAAATCCCTCTTAAATTACCAATTATAGAAGAGTATGAGAGTGTGTTTCCTGAGCCTGGGCGTCTTGAACAGGTCCACGACTGTGCTGGCCGAAGAGGTTTTCAGTTCTTCACCTCTCAGAAGTAATTTCTCCACCTCGGACTGCGCGTAGTCGGCAGATATCCCGTTCTTCTTGCAGGCTTTTACGACGATTCGCCTGAAGGTTTCGCGGTCTTGACGAATTAGGAGCCACCGGGGAGATTCCGGAACCAACCTGTTGACGATAAACAGAGTTTTCGAATTTCAAATATATTTTAAAAGAAACAAAAATGTACATTGAAGGACAGTAGAGCAACAGAATTCCTGTCTTTTTTTTAAAAGCTATTTGTTCCGTCGGCTATCCTAGGAACACGGCGGAATACGGGCATGCACGCTCTGCACACATACTGGCACCGGCAGTATTATATATATGTAATAACACGGACTTCACGATGGGTGGTTGCAGTCAAGGCCCATAAAAATGACACCGTTTTAGTTATACTAACTGTAACTGGTTTAGGACTGTATAAAAATTATTCTGAAGATAACATTTACCAGAAATCCGCTACAAACAGTAATTTGGATATCGTCAGTGCTGAAATCGCGAATAACTAACTTGCTGAATTTACGAAACTCGCCAAGTTATGCAAAGATGGAATTATGGACAAAGTTGAAAATCATTCCAAGGAACATATAATATTCGATAAGGTCTAGTTTCCAATTGTGAAGTTTCTACACTCCAAATAAGTTGTAAGATAGAAACGAAAAGAAACGGAAGAACTGTATAAAAATTATTTTGAAGATAACACTTACCAGAAATCCGAAACAAACAGTAATTTGGGTATCGTCAGTGATGAAATCGCGAATAATTAACTTGAATTTAGGAATTTCACCAAGTTATACAAGGATGGAATTCTAGACAAAGTTGGAAATCCTCCCAAGGGATATGTAACATTCGTTAAGGCCTAGTTTCCAAATGTGAAGTTTCTACACTCTGAATAAGTTGCAAGATAGAAAAGAAAAAAACAGAGGGACTGTATAAAAATTATTTTGAAAACACTTACCAGAAAACTGATACAAACAATAATTTAGGTAACGTCAGTGCTGAACTCACGAACATTTAACTTGAATTTAGGAAATTCACTAAGTTATACAAGGATGGAATTATGGACAAAGTTGGAAATCCTGCCAAGGGACATGTAACATTCGCTAAGGTCTAATTTCCATATGTGAAGCTTCTACAGTACAAATAGGTTGTAAGATAGAAACGAAAAAACGGACGAGCTGTATAAAAACTATTTTGAAGATAACACTTACCAGAAAACTGATACAAACAATAATTTGGGTAACGTTAGTGCTGAAATCGCGAATAATTAACTTGGTGAATTTAGGAAATTCGTCAAGTTATATCCAAAGATGGAATTATGGACAAAGTTGAAAATCCTTCCAAGGGACATGTAACATTCGCTAAGGACTAGTTTCTAAATGTGAAGTTTCTACACTCTGAATAAGTTGTAAGATAGAAACGAAAAAAACAGAGGGACTGTATAAAAATTATTTTGAAAACACTTACCAGAAAACTGATATAAACAACAATTTGGGTAACGTTAGAGCTAGCTGCAGCCAGAACCAATCCCTAATGATCCAGGCCACGGCTGGAAGACTGATGAACGCCAGGCACCATCCGAAGTTTATGGCAACGCCCACTGTAGAACGGTAGCTGGGACTTACCATCTCTAACACTACAGTAGAGAATGAGAAAATGAAAATAAGTCAGGAAAAGTTTATATTAAGTTTACTTTAGAGCAGAGTTTCTTAAATTGTGGGACGGTAGCTGGGACTTACCATCTCTAACACTACAGTAAACAATGAAAAAGAGAAAATAAGTCACGAAAAGTTTATATTAAGTTTACTTTAGAGTTTATTAAACTGTGGAACGGTAGCTAGGACTCACTATCTCTAATACTACAGTAAACAATGAGAAAGAGAAAATAAGTCAGGTAAAGTTTATTTAAGTATATTTTAGAGCAGAGTTTATTAAACTGTGGGACGGTAGCTAGGACTCACCATCTCTAACACTACAGTAAACAACGAGAAAGAGAAAATATGTCAGGGAAAGTTTATATTAAGTTTACTTAAGAGTAGAGTTTATTAAACTGTGGAACGGTAGCTAGGACTAACCATCTCGACCACTACAGTAAACAATGAGAAAGAGAAAATAAGTCAGGAAAAGTTTATATTAAGTTTACTTTAGAGTAGAGTTTCTTAAACTGCAGGTGACGGATCACCAAAAATATTAGAAATTTTGATATTTTTTTAACTTAATATAATAACTATAGAATTACCAAATATCTTTATGCAATGTATCTCAAAGTAGATAAAAAAACAAAAAATTAAAAAATTAATACATGTTAACTCATTTTTTTCATACACTAGAAATGCCTATTTTGCTTGCTTTGCATGTGACGCTGTCAATTCGTCAAAGATCTAGAGTAGGTAAAATCAGAGTGTTTTGGTAACACATGCGTGGTGGGGTTTTCTCATTAGCTATGGTTAATGGACAGACACATAGCCAAAATTGTTGCGATAGTACTTAAGTATCATAAAAATTAAGTAGAACAAATTGAAACAAATATCGCATTGATTATAAGAAATTAGGTTCCCTTACATATGACAAAAGATACTGTGTAGAATCCGGCTCCGCCGACAGCAGTGAAGAAGCGAAGGATGGCGAACATGGCGAAGGATGGAGCGAAGGCACACAGGAAACCACCACAGATGTTCAAGACGTAGGAGAACAGCAGCGTCGGACGACGACCTACGCTGTAAAAGAAGTAACGCAATTAGACGTTAGAAATGAGTTCATCGGTTTCAGAACCGATCAACTATAAACTGTTCAAGACGCAGGATAACAGCAACGTCGGATGACAACCTATGCTGTAATTGAAGTAACGTATATAACAACGCTAGAATTGAGTCCCTCGATTTCAGAGCCGATCAACTAAAAACTGTTCAAGACGCAGGAGAAGAGCAACGTCAGACGACGACCTACGCTGTGAAAGAAGAGCGGACGTTTTTGCGCGTAAATTTAGTTATTCAGTTAAATCTCAATAGATTGAAAATTATTTCACTTTTTAACCCACTTTTCGTATTTTATATTGAAATATATAAACAAATATATAAATAGACAAATAAACATATATATATATATATATATATATATATATATATAAATACAAATATATATATATATATATATATATATAATATATATATATATACATATATATATATATATATATATCATTTTCGCAAGTAAAAATTAAACTTCCTCATCGACTGATGTAAAAAACTAGTTTTTATTTGTCTAAATTATTCCAGAATCTATGTAGTAGACAAGAACATTCGGCTTCGTTTTCCTGTATATATCGTTATTTTTGTACCCGCAAACAAACCATGTTGTTATACTAACCCGTACTAGTACGTGCCTCGCGCCAAGAATCAATCGTCAGAAAATGTACTAGCACATGTTGTACTAGCATGTGTTAAGAGGGAAAAAAAATCCAGTTTTTCATCCAGATTTCCTGGCTTTGAAAAATGCCAAGGAGTTCAAATAAAAATCTATACCGACAGCCTGTCGTTGGTTCTGAGCCTACAAAACTTAACAGCAGAATCGAAAACTGCGCAATAAATAAAACTAATTATAAATAATAAGAAAATAAGATTTTTAAAATAGCCTCGGTCAGAGGCCAATCGGTCAGAGGTAGTTGGTAACGATTATGTCGACTTGTTGGACAAGGCACCATTGGATGATGAAGAAAACCTTGAAATACCTTATCCAGAAACTGCAATAAAAAATCTGGAAAAAGACAATGTACTGAAAAATTTCCAGCAAATATGGAATAATAGTATAAAAGGAAGACATACCTTTCAAATCGAAAATACCGTTAATTTCGAAGCTCAGTGTAAAAATGTAGTTTTGAAACATTTTGGTTGAAAAACAGTCATGGTTTTTTCCCGTGCTATTTAAACAGTATTGGGAAATTGGATATCCATTGTGTCCATGGGACTCTCTAGGCAAACCCTTACATTATGCAAGTGAATCTTATAGATTTTCTCCTCCATACACTAAGAAAAGTGAAACTAAATCATTGAACCAGTACTTTAAAAGCTTAGAATGTAGAAAAAGACATTTGAAGATTATGAAAGTGATATACAATCATATAAACAGTAAATATTCATTTATTTTTACACGTTTTTAATTGCGGATATCACAAATATGACCTATCCTTAAGGGACATATCTAGCGATCTGAAGTACCCAAAATCGACAGTGGCCTATGTGATTAAGAAGTGGAAGGTGAGCGGTGATTGTCGGAATGTGCCCCGAGTCCGCAGACCAACGGAACTGGGAGATACAGACCGACGAGTGCTCTCCAGAGATATTCGGAAGAACTGCACCCAACCGATGGCCCTCATTCGCGAGGAGTTTCAACATGTCCCCATTCATGGTAAGCTAACGCCGATGCCTACTGCACTATTTTGGATGACAATATGCTTCCAACGTTGTGGCAGTTT
The DNA here is from genome assembly GCA_032207245.1 of Pardosa pseudoannulata. Classification (NCBI taxonomy): domain Eukaryota; kingdom Metazoa; phylum Arthropoda; class Arachnida; order Araneae; family Lycosidae; genus Pardosa; species Pardosa pseudoannulata. The sequence goes on from CM063497.1 coordinate 40,948,261, forward strand.
TACTGGTTGGACCCCTGTTACTTTCAGGACGGCAATGCCAGTTGTCATGTTTCGAGGTTAACCAAGGCTTGGTATGGTGTCATTGGAGTTCATCGAATTTTCTGGCCTACCCAGAGCCCAGACCTGAACCCTATCGAGAACCTCTGGGACGAGTTGGATCGCCGAATTAAGTGGTGCACTCCCCGTCCAAAATCGGTGAAGAAACTTGTATGTCTACTCCAAGCCGAGTGGAAGACAATACCACTAGCTGTAATACAAAGAATTGTGGAAAGTATGCCCCTCAGGGTTCACGCTGTAATTGCCTCTCGTAGAGGCTCTACCAACTATTGATTTTGAATAAAGTTAGTTTATCTTTTTTAGCACAGGTGTCCAAATACTTATTGGTAGACTGTATTGTTTGCCCTATATACCTATGTAATAGTATTGTTTGTAAAATATTTTAATGTTTTTGTTGTTTGTGAACATGAATCTCTCCTCACAAAGGGTCTTCTGTGGTTTTAAAACTTTTTGGTTTGTCGTGGGAAGGAGTGTTATCTGTTCTCTGTCTCCTTATGTTTAATCTCACTTAAAAGTTTCTCAGCAAACCCACGATCTCTCATAATTTGTCCGTTGTAGACACATCCCCTGTAGAGAAGCTGGGAGTACTACATGCTTGAAGTGAAGCAATCGAGAATCCTGGCTTTTCCAACAGATGAGGGAGTATGAATTCTATTTAAGACTCAAATTTATTACATTGCAAACAGTGCATTGACTAGAAACTGAAAGAAAACTCTCTTCATAAAACAAGATCGGGCAGCTGTAAGATGGGTTAATAACGTAAAAAATTGATGAACTCACCTGTCTGAAAGCTGACCAAACACAAAAACGGCGACTAGGTATCCAATGTTGTATATGGATTTGGAAAATGATATTAGCCATTCGCGATCACAGACGAGGTTCCACTGGAGACGAAAAAGAATAAAAACTTTCGTTAGGAAAAAAAAAAGATAAAACTATGTTAAAAGTGTCAAATAAGGCACATGTAACTTTGGTATCTGTACAGACGTTTTCTTCCCATTTGGTAACATGAAATCATAAACCTTTTCCACGTGAATCATTTTAAATACAAATAACTGGGTTCGATTGACAGAAACTTTTTTAAAGAAACCCGAAGCAATGTGTAATCATGGGTGTGTTTTATTTTGCGTAATGCTTATTTCAATTGTTGTAATTAATGGGTAGATTCAACTTATTCATGTTGAAATTTTTACCAGGTTAGTTCTTATGGATATTGTACCAATATGATACATCTCAGTTAAAAGCAAGAGCTAGTATTCTTCCGGCTTGGAACCATAAGGAGCTGAAAATTTTCTTTTCGATTACTTTTGAGCTGCACAAACCACTATGAGCGAAAAATACTTTAGCAATAGTCTAGAACAGTGGTGCGCAAACTAGGGGTCGCGACCCCTGTGGGAGTCGCCAGAAGTTTATTTGGCGTCGCCATATTTTTATGAAATGCATTATCCCTGCATGCTGCGACGGATATGTGATTTGAGAAATGAAGTGTACATGTTTTTAATCGAAAAGAAACATAGATTGGCAAGTTATTATATCAATGAAGTTTGACTAGGGAAGCTGAGCTATTTAGTTGATATTTCCGAAAAACTTAACGACTTAAATTTGAGCTTGCAGGGTGAGAATTCAACTATCATAACTGCAGCCAGTAAAATTCAAGCTTTTAAGAATAAGCTTAGTCTCTGGCAAACTTAACTGAATAAAAACAACACCGACATGTTCCCTTGCTTTAACGATTTTATCAAGGGAAATAATATAGATATATTTACATTTAAAAACCTCATTTCCAATCACATTGAAAAGTTAAAGAAAAATTTTTCTAGAAGATTCGAGGATTTTCCTGAAAACGATCTTGGTTGGATTCGTGATCCATTTTCCTTTGACATATGCAGTTCAACTCTTCAAATTAGTGAGAAAGAGAAATTGATAGATCTAATTAGTAATTATACTCTTCAAAATCAATTTAAGACTCAGCCTTGCCAAAAATGTTGGCTATCCTTGGAAAAACAATATCCAGTTTTATGCAAGAATGCCATCAGAGTGTTAATACAATTTGCATCAACGTATTTATGTGAAACTGGATTTAGCAAACTAGTTTCAATAAAAACTAAATACCGCTCTCGTTTAAACCCTTAAGATGATATGCGAATTGCAATTAGCAACATACATCCAAACATCGATGAGATAATTAGAAACTTGCAGCCACATATATCTCATTAAAGGGCAATTTACTGATTTTTGTATTATACAAAAGGTATTTTCTTAAAATCATAAATAAAATTAATGAGTGAAATGTGATGTTTTTATTCAATGAAACGAAAGAAATGTGCGAAATATACATGGTATTTGTGAACATTTATCCTTAGGGGTCGCCAAAAATTTTCTCTCTGCAAAAGGGGTCGCACTCGAAAAAAGTTTGCGCACCACTGGTCTAGAATGAAGCACTAGTATAGATTTATCATTATGGATATCAAATTACTGAACTACAGATAAGTATTTATAGTAGTCATAGCGCGATTAACACAATAAGTCTATTCACGCGGCAACAAATTTAGTACTGAGACGAATTAATAAATAATAAAACATGCTTAATTTTCTCTACTTTGATAGTTATGGAACACAATAAGGGTGAAATCTTCATTATAGACAAGGTGTGTCAAAGATTTCTGAGAATAGCCTAATATTTAAAGAATAAGGCAGGTTAGATACATGTAACCCTAAGAACCTCATAGCATCGGAACACTAAGCTAGCTATAGAAAGCAGTTTTGAGAAGTGGTGTAAAACATTGCTGGTTATTTTTCTTGATGCTAACCAGTGGTTCACGTGGAAAGAGAAGAATGTGTGGAAAAAAGTGTACCAATGATTCGGAAACACCAAAAATTTGTCGACAGAATAACTTGAGAGTTAACCTTTTGTTTTGCTTATCTTATACCAATATCTTATACTAGGCCTGTTGAGATAACACAAAGAATAAGATATCAGGTACAAACGAGAGAAGACTTACACTTTTGCAGAATGTTTATTTACAGTACTATTTTTGATGAAGAACAATTCTCATGTGCCCAATGTGGCGTTTCAATCTGATAAGGAAAATGGTACAGCAAATAAAACAATTCTCATGTGGCTAATATGGTGTCTCAATATGATAAGGAAAATGGTGGAGCAAATCTTTGCCTCCGATGATTCTATGCTGTTCACTCCGTCTTCACCTGCTCTCTCTCTGAAGGGGCCTCCAAATCTACCGAACAAGTCCGATGACCACTGTTGCCAGGACCAAAGACGACTGACCCGCGTTGGCAACCCCTCTTGTCCAATGGAAAGGGTCACTGACATCACTTTCGTCCTTCGGTCAGTCTCCCGCTCTGGCGCTGTCCAGTAGTGTAACTCATTGTTACAGCTTCTCACTTTTAAAACAAAAAACAAAACTTCCTAAAACTACAGCCCACTAGACCATGGCCTGCGGTGCTAAACTCCGGCTTCGAAACCAAGGGCTCTGGGGTGCTAAGCACATGCTCCTTTTAGGTGGTCAACCTTACGTGAAACTTTAAGCATTTAGTTCCCAAGCATACTTAGTCCTCAGTTTGTCTACTCAATGAAAGGATGTAAGGCTGAGCCAACCTTGCCCAGCCCGAGAATCAAACTTCGGATCTGTCTCTTGGGAGCACAAAGCACTACTCCAACTCCACTGGGCTTCTTTTTGGACATATCCTGTTTCTACAACAAAGATTACTTTAGGTTGGTTAAAGGGTATATTACTCACCTCGTCGATGATCGTGGAAGGATAGAAAGTCGAGTTGTACTCCCAGGAAGTGCACTTGAGGAGGTCGCTTTCATGGACAGTCTCGTTGTCCGGCAGCCTCCAGTAAGGAGTTACGTGGCACCGCGGATCCAGCTCCAGATGGGCAGGTGGGGCGCTTAGGTTCCTCCACTCGTGAGCCGTGACATTGAGATGCGACGGCCTCGCGCACCAGAAGTCGATACCCTGGGGCGCCATGAAGGTCATCTGGAGGTTGTGCCAGGCGGACGGTATCGAGGCAAGGAACAGAAGCACGAAGATATCACGCTGCCAAGGACCGTAGCCGCCGATCAAATCACTCACCTCCACACACTCTTCAGGGATGGGACTCGCTGATGAGGAGGAGGACGAGGACAGCGTGAAGTTCTCCGAGCCCGGACGGACGTTACAGTTCGTGTCTGACTCAGTATCCGAGACGTTAGGAACAGAGGAGGCATCTTCTTTGTCTTTCGAGGACCACATGGTCGGTTGGCGAGAAATTGGAGTAAAAAAGAAGTAATAGGTAGGGCTTCTACTACAGTCGAGTCATCGTGATATCTGAGAAAAAGAAGTGGCGACAACAGGTAAATAAATTAATAGTAAACTAGCATATAGCCCGTCATATGACGGGATCAGTAAAATTTTTAGTTTTCCAGAATTGTAAAGTACCCTATGAGACAGGTAAAAAAAAATGGTTTGTTTTTTGTCTGAGAATTATCTTTCAACAAAAATAATAGATTAAAATTATCACGTATGTACCTAATCTATTATTTAACCCAAATATAAAAGAAAATTATTTACGTAATATCTAAGTTTAGTGATAAAACGTATGAAATAATGCAAAAAATATTTAAATAATTTAAAATAAATGATTAAATGAGATGGTTAAAGGAATGACGTCATAAAGCTAGAAAAAACAATGTTCTTGAAATGGGGCTTGAAATAATGGCATTAAACTATCGAAAAGAGGGGTAAGTGGTGAATTTCGAACGTTTTAAAGACGACAGTGTTTTTCGCAGTGATATGAAGCTCATTCATACCAATTGATTTTAGAATCGTATCTATAGTTTATGAAAAGATAAACATTACTCGCTTTAAATTTTGCTAACACTAACTCATCAAAAATCCAATATGGATGTTCTATCCATTCCAAATTCAACCGCTTCATAAATTCGAGGCCAGATAGACAAATAATTAGACTATTATTATATGACGAAAAGAAAGTTTAAGAATACAAAACATGAAATGCTTATGTGGCCAGGGACATCCGTACAACAATACGTGAATTTAATAAAATAAAAATAATAAAAATCATAAAAAGTTGAAAAACTATTAAAATGTACTTTAAAAATAAAACAAATTTAGGAATAAGAATTTAAAAGTAAAAGCAATTAAATTAATTAGACATTTAGGAAAACTTGGCTGCGTCGGGGACAGACCCGTCAACTCGAGAAATATAAATCAAATGGGCAGCACTCTACTGAATATACCACACTTATACACGGTGAAGGAACTAATTAGAGTATATGAGTGTCGAGTAAAAACAGTCCAGTTTAAATATTACTTTCCGTCCTTGCCATCCTATCAAGAATGAGTTTAGTATAAAATAAGAGGGAGAATAAGGCTTGAAAAATAGCATTAAACGCTCATAAAGGGGGTGTATTTCGAACTCGCTTTGACTTTTGCTAACCCTAACTCATAAAAAATCCAATATGGATACCTGTTTCCATTCTAAGTACAACCGCTTCATAAATTCGTTGACAGACAACTTAGGCTATTATTATATAGGGGATAATTAAACAATAATTATAGAATTAAGCTAAGGCAACAGTTCTTTCAAAGGATGTGTGCTCTGCAAAATATTTATGGTATTTCGAATACTGTAAATTACAAACTCTATTTATATACTGTATTCCTACTTACATTGTTTATGTACAGTAAATGCATTTTTATTTTTAAATTTTGCTAAAATTGAAAAAAGGACTTTATGCTAATAATAATTCCTTTGACTTTAAGCTAATACTCCAAATCCTATACTATAATACGAGGAATGGTTGTCAAGTCGAAAATCGCCCCAGAATTAATAAACTGTAGTAAACTTGGGGATCTGGGGTTTTTGGTCACGAGGAATCGATTGGCATCGGTTTTGACGCGCTACGGTCACGTAGTTCGGCGCTACAGATAGGGCCGGGTTCGAACCCCGGTGCGGGCAAACTTTTTTCTCATGCGTCCAAACCAAGTGAAAATTGGTACCCGGGGGTTTTCGACCACGAGGAATCGATTGGCTGTAGTTCTGACGAATTAATAATAATAATAATAATAAAAGTCTTTATTGATTTGTCTTTATTCCTTGATATCGGTTTCCATTTTTATTTTCTATCAACTCTAAATATTAAATTAATGTAGCAAAGTATATATAACACATAAACGATATAGTAAAAAAAAAAATAATGCAAACAAAAATTTTGAAAACCAACCACAAAAAATTAAAAAATAATGCTTCACTAACGTGCCGAAACAACCTTGCCGTTCAATTTCCAAAGCCACACTAAACACAGAGCATATAACTTATCAAAGTCCGTCGCCGCGTCGTCGGCATACCAGGAGGTGCCGCTCTGACGCGCCAATGCGTCGGTGGCAGCGAACGTGTTAAGGAACTGATTTCGATTTCAAATCACCGTCAACAAAGTTCGACATTTCAACATTCATCAGATTTCAAGCTACATTTTCAACATGCAGAACGCACCTCTACATGAAATGCTTCAAGGAGCCGGAATTTTGGAACAACAAGCGATAAACTCAATTATTACCCGCAAATGGACAACTAGAAGATACCGTCATTGTCAGAATGCTTCTCCATTCAACACACTTCAATCTTTACACTGCTCACTTTGTACCATTTCTTTAATTATATAATTTTTTGTTATCAATTACATTTTATTTCCTATGACTTTTCAAACTTTAATTTTGTACAGAATAGTTCCCTTTCCAAACAACTTTGTTTAGAATAGTTTACAATGGTGCACTTTAACCGGTTAACTTTTCACTAATGGTTTCACAAATTTTCTTATGGCATGTATTGTTTTGATAAATCACAATTGAAAATTTAAATCTTCGAGTTAGCTTCGATACCTGTTTTCTCCGAACGGAGCTCGGTCACCCGGTACTGAAAAAATAATATGTAAAACATGTCACTTTTACTAGGAAAATGTAAACAATATTCATTATGTATACATTGAACTTGGAATAAAAATGATCTGCAGTATAAATAAGTTATAGCTGATCGATTAATTAAGAGGAAAATTTTAAGAAAAAAAAATAAAAAGTTTGTGACATAAATGCCAAGAACTCATCTCTAGATGAATATATTTATAACTATTTGGTTCAATGCGTATATAAAATCATTTAAAACGTGCAATTAAAATTTCATTGATTTATGAGAATTATTACAACAGTTATGATTTGTAAGGTGAGGTACAGTTTTTCAGAAATTCAATTTACAGCTTCTAATGAGAGTAAGATGTCTTTCACGATTTGATAAACATTTAGAAATAGGCTGCAGTAATTTACTTCTTTACTTAAAATTTGAATTACGATATTTAGTACTTTCTTTTACGCTAACAGTCCAGCCCTTTAACTGCTTCCTTTCCTGTAGTGATTAAACAGCTGCATCTCGACTTCTAATTATTCCAGAAACAAGCTAAAAATCATTTACGAAGGCTAAATGCCTGATCTTTAAAATAAACGGATAATTTTTTTTTAATATTTTTTTCATGGAAAGCATTATTTAAACCGTGAATTTTTACCTTAAATGATCTTTATTTTTGTAGTTTTTATAACTTAATAAAACTGGCAAACAATATTTTACAAATTACAAATTTTTAAAATGCAATGTTTTTACTTGTACTAAGAGAAATGAGTTTCAGTAATAAAATTGATATTTCGCTCCATTATTAAAAAAACGCCTATTAATTAACCTAGCAGTTATTTACAGTTTGTATTTACTCAACATTAATTAATTAAAAGTTTTAAAATAATAACCGATTAAAAACGCGTAAAAATAAATGAATATTCACTGCTTAAATGATTGTACATTTCTTTCGAAATCTTCAAATATATATTGTTACTTTCTATGCGTTTAAAGTACTGGTTCAATGATTCAGTTTCACTTTTCTTAATATATTGAGAAGAAAATGTACAAAATCCACTAGCATTATGTAATGGTATGCCCCAAATTATTATTTTGATGTACAATTATTGATTTTGTTAAAATGTAATGGTGTAATTATTGTTTATTTTCTAAACATGAATTCATTAAAAAAGTTTTAAATTATTAGCCGATTTAAAACGTGTAAAAATAAATGAATATTCACTGTTTAAATGATTGTATATCTCTTTCTAAATCTTCAAATATCATTTCATACTTTCTATCCGTTTAAAGTACTGGTTCAATGATTCAGTTTCACTTTTCTTAATATATTGGGGATAAAATGCACAAAATCCTTTTGCATTATGTAATGGTATGCCCCAAATCATTATTTTGATGTACAATTATTAATATTTTAAAAATGTAATGATGTAATTAATGTTTATTTGTTAAACAGGAATTCATTAAAATAGTTTTAAAATAATAACTGATTAAAAACGTGTAAAAATAAATGAATATTCACTGTTTAAAGGATTATATATGTCTTTGAAAATCTTCAAATATCTATTCTTAGTTTTTATGCGTTTAAACTATTGGTTCAAGGATTCAGTTTCACTTTTATCAATATATTGGGGAGAAAACATAGAGATTCACTTGTATTATATAATGGTATGCCCAAAACCATTATTTTGATTTACAATTACTGATTTTCTTAAAATGTAATGGTGTAATTAATGTTTATTTGCTAAAAATGGATTCATTAAAATAGTCTTAAAATAACAACTGATTGAAAACGCTGAAAAATAAATGAATATTGACTGTTTAAAATGATTGTACATTTCTTTCGAAATCTTCAAATATCTATTGTTACTTTCTATGCGTTTAAAGTACTGGTTCAATGATTTAGTTCCACTTTTCTTAATATATTTGGGGTGAAAATGTATAAGATTCACTTGGATAATGTATTGTTATACCTCAAACTATTATTTTGACGTACAACCATTGATTTTGTTAAATTGTAACAGTGTAATTAATGTTTATTTACTAAACATTAATTCATTAAAATGGTTTTAAAATATTAACCGATTAAAAACGTCTAAAAATAAATTAATATTCACTGTTTAAATCATTGCATATTTCTTTCAAAATTTTGAATTATCTATTAGTTTCTATGCATCTAAAGTACTGGTTCAATGATTCAGTTTCACTTTTCTTCATATATTGGGGAGAAAATGTTCAAAATCCACTTGCATTATGTAATGGAATACCCAAAACCATTATTTTGATTTACAATTATTGATTTTTGTTAAAATGTAATGGTTATTATTAATGTTTATTTGCTGAAGATGAATTTATTAGAATAGTTTTAAAATAATAACCGATTGAAAACTTTGAAAAAATAAATGAGTAGTCACTGTTTAAATGATTGCATATGTCTTTTAATATCTCCAAATATCTATTGTTACTTACTATGCGTTTTGAGTACTGGTTCAGTGATTCAGTTTCACTTTTCTGGATACATTGAGAAGAAAATTACAATATTCACTTGCATAATGTAATGATACGCCTATAATCATTATTTTGATTTACCATTATTGATTTTGTTACAATGTAATGGTATAATTGATGTTTATTTACTAAACAGGAATTCATTAAAATTGTTTTAAAATAATAGCCGATTGGAAACGTGTAAAAATAAATGGATATTCACTGTTTAAGTGATAAATTTCTTTCAAAATCTTTAAATATCTGTTGTTACTTTCTATACGTTTAAAGTACTGGTTCAATGATTCAGTTTCACTTTTCTAGATATATTTGGGGTGAAAATATATAAGATTCCATTGCATAATGTATTGGTATGCTCCAAAATATTATTTTGAAGTACAATTATTTATTTTGTTAAAATGTAATGGCGTAATTAATGTTTATTTGCTAAACATGAATTCATTAAAATAGTTTTAAAATAACAACCAATTGAAAACGTTGACAAATAAATGAATAATCACTGTTTAAATGATTGCATATGTCTTTCAAAATATTCAAATACCTATTATTACTTTCTATGCGTTTTAAAGTACTGGTTCAATGATTCACTTTCACTTTTCTTGATATATTGAGGAGAAAAAGTAGAAGATTCACTTCCATTATGTAATGGTATGCCCAAAACCATTATTTTTTTTACAATTATTGATTTTGTTAAAATGTAATGGTGCAATTAATGTTTATTTGCTAAACAGGATTTCAGTAAAATAATTTTAAAATAATAACCGATTGAAAACGTTGAAAAATAAATGAATATTCACTGTTTAAATGATTGCATATGTCTTTCAAAATATTCAAATTACACTGGACTAGTGAATCATCGAAAATCTTTGCTTAATTTACATTTAGTAAAAATTTTGGTCCTTCAAAATCATACACATTGTATTTTTAACACGTTTTTCATTACCTTTATATCTAACTACGAGTGTAACATCATTAAAAATTATCCACATTTAAAGCTTTTAGGTCATTCACTAGTAAATACTATCAAAAGCATTCATAATAATTTTCAACACAATTTTTAAGAACTTTTGAGAAATCACATTTCAAGTTTCAACATTTTATTAAAAATACCGTTCTGAGAAAAACGCATTTGAAGTTTATGAAAGGAACTTTAACTGTTAAAAAATTAAAATATATGTTTAAAATTCCCCACACTTTCTTGCTTCAAAACTTTCTAATTGCCAAGTTGCTAATTATTAAAAATACTAGAAAAATGTTTAAACTAATCTTCATGAAAATTTAAAAAGTTTTGTCCAAAAAATGCTCTTTAAAAGGCTTTAAATTCACAATTTCCGGTTCCGAAGTCGCTACTTCCGTTTTGTTTTGACAGCTGTCACTGATGTTTAAACAGCTGTAACTTTTCTTTAAAATGCCGTAGAGACAAAACAAAAACAGATTTAGAAGCCTAAAAGTGGAAATTTTACAATAGAAAAATAAAAAAATTTATGATTTTTGGCAAAAAATGACGTTTTCAACATAGTCGGATACCTTTAATAGTTATTTTCTCGAAATTCTGAGACGCCATTGTATAGAATCTAATTTTATGACGATTACAAACATCTGAGTAATAAACCCGAAATCGTAATAAAATAACCTCGTCTATTTCTGTTCTGTTTGTTACCATAAATCTTTTTTCCAGTATTTTGTTACTGTTTTGAATGCTTTTGAGACAAGGTTGTCGGGGAAAATTTACGGGTCCTCTGTAAGAGATAACTGCGCAGTCTTGGAATATGACAGATTTTTATTACATTTTAGTTCTTCAGTTTTTGGCAACATTCTCGGGTATTGTTATCTTTAAAAATAAAGGTTTTTTATTCTGGACTTTGTAATATACTCAAATATCATAACGTCCCTGCCTTTCTTACTATTCTCTACATAAAAAGGAAAACAAATTAATCTCTTTTAGAATATTATAACTTTATAGACAGTAGCTCATTGAACAGGAGGACATGTAATGAAATCCCGTATATAAACAATAGCTCATTGAACTTGAGTACGCGTAATGAAATCCCATATATAAACAATAGCTCATTGAACACGAGGACACGTAATGAAATACCGTATACAAACAATAGCTCATTGAACTTGAGTACGCGTAATGAAATCCCATATATAAACAATAGCTCATTGAACATGAGGACACGTAATGAAATCCGGTATATAAACAATAGCTCATTGAACATGAGGACACGTAATGAAATCCCGTATATAAACAATAGCTCACTGAACATGAGGACACGTAATGAAATCCCGTATATAATAATAGCCTAAGTTATCTGTACGTCTGTTCTCGAATTTATGAAGCGATTAGGCCTGGAAAGGACAGAGGAATCCATATTGGATTTTTGTTGAGTTAGAATTAGCAACGTTCGAAATCCACCCTTTTTCCCCTTTTCTAGCCTTTAATGCCATTATTTCAAGCCCTATTTTCCCCGGTTAGGAACAGGCGATTAAATTAATCAGTTTGTTACATAATAAATAGGCAAAATAAAATATTTATTTCTAGCATTATGACGTCATTCCTTTAACCATCTCATTTAATCATTTCTTATTTTAAATTATTTAAATATCGTCTGCATTATTTTCATACGTTTTATCACTGGACTTAGATATTACGTAAATAAATTTCTTCTATATTTGGCATAAATAATAGATTAAGTACATATGTGATACTTTTAAATTTAATCATCGATTATTTTTATTGCAATGAAAATTTTATCACCGGTATTAACAACAAATTGTATCTACCTCCAGGGTGGAGTAGAAATGATAGTTTCATTACGTCAGTCTTTTAATCTCATTAACGTTTCATTTAAAAAAAATATCGTCTGTATTTTCAACTTAACACAGAATTTAGATATACTTAAATAATTTCTTTACATTAAATAAATAATTAGGTACATATATGTTTTTTTAATTTAATCATCGAATATTTTTGTTGCAATGAAAATTTTATCACGGTATTAACAACAAATGTATCTACCTCCAGGGTGTAGAAATGATATCATTCCTTTACTTTTATTATACTGTGGCAAAAAAAAAAAAACGACAGTAAAAAAACTTTGAATTCTCTTTCTAAATGAATTCAACGTGATTCTAAACTGCATTCATATTATCGGAAGACTTTAGAATAGGAAGATTAACAGATATTGATTTTGTATCAGATAATTTTAAAATACCACTTTTTTATCCTATAGAACTTTAGAATCTAGAATTATTTTAGCATTCTTACGTCATTCTTTTAACCATCTCATTTAATCATTTCTTACTTTAAATTACTTAAATATCGTCTGCATTATTTTCATACGTTTTATCACTGAACTTAGATATTAAGTATTTATTTTCTTTTATATTTGACTTAAATAATAGATTAGTTGCATATGTGATAATTTTTAATTTAATCATCGATTAATTTGTTGCAATGAAAATTTTATCACCGGTATTAACAACAAATTCTATCGACCTCCAGGGTGTAGTAGAAATGATAGTTTCATTCCTTTACTTCCATTAATTACTGTGGGAAAAAAATTGGGTAGAACTTAACGATAATTTCGATGTAGCTAAGAAAACTTTGAATTATCTTTCCAAATGAATTGAACGTGATTCTAAACTGCATTCACAGTATCGGGAGACTTTAGAAGAGTATGAAGATAAACAAATTATTGAGCGTGTACCAGATAATTCTCAGCCAAAAAGCAAACCAATTTTTTTTTACCTGCCTCATAGGGTACTTTACAATTCTGGAATTGTTTTAGAATTCTTACGTCATTCCTTTAACCATCTCATTTAATCATATCTCATTTTAGATTACTTAAATATCGTCTGCATTATTTTCATACGTTTTATCAATGAACTTAGATATTACTTAAATAATTTTCTCTTAAATTTGGCTTAAATAGATTAGGTACATATGTGATAATTTTAAATTTAATCATCGATTATTTTTTTGTTGCAATGAAAATTTTATCACCGGTATTAACAACAAATTCTATCTACCTCCAGGGTGTAGTGGAAATGATAGTTTCATTCCTTTACTTCCATTAATTACTGTGGCAAAAAATTGGGAAGAACTTAACGATAATTTCGACGTAGCTAAGAAAACTTTCAATTATCTTTCTAAATGAATTGAATGTGATTCTAAACTGCATTCACAGTATCGGGAACATTTAGAGGAGTATGAAGATAAACAAATTATTGAGCATGTACCAGATAATTATCAGCCAAAAAACAAACCATTTTTATTACCTGTCTCCTAGGGTACTTTACAATTCTGGAAAATGAAAAATTTTACTGATCCCGTCATATGACGGGCTATATGCTAGTTAGAAAGAAATTTGAACTTAACGTCGTTATCACTAAACGAGATCCAAACGTTAAAAGAGATTAAATTCTCACCAAACTACCAAATTTAAATACGGAAGCTAATAACATTCTTGCATAATTGAGAACACAATTAGCATAAAGTAACAAGCCCCATGGGTAAAAAGCACTTTCGGTTAAGTAAAAAAGAAACAACAAACAAAATTCTACTTATTCAGGCATAGCCTTCAAAAACAGTGCACCGCCAAAGCATCCGCGCTAATAAATTAATCCCCCCTTTTCTTCCTCGTGCGGCTTTTAGGACGCATAAATTGCGGAGTCTTATCAAACAATAAATCTGACGAAAGAAAGGGGTTGAAATAATCGCATTTCGTGCGCAAGATGTCTCCGGAATGAATGACCTAAAATGAAACTTCGTTTTAAATGCTGCTGGAAAGACAGTTCATGATTTCTTTTTTATGTTTCTTTTTAACGAGGGGAGAAATAATGGCAGACGACTATTGACTTGCGAGTGCAGGAGATGGATAGCAACTGAAGCGAAAGAATTCAACACGAAACACACTGTGCGATCTATAGATATAATATTTTCAGCCTTTTAGCCCTGAATTTTTTTTTAATCTACAAAGAAAAATACTCTATGATGTTTGTATTATTATATGTGTATCTCTCTCTCTCTCTCTCTCTCTCTCTCTCTATATATATATATATATATATATACATATACATATATATATACATATATATATACATATATATACATATATATATATCTATATATATGTCAGGTTCCACTAAATGACACTAGAGTCCTCATTTTCATAGCTTTATTCAAATCTCAGAGCACACTACTCATCAATCATCTTCCATGGCGTCGCACATTGGCTAGTAACTTTTAACAAAGGTGGGCTTAGCTGCCTCGTGTAGCCACAGCTCTGTGTGCGGAATGTGCATACTGCTCTCTCTGCCTAGATCAATGAGCGTAAGCCGTATTTATGTGGCTAAGTCTTCACGCCGTGTCACTATATATATATATATATATATATATATATATATATATATATATATATATATATATATATATATATATATATATATATATATATATATATATGTATACATATATATGTGCACTATGTTCTCGAAGTTTTGGACTGCTGTGTTGATATAATGTACCGCCTCCAGAAATAAAATGTGTTGTGCTTTTTGATGAATCTCGCCCATGTTGCATATATACACTGAAGAAGAAAAATAACATTTTTATACGGGTGCATATAAAAATGTTAAGAGTGTAACATGTGATGAGGCGATTTAGATCAGTAATATAATTGATTCATTCCTACAAGAAGTAAAATGCTCGGGATCTAAATCTGACCTCATCACATTTTTGTAAAACGACAGAGGACCATTAATTTATATTTTACGGATATTGTTGTCTTGTACGGTGGTCTCGGACGGGGTTCTGATCCCAGTCCCAGATTAGAATCCCGTCTCCGTACTTGACATTAAATAAGAATGTACCTTTGTGGAGTATTTATGAGTCCCTAAGGGACAGTGCCCAATTAGAAGGCATAAGGTTTTTCACGTTGGCGGTCTCAAGGCGGGGTTTAAGCAGACCAATGAGATTCTTACAACTATCCCAATTTGAGAAGAGGTTCGGAAGTCCCAAAAGAAGGTGTTCGATAGTCGAGACGAAGAGAGCAGAGTCCGACAGAAGATGTGTTCGATAGTCGAGACGAGGAGAGAGTCCGACAGGAGGCGTTCGATAGTCGAGACGAGGAGAGAGTCCGACAGAAGGTAGAGAAGTCCGACGGAACGAGTTCGAGAGTCCAGCCAAGTCCGACAGGAAGGGTTCCTGCATCAAATAGCACTGCCGCAATACAAACACTCAGGAGGAAGTCCCTGACCAGACCGACGAAAGATCCACCATTTTCACACACCATTTTCACTCCCCAAAGGTACCCCCTTTTACATACTTTTAAAATTGAGATTAGGTCCTCTCTCTATTTACAAAATTACTTAAGCATTAAAAAATTGTCAGAACTAATTTGAAAGATGTTGACAAAGCTTATTTTATGAAAATTAGCATCAGTTTTGTATGTACATAGATGTATATATATTATAATAAATTTACTTTTTTATATTAAGCTAGTTTCGGTTGCTGTTAATTTAGCTTTTTAATTTATTATCATATCTTATGTCTGTAGTTTCTCAGAACCTGTGGTTAAATAAAGTACAAAAATACTTTTACACAACGCAATCAAAATAAAATCACCACTATACATTTGATCACAGGTTAATACTCAAATATAAACGAGGACTACACGACAGTAATATCAATGAAATGCTGAATACTTGTAATTTCGCAATTTATTACGTTGTCACATTTACCAACGAATAAATTGGAGTGCAAAAATTTCACAAAAATAACGAAATTAAACTCATAAAGAAGTATAACAAATGAAAAGATGTAAAATTATTAAATAACAAAAGAAATATTTTCACCTAGGATAGAATTTGAAAACGTTCTTAAAACTTTATTACCCCTACGAATATATACTGCAACAATATGTATGTAAAAGCTTTAATACTTTAAAAATCATGGTGAAAAGACATTTAGCCCTTTAGTAAATGGATATATCTGTAAACACATAAATTTCTTTCAACAACTAAAGACAACGATTCCCTTTTATTTCCTTTGTTTTGGGGATGAATGCGCTTAGATTTAACCATAAACAAGCAGTTTAAAGGGATTGCATGCTACCTGTCACCATAGAAACGGGCATGCGTGTTGCTACATGTTACGCTTAAAAGATTATTTTTGCAGACAGGCTATTTAGAGTTAAAAGGTACAGTACTTATCGGGCTTACATGTATATATATACATACATAAACACAGACATATTTGTACGTGGAGACT
>CM063497.1:40970019-40985019 GCA_032207245.1 Pardosa pseudoannulata
GTAAAACATCTAAACATCACTATGGCAACTCCTCATTAGCAACGGTATCCCTTAAATTCCAAGCTACAAGAAAAAATGACCCATCTAATTGGCAGCAATATGACGCAATGCTATGCCGGTATGACTAAGTCTGGACACTAAACGTCTCTAGAGTCGGTCTCATTAGCCCTCGTGTTGCAAAAAGTAGACCGTAGCGCTCCAAAACAAACGTCTCTAGAAATCTTAACCAAAGTATATATGAGACATATTTGATTGAGTTATTGATATTATTAATTTGATATTATTCAATAAATTAATATAAATGACTACTATATAAGGTTTCCAGCCACGGCTTCAAATCAGAACTAAACCGGGGAAAAAAAAGTTATCTCCGAATGAAACCCGGAAATGAACCTGTTGCAATGTATTTGCAACCTTAACACCAGTGTTCGTTTACAAAGGGGAACACAATAAAAATATGATACCGTATATTTAGATTAAGACATTTATTTTGTACGCTATTTACAAACTGATACACTCCTTGATCACTATATAACATAACCAGCAATTATTTATGTTTTATATTCATATTTACACCATAATTATTATAATTCTCTTTAGTTATGCGTTATTCCTTAATCAAAATGTTATATTACTAACAGAGGCCTAAATGACCGTTCTGAATCTCTTTTACCTCCAGTACAAGCACAGGGGAGCAGGCAGGGGCTTTCCTCATGCAGTGTGTCGATCCGGGCGTTCGGGCGCACGGGACGTCGGTGCTGGCGAGCAGGGCTTGGGATTTCGATGTCCAGCTACTCTTGAATTCCGACTTCGACTCTTTTCTTAACTCTATCCCAACTCCTCACCTCGGTTTTAACGCCCCTTTTTCTTCTTTTCCAATCGCTTGTTTGGCGAAATTTTCCCATATCTGCACCCCCTTCTGGAGTGTAAGTGGGCTCATTAAAATAGCCCTTTTGTGAAAGCTGACATTATTTTTAGCCCCTGCCCCCATAACTCAAGGTTACATCTCTAAGCGAGTTTGACCGTTACGCTTGTGCCATTCCGTGATCTATACCTTTTCCGCAGGGGTCCCTAAACTCGAAGTCAACAATCGGAGTCCTAAATTCTTCTAGGAAATTTCTACCACAGCTGTGCATGCACGTGCAGATAATCGTGGGAAAGTATCTCGGTACAGAACCGAAAAAATATCGGATTATTTCGGTTCGATATATCTTCAGTCGTTTTGTTACTATAACTAACTTATCAATATTTTCATATTGAGCGTAACTAATATGAGTATCGTCATTACATGTACATTGTTCAAAATGAAGGGTCAATGGTTAGGGCGCTGGTCTTCGGTACTGCAGTTCATGGGTTGGAATCCCATGTTGCAAGGATGTTCCTAGCCACTCGGAATCCGATTTAAGAAGTAAGTTACACTTTTTTTCAACACGAGGTCTTAAAAGTAGACCGTAATACCCCAAACAAAACCAAATCAAAGTACATATACATTGCTGCTCGATTTCCTGTTTCATATTCACTAGTATTTTTTCCGTTTCAGTATCGTATGAAACTACTTGTAGACGGCAGGTTTAATTCAGTCGAATATTCAGTTGTCAAATGTGATTTTGATAATGGATAACAATGCCGATGCTCGCTGTTCTCTGCTCACCGCTTGTGTCGTACATGCTGATTAATTGGATCACCAATTAAAGAAAGAATAAAATCTTCTAAAATTTCGTTAGAATTGTATTTTTCGTTTATGATAGAATTATATTTTTAGTGCAAATAAGAATATACACAAAATAAATATATTCATTCGGAATGAACCACAAACCGTTATTTTGGGTGAAATGAAAACCGGAACTGAATCGATAAATAAACAAATAAATAAATAAATAAATATATATATATATATATATATATATATATATATATATATAGTTATATATAGTTATATATATACATACACACACACACACATATATATATATATATATATATATATATATATATATAAGTACATATATACATATATATATGTGTGTGTGTGCATGTATGTATATGTGTATATACATACATACATATATGTATATCTATACACATATTTATATACATTTACATTTATACATACATATATATGCATATACATATAGATATACACACCCACTTACATATATATACTTATACATACGTGTTTATGTGTATATATATATTATCAAGAATTTGAAATTAATATAGCAAATACAATTTCGCATGAAAGATAAAGCATGAAATGTGTAACATTGCAGTTACAGTATTATTGTAGTTTAAAAGAGCCTAATTTATTTGACTGTTTATACAACATTAGAGATCAAAAGTTTTTGATGATAAATTTGTGTATAGTCACAAATGATATCTACTGTCACAATTCATTAAAGTAAAAACTGATTTAAGGGTCGAATATCACTGTTTTGAAAGTCCGATGTACTTCTAAGTCCTTGGACTGTCGCTGTAAAGTTGTCAACAAGTACGATAATCAAATGTTTAAGTTTAAAGCGAAGGACAAAATACACATTTATATCATTTTCTGGTTCAAGAAACAAAAGTTTTCTAAATATACTTAGATATTGAGTAAATAATTTCCTTTTATATTTGGCTTAAATTACAGATTAGGTAGATATGTGTAGTTTTAAATTGTATCATCCATTATTTTCTGTTGTCATGAAAATTCAAGAAATAAAAGTTTTCTAAATATACTTAGATATTGAGTAAATAATTTTCTTTTATATTTGGCTTAAATTACAGATTAGGTAGATATGTGTAGTTTTAAATTGAATCATCCATTATTTTCTGTTGTCATGAAAATTTAATCACCGGTATTCATAACAAATTCTTTTCATAAAAGTCTAGGAGTCTATTTCACGGACTAATACATATCTAGCTTTAAAGTTATATATCTTTGAAAATTAAGAAGTTTGTTCGTTTGTGTGTTTGTTTTTTATACATAACCACACAGTTTGCAATCGATTCGCTCAATTTTGGACATCATTCATATATACCGCCAAATAATCACTGTCAATATTAAAACCTCTGCTGTCTATATTGTCACGTAATACGACAAGATAAATTAAAGTTGGCAACTAATATGCGGTCAATAAAAATAAACAAAAAACTTAGTGTGTACCAGATAGTTCTCAACCAAAAAACAAACCATATTTTTACCTACCTCATAAAATATTTTACAATTCTGGAAAATTAAAAATTTTACTGATCCCGTCATATGACGGGCTATATGCTAATATGAAATAACTTTATTTAGTCAATGTTTAATAAAAGGTTATCGTGCAGATAATTTTGCTAGATAACAATTATACATCACTAGCATATAGCCCATCATATGACGGGATTAGTAAAATTTTTAATATTCCAGAACTGTTAAGTACCCAATGAGGCAGGTAAGAAATGGTTTGTTTTTTGGCTGAGAACTTATCTGGTTCACTTTCAATAATTTATTTATCTTCATACTCCTCTAGAGTCTCCCGATCCTGTAATGCAGTTTAGAATCACGTTGAATTCATTTAGTCAAACCGTGTGGTTATGTATAATAAACACACAAAAGAACAAACTTCTTAATTTCCAAATATATATAAATTAAAAGTTAGATATTTATTAGTCCGTGAAATAGACTTCTAGACTTATATGAAAAGAATTCATTGTTAATACCAGTGGTGAAAGTTTCATTGCAACAAAAAATAATCGATGATTAAATTTAAAATTATCTCGTATGTACCTAATCTATTATTTAAGCCAAATATAAAAGAAAATCATTTACGTCATATCTAAGTTCAGTGATAAAATGTATGAAAATAATGCAGACGATATTTAAACAGTTTAAAATATGAAATGGTTAAATGAGATGTTTAAAGGAATGACGTCACAATCCTAGAAAAAATTGTTATTTTTACCTATTTATGATGTGATAAATGGATAAATTTAATCTCCTGCTCTTAACCGGGGAAAATAGGGCTTGAAATAATGGCATTAAACTCTCGGAAACGAGGGAAGGGTTGGATTTCGAACGTTTTAAAGACGACAGTATTTTTGCTGTGATATGAAGCATATTTATACAAATTTATTTTAGAATCGAATCGATAGTTTAGGAGAAGATAAACTTTATTCGCTTTGAATGGATGCCTCTATCCATTCCAGGTCATAAATTGGAGGACAGACGGACAGATAACTTAGGCTATTATTATATAGGGGATGAGATTATCAAGAAAGCTGTCACGCTAGATAATTATCGGATTGTTGAATAAAATTTTTCTCTGCCTGATAACAGAAAGCTGAATGGCTGTTATGGTATTATTAACATGGCTTAACGCATATAACAAATGGGTAAAACGCTGCTCTTAGGTACCGGAGTTCGTGGGTTCGAATCCAGTTACAGACATGGATATTTGTAGCCGTTGTGACCCCTTCAATATTCTCAAATGAGAGATAACGTGAATAATGGATCACAGTCAAAGAATAAAATTGGAAATTCACTTTAATTCTGGATTAAATACGGCTATTTACAAAGAAACGTTAATTCATAAATCATCTAGAACTGCAAAGGACGGTTGACGATAAAACTTCCTCACGACAATTACAGTCGGAAGAAAAACAAGAGATTTAATAATCTCTTACAAATGGGGAGGCTTTTCAGGGTGCAATCAAACCCAATTTATCCCCCGTTCGGTATCCGAGACTCTGCCGCTCCCTATATGAGCGGACTTTACGAATCTCCCGAACTAGCAAGCTGGCTCTGTAGTAAAAAAAGGCGAAAGCCTCCACGTGGTCAACACATCTCTGAAAAAAAAAATGATGAAAAGCCCTGAGTCGCAAAATTGTAGGCTTTTTATACCTGGGGGGGTCAGTTACGGTCCCGCCACTGTTTTTTTCTCAGTTAAGATCCCAGTTACTTGAGAACTCCAGCTAAAGTTACAGTTATATTTTTTAGCTGAATTCTCATTCGCTGGCTGTCCCTTCACGGAATTTCCGAGCATTCATTAACGCGATCCATCAGGGGCGTATTCGTCTATTCAGTCCGATTGTCAAGATTCCAGACTCTGCGACGTCACGCTATTGTACTCTGTACACTGGTGTACTCAGGTCAGCTGTTTTAGCGCGTGCTCGGACAAAAGGGAGTGCCGTTCGGAATGGGTTTTAATCAGTATATCCCGGTGTCATTAGCTCTCTTGTAATAAAATTGTAGATAGTGGCGTTCTAAACTAACCAACCATATAGCTAATTATTGGGAGAACACGATTTACTCAAATTAGGTACACAAATTCACATATAAAACTTCTCATTTTTCTTTAAATGTACAAACCGTTAAATAAATAGGTAAAGTAAAATGAATCGATCCATGAAGGCACCGATAATTCATTAAATTATAAATTGATTTATGGGTGGAATAATGCTGTTTTGAATGTCTGATGTACCTCTAATTCCTTGGACTGTCGCTGTAAAGATGTCAACAAGTACGATAATCAAATGTTTACGTTTAAAGCGAAAGTCAAAATAAGCAGTTATATGATTTTATGGTTCAAGAAACAAAACGTTTTTCAACATTTTTTTTATTAAGTTTTGCTAAAACGTGTAAGCCACTGGAAAATACTAAAAATAGTGACAAGCTAAATTGCTTTTATTTCTGATAACACATATCTGTCCATTTTTTTCCGTCTCTAATCAATGGTAACCTGTTAACCCCAGATCTTCAGAAAATAGTTTTTTTCCCATATATAGAGTAGATAAAGTATCGTGTAAGAAAAGAGTTTTGAGAGTGAAGTTTTGAAAGTGTTGAGATTTCAATGCAAATGTCCATGTTGACTGTACCTTAAAGAATTTTGACGAATTGCATGGTTCTCAGCACACATCTAATACAAAAATAGTTGAAAAATTTATTTATTTATTTACTTTTTAAAGAGACCTGTACTTGTAATCAAATGTAACCAATAAAAAATGTAACCCAATTAACCAAAATATGGACCTTATTTGCACAATGTCATTATGTGCATTATTTGAACGCACTAACTGGTTATATTAACAGCATTAATTATCCGACACAGAAATCTATCTATTGATTAAGGATATTTTAATCGAAAGATTATGTGTATATATATGTATGTATATATACATTATATACATAGATATATATATACAAATGTATATATATATACTCTCTCCTCGGCGCAACAGCCCCTAGGGGACCAGTGCCTACGGTGCCAACCTCTGTTTACGAGACGAAGGGCTCTAGGGTGCGAAGCATATGTTCCAGTTAAGTGTTCAATCTTACGCGGAATACCCAGTGTTTAGTTCCCAAGAGGTCCAACCGGTTCATAAATCTGAGGACAGTCGGATAGATAACTTAGGCTATTATTATGTAGGGGATATTATCTAGTCCAAGGGAACATACAGTGGACTTTTTGTTTGGGCGGCGTCAGTTCCTGGAGACTGACGGTGCACTTCTCGTTTGGACGGTGTCAGTCGCTGGGAACTGACAGTAAACTTTCCATTCAAAAGAATACTGTCAGTTCCCAGTACTGATGCAGCCAAAACAAAAAGTCCACTGTCCGTCCCCTGAAATCATCTAGAATCGATTAGGAAGACATCGATAATACATATCGATTGGAAAATCTTTCGCGAAGTTTCTCCTACGATTTTAAGTGTATCACATTGACAGCAGAAAATATGAAATAATTTCATTAAGTTAATTGTTATTAAAAGGAAATAATGTAGATAGTTTTGATGGGTAACAATTCTAAATCATTAAATTATCGACAAAGTAGTTTCACTAGATAGTTATCAGATTCTGGGATAAAATTTTTCTCTTTCTGATAACATAAAACTGACTAGCTCTTATAGTATTATTATATAGTTGAATATTACAAAATTATGATTTACTAAATTTAGTTCTACAAACTCATACATAAAAACTTTCATTTTTCTTTAACAAATGTACAAATCGTTAAATAAAGAATTAGAGTGAAATGATAAACTATCGATGTAGGAAGACATCGATAAGATATATCGATTGGTGAAACTCTTGACAAGTTTCTCCAATGATTTAAGACCACCACATGAGAGTTAAAAAATGGAAGAATAAATTAAATAACTTATAAATAATAATTAATTAATTAATAGCTATTAAAAGGGAATTTCGTAGATAGTTTTTAGTATATAACAATTCTACCTCATTAGAATATCAACAAAACTGTTTCACTAAATATTAATAACTGGCAAGTGTGCCCGTGCTTCGCTACGGTGAACTTTAATATATTACTGTTAAACAAAGATTTTATTTTCGGGCATAACTCTCTAAATTCGTCACAGTGCAGTTCGAGTCATTGGCATATTTATATATTTATATTATAAGCGTATTATAACAATATTCAATTTTTATAACTCAGTTTCCATTAAACCTGAGTTGTACATCAATAAGATGTGAAAGCGTATATAAAATAAGAGTGGGAAAATTTGGTAATAGTTTCTAAGAACTTCTGCTTACTAAATATTCAGGACTACCCGGAAGCTGATCAACCATTGTCCAAATCTCCGAAATGATCAAGGATCAAACTTCGTTTTCGCCTCATGCAAAATTTTTAAATTTTTTTTTTTTTCGAATCATGTCTGAATGGGTATGGATGTTCGTAGCCGTTCGGAATCGGTTTCAAACAGAGGATACTGGTCTCATCCACTTTTTAATAATAGCCTAAGTTGTCTGTCCGCGAATTTCTGAAGCGGTTGTACCTGGAATGGATACAGGCATCTATATTGGATTTTTCATGAGTTAGGGTTAGCAAAATTGAAATCGAGTTCGAAATCCACCCCATCCCCCCTTTTCGAGCGTTTAATGCTATTATTTCAGGCCTTATCCTTCCTCTTTTTCTATACGAAATTCGTTCTTGATAGGATGGCAAAGGCGGAGAGTAATATTTAAATTTCTGGACTGTTTCTACTTAAACCTTCATATACTCTAATTAGTTCTGTCATAACGTGCAGGCGTTGTACGTATGGTAGAATGTTCGTCCACTTGATCGTCGTACCTCTCGGGTTGACGGTTCTATCCTCGACGCAACCGATTTGTTTAATGTCTAACAAATTCAATATTTTCTGCTTTTTCTATTAAATTCTTATTCCGAAAGTTGTTTTATTATTTTTAAAATAAATTTATACTATTTTTTCAACTTTTTATAATTTTTATTACTTTTATTTTATTAAATTCACGTATTGCTTTACAGATGTCCCTGGCCACATAAACATTTCATGTTGTGTATCCTTAAACTTTCTTCTCGCAATGTAATAACAGCTTAAGTTATCTGCCCGTCTGTCCTCGAAGTTATGAAGCTGTTGGACCTGGAATGGATAGAGCATCCATATTGGATTTTTGATTAGTTAGGGTTTGCAAAATTCAAAGCGAGCAAAGTTTATCTTTTTCTAAACCATAGACCGATTCTGAAGTAAATTGGTATGAATAAGCTTCGTATCACAGCGAAAAATACTGTCCTCTTTAAAACGTTCGAAATTCACCCCGTCCCCTTTTCGAGCGTTTAATGCTATTATATCGAGCCCCCTTTTAAGAGCAAGTGATTAAATTTATCAATTCATCACATAATAGGTAAAAATAACAATTTTTTCTAGCATTATGACTTCATTCCTTCAATCATCTCATTTAATCATTTATTTTAAATTATTTAAATATTTTCTGCATTATTTTCAAATGTTTTATCACTAAGCTTAGATATTTCATAAATAACTTTCTTTTTTATTTGACTTAAATAATAGATCAAGTGCATATGTGACAATTTTAATCGATTATTTTTGTTGAAAGGTAATTCTCAGCAAAACAAACAAACCATTTTTAAAAAAAACAAACCATTTTTTTTTTTGCCTGCCTCATAGGGTTCTTTACAATTCTGGAAAATTAAAAATTTTACTGATCCCGTCATATGGCGGGCTATATGCTAGTTAGCCAATAATAAAGCAGCAAAGCAGTAAATGGTAGCACTCCAAAACAAACCAAAAATTTTCACACGAAGATCTTCTTTATTTTCAATACTGTTGGCAATCAATTTCGGTTATGACTAAAAACCAAAATGATCAGCCCATTTCTATTCCACACGATTTTAATAAATTTTTAATAAATTTTTATTATTATTTACCAATACAAAAGCAAACGTGCAGAAATTAGAGTGTAGAGCTTTCTCAATTATCATTAAGGCTATTTTATCTATTCTATTTTACACAATCCTTGCAAGGGTTCTTTTTCTCTCATATCTCCATCCTTTCCGCACTCCACAGCCTCTAAAGCCGAACGATGGCCGATTGGTTAGGGTGCTGCTCTTCTGTAACGGAGTTCGTATGTTCGAATCCCACTACCGTCATGAACGTTTGTAGCCGTTCAGAATCAGCTTTAAGCGGTAGGTCCCGGAGTCATTAGACATAATGTTGTAAAACAGTAAATTGTGGCGCTCCAAACTAACCAACTACATAGCTAATTATTAAGAGATCACTATTTATGAAAATTAGTTCTGCTAATTCACATACACAACTCTTCATTTTTTTTTCTTTAAAATGTACACATCATTAAATAAATAGGTTTTCATGAAATGACAAACTATCGATTCAGGAAACATCGATAAGAGATATCGATTGGAGAAACTTTCGCATAAATAACCATTAAAAGGGAATTATGTAGATACTTTTTCTAGATAACCACTACCTCATTAGGTTATCATCCAATCTGTCTCACTAGATATTTATTATCGGGTAGAGGGATAATTTTTTTTCTGATAACACAAAGCTCACTGGTCCTTATAATATAATCAAATCGCTGATTATTAAAAACTTACGATTTACTAATATTAGCTCCAAAAACTCATAAACATTCCAATATTGAAGCATTTTTTTACCTGCCTTATAGGATACTTTACAAGTCTGGAAGATTAAAAATTTTACTTATCCCTTCACATGGTGGGCTATATGCTAGTATTTACATGTTTCTAACATCAGAGGTTCTAGAGTTTGTCTACTTAAATTTGATTTTTTTGGGTTGTATAGGTTTTCTAACCGTCTAGGTCAATATCAGATTTGACCACTGAAATTCACTTTTCAATATATTTAATACTAATCGAACATAGTTTACTGGCATATGATAAAGGCAAGTTCCATTTGTTAAAAATGTTGTAATATAAATAACACCAGCAAAAAACAAATATAACATAACACCAAGATACAAAAAAAATATTTTACGTATTTTTTATACAAGCTGTTTTACATGCAATTTATGTTGAATTCAAAAAACGGTTACAAGTAATAAGTTTTAGCGTTGTCTCTGAATTTAAACGATTTCGTAATTTATTTTGGATTACTCGAAACTTTGAAAATAATCTTTTCAAAGATAATTTTTCATATTAAAGATAAGCAGATGTTCCTTAATATGAACTACTGGAAAGTGAAGATATCACTCGAATGGATTGTCCAGCGGTACTCCCCTAATTTAACCCCCATCGAACATGTGGGGGATGCTTTGTGGAGACGCATTGCAGCACGCTTAAATCCTCCGGAGAACACCCAACAACTCAAACAGATGATGACTGCAGAATGGGCACTCCTACCGCAAGAAATGTTGGACCAGCTGGTTCTGAGTAGGCGGAGATAGTGCGAAGCAACCATTGCAGTTAGGGGAGGGCACATCCCATATTAAGGAACATCTGCATGTTGTTCTACCTTTGGATAGACAATCATGAGTCACGATACTATGCGTTCAATAAAGCTTGTTTATGTTTGATTCCATACCGTATGCATTGTATTCCTTTTTCAGCGCCGATGCTTTCGTCATCCTTTACGTACATAATACTCTCCCTCATTTCTCAATTTCATGTCTCTCAGATGATTTCTCGTGGAGTTATGACAAATAACCTACCTTCTGCTTAACCCTCTAAGCGGTTTGCACGTACAATTCCGCCAGCTGTCACAGACAATATTCGACCTCCAAAAACGTTCCAAAATTAGATGTATTGTGTATTTCTGACAGTGTTTTCACCCATGAAATTATGAGGTAGGAGGGTCAGGTCGATTGTTTAGGAACTTCACCCCTCTTTGAGTAACATTTATTGAGGGATGCACCCCTACTCTCTGAGGAACAAAGAAGCTGATAGCTTCTCATGGCTTTGTCAATCTCTATTCCGAAGTATTTCGTTTGCGGTAACATATATACCTCTAATTGCACCACTGAAATATCTTGGATGACTTTAGTAAAAAAATATAAATAATTCTCAAAAAAAATTTTTATTCGTACTTTTAGAATACATTATTTCTTATGTGATGATCTTCGAGAATTGACGAGCTTTATGTGTATTAAAAAATAACAATCAATAATGTCTATTTATATATCTATTTATAACCGGACGTAAAGGGACAATAACGAGGGTGGGGCAAATGGTGAAGTAAAAAATGATAGAACACTTTGGTCACTGACACAATAAAGCTTTAGCGTATTTTTTGGAGACTTTTTTTTCCCGGTGTGTTCCACTCGGAGGGTTAAGTTTTGCACACCAGTGTATTACACCAGGGGACTGAATTTTCAAAAAAGCCAAAACAATGTAAAAATTCCATCTCACATACTATAAATACTAAATGAAATAACCAACAATGAAAAAAGTAAGTAGAGTTTCATCGTAGGTCTATAATGTATTATTTACTGCGAAAATTTTGAAATATGTGCAATAATTTTTTTATTTATAGTGCGCGTAAGTTGAAAAAAAAAACACCATTGTCAGTAAAATGCATTTAAAATTTTTATAATTTCCTAAAAAGCTATGATATTAAATGCAAAGATTATATACTTTTAAAGGTTCTAATTCGAATATTTTAATAGGATGCAAATGAGATATTTCAAATATTATGCTTAATCGATATTCATCCTTTACTGAAACAAAAACACAAGCTTAGGCATTTTTCGAATTTAGAATCTAAGTGGCAATTAAAGCAAAATGATTTTTAAAGTGTAAAAAAAAAGCATTCCAATCACTTTTTAAATCAAGTGATTTAAATCATTTACATCAAGGTGATATAAATCAAGTTGTGCAATCATTTTCATAAAGCAAACGACAGATCTGCTTCATGCATTATATTTCAATAAAAAGTGAATGCTGAATGTAAGGTTTTTTTTTACATTACTTTTATGTGTAAAAAATCCATGCTGTATAAATTATCGAACCCCCGAAAATGTTCGTACCTAAGGCATCTGCCCCGAATTCTCGCGGGGTTGTCATCAAAGTTGGCATGATTTAAATCTTCATTTAAATCAGTTGATTTTTTTTAATCATTGATTTAAATAATTTCTTTTACTTCTTTTAAAACCTATATTCCAAAGACAGGAGAATTGGGAATCAGTCAGTACAGTAATACCAATAAGCAAATAAGTGTCAATAGATAGCATGTGCTTTCCGAGAATTTAGGGGTTGTTATCAGAAAGTATGTAGTACGGGTAGGTACAATGACTAGTGCGATTCATTTTATGTAATGGGAGGTAAAGAGAGTATTACAGAACTTGAAATCCAGTTTGTCTACCAAATAACAACCGTGGCTTCATCTGCTGGAATAGAAAGACAGTTTTCTTCTTTTGGTATTGTTCATTCTAGCCTTCGCAACAAATTAGTAATGGATAAAGCATAGAAACTGTTGAAACAGTTAAATCCATAATTCGTTACTTAAAAGAATATTGAAACAAGTGTATTATTTTGTGTTTTTTTTTTAAATAAATAGTTTGCAGTAAATGAGTATCTAATTTGTTCTTTAAATTTACATCTTATTTAGTCTGCACTATCCAATTACAAAATAAGAATGTATTTAGATTAAAATTTATGTATTTAATTTTAAGTAATCAGTGTGTAGAATATACTAAGTAGATAAGATGTAATTTACAACATCTTATCTATTTAGTATATTGCAAAAAATATAAAAACACAAGAATAATTAAAATTAAAATTCAGAAGAAAAAAAAATAAATCTGATTTAAAACGAAAAAATCTGATTTAAATCA
Source organism: Pardosa pseudoannulata (assembly GCA_032207245.1). Classification (NCBI taxonomy): domain Eukaryota; kingdom Metazoa; phylum Arthropoda; class Arachnida; order Araneae; family Lycosidae; genus Pardosa; species Pardosa pseudoannulata. Next base: position 40,983,068 of record CM063497.1, read on the forward strand.
AATAAATCTGTTTTTTTTTCCAACCCTGGTTATCAGACCTTAACACAGGCTTACATTAAGAACATTAAAGAGATGTGTTCTTTAAATTTACATCTTATTTAGCTTGCACTATCCAATTACAAAATATAAGAATAGATTAAAATTTATGTATTTAATTTTAAGTAATCAGTGTGTAGCATATACTAGGTAGATAAGATGTTACTTATAACGTCTTATCTATCTAGTATATTGCAAAAAATATAAAAACACAACAGTAATTAAAATTAGAATTCAGAAAAAAAAAACAAATAAATCTGGTTTAAATCGAAAAAATCTGTTTAAATCAAATAAATCTAATTTTTAAAATTTTTTTAATCATGATTTTTCCCCAATCTTCGTTGTCAGACCCTATACACAAGCTTGCATTAAGAACATTATAAAATATGTGAACGTTTATCTAAAGTACGATATGCACATATCAAATTCACTCTCTAATGAAATGACCTATTTTGTAGCAGGTAAATAGCAAGGTGTATCTTCCATGAACACATTACGTTCATTTTAGAAATAATACTGCTTATAACGTAACTCCCAACACAAGGAAATGAAATTACTCACAATAGATTGTCGACAAAAGCCAGACCAACAGAAATCCACTGACCATAATCCTATCCTTCATTTATGTCCCAGTGGCAGATACTCGCTTAGGCTTCAATAGAGCAATTTGTCGCAACGTCACGAACTACTATAGTGCCCTTCCCATTCATTTTCATGTGTACAACAGCCAATAGAAAAATAATAAACTTCCGTTTGAAATTAAAGCCAGAATTTTCATAAGCTAAGAATTTGCCCTACTGCGTGAAATCGCCTTATACAGCCTCGGTACGAACCACTTAGTTTTCCATACGTAAATCAGAATCGAACAATTTTGTCTGTTTAGCAAAATTGCTTATGCGTATTTATAGCTCCGGTTAAAACTAAACTCAGTATTAGGAAAAAAAAACTTGTTTTTCCAAACTATGCAAATTTAATGGTCGATTATTGTTAATCGACCATTAAATTTGCATAAACATAAAAACCAAATAAATACATGTTGCAAGGTCTATCTAATGGTCGATTATTGTTAATTGACCATTAAATTTGCATAAACATAAATACCAAATAAATACATGTTGTAAGGTTTACCTAATGGTCGATTATTGTTAATCGACCATTAGGTAGACCTTACAACATGTTAAAAACAACTGAATGAAAAAGAAACATAAATACAAAAATTAATTCAATAATGTACTGGATCATTCATTCTTTCTTTCATGTATAAGGAATTAACCTATTCTCCTTTTCAAATATTTGTTCTTCAAAAGTAAAAACAAAATTTACATTGAAAACGCACACTTCCTGCTACTGATTTAAATGCATTTTCTTTCGCAATTAATATTGATCATAAAATATCACTCGGATTACAATAGCCTTTGAAATGACTTTCTGATAACAAATTTTTGTATACAAAGCTTATTGTAAAAATTTGTATGAAATCTTAACAAATATAGTGAAATTACTTTTCCCTGCAATGAATTATTCACCATTTTTAACGCCTATATGGCAGAACACCCAATTCACATTTTTTAAAATTTCTCCTTCAAGTATATAAGTAAAATAGTTAACCCTCTATAGCAATAAGTTACATTGACTGCTTCAACGTTTTTTTACCTCTTCTCGTAAGCCATCTCCAAAGGCAAACAAAACTGGAGCGGTCTGGGCTAAGAAGAGATTTCGGACTATCCCAACTCATAGAAGGGCCCGTTGGTTTGGCGGGATCTGACTCCTCTGTTATCGAGTGAACCCCTAATTTTCTCCGCGGGGGCAGGCTGATTTTTTTAGAGTAGTCTGTATCGGTTATATGGTCAACTCAGCGGTCCAGAAAAATCAGACCATATAAGCGTGGTGACCATATATGCGAAACAATACACTCC
>CM063497.1:40990019-41005019 GCA_032207245.1 Pardosa pseudoannulata
ATTATTAAAACATTGGATGAAGTCGAAACATAAAACACCAAAATCTACAAAAAGTAATACCCTATTTACCTTTTTCCCAAAATCACTCCTCGTAAAATACAGTAAAATAAATCACCTAAATACAGTAAAACAAATCACTTAAAAAGGCATGCGTTCCGCTGCTAACTTTCATACATTTTCTTATGAAATATAAATGGCTATAAAATTTGAACGTAAATCCAACGATTATAAATATTATTCTTTGAAAGGATTTTTTAATAATAAATTTTTCTATACCAGCTTAAACTAGAGGCATAAAATAATGGATGAAATTGAAACATAAATTATGTAATTACTCTTCCATGCGTCTAGATCATTCATCCTTTTTGTTTGTTTGTTTGTGTTGTTTACAAGACAGAACATCTAATTTACATTTTTCAAATTTTTTCCTTCAAAGATAAAAGCTAAATAATTTACTCCCCAAAAACGCATGCTTTCTGCTACACGCTGACAAAAATTACTCTTTAAAATAATTTTAAGATCACTTTTTATGTACAAACTTCCCTCTAAAAACGTCTAAAATAATTGAATGGAATCGGAACATAAAACACTAAAATTATTTTTACATGCACCGGATCATTTATCTTGTTTTTCATATACATGGAGCAGGGTAGGCAAAACCCCGGGTTTTTTCAGAAAAAACCCAGCCCAATGGTTTTTTTTTTTTCAGGGTTTTTGAGGTTTTTGGGCTTTTTTCGGACTTATCCGGGTTTTTACTATACTTTAATGGGTTTTAGATGCTTTTGGGGGGATTTGAAAACTATTCAGGTTTTTTGTTATGTAAGAGGACAGGATATATAAATAACTGTATGATTAAAATAAATTTAAAATGTTAATCCCTTTTTAAAATTGAAAAATTTAAAAATCAATTTTAAATTATGCAGAAGAAATTTTTGTCTAAATTAAAGGAAATTTTGAAATCTTAAAATAATTTTTTTTTCATATTATAAAATTTTTCTAACATCAAAAAACTAGTTTTGAATGGCGATTATTTTATACCAAAACTTCGCTTTGAAATAGTTGCATTTGAAGTTTTTTCTTTTCCATAAAATGTATTAAATTATTGCTCTATTTTTATTAGCAGTATTGTGTTATTAAAGCATTCAGAAGATATTTTTTTAGTTAATTTGTAAGTTATATATGATAAGTAGCAGAATTAATTATACATATTATCCCCATGTTTATTTATTTGCAGTTGTTATACATATTTTTTTCCCAATTTTTCTTGTCCATTTTTAGATTAATTTTATCACATGTAATACTTCCATATTCTTATTTTTTTCATCGTACATTCTTATTAACTTTGTTTAATTTAGATTTTATCGTATTTGTTATACAGATAACTATTTTTCCCTGAAAAGTTTTTGTTTTTTCTAGCAGTTTAGACCCCCTCAAATTAAAAAAAAAATTCCAGTATCATTGTCAGAGATGAAATATGTAATATATATATTATAGATTTAATTCAATATATTTATTATTAGTTAAATATGTGGAATTTTAAATAAAGATTTTGAGAACCCAATTTTGAAAAAACCCACTTGGGTTTTTTCAAGTGGTTTAAAAAAAAAAAAAACCCGCCCGGGTTTTTTCGGGTTGGGCAAATAAAGCCATCCCTGACGTGGAGTAACATTTACCTTTTTCCAGAATTCCTCCTCGAATACTACAGAAAAATAAATTACCTTTATTCCGCTATTAACTTCTATTTATTTTCTCCAGCCATACATTTTGCGGAATACAAATATTATCTATTATATTGAATTTCTCATAGTAAAAATTACATTAATAAGAATATAAAATCGAAACATAAACATCAAAATTAGTCTTTCACGCGGTGGATAATTCATCTTATTTTTTACATCTACATGGGAGAACAACCTATTTACACATTACAAAATTTTTCCTCCGCAAGTAAAAGCAAACTAACTTACCCTAAAAACGCATGCTTTCCGTATCCCGACGCATTGTTATTCAGATTCCCCGAACAACAGCCAGAAAACGGTAGAACAAAAAATTGCGTCACCACGATCCAAACAGATCTCCAACTTTGACCAGAACTCTTTACGTCAGCGAAGGGAGACGAAGTGAAACGGTTTTTGTGCCACTCCGCTGGATATTGATCTGCTTTGTGTGTGAGAGAGAGAAGGGGTGCTTTTTACCCGCGAGCGCTTGACTCTGTTCTGTTCCGTTCTTCACGTATTTTGATCAAGGATTAAAATGATTTTGCTGTAAAACCGCTGTCGGCGTTCAGAGGTCCAGCGGAAGACGGAAAGTGGCGGTGGAATGCTGGGAACGCTGGCCACGTGCTAATTAATTATTTATAATTTCTCACTTTTTGGGGAAGTAGGAGTTTATTTAAAACGTTGTTTTGATTTTTTAACTTTTAAATTATGGGAAAAGTGTTGCCGGAAAAGATATACTATCTAATAGAACTTCAGTTTCCTGAACTATTTTATCCTTTTAATTGCTTATGCATTTATAAATGCAACTTTATTCGTTTTAGAGGTATTTCTGCATGCATTATTGAAAAAGTAAATTACACTTTATTTATTTATTTTCAGTTAGATTGTTATTAAATTAAATTTCTGAAAACAATATTAAATTATACCACTTTTAATATCTAAGCTGACTGGAACTCCAATACTGCCAAAATATCGAAAAGAATCTTCTAATATTTAATGAAACATTATTAAAACGTTAAAAACATCTTCATTTAATAAAGTCATTTTTTGCCTAAAAATCATATTTTTTTTTTATTTTTCTATTGTAAAATTTCAACTTTTAGGCTTCTAAATCTGTTTTTGTTTTGTCTCTACGGCATTTAAAAGAAAAGTTACAGCTGTTTAAACATCAGTGACAGCTGTCAAAACAAAACAGAAGTATCGCCTTCGGAACTGGAAGTTGTGAATTTAAAGCCTTTTAAAGATCATTTTTGGGATAAAACTTTTTAAATTTTCATGAAGATTAGTTTAAACATTTTTCTAGTATTTTTAATAATTTAGCAATTTGGCAATTAGAAAGTTTTTAAGCACGAAAATGTGGGAAAATTTTGAACATGTATTTAAATTTTTAAATAGTTAAAGTTACTTTCATAAACTTCAAATGCTTTTTTCTCAGAACGGTATTTTTAATAAAATGATGAAACTTGAAATGTGAATTCTCAAAAAGTTCTTAAAATATTGTGTTGAAAATTATTATGAATGCTTTTGATAGTATTTACTAGTGAATAACCCTTTAAATTTGGATATACACTCATATTTAGATATAAAGGTAATGAAAATTCGTTAAAAATTCAACGTGTATGATTTTGAAGGACCAAAATTTTTCACCAAATGTAAATTAAGCAAAGATTTTAGGTGATTCACTAGTCCAGTGTATAAAAATTTGTTGAATAAAAAAATATATAAATAATTTAATTTATTAAAAAATTAGACATTTTGAAAAAACACGATTTTTTCTACTAAATTTTCTTCATTTATTAGAAATTTTATAAAAACTTCTCCTGGAATAAATTTTTAAATGCAATTCTCTATGATAATATAAAAGATAAATCTAAAAATGTAAAAACATGAACTAGTTTCTATGTTTAAAGAAAAAAGTTATATATATATATATATATATATATATATATATATTTAAATTTCGCAGATCAACGCCAGGTTAAGTAGCCAGCAGCAAAAAGCCAGCGATCTGGCAACCGAAAGGTAGCAGAATCGAGTCTCGAGCCGACCAAATATCCGCCATGTTCATTAATGACGGCTGGGACACGTAAAGTAGAGGCTTGGTCGCAATGTCTTCCAAGTTCTCAAACGATACATTTGATGGTGACTGTCCAAGTCTGGGGCTTCTTCTGAATAGCCTCTGCTTCTAAATCGTAGTCCACTCTTAGCTTGTCTTATCGTGGTCGACGATGGCAGATGATAAAATAGAATTGGCGGAGGATGGCTTCGGAAGCGGTTTATCTCCAAAGATCAAGGCAGCCAGATGCGCAACTGAAATGCGCAGTAGACCCTATGGACGAATTGACACTCTCGGGTCATTTAGTGGGCCAGTGTGTGGATGCAACCAGTAAACCATCGCCCAAGCTTACCAACAGGTAGTGGTGAACAATTGGCCATAGTGTGGAGGCTACATAAAAGGGACACTATACCAACCAACTAACCATTATGTGAAAACAAAATCATTTTATTCTGCAGCTTTTTATACTGTAATATAAAAAAAATTTACTTAAGTTTTTTTTTAAAATTTCATTCTATATAATACAAAAATTGATAAAACTTTACTCTATAGTTTCACAAGGCATTTATATTTCGCATTTACAGACATATCAACGTATACGGCCTCGTTTATTAATGCCTAATTTAAAACATCTATATGGTCAACAAAGTGATACCCAATGGTATAAAGATTCCCCTCGTCTGCTTTATATTTCGCATTTATAGGCCTCGTTTATTAATGCCTAATTTAAAACATCTAAATGGTCCACTAAGATGTCCTCAGTGGTATAAAGGTTTTCCACCTCTGCTTTACATTTCACATTTATAGGTCTCGTTTATTAATGCCTAATTTAAAGCATCTAAATGGTCCACTAAGTGGTCCCCAATGATAAAAAAGACTTCCCTCGTCTGCTTTATATTTCGCATTTATAGGCCTCGTTTATTAATGCCTAATTTAAAACATCTAAATGGTCCACTAAGATGTCCTCAGTGGTATAAAGGTTTTCCACCTCTGCTTTACATTTCACATTTATAGGCATATCAATGTATACGGCCTCGTTTATTAATGCCTAATTTAAAACTCCCCAGTAGTCCACTAAGTGGTTCCCCACCACTGCTTTATAAAAAGGCTTCCCTTCTGCTTTAATACATATCAACGTATACCGCCTCGTCTATTAATGCTTAAATAAAAACATCTAAATGGTCCGCTAAGTGGTCCCCAATGGTATAAAGGCTCCCCTCCTCTGCTTTACATTTCACATTTATAGACGTATTAACGTATACGGCCTCGTTTATTAATGCCTAATTTAAAACATCTAAATGGTCCGCTAAGTGGTCCCCAGTAGTATACAGATTCCTCTCCTCTGCTTTATATTTCGCCTTTATAGACTTCATTTATTGATACCTACTTTAAAACATCTGAATAGTCCACCAGGTGGTCCCCAGTGGTATAAAGGCTCCTTACCTCTGTATTTCGCATTTATAGGCATATCAAAGTATAGGGCCTCGTTTACTAATGCCTGATTTAAAACATCTAAATGGTCCGCTAAGTGGTTCCCAATTGTATAAAAGTTCTCCACCTTTCTTTTATACCAATTCACGAGACGATTTTTCGTCTTTGATATCCGTATAAGTGAGTGGGGATGAAGGAATTGTAAAGAATTTCCTGGCAAACGCCGTTTAATTTCGTCTTGCAATGTATGCCCGCCGTAAAATGAGATCAATCAATGAATGAAACGCTTCAAGGTCAAAATTGCAAAGTTGAACAGCCTTAAGCGAAATCAATAAAACCGCCAGGCGAAAACGGGGCGCCCCCAGACGGAGTCCAAATAAAGAAATTCATTCATCAGTATCAGCAGTTTGTTCTTTTTCGGCAGATCTATGGGGCAGTGGAGCGTTTCGTGTACTCAAGGTGTTATGTGGAAAAGGGGATTTATAGAACAAAAGGTAATATATTGGGCCGACATTTCAAGTAATGGTGAAATCAGTGCGTGTAGAAGAGAATGCGTGTTTGGAATGGAGTGAATGTAATAATTCTCTTAAATAATACAGGCTGATTGTATCGTTGGATTTTTATATCATTCTATTTTTAATGTCGTCAGCGTGTTGCTATATTCTTTTTAATTATTTTCCTGTTAAGTATCCTCAAATACTTTCTATGTTATTCGGTGGGACACGTTGCCTTCCCACCGAATATTTATTATTTCCTTCTTTAACAAGGATCGGTAAATCCATTTTGGGACATGACCGGATAGTAAATAATTTACTTTCGGTGAGACAAATTGAAAACTCGACCAGGTATGTTTTTAATAGTCTTACTTATATGTCTAAATAAAAATAAAGTTACCTTAATATAAGGTAGATAAACCATAACTTATATAACGTGCACCTAATATGATCGGTAAATCTTTTCAGAACAAGACCATATGGTTAAAAAAATTTTATTCGATGGGACACGTTGAAACTCGAGCAGGTATGTTTTTAATAGATACTTCTACCCATATGGTTAAATAAAAATAAAGTTAACCTAATATAAGGTAGATAAGCCATACTTTATATCACTTGCATCTTATATCATCGGTAAATCTTTTCAGGACAAGGCGATATCGCCAAAAAAAATTTTATTCTGTGGGACATGTTGCAAACGCGAGCAGGTATGTTTTTAATAGATACTTCTACCCATATGGCTAAATAAAAATAAAGTTACCCAAATAAACGGTAGTTTAGCCATACCTTATATTACCTACACCTTATATGATCGATAAATCTTTTCAGGGCACGATCATATCATTAAAAAATTTTATTCTGTGGAACACGTTCCAAACTGGAGATACTTCTACCCATATGGCTAAATAAAAATAAGGAAAAAAAGCTATATCTTGTATTAGCTGCACCTTATATGATCGGTAAACATTTTTAGGTAAAGCCCATATCGTTAAAAATATTTTATTGTGTGGGACATCTTGCAAACTCGAGCAGGTATGCTTTTAATAGATACTCCTACTTATATGTCTAAATAAAAATAAAGTTACCCTAATATAAGGTAGATAAGCCATACCTTATATTACCTGCACCTTATATGATCGGTAAATCTTTCCAGGACAAGGAGATATCTTTAAAAAAATTTATTCGGTGGGACACGTTGCAAACTCGAGCAGGTATGTTTTTAATATATACTTGTATATATATGGCTAAATAAAAAACAAAGTTACCCTAATATAAGGTAGATAGCCATACCTTATATTACTTGCACCTGGTATGATCGGTAAATCTTTTGAGGTAAAGGCCATATCGTTAAAAATTTTTATTCTGTGGGACACGTTGCAAACTCGAGCAAGTACGTTTTTAATAAATACTTCTACAACTATGGCTATATAAAAATAAAATTACCCTAATATAAGGTGGATAAGCCATACCTTATATTACTTGCACCTTATATGATCGGTAAATCTTTTCAGGACACGACCATATGATTAAAAAAAATTATTCGTTGGGACACGTTGCAAACTCCAACAGGTATGTTTTTAATAGATACTTCTACCTGTATAGCTAAATAAAAATAAAGTTACCCTAATATAAGGTAGACAGCCATACCTCATATTACCTGCACCTGGTATAATCGGTAAATCTTTTCAGGACAAGGCCATATCGCCAAAAAAAATTTTATTCCGTGGGACATGTTGCAAACGCGAGCAGGTATGTTTTTAATAGATACTTCTACCCATATGGCTAAATAAAAATAAAGTTACCCAAATAAACGGTAGTTTAGCCATGCCTTATATTACCTGCACCTTATATGATCGGTAAATCTTTTCAGGACAAGGCGATATCACCAAAAAAATTAATTTTATTCTGTGCGACACGTTGCAAATTCGAGATACTTCTACCCATATGGATAAATAAAAATAAGGTAGAAAAGCCATGTCTTATATTACCTGCACCTTATATGATCGGTAAATATTTTTGGGTAAAGGCTATATCGTTAAAAATATTTTACTGTGTGGGACATCTTGCAAACTATAGCAGGTATGCTTTTAATAGATACTCCTACATATATAGCTAAATAAAAATAAAGTTACCCTAATATAAGGTAGATAAGCCATACCTTATATTACCTGCACCTTATATGATCGGTAAATCTTTTCAGGGCACGATCATATCATTAAAAAATTTTATTCGGTGGGACACGTTGCAAACTCGAGCAAGTATGTTTTTAATAGATACTTCTACCCATATGGCTAAATAAAAATAAAGTTACTCTAATATAAGGTAGATAAGCCATACCTTATATTACCTGCACCTTATATGATCGGTAAATCTTTTCAGGGCACGATCATATCATTAAAAAATTTTAGGACACGTTGGTAGGACACGTTGCAAACTCGAGCAGGTATGGTTTTTAATAGATACTTCTACCTGTATAGCTAAATAAAAATAAAGTTACCCTAATATAAGGTAGATAAGCCATACCTTATATTACCTGCACCTTATATGATCGGTAAATCTTTTCAGGGCACGATCATATCATTAAAAAATTTTATTCGGTGGGACACGTTGCAAACTCGAGCAAGTATGTTTTTAATAGATACTTCTACCCATATGGCTAAATAAAAATAAAGTTACTCTAATATAAGGTAGATAAGCCATACCTTATATTACCTGCACCTTATATGATCGGTAAATCTTTTAAGGACAAGGCGATATCGCCAAAAAATTTTATTCTGTGGAACACGTTCCAAACTGGAGATACTTCTACCCATATGGCTAAATAAAAATAAGGAAAAAAAGCCATGTCTTATATTACCTGCACCTTATATGATCGGTAAATATTTTTGGGTAAAGGCTATATCGTTAAAAATATTTTATTGTGTGGGACATCTTGCAAACTCGAGCAGGTATGCTTTTAATAGATACTCCTACTTATATAGCTAAATAAAAATAAAGTTACCCTAATATAAGGTGGATAAGGTATACCTTATATTACTTGCACCTTATATGATCGGTAAATCTTTTCAGGACATGGCCATATCTTTTTAAAAAAATTTATTCGGTGGAACACTTTGCAAACTCGAGCAGGTATGTTTTTAATAGATACTTCTTACGCATATGGCTAAATAAAAATAAAGTTACCCTAATATAAGGTAGATAGCCATACCTTATATTACTTGCACCTGGTATGATCGGTAAATCTTTTGAGGTAAACGCCATATCGTTAAAAATATTTTATTCTGTGGGACACGTTGCAAACTCGAGCAAGAACGTTTTTAATAAATATTTCTACAACTATGGCTATATAAAAGTAAAGTTACCCTAATATAAGGTGGATAAGCCATACCTTATATTACTTGCACCTTATATGATCGGTAAATATTTTCAGGACAAGCCCATATTTTTTAAAGAAATTTTCGATATATTGTCAAATTGCGATATAAAACTCGTTCTATATCGTGATGTCAGATTTTCAATATCGTCCAGTCCTACTTAGGACTATCCTTTCGATTAACTGCTATGACAGAATAATCGACTTAACAAAGGAATAATAACAGAGATTTCTCATTGACTATCTGGATTAAGCGGAAAGAGCTAATACTTATTACGCATTAACTCACGTAACTCGAGGAAAATTGTTTAATCGCATGCTTTGCAGATCGCACCCGATTCCCCAACCTCGAACTTTGTAGACTTATCCCTTGGGCAATGTGTCACATTCATTTTCCGCGCAGAGGGATATATGTATTAAGTTGAAATCACTTTACATCCTCTATTGAGAATCACAAGGTTCTGAGTTTTTCTGTGTAGTGGAATTATTACATTCTCTTTATGAGTAAATATTTATATGTAATGTGTACATTTGGTGGTTATCAGAATGTAAGCGCCATGGGTTAACCTCTGATAGCCGTTAAACGATTATGGTGAGACAGGTCCTTAGACGCTTTAACGATTTAACGATATAAGAAATTAAATTTTGGTTTGGTTTGGTTTGGTATGGAGTGCTACGGTCTACTGTTTTGCAACACGAGGGCTAATGAGACCGGTACCTACAACTTAAAGCCGATTCCGAACGGCTACGAACATCCATGCCACTGTGGGATTCGAACCGACGGTACCGAAGGCCAGCACCCTAACCAGTCGGCCATTGTTCGCCAATTAAATTTTGATAAACTGTAATTGAAGAGGATCGGACTGGTGCTTAATGGACTGTGCTTGCACACTGGTGTGCAAAACTTAAGCAACAGGTGTTTTTTGTCATATATCCCCGAAAAATCATCTGGGACACTTGAAATTCAGAAATGAGGAAGAGTATTATGTACATAAAGGATGATATCATTCGAAAGGATTGACCAGCGTACTTCCCTGATTTAAATCCAATCGAACATGTGTGGAATATTTTGGTGAGACGCATTGCAGCACGCTTACATCCTCCGGAGAACACCCAACAACTCAAACAGATTCTGATTGCGGAATGAGCACTCCTACCGCAAGAAATGTTGGACCAGCTGGTTCTGAGTATGATGAGACGGTGCGAAGCAACCATTGCAGTTAGGGGAAGGCATATCCCATATTAAGGAACATCTGCTTGTTGTTCTTCCTCTTGGATAGACAATCATGAGTCATGATACTATGAGTTCAATAAAGCTTGTTTTTGTTTGATTCCATACCGTATGCATTGTATTCCTTTTTCAGCGCCGATGCTTTCGTCATCCTTTACGTACATAATACTCTCCCTCATTTCTCAATTTCATGTCTCTCAGATGATTTCTCGTGGAGTTATGGCAAAAAACCCAACTGCTGTGTAAGTTTTGCAAACCAGTGTATTTTATAAACCATGGTAGAGGAATAGTCACTGAATATGCAACTTATTTGACCTTTGCAAAGCGACGCTACAAGGCTCAACTTCTCTCCGCTATGTCTCAATTACAGTTCGGTTTTTAAAACGAACTTAGTTTCTTTTGCAACTGTCTTTTACCAAGAAAGCTCAAGCAAATTTCTGGGTAAAAGTCGTATTATTACATTTTCTTTATGATAAATATTTATGTGTAATGGGTAAACATTCGGCGGTTATCAAATACGGACTGATGCGTAGTGGACTGCGCTTGTATTTTGTAAACCATAGTTTAGAATGACCATTATAGTTGCATAATGACCACTGAATATGGAACTTATTTGACTCTTGCGAAGTGACGCTACAAGGCTCAACTTCTCTCCGCTATGTCTCAATTACAGTTCGGTTTTTAAAATGAACTTAGTTTCTTTTGCACCTGTCTTTTACCAAGAAAGCTCACGCAAATTTGTGTTTAAAACCCGTATTAGTACATTCTCTTCATGATAAATACTTATGTGTAATGTGTAAACATTCGGCGGTTATCAAATACGGACTGATGCCTAGTGGACTGAGCTTGCATTTTGTAAACCATAGTTTATAGTTAAGGAATGATCATTGAATATGGAATTTTTTTGATTCTTGCGAAGCGAAGGCTCTTGGGACGCTCAACTTCTCTCCGCTATGTCCCAGTTGCAGTTCAGTTTTGAAAACAAACTTAGTTTTTTAAGCACCTGTCTTTTCCCAAGTAAGCTCAGATAAATTTGTGGTGGGAATACTTAAGATTTGGGTTCCCCTTGGCAAATTTGGCGAAAATATTGGCGATATTTACTAAAACACTAATGTAATCCATCCAAACATTGTATTTCTTGCCTTTTCCGGCGACTTTAGTGCGCCATCGTAATAGAATTATATACTCTTACTTAAACATAATGACTTGGAAACCGGACATTTATATTTATGGTCAATTAATCCCTTAACAGTTTAGAAAAGCAACAGCTCCAAATTATTAAAAATCAGCCATAGTAAACCATTAATGTTTTATTATATCTAATTTTTTAAGCATTGCGTAATTTTAATATAAAGAGTTACAAAAGGAGAGTTGGATGCAAATATCATATAAATTATATTATAGATACAGATTCTATGGACACGGTGAGATCAGGAGAAAATGTTAGGCGATTATACGTAAACCATTATCGCCAAATTGGCGGGGGAACCCAGTTCTTTAGTCAAGCCTTTGTGGTTAAAGGGCACAAGTATACTTTAGGATTTATAAACCCCCAAAGGAAGAAATCACCTGAAGTGACTCCTAAGTGACCGGCGTTTAAAGCTAATCGGCCACCAGTTGTGGAGTGGAATGGATCTGAGAGTAGTTAACTGACCTTGGGATATATAAACCATGGTTTCCTGTTGAGGTCTGACCACTAGATAACAAGTGGAGTTGACTCTTGTAACGTCACTGGATCCTCTGGTAGCGTGTGGGTGTCGAAGTTGTAGTGACACGACGTACAACTTTAAACAACAACTTTAATTCTGGACTAAATATAAAACTGTTTAGAAAGTTTCCGAATGGAAATCACAGGGGCTCAGGATGAACTGGATAATCTCAGATTAGAGGGGGAACCTAAATAGAAATCTCCGGTCAGGTGCCCGTCAATTATGAGGTTTTACAGGGGTACAACTTAGACTCCTTGAGTTCCCCCCCCCAAAAAAAAGGAGATCGGCTCTCCAAAACGTAACCTTTCGTTGCATTTCTCCCTCCCCTCCTCCGCCAATCATCTCCCGGGGAAAATTCGCGACACCTGACGTCACCTTTCACCTCTTCCTATTGGCTTTTTATTTCCTCGTCGCCATCCTGCTAGCCTCCGATTGTTTCTTTCGTTGGTGTCTGAGTGTCTGTCATTTCCGCATCACATCCGACCTTCTAATAACCTCGGATATCTCAAGACTTGTCGAACCGAAAATAATTTGTCGTTTAGTGTCAATTTTCCAGACAGAATGTCGCCTTGGCGTGGGTTTTGACAAAACCTCTTTGTGAAGCTAATGGGGTGTCGCGACGTCACACTCTCGTGAAAACGCCGCCGCAAAGTACAACTTCTATCTGCTTTGACTCAGCCACTGTTCGGTTTTTAAAGCTGACTCCCCTTCTCTCTCTCCCTTTTTTCGAACAATGGCTGGATGGAACAGCGTTACTTTTCGGTACTGGAGTGCGTGGGCTCAAATACCGCTGTGGCATGGATCCGTTCCTAATCGGTTTTGAGCAATAGGTCCCGGTCTCATTAACGTGTAGCAAAAAAATAGATGTAGCGCCCAATAGATGTAGAAAACAAACTATCCCTTTTTTATCTCAAATTCTTTTACCAACACCTGAGCCAAACGATGGCCGATTGGTTAAGGTGCTTATCCTTCGGTACCGGAGTTCGTGGGTTCGAATCCCACATTGAAATGGATGTTCGTAGCCGTTCGGAATCGGCTTTAAGCTGTAGGTCCCGGTCTCATTAGCCCTCGTGTTGCAAAAAGTAGACCGTAGCACTCCAAACCAAACCAAACCTTACCAGCACCTGCTCTGAAACACTGTTTAAGCATCACAGCACAACTGAATTCACTTCATCTCACTTCATTCGGTTGTCAAACCCTCTCAACTTCACTACGCCCAAGTTCATTCCACTCCCTAGATTTTTGCATGCAAAGATGTCATTTCCAAATAAAAATAACATTTTTTATTGAGCTTTACGAACAGAAGTTCCTAATAAAATACATACTAATTCGAATTTACACTCTGGTTCACCAAATTTTTTTTTCTGGACCTGTCTTAAAAAGTTTTTAGATTCGAATTCCAAAAAAGAAATCCGAAAGAAAGATCTCCAGTGAACAGATTTTTTTTTCTGTTTGAAAGGGCAAGAACAATCGAAGTGTTCGATTCCGCCTTAAAAATCATCCAAAAATAGACGCATCGTTTTATTGATTTTTCCTCCTTCCCCACTCTTTCTTTATTGGTAGGTCAAAAATAGCCTAAGCCGATTGATGCGTCGATATCACCGCCTTTAATTCATTGATGGATTTGAAATGTTTACATTGATTGACGACTTAAAATATATCTTTAATTATTCTAATGAGGATTATATTATTAAGGCTTCGGTGAACATGAGCCTTAATGATATCATCGATTTAGCATATCGATTGGACGAAATTTATATGAAAATTTCAAATTTCAGACATAACTAATAA
This sequence comes from Pardosa pseudoannulata, assembly GCA_032207245.1. Classification (NCBI taxonomy): domain Eukaryota; kingdom Metazoa; phylum Arthropoda; class Arachnida; order Araneae; family Lycosidae; genus Pardosa; species Pardosa pseudoannulata. The sequence goes on from CM063497.1 coordinate 41,003,823, forward strand.
TAACAATGGATTGGTTGTTAATAATTATGTCACTCTTAAGCTGATTAATTGGATGGTGTAGAGCGCTACAGTTTTCAGTTTTGCTACACGAGAGCTAATGAGACCGAACGTACCACTTAAAGCCGGTTTCGAATGGTTACGAACATCCATGCCTGCCGCTGCATTCAAACTCGTGAACTCCGGTACTCTATGAAGTGCAACGCCCTACTCATTCGGGCATGTAAATTGTTCTTTCTCTCCACTTATACGATTTTTTCTTGTAAATGGTAGAGATTAAAAATGCAGTTATACTCAAAACAAATATCTTACTAATCAAACAGGCTGAAAGAACATCGAATCATGGGTAACGCCGTGTTGTTTGGATATTGGCGTGATTAAAACATAATTGTCCATGATTCGATAATACATGAGGGAAATTGAAGAATCTGGAAACGATGATTGGGAGAAAAATAGTATTTGTTCTACGGAAATATGCTAAGGACCAAATGAATCTAACGAATAATCCTAGAATATTCCATTTTGGTGAGGTAAGACAACAAAGCGAAATTCGTTTCTTAAATTTTCCCCTTTGTCCATTTATACGTGTACTTGTAAAGTTAAAAGATACAGTTATCCTCGTTTTGCAATTTAACGATATATGCAGATAATCGTTTAATTCGGAAACGATAAATGGGGGGGGGAAATAACACTGGTTGTATGTGGGTAAATTTGGAATCACATTAATCGAACGAATTGTCCAGGAACGATAGGTCAAATTTCCACTATAATGAAATTGAACAGCTAAACGGAATTCGTTTTTCTTAAACTTTTCTTTCTCTGAGACTAGCATATAACCCGTCATATAACGGGATAAGTACAATTTTTAATTTTCCAGAATTGTAATGTACCCTATGAGGCAGGTAAAAAATGGTTTGTTTTTTGGCTGAGAATTATCTGGTACACGCTCAATAATTTGTTTATCTTCATACTCCTCTAAAGTCTCCCGATACTGTGAATGCAGTTTAGAATCACGTTGAATTCATTTAGAAAGATAATTCAAAGTTTTCTTAGCTACGTCGAAATTATCGTTAAGTTCTTCCCAATTTTTTGCCACAGTAATTAATGGAAGTAAAGGAATGAAATTATCATTTCCACTACACCCTGGAGGTAGATAGAATTTGTGGTTAATATCGGTGATAAAATTTTAATGTCAATAAA
>CM063497.1:41012519-41030115 GCA_032207245.1 Pardosa pseudoannulata
TAACATGCGGTGTTCACAGCGGATATTATCTCAAAAATGGAAAATTATATATTTTTTTGTTTATTTTATAGAGATCCTAAAGTCTATACAAACATGGGAAAATAACAGAAATTAAAAAATATTTGAAAAAACATCTTGTCAAAATAAGGGTTAAAATTAGATTTGATACAATTGCATCTTTCTAAACCGGAAGAAAAATGCTAATTACAGAAATGATTGCAAAAAGTTGTCAATAACAAAAGCCAATCCAGTGCAATCGCAGGTATTAATTGACAACAATCTGCTAAATACCAGTATGTTACCTTTTATTTTCAAACCTTATAAACAAAAACTTTGTAGTTCACTTTAAACAATTCAGTAGAATGAGAAAAATATATATTGCTAAAACTTTACCTATGGCTTGAAGTCGAAATGCCTCCAACAAGAATTTTAGTACATAAAAGAGGTTCAAATGAAGGACAGCAAAAACTGCAAATAATATAATACAAGTACAAAGAAGTCGTGTGCTGTTCACATAGATTTTTAAAGTTAGGTTTGATACAATTACATCTATCTAAACCGGAAGAAAAATGCTAATTTCATAAATGATTGCAAAAGCTGTCAATAACAAAAAAAACCAAGCGATAGAGCTTTCATAGGAATTATTTGACAACAATTTATAAACAAAAACTTTGCAGTTCACTCTAAATAATTCAGCAACATGATAAAAATATATATTGCTGCAACTTTATCTATGACTTGAAGTCGAAATGCCTCCAACAGGATTTTTAGTAGATAATAATAGAGGTTCAAATGAAGAACAGCAAAAATTGCAAATAATTTAATACCCGTACTAATAAGTCGTGTGCACATAGATTTTTAATATTAGATCTTGTACAATTACATCTCTCTAAACCGGATGAAATGATTGCAAAAGTGGTGAATAACAAAAACCAAGCAACAGAGCTTTCGTAAGGATTAATTGACAACAATTTATAAACAAAAACTTTGTAGTTCCCTCTAAATAATTCAGTAGCATGATAAAAATATATATTGTTAAAACTTTATCTATGGCTTGAAGACGAAATGCGTCCAACAGGAGTTCTAGTAGACAAAAGAGATTCAAATGAAGAACAGCAAAAATTGCAAATAATATAATACACGTACTAAGAAGTCGTGTGCACATAGATTTTTAAAATTAGATCTTGTACAATTACATCTCTCTAAACCGGAAGAAAAATGCTAATTTCATAAATGATTGCAAAAGCTGTCAATAACAAAAACTAAGCGACAGAGCTTTCGTAAGGATTAATTGACAACAATTTATAAACAAAAACTTTGTAGTTCACTCTAAACAATTCAGCAACATGATAAAAATATATATTGCTGCAACTTTATCTATGACTTGAAGTCGAAATGCCTCCAACAGGATTTTTAGTAGATAATAATAGAGGTTCAAATGAAGAACAGCAAAAATTGCAAATAATATAATACACGTATTAACAAGTCGTGTGCTTTTCACATAGATTTAATAGATCACATAGATACAATTGCATCTCTTTAAACCGGAAGAAAAACGCTAATTTCATAAATGATTGCAAAAGTGGTGAATAACAAAAACCAAGCAACAGAGCTTTCGTAAGGATTAATTGACAACAATTTATAAACAAAAACTTTGTAGTTCACTCTAAATAATTCAGTAGCATGATAAAAATATATATTGCTAAAACTTTATCTATGGCTTGAAGTCGAAATGCCTCCAACAGGATTTCTAGTAGATAATAGAGGTTCAAAAGAAGAACAGCAAAAATTGCAAATAATATAATACGCATACTAAGAAGTCGTGGGCTTTTCACATAGATTTAATAGATCACATAGATAAAATTACATCTCTCTAAACCGGAAGAAAAATGCTAATTTCATAAATGATTGCAAAAGTTGTCAATAACAAAAACCAAGCCAGTGCTATCGCAGGGATTAATTGACAACAATCTGTTAAATACCAGTATGTTACCTTTTAATTCCAAGCATTATAAACAGCAACCCTGTAATTCATTCTAATCAATTCAGGAGCTTATAAAATATTATTGCTAAAATTATCTATGCTTGAAGTCGAAATGCCTCCAACAGGATTTCTAAAGATAATTGGTTCAAAGAGAACAGCAAAAATTGCAAATAATATAATAAAAAAAGTCGTGGGTTTTTTTAATACACATAGATAAGAACTTGACATCTCTCTAAACCGGAAGAAAAATGCTAATTTCATAAATGATTGCAAAAGTTGTCAATAACAAAAGCCAAGTCAGTGTTATTGCAAGGATTAATTGACAACAATCTGCTAAATACCAGTATGTTACTTTTTATTTTAAAGCTTTATAAACAAAAACTTTGTCGTTCACTCTAAATAATTCAGTAGCCTTATAAAAATATATATTGCTAAAACTTTATCTATGGCTTGAAGTCGAAATGCCTCCAACAGGATTTCTAGTAGATAATAGAAGTTCAAAAGAAGAACAGAAAAATTGCATAATATATACACATAACAAGTCTGTTCTTTACATAGATTAATAGATCACTAATACAATTGGTCTCTTAAAGAAGAAAAACCTAATTTTATAAATGATTCCAAAAGTTGTCAACAAAGACAACAGTGCTATGGGGTAATTGGACCAACAATCTGAAATACCAGTATGTTACCTTTAATTCCAACTGTTATAAAAGAAAACTTTAGTTCAACTTAAATACATTTTATAAAAATATATATTGCTAAAATTTATCTATTTTTGAACGAAATGCCTCCAACAGAATTTCTTTAGATAATAGTTCAAAAGAAGAACAGAATTGCTTTTTCTACAAAGAAGTCGTCTTTCACATAGATTAATAGATCACATAGATACAATTACATCTCTCTCTCAAAAAAATGCTTTCATACTGATTGCAAAAGTTGTCAATAACAAAAACCAAGCAGTGCAACAAGCTAATTGCAACAAATTTTAAATCCATAGTTACCTTTTAATTTCAAGACTTATTAACAAAAACTTTGATTCATCTAAATACAGTACGGTTTTTGTATTGTTAAAACTTTATCTGTGGCTTGAAGTCGAAATGTGCCCAACAGGAGTTCTAGTAGATAAAAGAGGTTCAAATGAAGACCAGCAAAAATTGCAAATAATATAATACAGGTACTAAGAAGTCGTATGCTTTTCAGATCACATAGATACAATTACATCTCTCTAAACTGGAAGAAAAATGCTAATTTCATAAATGATTGCAAAAGTTGTCAATAACAAAAGCCAAGTCAGTGCTATTGCAAGGATTAATTGACAACAATCTGCTAAATACCAGTATGTTACCTTTCATTTTCAAGACTTATTAACAAAAACTTTGTAGTTCACTCTAAATAATTCAGAATCATGATAAAAATATATATTGCTAAAACTTTATTTATGGCTTGAAGTCGAAATGCCTCCAACAGGATTTCTAGTAGATAATAGAGGTTCAAAAGAAGAACAGCAAAAATTGCAAATAATATAATACGCATACTAAGAAGTCGTGTGCTTTTCACATAGATTTAATAGATCACATAGATACAATTACATCTCTCTAAACCGGAAGAAAAATGCTAATTTCATAAATGATTGCAAAAGTTGTCAATAACAAAAACCAAGCCAGTGCTATCGCAGGGATTAATTGACAACAATCTGCTAAATACCATTATGTTACCTTTTAATTTCAAGCATTATAAACAGCAACCCTGTAATTCATTCTAATCAATTCAGGAGCATGATAAACAGTAAGCGCAACTGAGCCGAAAATTATCCACCTAAGTGGAAAAATGAATTATGCATCTGTTTTCAATGAACACCGCTTAAAGTTTCTAATTAAATTGGCAACAAAACCTGGATTAGATCGTAAATTTTCAGTTTCAGTGTTTTAGAGGTGACATCAAAAAGCTCCGTGATTTTTGGTTTTTATGATACAGACTGGAGTAAGAATATTTTTGTAATGCTTTTAATCGCGCACTATTTCGATTTATCACTTGTTAATAGTTAAATTTCCAAGCAGATTATTTTTATTTACTAAATGTATCTGTTCATTATCGATCTAGAAAGCTTAGTTATCTCATTTCGATAAATGTCTTTAAATACTTAATCAGAAACATACAATAAAAAAAGGAATGTTCTTTCTTTCTTAAAAAAAATTTTCAGATAATTTTTCTAAAAATGCTGTTAATATCATAAGAAATAACTTTTATAATTTTACTTAGGGGATACCATGTATTAACTTTTTCATTAAACATTTTTGTTTTTTAAAGCACAATTAAAAAAAATAAATATATCATATACATACATCATATTGCTTCTTATAAACATAAATCTACTTAATATTATTAAATAAAAAAATAAAATATTTTTGAACCTGCCCCATTATGGGTAGTTGGACACTAAATAACAAATACAAAATACTGTTCAAATATTTTTATTAATGTTAAAAGAGAAATTAAAATTGTTCAAGTTAAATACATTTTTTTTTAACAAATCTTATATTTATGCCAGCAAATTCTTCTTTAAATTTAACAAAATGCACCTTTGTCCTATTGTTTCTTTAATGTTCAAATTAAAGAATAATCAGTTTTTTCTACAAAGGATTTGTCTTTTTTTTAAAAATTATGAATTTGTATTCTCAAAAGATATTTCATACTCTTAGTGTTTTCATTATCAACGTGACCTACAAATGCAACAATGCTTCTTTTACTTGCAAATTTTATTACATAGTCTCTCTACTTCAACTTTCCCTTCTCTGAGAAATTTATTCTTACAATACAGTTTTCTTCAGTTTTATTTAGATATTGCTAATTTTTCGATACATATGCTTTAAATATTTATTGTACTTGAACTCTGTGATAATAATTCCAATGGCATTAATAGCACTGATCTTTAAAAGTTAAACGTTCTTAAGTCATCAATCCACTTGTTTGTTTTTTAGAAGCAATTACTTTAAAACGTGCATAGTTATAAACAAATGCTAGCATTTATTTACCGAAAATTTACTTCTTTAAGAACCCATAGATGATTTGATAAGAATGTGTTTAATATTTGCCCTGCTGAAACTTGTAGATCTTGAAAGAGTGGTAGATCGGGTTTTTGAAGAGAAATAGATGTGGGTCTTTTCATGAACGCTGTACCAAATACACCAGCTTTTTCTTAATTCAATTTGGCAAATATATTTAATGCCTAGAGCAAACTGAAATGCAAATTCTAACTTCACTTATTTAATGCCCATAGTGAAGTTCAGAAGCCTGTAATAAATGACTAACATTATCTTTTCTTCCTCATTAAAAATTTGGCGACTTTTTATATTTGACTGGTATTTAAAGCCTTTTGTGGACTCAGATTTGCTTTTGAATTTAAGCATATGGCGGCTAAGGGTATTTTTGCTTACACAAAAGGTTCTTGCTGCTTCCCTTACAGACAACACACCAACCAGAAATGTTCTGCAACTGATTCAAGCATATTAGCATTTACAGCAGAATACTTTCTGTTTGTTCTTATTGTTCTCACCATTTTTTTCGAAAAAAGGTTAATAAATTAATATTTTGACATGTTAAATCATCCATTAAAAAATTAGGCACCAAAATATTAATTATTTTGCTTGAATTGGTATTTGTTTACACTTTTTCAAGTGTCCCAAGGTGCTCCATCTATATGTGTCCCAACCTGCCCCATTTTACATAGTATCTTTTGGTAACTATTATACAGTTAGGTTTAACAATACAGTTTATTTATTAGCATAGAAATAATAATAATAAATGAATTTTCTTTCATAACAATACACTTTTTTTAAGTATTTAATTTTTTTTCAAAAAAAAAAAAGTAATTTTTTGAAAAAAAATTTTTTTTAATGCACATTGATGTAATTTTGGGTTATTTAAAACAAAGAAAATGAAATTGTTCCTTGCCTATAAGCACTATCTTCATTAAAATTCTTTGAGAAGGGAAGAGTAATGCCATCTATCAATACACATGAGCGCTAATTCCAGGTTGCAAATTAAAGCCTGAAAATAAAAGTGTCCCAAGGTGGGCTATGTCCCAACGTGCCTCAGTCTCTCCTACTGGCCAAAAAACAAAGTAACAATGTTTTGAATGAATATAATTTATTATGAAATGTTAACAACTGTAAAAATATTTCGAGGTCTACTCCTCTATAAAGCATTAAATTCTGTGTTAATTTTACGTTATTTAATAGACATTTCAGGGTTGAAATGTTTAACGAATATCCACAATATCCCATACATACTACAGCAAATTTTTATATTTTAATAATTCCACAATTACTCATAAAGACGTCATGGGTGCGTCATCTTTCCATAATTGTTCATCTGTTTTCTGTAAACATTTTTCAAGGGTAAATTTTTAAAAATGCTGTATATAAGCTAAGAACTTAAATTTTTAAAAATGTTTATTGCACTGACCAAAAAACAAAATAACAGTGTTTTCAATTAATATAATTTATTATGAAATGTTAACAACTGTAAAAACATTTCGAGGTCTACTCCTCTATAAAGAATTAAATTCTGTGTTAATTTTACGTTATTTAATAGACATTTCAGGGTTGAAATGTTTTACGAACCTCTACAATATCCCATACATACCTCCGCAAATTTTTATATTTTATTAATTCTACAACTACTCATAAAGGCGTCATGGGTCACCCCATCTTTCCATAATTGTTCATCTGTTTTTTGCAAACATTTTTCAAGGGTATTTAAAAAAAAATGTTGTTTTTATATATAAGTTAAGAACTTAAATTTTTTTAAATATTTATTGCACTGGCTAAAAAACGAAATAACAGTTTTTTGAATTAATATAATTTATTATGAAATGTTAACAACTGTAAAAATATTTCGACGTCTACTCCTCTATAAAGCATTAAATTCTGTGTTAATTTTATATTATTTAATAGACAATTCAGGGTTGAAATGTTTTACGAACATCCACAATATCCCATACATACGTTACCAAATATTTATATTTTAATAATTCCACAAATACCCATAAATGTGTCATACGTCAGCCATCTTTCCATCATTGAATATATGTTTTCTACGAACACTATTTATTTTTTTCAGACATAAATTTTTAATGTACTATTTTGTTTTAAAATATAAGCAAAGAAATATAAAATTTTAACAACTGTAAAAACATTCCAGATATGTTCATCTATTAAACATTAAACTCTGTAAACTTTACGTTTTTTAGTAGACATTTTGGGGTTGAAATATTTTACGAATATCCATAATAATCCATGCAAACCTCAGAAACTATTTGTATTTTAATAATTCCACAAATACTCGCAAATGTGTCATACGTCAGCCATCTTTCCATAATTGAATATATGTTTTCTATCAACACCATTTATTTTTTTAGACATAATTTTTTAAATGTACTATTTTATTTTAAAATATAAGCAAAGAAATATAAAATTTTAACTGTAAAAATATTCCAGATCGTTTCATCTATTAAGCATTAAACTCTGTAAACTTTACGTTTTTTAGTAGACATTTTGGGGTTGAAATATTTTACAAATATCCATAATAATCCATGCAAACGTCAGTAACTATATGTATTTTAATAATTCCACAAATACTCATAAATGTGTCATACGTCAGCCATCTTTTCATAATTGAATATGTTTTCTACGAACTCCATTTATTTTTTCAGACATAGTTTTTTAAATGTACTATTTTGTTTTAAAATATAAGCAAAGAAATATAAAATTTTAACTGTAAAAATATTCCAGATCGTTTCATCTATTAAGTGTTAAACTCTGTAAACTTTACGTTTTTTAGTAGATATTTTGGGGTTTAAATATTTTACGAATACCCATAATAAACCATACAAACCTCAGCAACTATTTATATTTCAATAATTCATAACTGTTCATAAATGCGTTGTTCGTCCATGAAATTTCCATACGAATTTGTATACGTTAAAATTAGATTTTTCATTGCATAGTTTGTAGATTAAAATCGTTAATTATTAATGATGAGCTATAATCAGATATTAATGAGCATGATTAAAGTATATGGTCAACTAAACATTATAAAAGTTCAGAATATAAAGTTTCAACATTCGAGGGAAATTGTTTTTAGTTATGTCTTACAGCGTTATTATACGTTATACTGAAATATGTAGTTATATAGAGTGCAGATTCCCATTAAATGGGGAGGTAGGCTACCAAAAGATAGTTCTAAGTTAATTCTATGAACAAAATAGAAAGATTTTATACTAATCTTAAATATAAGATTTCAACGTTTTACGTTTAATAAGGCAATTTGTCGCAACGTCACGAACTACTATAATGCCCTTCCCATTCATTTTCATGTTTACAACAGCCAATAGACAAACAATAAACTGCCCTTCCGTTTGAAACTAAAGCCAGAATTGTCATAAGTTGAGAATTTGCCGTACTGCGTGAAATCGCCTTATTTGTTTCGAGTTATGTCTCATAGCATTAATAACGTTATATTTAAGTTTTTTTCATTACGTAGGGTGCAGATTGAAATATTGAATTTTTTCCCTTATTTCAATACTAATTTCCCCATGTAGGTTTAAAAAAAAACATCATTTGATGCTTATTTTCTTTAATTTTTTTTTCTGTTTTATTACAAGATATATGTAACATTTTTCGAGACAAAATGTTTAAAAATTATATTAACACATTGTGTGCGGGTACACTTCGCAGCGTAATTGTACCGGGAGCGGGCGTTTTGCGCGTCAATTTAGTTATTTAGTTAAATCTCAATAGATCGAAAATTATTAATTTTTTAAACAACTTTTCGTATTTTATATTGAAATATATAAACAATTATATAAATAGACAAATAAATAAATATATATATATATATATATATATATGTAAGGAAAATTCTCAGGGGTTTTCAAAACTTGAATCAAAGGTAAAAATTCCCGCGTCATTTTCCAATCCCCTTTTTAACCCCTAACCTAAATTGATCACTTGGGCTACAGGTTACGCCCTCAGAGAAGGGGCCTGGCCAATTATAAACCTACATGGCCCTAGCGGACAATTTAGGAAATTTCCAAATAAAAAGGAGATACACGCTAACGGAGACAGTGAGCTCAATGGCCGAATGGTCAAAACACGAAATCCAAGCCCGCAGATTGTGGGTTCGATGCTCGGCATGGCGGTTGATCCAAAGTATGGATCCCCCCCCCCACTTTCGCTCGCTCTCTCAAATTCCCCTGCAGCATCGATTGCTAAGGCCACACTTTGGTGGATCCCACTTTCTAAGATTGCCATTGGTCTGTTAGTCCAATAAATTCTATTGGTCTAGAATTGCTTTCTTGAATCCGGTCAGCACTTTCCTTGCTCTGCTTGAAAGTCTAACCTAAAACCTCATTTTTTCTTCGGGGATAAAAAAAAAATTTAAATAAAAATAAAAATGTTCTTTAACTTTTATGTCAGCTTAAAATGCAATTAAGCTTTTTTCGCTTTTCTGACTCTTGGTCTGAATTAGACTGTTTCTCCGAACTTACTATTATTTTATTATTCGTGTTATGTTTCCAGCCCAAACTCAAGCAACCATTGCCCTTTCTTCTTATTCTCTTCTCCCAGCCATAGCCAATACAATTCAATAGTGTTTGCCCAAATTCATATGTATCACAGAACTAGAGGGCTAGGCCCAGGAAGTTCTGTGCTGATCCATCCTGTGATCCTGTGCGGAGACAGATATTTTCCCACAGATGTTGACCCAGGTGTTACTTGTCTTGTACATAGAACTTCATGCTAGCTGACCCTTCAGTTTGTCCCTATGATGAAGTGGGAACCCGTCCTTCAAAGTTGTCTTAATAAAGGTCTTTAGCTGAAACGGTATCATTTTTATGGCCACGACTGCAACCCCCCATCGAGAAGTCAGTCTCATTACATATATATATATATATATATATATATATATAAATATATATATAAATACAAATATATATGTAATATATAAATATACATATATATATCATTTTCGCAAGGATAAATAAAAAGTTAATTTTAAGTCTAAATTGATTTTTTTAATCAACCTTCCCTTTCTGTGGTTCCGCATCGACTGATGTAAAAACTAGTTTTTATTTGTCTCAATTTTTCCAGAATCTATGTAGTAGACAAGAACATTCGGCATGTAAGATATGAGAAATATCCGTAAAACTAGAATTAAATCTGTTATGAATGAATGCAAATTAAACGCCACTGAAGTATCCTCCAATACATTGCCAGAAAACTGGATCAAAGGCTTTCGTAAGAAATTTAGTGCCACAAACATGATTCTGAAATCACGCATAGAACTTTTATGAGCACTGCTATTTCCTAAACCTCCATGGCAGTCAAAACACCTGCACAAACAGATGCGCATACCAAACACAAGGCTTTTCTTTAAACAGCTAAAAATTTTATTTACGCATTGTAAAAATAAGTATAAGATTACAGATTCAAAACCCATTCCATAGGCTGTGTTAATATAATTACATACATATCGACTCTTTTCTAGAGTGTATACCGGGTGGACATAATTAAACTGACAGTGTTCACAGTGTTCTGTAGCGCAATCTATTTGAGAGAATGACGCCACATTTTGTAGGAAGATTAAACAAGACGGGGGACGAAAGATTAAGCAAAAAAAACAAATTAGTTCCAAAAGTCACCACTAGGGGGATATTTGGCGCTGTGTAATAGAAAATAGAGTGTTAACAAATGCAAATCAATACAGAAATTAATTTCTTAATCGTACCAATGGATGTAATGTGAAATTTGAATAAAGAACCTCTTCTTTTGCTCAGCGTACGTGATATTTCAGATCACGAGACTTTATCGGTGTTTATGCAGATTTACGATTTTTTAAAAGTGTTGCCATATTGCACTTGAACTAAATCAGAAAATGGGCATAATAAAAGGTAATTTTATTCCGTATTAATTTGCATTTGTTAACACTCTATTTTCTATAACACAGCTCCAAATATTCCCCTAGCGGTGACTTTTGGAACTGATTTTTTTTTTCGTGGAATCTTTCGTCCCCTTCTTGTTTAATCTTCCTACAAAATGATGGGTCATTCTCGCAAATAGTTCGCGCTACAGAACACTGTGAGCACTGTCAGTTTAATTATGGCCACCCGGTATTTAAAAATTAGAACATTTTCGCAGAAGTCTTTCATGGGGTGGGAAAATTTTTCCTTTACAACAATGGAAAAAAATTTTTCACAACTTTAGGTTTATATGTTTAGCTCTTGATGCTTCATTATCAACAACTTTTGATATAAATTAAAAGTTTATGTTAGTGAACTTGTTTCAATCATGTTTAAACTTACAATTAGAAGATGTAGCTACAATCGTGATAGATTATTCCCTACGGCGTTGCTGGGGAAATATTGTTTCCATTTAGTTGTGACTAATGTTCCTAATTCTACTTAAAATTATGCTTTTTTTTGATCCAATGTACTTATTTCATGTGACCTCCACACTATGGCCAATTGTTGCCCACTCCTCCAGTACTGGTCCTGATGACGACCTTGGACGATGTTTCACGGGTTGCATCCACACACTGGGCTACTAAATGAGCAGAGCGAGTGGATGCGTCGATACAGTCGATTGCGCACTTTGGTTGTGCAGACTGGCTGTCTTTGATCTTTGGAAGGCCCCTCCACACTATGGTCCACTGCAAGTCATTACCACTGTCTGGAGAGAGCATGGCTTAACGTGGTCGATGGTGGCAGATGATAAAATAGCCTTGGAGGACGATGGCTTCGGATGTGGTTTTTCTCCAAAGATCAAAGGTATCCAGAAGCGAAACTAAAGTGCGCAGTAGACCCTATGGACTAATTCACGCGTTTGGCTCATTTAGTGGACCAGCGTGTGGATGCAACCCGTGAACCATCGTCCAAGGTCACTATCAGGATGTGGTGAACAATTGGCCACAGTGTGGAGGTTACAGAAGAAAAACCGCTCCCGAAGCCATCCTCCGCCAAGGCCATTTTATCGTCTGCCATTCCCCCTCCAGACGGTGGTAATGGCTTGCAGTGGACCATAGTGTGGAGGGACCTTTACAGGTGTCACCAGCTGTGTTTGATCAACACCTGCTGCTGTTTTAATGTATATTGCCTGTGAGTCGACGTAGTGACGTCACAGCGCGGGAACTACAAATCATTTTACCGTCTGCCATTGTCAACTTCGTTATGCCATGCCCTCTCCATACAGTGGTGATGGCTTGTAGTGGATCATAGTGTGTAGGGGCCTTTAAACTTACAACCATGACTGCTTATTCGGTCTTAGCATTTACTTCGTAGTTATACTAGAAGTTATCCTTTTACCCGATAGTTGAGTTCGACGTCAAAACATTGGGGTAAATATCTTTGTAAAACGAGTGCTAAATTTACAGAACAAGAACACACAAAACGAACTCTGCAGCACCAGAATTATAATCCGAAAATTGTTATTTGCGAAAGTACTAAAATGCTATAAATACAATTTTATTAATAGCATAAGTAACGGCAAGGAAATTATTAAATATTGTGTCTCTACATATAAATAGAAGTTAACGACCAATTTTGTTTGCATACGTATAAAAAATACAAAATTAAATTTAAATTTTGAAACTGTTACAAATCCTACTTAAAAAGATTATTCTTTCCATAAAATGTAAAGCAATCTTATACTCGGAATTATTTGAAAAACTAATCTTTTCTAATACAAATTTTATTTAACTTTACAGAATAAAGTAGAAGAGTTTAGTTTAAATGGTTTTTATTACATCAGCATAGAAAATTTAAATTTCACCATTTTTTAATATATCAGAATTCGTAGTTAAGAGATCCTAGGAGATGTAAGCCAAATTCAGGATATTTACATTCCCTTTAAGTAGATTTCAGTCAAATTTAGAGTAAAAATACTTAAAGACAATATTACTGGTGCTTCTCTAAAATTCGCGATACATTTCTGTTGTAATTGCAAAACTGAAAGTTTAAAATGAATTTCTTTTGCAAAAAATCCACAAAGAAACCAAATTTCCAACGTATGTATCCAGAATATATGAACGTTGACACTCACTTTGAAAACTTAAAATCAAAAATAGATCGGGAGTTATTAGTTTTTACATTTAGCTTTTCTACTGTTGTCTTGTAAGGTAAATTTGCCAAGTCACGTATATGCTATGAAATTTCGAAAGAATGTACAGCTAATTCACAACTCGGCATGACATAGGCACATCTACCGTATGATAACCAGAGTTTAAAACTCCCAAGCAGTGACTAGACAAGATACAAGTTCTTTTAGTCATCAGAGAAAAAGGAAAATTTGAATTCTGGCAGTTGCCAAACAGAAAATGGTAAATGAACTCTGCAAATAGAACGATTTCATACAACGGTATGAATGGCTTTAACACTAGATTTACGGACCGAGCCAATTTGACTCATTAAAAATTTGATCACTATATATATATATATATATATATATATATATATATATATATATATATAAAATTTTAATATCATTTTTCAAAAACATACGTTGGTTTTAGTTAAGTAATAAAATATGTGTAAACTTTCATTCCTCTTCCCCGCAGACCCCTTCATTTTGCATTATCAAATGTGGTATACCTATTTTCACGGTTGTGAGCCAATTTGACTCATAGAATGTATATGAAAATAAATAAATATAGTAATAAATGTAGTATAAAGTAAATATAAAGTATAGTATAAAGTAAATATAGAGAAGAAGTCGGGAACACTTCCATTCCAATGACAGAAATTCGTGCTACTGACGCACGGAAGAATTGTCAAGTTCAACAATCGTGCAAAAGAAACAGATGTAGAAACCATTGTGCTAAATATAATAGAAATGTTTGCGAAAAATGTGTTTCAAAAACAGATTTTATATCAGGGCTTCGAACCGTAATGTTTTTTGTTCCGGTTTTAGTTCCGGTACAACTAAAAAATTAATATCGGTTCAGTTCCGGTTTTCGCTCCGCCAAAAATAACGGTTTTTGGTTCAGTTCCGGTTTTCGCTCCGCCAAAAATAACTGTTTTCGTTTCAGTTCCAAATGAATAATTTCATTTTATGTATATTCTTATTTGTACTAAAAATATAATTCTATCATAAACAAAAAATGTAATTCCATCAAAATTTAGAAGATTTTATTCTTTTTTAATTGGTACACTATGTGAATTGATACAAACAGCAGGTACGATAAGAGCGGCGAGCATTGGCATTGTTATCCATTATCAAAATCGCATTTGACAACTAGGTTCATGATTACCCACATTCGTCGTTTGACTCTCACATCGTGCACTTGGCCTTGCAATAATTATGTAAAAAATATATTATTTATTTAACATATGAAAATTGCCTCTAATTATTAATATATCTTCTAACGTGGTTTCACTGAGATTACTTCTGTTGTCTCGGAGAATAAATTTCAAACCTGAAAACGCTCTTTCAACAAATATCAAAATAGGAAATCGAGAAGCAGTATACATGTAATGATAATTATAAAGTTGACGTTAAATTAGAAAATATTGATAAGTTGGTAACAGTAACAAAATGACTGAAAGATATATCGAACCGAAATAAACCGATATTTTTTTCGGTTCAGTTCCGGTTTTCGTTCCGACCAAAATAACGGTTTTTTCCGGTTTTCGGTTCAGTTCCAGTTCGAAGCCCTGTTTTATATATAAAAAATGTTTTCCATGAATATTTTGATAATAAACATTTCATTTAAAATAATTTGGAACTATTTTCTTTGCAAAAAACTTCAATTTTCTTGTATGAGTCAAATTGGCTCACTTCAGTAAAAATAGGTATATGATCAACATCCGTAAATCTTGTGTTAATGTTCTGTATTAAATAGAAATAATGGGACTACTAAAAAAATGGGTTTTCCCTTCCATTTTTGGCGACTTTTTAATGGCGCCAACCGCGCCAACCCCTTCGCTTGGAGTTACCGGGAAAACTGACGTTTTGAGCGGGAGCGTATTTTCGGCGTGAATGAAATACCTGACTTACGTTATTTTATGGTGAACTAAAAAATATAGTAATGATGGAATTAATCCCAGAAAGGGGTACAGTTGCGTAAAATTATACTTATATTAATACAAATTTTGTTTATTCACATTGTTTTTGTAAATATTAATTGGTTGTTAATTTTAAAACATTAAAAATTCATTATTTTTTTTAATATTAAAATATTTTCTGATTTTATACACACAAAACAATTAAAAATTTTATTTTAAATGATAAACCAGAAATAAATAAATAAAAAACATCCGCAGAGATTTATTTTAAATTTTCAAAGAACGTGAAACAACAGTAATGAGTAATCAATAATTGAATTAGATAATTGCTTACCTTTTTTATTTATCCTTTTTAATTTGATATGCAGGATATGTAGAAATCGAAATAATGAATCGAAACAGAAGTCTATTGTCGACTAAAACTGTCTTTAATGATGAAACACATCACGATGAATTGAAGGTACACAAAATGAATTTAGAATTGTGAATTAGGCTTTAAATACATATTTATCGCTGAATGCGAATGGAATACAGGCAAAAATGAATAGAATTACACACACACCGAATAAAAGCTAACAGCCATTTTTTCTTAGCCTTGAATACTAAAAACAAAATAAACACGTTACATGGTGATGCCATCTGTTAAAATAGAAAAACTGTTAGAACAGAAATTATATAAAATAAAAAGAAAACAACTGTTTTGAATTAGTAAATATAATTATTTAGAATTTAATAGAAGGTCTTATGAAGACTAAACATTAATTTTCTAAGCATTCATTTTCATGCTTACGATAGTCAACAGGCAACCAATAAGCCACCCTTCCGTTTGAAATTAAAGCCAGAATCGTCGAGTTGAGATGTGCGCTGAAGGGTAAAGTCGGCATATACACAGCACATTAACAAGTTAACAAGTTAAAATTCTTAATTTGTATCGGTATACACCGGTTTATTTATACCGGGAAAAGATTTTTTTTCTTTATAAGCCAGAAATCAGGTATAATATTTAAAACAACTTTTCACCACGTGAAATGGTTCTTTCAGTTTAGTAACGCTTATTCTTAATATTAGACGCAGATGTTATCCAAAATGCTCAGAACTTAGAACTGTGAACACTTCTGCAAATACACCTTAACCCCTCTCCTGTTTATATTCTATTTACTTTTCTATCGCTCTCTGTTTTTAATTATGGGGATTTTTCAGCTGTAAGCAAGGAGTAGTTATATCTGAAACAAGACCAAACTAACACCATGATTAGCCATGGTTAACACAGTTAAACGCCGATAAAGTAATCATGAAAAAAAAATAATTTTACTATTTTGAATATAGACTTTCAATATGTTTGCAAGGTGGAATCAAAGACTATAGACACAGGAAGAAGGTAAAACGCTAATTATGGGGATTTTTCAGCTGTTAGCAAGGAGTAGTTATAAATGAAACAGAACCAAACTAACAACATGGTTAACCATGGTTAACACAGTTAAAAGCCGATAAAGTAATCATCAGGAAAAACAATTTTACTATTTGCAATACAGACTTTCAATATATTTGCAAGGTGGAATCAAAGAATATAGACACAGGAAGAAGGAAAGACGCCAATCATGGGGATTTTTCAGCTATTAGCAAGGAGTAGTTATAAATTAAACAGAACCAAAATAACACCATGGTTAACACAGTTAAACGCCAATAAAGTAATCATGAAAAAAATGTTTTTTACTATTTTCAATACAGACTTTCAATATGTTTGCAAGGTGGAATCAAAGAATATAGACAGAGGAAGAAGGAAAGACGCCAATTACAGGGATTTTTCAGCTGTAAGCAAGGAGTAGTTATATATGAATCAAGACCAAACTAACACCATGGTTAACCATGGTTAACACAGTTAAACGCCGATAAAGTAATCATCAGAAAAAACAACTCTTCTGATTTACTATTTTCAATAGAGACTTTCAATATGTTTGCAAGGTGGAATCAAAGAATATAGACACAGGAAGAAGGAAAGACGCCATAGAAATAATGTAAACACGTGAGCGAAAGAATTGATCTCTAAGAGCCTTCACAAAGAAACTACTTTACAGGCTTCTGCTCAGATTCAGTTTTTTCATTCCCCTTTTACGTTGTAATTTGATTTATTTTTCATCAGATTTTTCAAAAACGCAATATATGGTTAATCCTCAAAAATAAGCCTACCGTGTAGAAGTTTCGGAGGGATTTCGCATTTCTGACCTTTTGATTTGATTTAATTCATTTTGAGTCAAATGTGACACATGTTTTGTGAGATATCCTGTGCCTGTTCTAGTGTAATCAAATCTTTCAAAAACGCAATATATGGTTCTTCCCTCAAAATAAGCAAATGGTATGGAAGTTTCGGAGGGATTTCGCATTTCTGACCTTTTGATTTGATTTAATTCATTTTGAGTCAGATGTGACACATGTTTTATGGGATATCCTGTGCTTGATCTAGTGTAATCAAATCTTTCAAAAACGCAATATATGGTTCTTCCCCCAAAATAAGCAAATGGTATGGAAGTTTCGGAGGGATTTCGCATTTCTGA
>CM063497.1:41030215-41035215 GCA_032207245.1 Pardosa pseudoannulata
TATTACAAACATTCAGAAAGAAAATAACCAGTATCTTACAAAGAAAAAAAGGCGGGCTTTAAATAATAGGTGTATATTAAGGCATTATAAGTGTTTACATACAGTTTTTCTAATATTTTAAGTTGTTTTTTCATTTTTCTCAGAATTGATTTTTTCGGGATTTTGCTTACCGCAAAACATGGTAACTCAAAAATATTTAGCCCGAATTCTTAGATATTTTAAGTGTGTATTATATAACTATATATTCAGGGAATAGACTACAATTGGGGTTCCAGATTAATTACTTTGGTATTTAGAGCCGTTTAATTCTTGACTTGCATGAAAATTTTCAGAAATTTTCAATGTTATTGTAAACAAGTTCCTATAACTTCACAAGTATATTTTTGATCCCCATGATTGTAGTCTATTCCCTGAAATATATAATTAGAAACATTATCCAATGTACAAAACAGTGATTACATGATTTAATTTGGAGTTATCGCGTTTTGCGCAATGCCTAATTTTAGGGCAAATTTCACCCTATTTTTCTCTATAAAATATAAAAATATTATTCAAAAACAATATAACCTGTATTTTTCCTGGTTTTAAGTTGTATTTCATCATAAAATTAACATTAGAAATAAAAATTTCAAATATTTCAAAAATTCACCTCCGAAGGTGTACAGATGCCTTAAAATATAATAATATATTGAATTAAATCTATAATATATATTGCATATTTCATCTTTGACAATGATCCTAGATTTTGTTTAATTTGAGGGGTCTAAACTGCTAGAAAAAACAAAAACTTTTCAGGGAAAAATAGTTATCTCTATAACAAATACGATAAAATCTAAATTAAACAAAGTTAATAAGAATGTATGATGAAAAAAATAAGAATATTGAAGTATTACCTGTGATAAAATTAATTGAAAAATGGACAAGAAAAATTGGGAAAAAAATATGAATAACAAGTGCAAATAAATAAACATTGGGATAATATATATAATTAATTCTGCTACTTATCATATATAACTTACAAATTAACTAAAAAAAAATATCTTCTGAATGCTTTAATAACACATTGCTGCTTACAAATATAGAGCAATAATTTAATATATTTTATTAAAAAGAAAAAATTTCAAATGAACTATTTCAAAGCCAACTTTTAGTATAAAATAATCGCCATTCAAAGCTAGTTTTTTTTATGTTAGAAAAATTTTATAATATGAAAAAAAATTATTTTAAGATTTCAAAGTTTCCTTTAATTTAGACAAAAATTTCTTCTACATAATTTAAAATTGATTTTTAAATTTTTCAATTTTAAAAAGTTATTAACATTTTAAATTTATTTTAATCATACAATTAATTATATATCCTGTCCTCTTACATAACAAAAAACCTGAATAGTTTTCAAATCCCCAAAAAAGCATCTAAAACCCATTAAAGTATAGTAAAAACCCTGATAAAACCCGAAAAAAGCCCAGAAACCCTGAAAAAACCCGAAAAAAGCCCAAAAACCCTGAAAAAACCCACTGGGTTGGTTTTTTTCTGAAAAAACCCGGGTTTTTGCCAATCCTGAATCAAACATAGTTTACTAGCATATGATAAAGGCAAGTTACGTTTGTTAAAAATCATAATACAAATAACACCAGCAAAAAAAAAAAAAAAAAAAAATATAAAAAAAAAATAAATAAATAAATAAAATAACACCAAGATACAAAAAAAATGTTTTACTTATTTTTTTATACAATCTGTTTTACATGTAATTTATGTTGAATTGAAAAAACGGTTACAAGTAACAAGTTTTGTAGTTGTCTCTAAATTTAAACGATCTCGTAATTTATTTTGGGTTACTCCAAACTTTGAAAATAATTCATTAGATGAGTTCATTAGAAAGTTCATTAGATGAAACATAAATTATGTAATTACTCTTCCATGCGTCTAGATCATTCATCTTTTTTTTTTTTTGTTTACAATTCAGAACATCCAATTTACATTTTTCAAAATCTCTCCTTCAAAGATAAAAGCAAAATAGTTTACTCTCAAAATACGCATGCTTTCTGCTACACGATGACAAAAATTACTCTTAAAATTAATTTTCTAAAAATTACTTTTTATATACATGCTTCCCCTAATAAGTTTTTAAAAAATTGGATGGAATCGAAACATAAAACACTAAAATTATTTTTAAATATATCGGATTATTTATCCTGTTATACATATACATGAATAATTTACCTTTTTACAAAATTTCTTCTCAAAAGGTAAAGAAAAATTAATTACCTTAAAAACGGATGATTTTTGCTACTAGCATTCATCTATGGTCTTTGGCAATAAATTTTGAGTGTAAAAATTGCAGAAATAAAAAGAGATTCCATCCAAAAATTACCTTGAAAACGTAGGATTTTTGCTACTAACATCCATCTATATTCTTTGGCAATAAATTCTGAGTGTAAAAACTGCAGAACTGCAAATATTAACCATTGTGTTCAATTTCTAACAATAAATTTTTCTATTCAAACTTCCATTAAGAACATAAAATAAATTGAATGAAATCGAAACATAAACTCCATAATTAATTTTCCACGCTCTCGATCATTCATCCGTTTTTTTTTTCTTTTATTTTTATAAGATCTAAACGGGAGAACAATCAATCTACATTTTTCAAAATTTGTTCTCCTAAAATAAAAATGAAGTAACTTATCCTAAAAACTCAAGCTTTTCGTTAATAACTTCCCTCTTTTTTCATTTAGAAATAAATTTTGAGCTTAAAAATTGCACGCTTACGAAACTTACTCTTAAAACAAGTTTGCAAACTAACTTTTTGTTTATAAACTTCTATTGAAAACAAATAAAATTGATTGAAAACAATAAAAAAAACGCTAAAATTATTGATACATGCGCTAGGTCAGTTAATCTATTTTGCATCTGCAAAAAGTAATACCCTATTTACCTTTTCCCAAAATTACTCCTCCTAAAATACAGTAAAATAAATCACTTAAATAGGCATGCGTTGCGCTGCTAACTTTCATACATTTTCTTTGGCTATAAAATTTGCGCGTAAATCTAAAGAGTATAAATGTTATCCTTTGAAAGGATTTTTTAATAATAAATTTTCCTATACCAGCTTACACTAGAGGCATAAAATAATGGATGAAATCGAAACATAAATTATGTAATTATGTTACAATACAGAACATCCAATTTACATTTCTCACAATCTCTCCTTCAAAGATAAAAGCAAAATAGTTTACTCTCAAAATACGCATGCTTTCTGCTACACGATGACAAAAATTACTCTTAAAATTAATTTTCTAAAAATAACTTTTTATATACATGCTTACACTAATAAACTAAAAAAAAAATGGATGAAATCGAAACATAAAACACCAAAATTATTTTTAAATGTATCGGATCATTTATCCTGTTTTACATCTACATAAATAATTTACCTTTTTACAAAATTTCTTCTCAAAAAGTAAGAAAAAATTATTTACCTTAAAAACGCATGATTTTTGCTACTAGCATCCATCTATATTCTTTGGCAATAAATTTTGCGTGTAAAAATTGTAGAATTGCAAATATTAACCATTGGGTTGAATTTCTAACAATAATTTTTTTTATGCAAACTTCCTTTAAGAACATAAAATAAATTGGATAAAATAGAAACATTAACTTCCAAAATTAAATTAGTTTTCCCCGCTCTCGATCATTTATCTTCTTTTTTTTTTCTTTTTTTTTTAGGGAAAACACATCTAAATGGGCAGTTATAACAACCACCTTACATGTTCAAAAATTGTACTCCGAAAATAAAAATAAAGTAACTAACCTTAAAAACTCAAGCTTTTCGTTAATAATTTCCATCTTTTTCAATTTAGAAATAAATTTTGAGAGTAAAAATTGCAGGCTTACAAAAAGTACTCTTAAAACAAGTTTGTTTGCAAACTAACTTTATGTTTACAAACCTTTATTGAGAACAAATATAACTGAATCAAATCGAAACAAAAAAAGCGAAAATTATTGATATATGCGCTAGATCCGTTATCTTGTTTTGCATCTACATGGAGTAACACCCTATTTACCTTTTTGCAAAATCGCTCTTCGTAAAATACAGTAAAATAAATCACCTAAATACAGTAAAATAAATTACTTAAAAAGGCATGCGTTCCGCTGCTAACTTTCATACATTTTCTTACGAAACATAAATGGCTATAAAATTTGAACTTAAATCCAACGATTATAAATATTATTCTTTGAAAGGATTTTTTAATAAATATCTAGATCATTCATCCTTTTTTTTTTTTTTTTTTTTTTTTACAATACAGAACATCCAATTTACATTTTTCAAAATCTCTCCTTCAAAGATAAAAGCAAAATAGTTCACTCGCAAAAAACGCATGCTTTCTGCTACACTTGACAAAAATTATTCTTTAAAATTAATTTTAAGATAACTTTTTATGTATAAACTACCGCTAAAAATATTTAAAATAATTGGATGGAATCGGAACATATAGCACTAAAATTATTTTTTACATGCACCGGACTGTTTATCCTGTTTTACATATACATGGAGTAGCATTTACCTTTTTCCAAAATTCCACCTCGAATACTACCGAAAAATAAATTACCTTTATTCCACTTCTAACTTCCATTTATTTTCTCCAGCCATATATTTTGCGGAATACAAATATTCTCCATTACATTGAATTACTCATAGTAAATTTTACCATGAAAAATTACATCAATAACAACATATAATCGGAACATAAACACCAAAATTAGTCTTCCACGCGGTGAATCATTCATCTTATTTTTTACATCTACATGAGAACAACCTATTGACATATTACAAAATTTCTCCTCCGCAAATAAAGCAAACTAACTTACCCTAAAAATGCATGCTTTCCGTATCCCGACGCATTGTAATTCAGATTCTCCAAACAACAGCCCGAAAACGGCAGAACAAAAAAATTGCGTCACCACGATCCAAACAGATCTCCAACTTTGACCAGAACTCT
>CM063497.1:41040215-41050215 GCA_032207245.1 Pardosa pseudoannulata
TCGAGCAGGTATGTTTTTAATAGATACTTCTACCCATATGGTTAAATAAAAATAAAGTTAACCTAATATAAGGTAGATAAGCCATACCTTATATTACCTGCACCTTATATGATCGGTAAATCTTTTGAGGTAAAGGCTATATCGTTAAAAATTTTTATTCTGTGGGACACGTTGCAAACTCGAGCAAGTACGTTTTTAATATATACTTCTACCCATATGGATAAATAAAAATAAGGTAGAAAAGCCATGTCTTATATTACCTGCACCTTATATGATCGGTAAATATTTTTGGGTAAAAGCCATATCATTAAAAATATTAATATTTTTACTTATTTGTCTAAATAAAAATAAAGTTACCCAAATATAAGGTAGATAAGCCATACCTTATATTACCTGCACCTTTTATGATCAGTAAATCTTTCAGGACAAGGTCATATCGTTAAAAATATTTTATTCGGTGGGACATGTTGCAAACTCGAGCAGGTATGTTTTTAATAGATACTTCTACCTGTATGGCTAAATAAAAATAAAGTCACCCTAATAGATGAGCCATAAATTACCTGCACCTTATATGATCGGTAAATCTTATCAAGACAAGGCGATATCGCCAAAACAATTTTATTGTGTGGGACACGTTGCAAACTCGAGATACTTCTACCTATATGGATAAATAAAAATAAGGTAGAAAAGCCATGTCTTATATTACCTGCACCTTATATGATCGGTAAATATTTTTGGGTAAAGGCTATATCGTTAAAAATATTTTACTGTGTGGGGACATGTTGCAAACTCGAGCAGGTATGCTTTTAATAGATACTTCTACTTATATGTCTATATAAAAATAAAGTTACCCTAATATAAGCTAGATAAGCTATACCTTATATCACCTGCACCTTATATGATTGGTAAATCTTTCCAGAACAAGATGATATCGTTAAAAAAAATTTTATTCGTTGGGACACATTGCAAACTCGAACAGGTATGTTTTTAATAGATACTTCTACCTGTATGGCTAAATAAAAAATAAAGTTACCCTAATAGAAGAGCCATATATTACGTGCACCTTATCGGTAAATCTTTTCAGGACACGACCATATCATTAAAAATTTTATTCTTGGGGTACGTTGCAAACTCGAGCAATACTTCTACTCATATGGCTAAATAAAAATAAAGTAGAAAAGCCATATCTTATATTACCTGCACCTAATATGATCGATAAATCTTTCCAGGACAAGGTGATATATTTAAAAAAATTTTATTCGGTGGGACACGTTGCAAACTCAAGCAGGTATGTTTTTAATAGATTCTTCTACATATATGGCTAAATAAAAATAAAGTTACTCTAATATAAGGTAGATAAGCCATACCTTATATTACCTGCACCTTGTATGATCGGTAAATCCTTTTAGGTAAAGGCAATAGAATTACCTAAAAATATTTTATTCTGTGGGATACGTTGCAAACTGGAGCAAGTACGTTTCTAATATACACTTCTACAGCTATGGCTATATAAAAATAAAGTTACCCTAATATAAGGTAGATAAGCCATACCTTATATTACCTGCACCTTATATGATCGGTAAATCTTTTCAGGGCACGATCATATCATTAAAAAATTTTATTCGGTGGGACACGTTGCAAACTCGAGCAAGTATGTTTTTAATAGATACTTCTACCCATATGGCTAAATAAAAATAAAGTTACTCTAATATAAGGTAGATAAGCCATACCCTATATTACCTGCACCTTATATGATCGGTAAATCTTTTAAGGACAAGGCGATATCGCCAAAAAATTTTATTCTGTGGAACACGTTCCAAACTGGAGATACTTCTACCCATATGGCTAAATAAAAATAAGGAAAAAAAGCTATATCTTGTATTAGCTGCACCTTATATGATCGGTAAATATTTTTAGGTAAAGCCCATATCGTTAAAAATATTTTATTGTGTGGGACATGTTTCAAACTCGAGCAGGTATGCTTTTAATAGATACTTCTACTTATATGTCTAAATAAAAATAAAGTTACCTTAATATAAGGTAGATAAACCATAACTTATATAACGTGCACCTAATATGATAGGTAAATCTTTTCAGAACAAGACCATATGGTTAAAAAAAATTTATTCGATGGGACACGTTGAAACTCGAGCAGGTATGTTTTTAATACATATGTCTACCCATATGGCTAAATAAAAAAAACAAAGTTACACTAATAAGGTAGATAGCCATACCATATATTACCTGCACCTTGTATGATCGGTAAATCTTTTTAGGTAAAGGCCATATCGTTAAAAATACTTTATTCTGTGGGATACGTTGCAAGCTCGAGCAAGTACGTTTTTAAAAGATACTTCTACAGCTATGGCTATATAAAAAAAAGTTACCCTAATATAAGGTGGATAAGCCATACCTTATATTACCTGCACCTTATATGATTGGTAAATCTTTTCAGGACACGACCATATCATAAAAAAAATTATTCGGTGGGACACGTTGTAAACTCGAGCAGGTATGTTTTTAATAGATACTTCTACCTGTATGGCTAAATAAAAATATAGTTACCCTAATGGATGAGCAATATATTACCTGCACCTTATATGATCGGTAAATCTTTTCAGAACAAGACCACATCGTTAAAAAAATTTTATTCGGTGGGACACGTTGCAAATTCGAGATACTTCTACCCATATGGATAAATAAAAATAAGGTAGAAAAGCCATGTCTTATATTACCTGCACCTTATATGATCGGTAAATATTTTTGGGTAAAGGCTATATCGTTAAAAATATTTTACTGTGTGGGACATCTTGCAAACTATAGCAGGTATGCTTTTAATAGATACTCCTACATATATGGCTAAATAAAAATAAAGTTACCCTAATATAAGGTAGATAAGCCATACCTTATATTACCTACACCTTATATGATCGATAAATCTTTTCAGGGCACGATCATATCATTAAAAAATTTTATTCGGTTTGGACACGTGCAAACTCGAGCAGGTATGTTTTTAATAGATACTTCTACCTGTATGGCTAATTAAAAATTATGTACCCTAATTACCCTTATTTGTTAGCTTAAAAACTTATTAAAACATAATTTCTTGTATCGATATATTGTTAAATTGTGATATAAAAGTCGTTCTATATCGCGATGTCAGATTTTCAACATCACACAGTCCTACTATGTGCTATCATTTTGATTAACTGCTATGCCAGAATAATCGATTTAACAAAAATTTTCAAAGGCATGAATAATAACAGAGATTTTTCATTAGCTATATGTTCTATTCTCGAAATAAATATTCTTTACGAGAACTTTTATAGAGTTTATTCACACATACGGACGTAGACACATATATAAACATTTCGAAGTCTTGAATCCGAAGGTGGAGCCGAACGATGGCCGAATGGTAGAGCGCTGCTCTTCGGATCCGGAGTTCGCGGGTTCGAATCCCGCTGCTGGCATGGATGTTCGTAGCCGTTCGGAATCGGCTTTAAACCGTAGGTCCCGGTCTCATTAGCCCTCGTGTGCAAAACAGTAGACCGTAGCGCTCCAAACTAAACTAAACTAAAACTGAAATCCGAAGGTGGGGTTAATTTCGATTCTAAAAGAATTATTCTTTTATTCTTCAAAAAACTAGCATATATCCCGTCATATGACGGGATCAGTAAAATTTTTAATTTTCCAGAATTGTAAAGTACTCTATGAGGCAGGTAAAAAAATGGTTTGTTTTTTTGGCTGAGAATTATCTTGCAACAAAAAATAATCGATGATTAAATTTAAAATTATCACATATATACCTAATCTATTATTTAAGCCAAATATAAAAGAAAATTATTTACGTAATATCTAAGTTCAGTGATAAAACTTATGAAAATAATGCAGACGATATTTAAATAATTTAAAATAAGAAATGATTAAATGAGATGGTTAAAGGAATGACGTCATAATGCTAGAAAAAAAAATGTTATTTTTACCTATTTATTATGTGATAAATTGATAAATTTAATCGTCTGCTCTTAAAATAAGGCTTGATTTAATGTCAAAAAATGCTCGAAAAGGGGGGAAGGGGTGGATTTTGAACGCTTTAAAGACAAGAGTATATTTTGCTGTGATATAAAGCATATTTATACCAATTTATTTTAGAATCATTTGGAGACGATAAACTTTACTCGCTTTGAATTTTGCTAACTCTAACTCACCAAGAATCCAATATGGATGCACCTGTCCATTCCAGGTCCAACAGCTTCATAAAATCGAGGACAGATGGACAGATAACTAAGGCAATTATTATATAGGAGATGTTTTCGACCTTGTATATTTTCGTCTTCTTTACGCCTCAATTTTTGTTCGCGTTGCCAATCGCCGAAACACAAAATCAACTGAATTAATCTCGAGTTCTTGACACTGTCTATATGTTATAAAGCTTAATAAAGGGAATAAAAATTAGAAAAATGTAATTTCTTGTATCGATATTGTACCGAGGTACTTTCCCACGGTGATCTGCACGTGCATGCACAGCTGTGGGAGGATTTTCCTAGAGGTTTGGTTTGGTTTGGTTGAGCGCTACGGTCTACTTTTTGCAACACGAGGGCTAATGAGACCGGTACCTACTGCTTAAAGTCGATTCCGAACGGCTACGAACATCCATGCCATAGTGGAATTCGAACCCACGAACTCCGGTTCCGAAGGCCAGCACCCTAACCATTCGGCCATCGTTCGGCGATTTTCCTAGAGGAATTTAGGACTCCAATTGTTCACGTCAAGTTTAGGGACCCCTGCAGAGAAGGTATAGATCACGGAATGGCAGCGTAACGGTCAAGCTCGCACAGAGATGTAACCGTGAGTTATGGGGGCAGGGGCTAAAAATAATGTCAGCTTGCACAAAAGGAGCTACTTTAATGAGCCCACCTGCACTCCCGAAGGGGATGCAGATGTGGGAAAATTTCCCGAAAACAAGCGATTGGAAAGGAAGAAAAAAGGGGCGTTGGAACATAGGTGAGGAGTTGGGAAACGAAGTTAAGGAGAAGAGGTGAAGTCGGGATTCGAGAGAAGTGGGGCAAGAATCAGAAGCCCCGCTTACCAGCACCGACTTGTCCCGTGCTCCCGAATACCCGGACCGACTCACCGCGTGAAGGAAAGCCTCTACCTGACCCTCTGTACCAACTGAAGGACCGACGCATCGAGTGAGGAAAGCCCCTGCCTGCTCCCCTGTGCATTTAATATAGGTAAAGATAAAATAATATTTACAGTCATTTAACTTAGGCCTCTGTTAATATTTTAATCTTGTTACTAAGTAATAACGCCTTATAAAGAGAATTGTAGTAATTATAGTGTAAATATAAGACATAAATAATTGATGATTATGATATATGATAACCAAGGATCAACTTGTAAATGAATAAATATTACAAGTACATAATAAATATTTGAATCTCAGTATAAAGTATTATATTCTTTCTGTGTTCCCCCCCTCCCTTGTAACCGAACACTGGTGTTTAGGTTGTAAGTACATTACAACCAGTGGCGTGCGGTAAGTGTTCATGCAGGGTGTGCAGAGAGCAACAACAACAATAATAATAAAACCATAAAAATGTACATTAAACACTTCTTTAACGCTTATTATTCATTTGTACACAAAATCCATACGTCTATCCGTATTACTAATAAAATAACGAAAAGCTTATATTTCCACGAAAAACTTATATTTTCAGCAAACGTAGCACCACAAGGCACCCGCCGCTGCGGTGCCTCATCAGGATGCTGATTGGTGCCGACAAACCGAAAGTCTAGTCCACGTGCAGAGGATTTCCCTGCACGCTGGCGCAATAGAACGAACTGTTTCTCGTTCGTCAGTGGATTAAATTATATTTATTAATTGTTTTTAACATTTGGAAATCATATATTCTGCGAAAAACATCTTGACAATATTTAAAAACAAAACCAAGGATATGGTGTTACAGGTATAACTTATATACTGTCTGTAGACACAATGAATGGTAAAATTTGGACTGTTCTGTTAAAATTCGTTTCTTTAAAACAAAACAACATTGTTTTTCAGCAAATTATTTCTATAAATATAATACATCACCGAAATTACTTTACCACACTAAAACATTTTCCTTTATATTGATGAAATACTTCTTTTATATTTCCATGAAAACAAAATCTTACAATATATAAATTTAAACATTAACCGTCTGCAAAATCGTATGGCCAGTTAATCAGTTAAAAAACCAAAAGCACTTCAGCACGTAAGTCCCCGCTCTAATACAACGCTTAATAAACCGTACCTTCGGATGATTCTGAATGCCAAGTGCAGGAAAAATAGCTGCACTTGCCTCAGTGCCATAGTATGCTGTTCTTCTCCAGTAGCCCATACATATAAAGCGGGATTTTCTATTAGTGCTCAGTGCGTACACATAAAAATTTCTTATGTTTGTTTGCTTTTGAACGCGCTACGTGGTGCAGCACCTAATATCACACGCACTGCGAGAATACAAGCAAGCAAATCAACATAATATTTGAATATATTATAAATAATATTTATTATAAGCCATATAAAGATAGGTAGACATAGATGCAGAAAATTATTGTCTCTCATAATTTTGCTAGGGTGTGCAGTGCACACCCTGCACGTATGGACCGCACGCCACTGATTACAACAGATATATTGTCAAATTGCGATATAAACTCGTTCTATATCGTGATGTCAGATTTTCAATATCGTCCAGTCCTACTTAGGACTATCCTTTCGATTAACTGCTATGACAGAATAATCGACTTAACAAAGGAATAATAACAGAGATTTCTCATTGACTAACTGGATTAAGTTAAAAGAGCTAATACTTATTACGCATTAACTCACGTAACTCGAGGAAAATTGTTTAATCGCATGCTTTGCAGATCGCACCCGATTCTCCAACCTCGAACTTTGTAGACTTTCCCCTTGGGCAATGTGTCACATTCATTTTCCGTGCAGAGGGATAGATGTATTAAGTTGAAATCACTTTACATCCTCTATTGAGAATCACAAGATTCTGAGTTTTTCTGTGTAGTGGAATTATTACATTCTCTTCATGAATTAACTAGCATATAGCCCGTCATATGACGGGATCAGTAAAATTTTTAATTTTCCAGAATTGTAAAGTACCTTATGAGGCAGGTAGAAAAATGGTTCACAATCTCATGAAAACAACTCCACAAGGTTCAACTTCCTTCTGCTTTGACTCAGCCACGGTTAGGTTTTTAAAGATGACTCCACTTCTCTCTCTCTCTCTTTTTTCAAATGATGACTGGATGGAAGAGATCTGCTCTTTGGTACTGGAGTGCGTGGGTTCAAATACCGCTGTGGTACGGATCCGTTCGGAATAATTGAGCAATAGGTCCTGGTCTCATTAACGTGTAGCAAAAAAAAAATAGAATGAAGCGCTACAAACCAAACCACCCTTTTTTTTATCTCACATTCTCTTACCAATACCTGAGCCGAACGATGGGCGATTGGTTAGGGTGCTGGTATCGGAGTTCGTGGGTTCGAATCCCACTTTTGCATGGATATTCGTAGATGTTCGGAATCGGCTTGTAGGTCCCGGTCCCATTAGCCCTCGTGTTGCAAAAAAGTAGACCGTAGCACTCCAAACCAAACCAAACCTTACCAGCACCTGCTCTGAAACACTGTTTAAGCATCACAGCACAACTGAATTCACTTCATCTCACTTCATTCGGTTGTCAAACCCTCTCAACTTCACTACGCCCAAGTTCATTCCACTCCCTAGATGTTTGCATGCAAAGATATCATTTCCAAATAAAAATAACATTTTTTATTGAGCTTTACGAGCAGAAGTTCCTAATAAAATATATACTAATTCGAATTTACACTCTAGTTCACCAATTTTTTTTTCTGGACCTGTCTTAAAAAGGTTTGCAGATTCGCAAATTCCAAAAAGAAATCCGAAAAAAAGATCTCCAGTGAAGAGATTTTTTTTTTGTTTGTTTGAAAGGGCAAGAACAATCGAAGTGTTCGATTCTGCCTTAAAAATCATCCAAAAATAGACGCATCGTTTTATTGATTTTTCCTCCTTCCCCACTCTTTCTTTATCGTAGGTCAAAAATAGCCTAAGCCGATTGATGCGTCGATATCAACGCCTTTTATTCATTGACAGATTCGAAATGTTTATATTGATTGACGACTTAAAAGATATCTTTAATTATTCTAATGAGAATTATATTATTAAGGCTTCGGTGAACATGAGCCTTAATGATATCATCGATTAAGCATATCGATTGGACGAAATTTATATGAGAATTTGAAATTTCGGACATAACTAATAATAACAATGGATTGGTTGGAATTTAATTGAAGGAATAATTAATAAGTAATATTCATCAATTTTTATGATGACCGATTGTTTAGGGAGCTGGTAAAATTTTTAATTTTACAGAATTGTAAAGTACCCTATGAGGCAGGTAAAAAAATGGTTTGTTTTTTGGCTGAGAATTATCTGGTACACGCTCAATAATTTGTTTATTTTCATACTCCTCTAAAGTCTCCCGATACTGTGAATGCAGTTTAGAATCACGTTAAATTCATTTAGAAAGATAATTCAAAGTTTTCTTATGTAAGTCGAAATTATTGTTAAATTTTTCCAATTTTTCCCCACAGTAATTAATGGAAGTAAAAGAATGAAACTATCATTTCTACTACACCCTGGAGGTAGACAGAATTTGTTGTTAATACCGGTGATAAAATTTTCATTGCAACCAAAAATAATCGATGATTAAATTTAAAATTATCACATATGTACCTAATCTATTATTTAAGCCAAATATAAAAGAAAATTATTTATGTAATATCTAAGTTCAGTGATAAAACGTATGAAAATAATGCAAACGATATTTAAATAATTTAAAATAAGATATGATTAAATGAGATGGTTAAAGGAATGACGTCATAATGCTGGAAAAAAATGTTATTTTTACCTATTTATTATGTGATAAATTGATAAATTTAATCGCCTTCTCTTAACCTGGGAAAAGAGAGCTTGAAATAATGACATTAAACGCTGGAAAAGGGAGGAAGGCGTGGATTTCGAACGTTTTAAAGACGACAGTATTTTTTGCTGTGATAAGAAGCATATTTATACCAATTTATTTTAGAATCGGATCAATAGTTTAGGAGAAGATGAACTTTACTCGCTTTGAATTTTGCTAACCCCAACTCATCAAGAATCCAATATGGATGTCTCTATCCGTTCCAGGTACAACCGCTTCATAAATTCGAGAACAGACGGACAGATAACTTAGGTTATTATTATATAGGGGATCTCTAAAGTTTAGTGATAAAACGTATAAAAAAAATACAGACGATATTTAGGTAATTTAAAATAAGAAATGATTTAATGAGATGGTTAAAGGAATGAGGTCATAATGCTAAAATAAATGTTATTATTACTTATTTAGTATGTGATAAATTGATAAATATAATCGTCTGCTTTTAACCGGAGGAAAATAGGGCTTGAAATAATGGTGAAATTAAATGCTAGATAATGGTGGGATTAAATGATAGAAAAGGGGGGAATTAGAGGATTTCGAACGTTTTTAAAGAACGACAGTATTTTTTGCTGTGTTAAGAAGCCTTTTTATACCAATTTATTTTATAATTAGATAGATAGTTTGGACAACATAAACTTTACTCGCTTTGAATTTCGCTAACCCTAATCATCAAGAATCCAATATGAATGCCTCTATTCATTCCAGTTCCAACCGTTTCATAAATTTGAGAATCAGACGAACAGTTAATTTAGGCTGTTATTATATAACGGATTTGAGAGTGTCAGTAGTGGAGATTAACAGCTCCAGTTATACGCGTTTTGCAAAACAAACGTCTTACAAGCCAAATATGCTAAAAAGGACAGCATATTATAGCTAATCCTGTGTTGTTTGGATCCGAACGTAATTAAGACATGTCGCCAATTACGCATGCGTAACCGACACG
>CM063497.1:41052715-41067715 GCA_032207245.1 Pardosa pseudoannulata
CATTCTTCTTGATTGAATCCTGCTTTAAAATCGTAGAAAATCATAGCTCGAAAATGTTCTCGCGTCAACTCCATTTTCTCTTCTGTTTAAAATTTATTCTACGCTAAACAAATTGAAGTAAGTCAGTAAAAAATCGTCTACTGTGTTAAAATACTTTGTATTTTAAAATTAAGCCGTTATTTTTACTTTGTGAAATCTCGTCTGAGAGTATCTAAAAAATTTTAGAGTAACTCTCGTATGTGTATGTATATGTATATGTGTATGCATATATATATATATATATATATATATATATATATATATATATATATATGTGTGTGTGTGTGTGTGTGTGTGTGTATACTAAACAACCCAACAGACGTTGTCCTGACTTACGCTGCATATCCAAAAATGGTAAAATGTTTTTAAACAAGTTATAAATTGGACCGTTTTCATGGAAAAGTAAGGAAAAAATATTTTAAAAATACTTGATACCACCACGCGTACAGTCATCATACACATAATTAGAATAAATTAAAATTCCCACATCGACCTACGGGAATCCTGCGGCTTCTCTTACTGAAGCCCAATGCGCTGACCACTACGCCACCCATACGTTTGCAGAGAAGGGATTCAAGCGGCGTTATCGCAGTAATAATTTAATCTCAATAAGCGCGCAATTTTGGATTTTTAATAAAAAAAATATTTTTTTTCGGATCAAATAGTGAAT
Organism: Pardosa pseudoannulata; assembly: GCA_032207245.1. Lineage (NCBI taxonomy): Eukaryota > Metazoa > Arthropoda > Arachnida > Araneae > Lycosidae > Pardosa > Pardosa pseudoannulata. Next base: position 41,053,425 of record CM063497.1, read on the forward strand.
CTAAACCATTCTCGAATCAACTTACGCAATTATATTCACAAAATTTCATCAAAATCATTCTAGCTATTTAGGAGGAGTTCTATTACAAACACACGGACAGAAGAATTTTAAATATAAAGATATATATACACTGTCTATCAATAATTTTGACATGTATGCAAATGACGATATCTGCGATCCTGAGGTACGTCACGGCCTCCGGCGGTATACATCGTGTAGAAAATAGCATCCGAATTAGTCGCATGCAAGATGCCGCTCAGTTGAGCTTTCTGATTTCGAGAAATGTATAATTATCGGGTATCACAAATGTGGTCAATTCTTAAGGGGCATATCTAGCGATCTGAAGTACCGAAAATCGACAGTGGCCTATATGATTAAGAAGTGGAAGGTGAGCGGTGATTGTCGGAATGTGCCCCGAGTCGGCAGACCTGGGAGATAGAGACCGACGTGTGCTGTCAAGATAAGTTCGGAAGAACCGCATCCAACCGATGGTCCTCATCCGCGATGAGTTTCAACAGGCATCCGAGAGTATTGTTTCAATGAATACCATCCGTAAGAAGCACATCTGCTTGGTTTTCTTGGTCGTGCTGTTACCAATAAGCCTTTGATCACAAAGTCCAAGGGCCAGAGCATTCGTAGGGATTAATTGACAACAATCCGTTAAATACCTGTATGTACCTTTTGTTTTCAAGCCTTATAAACAAAAACTTTGTAGTTCACTCTAAATAATTGAGTAGCATGATAAATATATATATTGCTAAATGTTTATCTATGGCTTGAAGTCGAAATGCCTCCAACAGGAGTTTTAGTACATAAAAGAGGTTCAAAGGAAGGACAGCAAAAACTGCAAATAATATAATACAAGTACAAAGAAGTCGTGTGCTGTTCACATAGATTTTTAAAGTTAGGTTAGATACAATTACATCTCTCTAAACCGGAAGAAAAATGCTAATTTCATAAATGATTGCAAAAGTTGTCAATAACAAAAACCAAGTCAGTGCTAACGCAGGGATTAATTGACAACAATCTGTTAAATACCAGTATGTTACCTTTTAATTTCAAGCATTATTAACAAAAACTTTGTAGTTCACTCTAAATAATTCAGTAGCCTTATAAAAATATATATTGCTAAAACTTTATCTATGGCTTGAAGTCGAAATGCCTCCAACAGGATTTCTAGTAGATAATAGAGGTTCAAAAGAAGAACAGCAAAAATTGCAAATAATATAATACACGTATTAAGAAGTCGTGTGCTTTTCACATAGATTTAATAGATCACATAGATACAATTACATCTCTCTAAACCGGAAGAAAAATGCTAATTTCATAAATGATTGCAAAAGTTGTCAATAACAAAAACCAAGCCAGTGCTATCGCAGGGATTAATTGACAACAATCTGTTAAATACCAGTATGTTACCTTTTAATTCCAAGCATTATTAACAAAAACTTTGTAGTTCACTCTAAATAATTCAGTAGCCTTATAAAAATATATATTGCTAAAACTTTATCTATGGCTTGAAGTCGAAATGCCTCCAACAGAATTTCTAGTAGATAATAGAGGTTCAAAAGAAGAACAGCAAAAATTGCAAATAATATAATACACGTATTAAGAAGTCGTGGGCTTTTCACATAGATTTAATAGATCACATAGATAAAATTACATCTCTCTAAACCGGAAGAAAAATGCTAATTTCATAAATGATTGCAAAAGTTGTCAATAACAAAAACCAAGCCAGTGCTATCGCAGGGATTAATTGACAACAATCTGCTAAATACCATTATGTTACCTTTTAATTTCAAGCATTATAAACAGCAACCCTGTAATTCATTCTAATCAATTCAGGAGTATGATAAACAGTAAGCGCAACTGAGCCGAAAATTATCCACCTAAGTGGAAAAATGAATTATGCATCTGTTTTCAATGAACACCGCTTAAAGTTTCTAATTAAATTGGCAACAAAACCTGGATTAGATCGTAAATTTTCAGTTTCAGTGTTTTAGAGGTGAAAAAAAGTCGGGTTTTTGGTTTTTATGATATAGAGTGGAGGAAGAACTTGACTTCTTTATAATCTTTACTTCTGGTGATGTTCAAATAATCCTTTATCTGCCTGTTAATAGTTTAAACTTCAAGCAGATTACTGGGTTTTATATTTACTAAATGTATCTGTATGCATTCTAAAAGTGTGTTTATTTCGATAAATTTAGTCTTTAAATACTTAATAAAACTATACAAATAAAAAAAGGAATTGTTCTTGTGATTTCTGTAAAAAAAATTTTCAGGTATAATTTTTCTAAAAATGCTGTTTTTGAAATATCAGCTAAGAACTTAACTTGTTTATAATATTTACTATACTGACCAAAAAATAAAGTAACAGTGTTTTGAATTAATACAATTTATTATGAAATTTTAACAACTCTAAAAATATTTCCAGGTCAACTCCTCTATACAGAATTAGATTCTGTGTTAATTTTACGTTATTTAATAGAAATTTCAGGGTTGAAATGTTTTATGAACATCCACAATATCCCATACATACGTTACCAAATATTTATATTTTATTAATTCCACAACTACTCATAAAGGCGTCATGGGTTCGTCATCTTTCCATAATTGTTCATCTGTTTTCTGTAAACTTTTTCAAGGGTAATTTTTTTTAAAAATGCTGTTTTTAATATATAAGATAAGAACTTAAATTTTTTTAAATGTTTATTGACTGGCCAAAAAACAAAATAACAGTATTTTGAATTAATCTAATTTATTATGAAATGTTAACAACTGTAAAAATATTTCGAGGTCTACTCCTCTATAAAGCATTAAATTCTGTGTTAATTTTACGTTATTTAATAGAAATTTCAGGGTTGAAATGTTTTATGAACATCCACAATATCCCATACATACGTTACCAAATATTTATATTTTATTAATTCCACAACTACTCATAAAGGCGTCATGGGTTCGTCATCTTTCCATAATTGTTCATCTGTTTTCTGTAAACTTTTTCAAGGGTAATTTTTTTTAAAAATGCTGTTTTTAATATATAAGATAAGAACTTAAATTTTTTTAAATGTTTATTGACTGGCCAAAAAACAAAATAACAGTATTTTGAATTAATCTAATTTATTATGAAATGTTAACAACTGTAAAAATATTTCGAGGTCTACTCCTCTATAAAGCATTAAATTCTGTGTTAATTTTACGTTATTTAATAGACATTTCAGGGTTGAAATGTTTTACGAACACCCACAATATCCCATACATACCTTACCAAATATTTATGTTTTAATAATTCCACAAATACTCATAAATGTGTCATACGTCACCCATCTTTCCATAATTGAATATATGTTTTCTACGAACACCATTTATTTTTTCAGACATAATTTTTTTAAATGTACTATTTTGTTTTAAAATACAAGCAAAGAAATATAAAATTTTAACAACTGTAAAAATATTCCAGATATGTTCATCTATTAAGCATTAAACTCTGTAAACTTTACTTTTTTTAGTAGACATTTTGGGGTTGAAATATTTTACGAATACCCGTAATAATCCATACAAACCTCAGCAACTCTTTATATTTTAATAATTCATAACTGTTCATAAAGGCGTTATCCGTCCGTCAAATGTCTGTGATGAGGCGATTTAGATCTGATATATAATTGTTTCATTCATAAAAGAAGTAAAATATTCGGGATCTAAATCTGACCTCATCACATCTTTGTAAAAAGATAGAGGACCATAATTTAACGGATAATGTAGTCTTGTACGGTTGTCTCGGACGGGGTTCTGATTCCAGTCCCAGATAAGAATCCCGTCTCCGTACTTGACATTAAATAAGAATGTACCTTTGTGGAGTATTTACGAGTCCCTAAGGGACAGGGCCCAATTAGAAGGGATAAGGTTGTTCATAATTTATTATGAAATGTTAACAACTGTAAAAATATTTCGAGGTCTACTCCTCTATAAAGCATTAAATTCTGCGTTAATTTTACGTTATTTAATAGAAATTTCAGGGTTGAAATATTTTACAAGCATCCAGAATATCTCATACATACCTTACGAAATATTTATATTTTACTAATTCCACAACTACTTACAAAGGCGTCATGCGTTCGTCATTTTTCCATAATTGTTCATCTGTTTTCTGTAAACATTTTTCAAGGGTAAATTTTTAAAAATTCTGTTTTTAATATATAAGCTAAGAACTTAATTTTTTTTAAATGTTTATTGCACTGACCAAAAAACAAAATAACAGTGTTTTGAATTAACATAATTTATTATGAAATTTTAACAACTGTAAAAATATTTCGTGGTCTACTCCTATAATGCATTAAATTCTGTGTTAATTTTACGTTATTTAATAGAAATTTCAGGGTTGAAATGTTTTATGAACATCCACAATATCCCATACATACGTTACCAAATATTTATATTTTAATAATTCCACAAATACCCATAAATGTGTCATAAGTCAGCTATCTTTCCATAATTGAATATATGTTTTCTACGAACACCATTTATTTTTTTCAGACATATTTTTTTTAATGTACTATTTTGTTTTAAAATATAAGAAAAGAAATATAAAATTTTAACAACTGTAAAAATATTCCAGATATGTTCATCTATTAAGCATTAAACTCTGTAAACTTTACTTTTTTTAGTAGACATTTTGGGGTTGAAATATTTTACGAATATCCATAATAATCCATACAAACCTCAGCAACTATTTGTATTTTAATAAATCCACAAATACTTGCAAATGTGTCATACGTCAGCCCTCTTCCATAATTGAATATATGTTTTCTACGAACTCCATTTATTTTTTCAGACATAATTTTTTTAATGTACTATTTTCTTTTAAAATATAAGCAAAGAAATATAAAATTTTAACAACTGTAAAAATATTCCAGATCTGTTTATCTATTAAACATTAAACTCTGTAAACTTTACGTTTTTTAGTAGACATTTTGGAGTTGAAATATTTTACGAATATTCATAATAATCCATGCAAACCTCAGCAACTATTTGTATTTTAATAATTCCACAAATACTCGTAAATGTGTCATACGTCAGCCATCATTCCATAATTGAATATGTTTTCTACGAACTCCATTTATTTTTTCAGACATAATTTTTTTAATGTACTATTTTCTTTTAAAATATAAGCAAAGAAATATAAAATTTTAACTGTAAAAATATTCCAGATCGTTTCATCTATTAAGTGTTAAACTCTGTAAACTTTACGTTTTTTAGTAGACATTTTGGGGTTGAAATATTTTACGAATACCCGTAATAATCCATACAAACCTCAGCAACTCTTTATATTTTAATAATTCATAACTGTTCATAAAGGCGTTATCCGTCCGTCAAATTTGCATACGAATTTGTATACTTTAAAATTACATTTTTCATTGCATAGGTTGTAGATTAAAATCGTTAATTATTAAAGATGAGCTATAATTAGATATTAACGAGCATGATTAAAGTATAGGTTCAACTAAACATTATAAAAGTTCAAAATATAAAGTTTCAACATTCGAGGGAAATTGTTTTTAGTTATGTCTTACAGCATTATTATACGGTACACTGAAATATGTAATTATATAGAGTGCAGATTCCCATTAAATGGGGAGGTAGGCTACCAAAAGTTAGTTCCAAGTTAATTCTATGAACAAAATAGAAAGATTTTATACTAATCTTAAATATAAGATTTCAACGTTTTACTTTTAATAAGGCAATTTGTCGCAACGTCACGAACTACTATAATGCCCTTCCCATTCATTTTCATGTTTACAACAGCCAATAGACAAACAATAAACTGCCCTTCCGTTTGAAACTAAAGCCAGAATTGTCATAAGTTGAGAATTTGCGGTACTGATTGAAATCGCCTTATTTGTTTCGAGTTATGTCTCATAGCATTAATAACGTTATATTTAAGTTTTTTTCATTACATAGGGTGCAGATTGAAATATTGAACTTTTTCCCTTATTTCAATACTAATTTAACCAAATAGGTTTTAAAAAAACATCATTTGATGCTTATTTTCTTTTATTTTTTCTGTTTTATTACAAGATATATGTAACATTTTTCGAGACAAAATGTTTAAAATTATGTAACACATTGTGTGCGGGTCATTTCGCAGCGGAATTGTACCGGGGGCGGGCGTTTTGCGCGTCAATTTAGTTATTCAGTTAAATCTCAATAGATCGAAAATTATTTAATTTTTTAAACAACTTTTCGTATTTTATATTGAAATATATAAACAATTATATAAATAGACAAATAAATAAATAAATATATATATGTAAGGAAAATTCTCAGGGTTTTCAAAACTTGAATCAAAGGTAAAAATTTCCGCGTCATTTTCCATTCCCCTTTTTAACCCCTAACCTAAATTGACCACTGGGGCTACAGGTTACGCCCTCAGAGAAGGGGCCTGGCCAATTATAAACCTACATGGCCCTAGCGGACAATTTAGGAAATTTCCAAATAAAAAGGAGATACACGCTAGCGGAGACAGATTTTTCTAGAGATATTTTCCCACAGATGTCGACCCAGGTGTTACTTGTCTTGTACATAGAACTTCATGCTAGCTGACCCTTCAGTTTGTCCCTATGATGAAGTGGGAACCCGTCCTTCAACGTTATCTTAATAAAGGTCTTTAGCTGAAATGGTATCATTTTTATGGCCATGACTGCAACCCCCCATCGAGAAGTCAGTCTCATTACACACACACACACACACACACACATATATATATATATATATATATATATATATATATATATATATATATATATATAATATATATATATATATATATATATATATATATATATATAATAGATAGATAGATAGATAGATAGAGAGATATAAATAATTTTCGAAAGGATACATAAAAAGTTAATTTTAAGTCTAAATTAATTTTTTTTATCAACCTTCCCTTTCTATGGTTCAGCATGGAATGATGTAAAAACTAGTTTTTGTCTCAATTTTTCCAGAATCTGTGTAGTAGACAAGAACATTCGGCATGTAAGATATGAGAAATATCCGTAAAACTAGAATTAAGTCTGTTATGAATGAATGCAAATTAAATGCCACTGAAGTATCCTCCAATACATTGCCAGAAAACTGGATCAAAGGCTTTCGTAAGAAATTTAGTGCCACAAACATGATTCTGAAATCACGCATAGAACTTTTATGAGCACTGCTATTTCCTAAACCTCCATGGCAGTCAAAACACCTGCATAAACAGATGCGCATACCAAACACAAGGCTTTTCTTTAAACAGCTAAAAATTTTATTTACGCATTGTAAAAAGAAGTATAAGATTACAGATTCAAAACCCATTCCATAAGCTCTGTTAATATAATTACATACATATCGACCCTTTTCTAGGTGTATACCGGGCGGCCATAATTAAATTGACAGTGCTCACAGTGTTCTGTAGAGCGATCTATTTGCGAGAATGACGCCACATTTTGTAGGAAGATTAAATAAGACGGAGGACCAAGGATTCCGCGAAAAAATTAATTAGATCCAAAAGTCACCACTAGGGGAACATTTGGCGCTGTGTTATAGAAAATAGAGTGTTAACAAATGCAAATCAATACAGAAATTAATTTCTTAACCGTGCCAATGGATGTAACGTGAAATTTGAATAAAGAACGTCTTTTTCTGCTCAGCGTACGTTATATGGCAGATCGCGAGACTTTATCGGTGTTTATGTAGATTTTACGCTTTTTTAAAAGTGTTGCCATATTGCACTTGAACTAAATCAGAAAATATGCATAATAAAAGGTAATTTTATTCCGTATTAATTTGCATTTGTTAACACTCTATTTTCTATAACACAGCGCCAAATATTCCCCTAGCGGTGACTTTTGGAACTAATTTGTTTTTTTGCGGAATCCTTCGTCCCCCGTCTTGTTTAATCTTCCTACAAAGTGTGGCGTCATTCTCGCAAATAGATCGCGCTACAGAACACTGTGAGCACTGTCAGTTTAATTATGGCCACCCGGTATTTAAAATCAGAACATTTTCGCAAAATTCTTTCATGGGATGGGGAAATTTTTTCCTTTACAACAATGGAAATTTTTTTTTCACAACTTTAGGTTTATATGTTTAGTTCTTGGTTCTTAATTATCAACAACTTTTGATATAAATTAAAAATTTATGTTAGTGAAGTTGAATATATGAACGTTGACACTCACTTTGAAAACTTAAAATCAAAAATAGATCGGGAGTTATTAGTTTTTACATTTAGCTTTTCTACTGTTGTCTTGTAAGGTAAATTTGCCAAGTCACGTATATGCTATGAAATTTCGAAAGAATGTACAGCTAGTTCACAACTCGGCATGACATAGGCACATCTACCGTATGATAACCAGAGTTTAAAACTCCCAAGCAGTGACTAGACAAGATACAAGTTCTTTTAGTCATCAGAGAAAAAGGAAAATTTGAATTCTGGCAATTGCCAAACAGAAAATGGTAAATGAACTCTGCAAATAGAACGATTTCATACAACGGTATGAATGGCTTTAACACTAGATTTACGGACCGAGCCAATTTGACTCATTAAAAATTTGATCACTATATATATATATATATATATATATATATATATATATATATATATATATATATAAAATTTTAATATCACTTTTCAAAAACATACGTTGGTTTTAGTTAAGTAATAAAATATGTGTAAACTTTCATTCCTCTTCCCCGCAGACCCCTTCATTTTGCATTATCAAATGTGGTATACCTATTTTCACGGTTGTGAGCCAATTTGACTCATAGAATGTATATGAAAATAAATAAATATAGTAATAAATATAGTATAAAGTAAATATAAAGTATAGTATAAAGTAAATATAGAGAAGAAGTCGAGAACACTTCCATTCCAATGACAGAAATTCGTGCTACTGACGCACGGAAGAATTGTCAAGTTCAACAATCGTGCAAAAGAAACAGATGTAGAAACCATTGTGCTAAATATAATAGAAATGTTTGCGAAAAATGTGTTTCAAAAACAGATTTTATATCAGGGCTTCGAACCGTAATTTTTTTTGTTCCGGTTTTAGTTCCGGTACAACTAAAAAATTAATATCGGTTCAGTTCCGGTTTTCGCTCCGCCAAAAATAACGGTTTTTGGTTCAGTTCCGGTTTTTGCTCCGCCAAAAATAACTGTTTTCGTTTCAGTTCCAAATGAATAATTTCATTTTATGTATATTCTTATTTGTACTAAAAATATAATTCTATCATAAACAAAAAATGTAATTCCATCAAAATTTAGAAGATTTTATTCTTTTTTTAATTGGTACACTATGTGAATTGATACAAACAGCAGGTACGATAAGAGCGGCGAGCATTGGCATTGTTATCCATTATCAAAATCGCATTTGACAACTAGGTTCATGATTACCCACATTCGTCGTTTGACTCTCACATCGTGCACTTGGCCTTGCAATAATTATGTAAAAAATATATTATTTATTTAACATATGAAAATTGCCTCTAATTATTAATATATCTTCTAACGTGGTTTCACTGAGATTACTTCTGTTGTCTCGGAGAATAAATTTCAAACCTGAAAACGCTCTTTCAACAAATATCAAAATAGGAAATCGAGAAGCAGTATACATGTAATGATAATTATAAAGTTGACGTTAAATTAGAAAATATTGATAAGTTGGTAACAGTAACAAAATGACTGAAAGATATATCGAACCGAAATAAACCGATATTTTTTTCGGTTCAGTTCCGGTTTTCGTTCCGACCAAAATAACGGTTTTTTCCGGTTTTCGGTTCAGTTCCAGTTCGAAGCCCTGTTTTATATATAAAAAATGTTTTCCATGAATATTTTGATAATAAACATTTCATTTAAAATAATTTGGAACTATTTTCTTTGCAAAAAACTTCAATTTTCTTGTATGAGTCAAATTGGCTCACTTCAGTAAAAATAGGTATATGATCAACATCCGTAAATCTAGTGTTAATGTTCTGTATTAAATAGAAATAATGGGACTACTAAAAAAATGGGTTTTCCCTTCCATTTTTGGCGACTTTTTAATGGCGCCAACCGCGCCAACCCCTTCGCTTGGAGTTACCGGAAAGCTGACGTTTTGAGCGGGAGCGTATTTTCGGCGTGAATGAAATAAGTGACTTACGTTATTTTATGGTGAACTAAAAAATATAGTAATGATGGAATTAATGCCAGAAAGGGGTACAATTGCGCAAAATTATACTTAGATTAATACAAATTTTGTTTATTCACATTATTTTTGTGAATATTAATTGGTTGTTAATTTTGAAACATTAAAAATTCATTATTTTTTTAATTTTAAAATATTTCCTGATTTTAAACACACAAAACAATTAAAAATTTCATTTGAAATGATAAACCAGAATAAATAAATGAAAAAACATCCGCAGAGATTTATTTTAAATTTTCAAAGAACAAGAAACAACAGTAATGAGTAATCAATAATTGAATTAGATAATTGCTTACCTTTTTTATTTATCCTTTTTAATTTGATATGCAAGATATGTAGAAATCGAAATAATGATGCAAAGCAGAAGCCTATTATCGAATAAAACTGTCTTTAATGATGAAACACATTACGATGAATTTAAAGTACACAAAATGAATTTAGAATTGTGAATTAGGTTTTAAACACATGTTTATCGCTGAATGCGAATGGAATACAGGCAAAAATGAATAGAATTACACACACACCGAATAACCAGGTAACAGCCATTTTTTCTTAGCCTTGAATACTAAAAACAAAATAAACACGTTATATGGTGATGCCATCTGTTGAAATAGAAAAACTGTTAGAACAGAAATTATGTAAAATAAAAAGAAAACAACTGTTTTGAATTAGTAAATATAATTATTTAGAATTTAATAGAAGGTCTTATGAAGACTAAACATTAATTTTCTAAGCATTCATTTTCATGCTTACGATAGTCAACAGGCAACCAATAAGCTACCCTTCCGTTTGAAATTAAAGCCAGAATCGTCGAGTTGAGATGTGCGCTGAAGGGTAAAGTCGGCATATACACAGCACATTAACAAGTTAACAAGTTAAAAATCTTAATTTGTATCGGTATACACCGGTTTATTTATACCGGGAAAAGATTTTTTTTCTTTATAAGCCAGAAATCAGGTATAATATTTAAAACAACTTTTTCACCACGTGAAATGGTTCTTTCAGTTTAGTAACGCTTATTCTTAATATTAGACGCAGATGTTATCCAAAATGCTCAGAACTTAGAACTGTGAACACTTCTGCAAATACACTTTAACCCCTTTCCTGTTTATATTCTATTTACTTTTCTATCGCTCTCTGTTTTTAATTATGGGGATTTTTCAGCTGTAAGCAAGGAGTAGTTATATCTGAAACAAGACCAAACTAACACTATGGTTAACCATGGTTAACACAGTTAAACGCCGATAAAGTAATCATGAAAAAAAAAATAATTTTACTATTTTGAATACAGACTTTCAATATGTTTGCAAGGTGGAATCAAAGAATATAGATAGAGGAAGGAGGAAACGGCGCCAATTATGGGGATTTTTCAGCTGTTAGCAAGGAGTAGTTATATATGAATCAAGACCAAACTAACACCATGGTTAACCATGGTTAACACAGTTAAAAGCGATAAAGTATATCATCAGGAAAAAAATAATTTTACTATTTTGAATACAGACTTTCAATATGTTTGCAAGGTGGAATCAAAGAATATAGACACAGGAAGGAGGAAACGGCGCCAATTATAGGGATTTTTCAGCTGTTAGCAAGGAGTAGTTATATATGAATCAAGACCAAACTAACACTATGGTTAACCATGGTTAACACAGTTAAACGCCGATAAAGTAATCATGAAAAAAAAAATAATTTTACTATTTTGAATACAGACTTTCAATATGTTTGCAAGGTGGAATCAAAGAATATAGACACAGGAAGGAGGAAAGACGCCAAAAAATAATGTAATTCGAGAAAGAAGGAATAAGATTGACAAAGAAACTACAGGCTTTAACAGAATTATCAAGTTAAGATAAACAGATCAAAAACGCATATATGGTTAATCAAAAAAATAACGTAAATATTTCAATTCATATTTGATACATTTTGTCTTTGACACATTAGAACGTGCACTAATCAAAATCAAACAATATGACACTGAAGAAGGAAACTTTCTGACTCTGATTGATTTATTTAATTTGAGTATTGTCACATGTTTAGTTTTGTGTAATCAAAGAAGATCTTCAAATAATATATGGTTCTTCCCAAAAAATAACCGTGTAAGTTTGACAGATTTCGCATTTCTGACCGTCTGATTTGATAGATTTCATTTTGAGTCAGATGTGACCGTTTTGTGAGATATTCCCTGTTCTAGTGTAATCAATCAGATCTTTCAAAAACGCAATATATGGTTAATTCCCAAAAATAAGCAAATGGTATGGAAGTTTCGGAAGGATTTCGCATTTCTGACCTTCTGATTTGATTTAATTCATTTTGAGTCAGATGTGACACATCTTTTTGTGGGATATACCGTCCCTGTTCTAGTGTAATCAAATATCGATCAGATCTTTCAAAAACTCAATATATGGTTCTTCCCCCAAAATAAGCCCACCGTGTGGAAGTTTCGTAGGGATTTCGCATTTCTGACCGTCTGATTTGATAGATTTCATTTTGAGTCAGATGTGACACATGTTTCGTGGGATATACTGTGCCTGTTCTAGTGTAATCAAATCTTTCAAAAACGCAATATATAGTTTTTCCCTCAAAATAAGCAAATGGTATGGAAGTTTCGGAGGGATTTCGCATTTCTGACCTTCTGATTTGATTTAATTCATTTTGAGTCAGATGTGACACATGTTTTGTGAGATATCCTGTGCCTGTTCTAGTGTAATCAAAACTTTCAAAAACACAATATATGGTTCTTCCCCCAAAATAAGCCCATCGAGTGGAAGTTTCAGAGGAATTTTGCATTTCTGACCGTCTGATCCAGATTTATTTAATTTTGAGTCAGATGTGACACATGTTTTTCTGGGATACACCGTCCCTGTTCTAGTGTAATCAAATATCAATCAGATCTGTCAAAAACGTAATATATGGTTCTTCCCAAAAAATAAGCCCATCGTGTGGATGTTTCGTACAGATTTCGCATTTCTGACCGTCTGATTTGATTTATTTCATTTTGAGTCAGATGTGACACATTTTGTGAGATATCCCGTCCCTGTTCTAGTGTAAACAAATCTCGATCAGATCTTTGAAAAACGCAATATATGGTTCTTCCCCCAAAATAAGCCCATCGAGTGGAAGTTTCAGAGGAATTTTGCATTTCTCCCCGTCTGATTAGATTTATTTAATTTTGAGTCAGATGTGACACATGTTTTTCTGGGATATACCATCCCTGTTCTAGTTTAATCAAATATCGATCAGATCTATCGAAAACGCAATATATGGTTCTTCCCCCAAAATAAGCCCACCGTGTGGAAGTTTCGTAGGGATTTCGCATTTCTCACCGTCTGATTAGATTTATTTCATTTTGAGTCAGATATAACACATCTTTTTGTGAGATATCCCGTCCCTGTTCTAGTGTAAACAAATCTCGATCAGATCTTTCAAAAACGCAATATATGGTTCTTCCCCCAAAATAAGCCCACCGTGTGGAAGTTTCGTGGGGATTTCGCATTTCTGACCGTCTGATTCGGATTTATTTCATTTTGAGTCAGATGTGACACATGTTTTGTGGGATATCCCGTGCTCTTAATATGTCCGTAATCCTGCGCGCTCTTAATAACCGTATCGCTGTCACGGTACCTACCTTTAATTTGACTGTATAATTGGGCGGATTTTAGCCTTTTCCTCCAAAATAATGGGAAAGAAAGAGACCGTTTTGCCATCAATCTCTCTTAAATCTAGATCAGAAACTTAATTGAAATTATCTTGGGGATTGCAAAGATTAACGAGATCTGAAAGAATTCTTTGCAAGGAAAAAAAAAAGTAAACAACGTGGAATATATTTACGACCCGGGGAAAAACCAATGACAGCAAAGTGTCTTTTATACAAGGGATGTCGAATAAGATTTTATTAAAATTTCAAAATTAAACTTAATTTAAATGGAATTTTTTTCTAGTGTTAATATGTTTCCCAAGGCCCGTATAAGAGATTTGAAAAAAATTTTCAATTTTACAACTCCTCTTCAACCTCCACTCAAAATACAGTTTCTTTTAAGTCAAAGAGTTTTTTGCTGGATGAGATGTACCTTA
>CM063497.1:41072715-41077715 GCA_032207245.1 Pardosa pseudoannulata
AATTATATTACTGCTCTAATTCGCCTCATCACACAAATTACCCGAAACTACTCTAAGTGTTGTTTCACAACAGTCCTTTAAATGGCATATAAAAGAAGATTTCCTATGCAGTTAAAACGGATTAAAATAAACTGTACTTGATCATCAAAGATGTTTCATTCACTTTTTTTTCTTATGAAAATAAAACTTAGACAAGTATAAACGATGAATATTTGTGAAAAAAAAATTTATTGAACCATAATACCAGAGCCGAGGTACGAGGATCGTATGAAAAACCCATCAAAGAAACTTCATGGTTGGCTGAATTAGAAAGCGATGGAGAGTCAGCGCGATCCCGTTGGAATCCGATCAAGTTGAGTGGTTCCGGGACTGATGAAAGTATCACTGTACCGAGCGGAAGGCGAATATCCTCAGAGAAGGCTTCACTGCCACCGTAATGCTATGCGGTCTAGTTAAAATCCAGACAAAGGATTATTACAGTTTGCTCCATTCCAAAGGTTATTATACAGGAATATCTCATTTGGTACTCTTAATTGGTTATTCTGAAGCAGTACTCACCAAACTTCTGAGGACTTTTAATTCCAATTGCGACCTACCAATAAAACCAGGACAAACATTTAGAAACTAGCATATAGCATCATAGATTTTTGCCGCTGTAAATTAATGGAAGTAATGGAATGAAATTATCATTTCCACTACACCCTGGAGGTAGACAGAATTTGTTGTTAATACCGGTGATAAAATTTTCATTGCAACAAAAAATAATCGAGGATTAAATTTAAAATTATCACATATGTACCTAATTTATTATGCAAGCCAAATATAAAAGAAAATTATTTAAGTAATATCTAAAGTTCAGTGATAAATCGTATGAAAATTATGCAGACGATATTTAAGTAATTTAAAATAAGAAACAATTAAATGAGAGGGCTAAATGAATGACGTAAGAATGCTATAAAAATTCCAGAATTGTAAAATATCCTATGAAGGTAGGTAAAAAATGGATTGTTTTTATGACTGAGATTATCTAGTACACGCTCAATAATTTTTTTTATCTTCATACTCCTCTAAAGCCTCCCGATAATGTGAATGCAGTTTAGAATCCATTGGAATTCATTTAGAAAGATAATTTTTCTTGGCTACGTCGAAATTATCGTTCAGTTCTTCCCAATATTTTTGCCGCTGTAAATAATGGAAGTAAAGGAATGAAATTATCATTTCCACTACACCCTGGAGGTAGATAGAATTTGTTGTTAATACCGGTGATAAAATTTTCATTGCAACAAAAATAATCGATGATTAAATTTAAAATTATCACATATGTACCTAATCTATATCACTAATTGATTCACAAAGCCTTTAGCCTAGGTATACATAATCATTGGTATCAAATGTTCTTTAGAAAAAACCTTTGCAAGCTAATTAAAATTCAGGTAAATTACAAGAATGTTGAACATTTAATAGCAGTTTTTGCAGCAGGATAAAAGCTCAGTTTTTTGTTAGGAATTAAGCTATTAATTTAGACTAGCATATAACCCATCATATGGCGGGGTCAGTAAAATTTTTAATTTTCCAGACTTGTAAAGTACCCTCCCTATAAAGCAGATAATTTTTTTTTCCACTGAGAATTATCTGGTACACGCTCAATAATTTGTTTGTCTTCATACTCCCCTAAAGTCTCCCGATACTGTGAATGCAGTTTAGAATCACGTTGAATTCACTTAGAAAGATAATTCAAAGTTTTCTTAGCTATGTTAAAATTATCGTTAAGTTATATTTTTTCCCACAGTAATTCATGGAAGTAAAGGAATGAAAACTGTCATTTCCCCTACATCCTAGAGGTAGATCGAATTTGTTAATACCGGTGATAAAATTTTCATTGCAACAAAAATGATCGATGATTCAATTTAAAACTATCACATATGTACCTAATCTATTATTTAAGCCAAATATAAACGAAAATTATTTACATAATATCTAAAGTTCAGTTATAAATCGTATGAAAATAATGCAGACGATATTTAAGTAATTTAAAATAAGAATCGATTAAATGAGATGGTTAAAGGAATGACGTAAGAATGCTATAAAGTATCCTATGAAGTAAATAAAAAAATGGTTTGTTTTATTGGCTGAGAACTGACTGGTACACGCTCAGTAATTTTTTTCTTTTATCTTCATACTCCTCTAAAGTCTCCCGATATTGTGAATGCAGTTTAGAATCACGTTGAATTCATTTAGAAAGGTAATTCAAAGTTTTCTTAGCTACGTCGAAATGATCGTTAAGTTTTTCCCAAATTTTTTTTACCACAGTAATGAATGGAAGTAAAGCAATGAAGCACACCCTGGAGGTAATTTTCTTTTACATTTGGATTAAATTAGAGATTAGGTGCATATGTGATAATTTTAAATTTAATCACCGACCGTTGATTGAGTTCACTTTCAACTGTGAAATCACAATTTTACTTGGAAATGATCAAGCGCTGGAAGAAAATGGTAAACTGCATCCGCCTATCTAGCAGCAGAACCGTTCACTCACGTGGTGTTAGTTGTTGCGTAATACCTAACTCCCAGAACACATCCCTGTTCTTCCTCATTCACCACGCAATCCAAACTTGCCTTCCGTGGATCGGGACAGCCAATTTCGGTGCCACAGTTCCAGGAGAAAATCGCTTGATTCACTGGCGCCATCTATTTACTAATACCTTAACTAAAACTATACAAGTAATTTTGTATTATCTTGCGCAGTGCTTGTTATATTTTATTTAATTTTTGACAATATTTTAATTTAATTCGCAGTTTTCTCTGTTTTATTTTTTTTGCTTGAATTTTAAATTTTTTATTTTCATTTTTTTTAGTCTTTGTCTTTTTAGGTTTATAAAATTAAATTTTTACTGTCAATTTTTTTATTATCATCTTTTTGTCTATTTTAAGTTTTTAAAATTAATTTTGGCCATTATAAACATTATACCTCAAGCTGTCTATAATGGCAGTAAACAGTCTGATTTTTAAAGTTAAAAACAATGTTTTGAAAAATGTTATTCAATATAATGATATAGAAACTTACATTTTTTTTATCATCTGGTAAAAATATGCAATCACGATGCGTTATTCAAGAAATTATGTTTGTTTTTAGTTTATTTTAATCGAGAATAAATTGCCTGATTTAAGCATGCAAAAATTACTCATTGAAAAATCATTCAATATAGTAATTTAGAAGCTTATATTTTTCGATCAAAGAATATTCAAGAATTCTTTTTTACTCTGTACTAAGTGAAATAATTATTCAATATTTCTGTATACTTTTGAGAGCAATAGTAAAATTTAAACTTATGAATATTCTTTGATAGAAAAATGTAAATTTCTAAATTTTTATATTGAACAACATTTTTTCAGAATAATTTTTTATCTTTAAAAATCAGGTTGTTTACTGCTCATTATAGACAACTTCAGCTATATATAATGGCAAAAATTAATTTTAAAAACTTAAAATAAAAAAATGTTGATAATAAAAATTAATTTTAAAAATTGTCACAAATGTAAATAAAATGTTAGAAATGATGCAAGCACATCTCAAGCTCATTTCTTAGCAAAAATTAATTTCGTAAATTTAAAACGACAAAAGTAATGAAAATAAAAAAAATTTAAAATTCAAGCAAAAAAATAAAAAGGAGAAAATAGAAAATTAGTTTAAAATATTGTCAAAAATGTCAATAAAATAATATAAAAACTGCCTAACATCATAGAAAATTTACTTGAAAAGTTTTAGTTAATATATTAATAAATAGATGGAGCTAGTGAACCAAATAATTTTTAACTGGAACTGTAGCACCGAAATTGGCTGTCCCGATCCACTAGTTTATTTTATGGCTTCAGAAGGGCATGAAAAAACGTCATTTTAACACACTTCAAAATGCCCAAAGAGCCGTAAACACAAAGCTACGCAGCCTCTCACAAAATGAGTTCGAAGAATGCTACAACCACTGTCAGCAAAGCTGGATTTATTCTATTGCTCCCCATGACACTTACTTTGAATATTATTGACTATTTTTCTTTCTAAGTACAATTATTACTTTTAGGGCAAACCTCATATTTATCTTAATGATTCAAACCAGATTAAGTTCAATTTTTATACGTTGGTGTCGCCATCTAGGAGCAAAATCAAAACATATTTTTCCTGTATAGAGTCACTGAAATCTTTCAATTTTCAAACTGTAGTAATATTTTTAAAAAGTATTTGCTGTAACTTCATAGCAATAGTTTACACTATCATGAGTAAAGTAAGTCTTATTTTCATAGTGTATACTTCTAAACTTTTAGTTACATCTCTTCCTTTCTGTTGCAATCAATAGTATAGAAATAAAAACGTAATGCAAACCAAATTTAATTAGATTTTTATATGCTGGTGTCGCCATCTAGGAGTATGATTGAAAAATATTTTTATTTCATAGAGTTATAGTATTAATAGGAATCTATCAAATAAAGCTGTTGCCTTATTTTTAAAAAATTTTTGCTTTTAACTTCATAGCAGTAGCTTACAATGCCCTGATTAAAATACGGATTTACTCTTTTAGTGTATACTTCTAGACCTGTAGTTACTTTTCTTCCTTTCTGTTGCAAACAATATTGCAAAAATCCCCTATATAATAATAGCCTAAGTTATATGTCCGTCTGTACTCGAATTTATGAAGCGGTTGGACCTGGAATGGATAGAGGATATAATCCATATTATATTCTTGATAAGTTAGGGTTAGTAAAATTCAAAGAGAGTAAAGTTTATCTTCTCTTAAACTATCGATCGGATTCTAAAATAAGTTGATATAAATATGCTTCATATCACAACGAACAATACTGTCATCTTTAAAACGTTCGAAACCCACGCTTTCCCCCTTTTCGAGAGTTTAATGCCATTATTTCAAGCCCTATTTTCCCCGGTTAAGAGCAGGCGATTAAATTTATCAATTTATCGCATAATAAATAGGTAAAAATAACATTTTTTTCTA
>CM063497.1:41085215-41100215 GCA_032207245.1 Pardosa pseudoannulata
ATGAGTTGCAAACAATATATTTTATAGCTATACAGAATATTTTTTCATGCGGTCCCTAATTACTGCATTATATTTTTAATGAGTTTCAAACAATATATTTTATAGCTATGTAGGATATTTTTTCATGCGGTCCCTATTTACTGCATAATTTTTTAATGAGTTGTAAATAATATATTTTATAGTCACAAAGATGTTTCAGGGTATGTTTTCTTGCGGTTTTTATTTACTGCATAATATTTTTAATGAGTTGCAAACAATGCATTTTATAGTTTTGTAGGATATTTTTTCATGCGGTTCCTATTTACTGAAAAATATTGTTAATGAGTTGCAAACAATATATTTTATAGCTATACAGAATATTTTTTCATGCGGTCCCTAATTACTGCATTATATTTTTAAGGAATAAAAAAATTATATTATAGATTTGTAGAATAATTTTTCATGCTGTCCCTATTTACTGCATAATATTTTTAATGAGTTGCAAATACTATATTTTATAGCTACACAGAAGTTTCAGGATATTTTTATGCGGTTCCTGTTTACGGCATATTTTTAATGAATTGCAAACAATACATTTTATAGCTATGTAATATATTTTTTCACGTGGTCCCTATTTACTGCATAATATTTTTAATGAGTTGCAAACAATGCATTTTACAGTTATGTAGGATATTTTTTCATGCGATATAGATTTACTGCATATTTTTAATGAGTTACAAACAATATATTTTATAGCTGTGTAAAAGTTTCAGGATAATTTTATGCGGTTCATGTTTAAGGCATATTTTTAATGAATAAAAAAATTATATTATAGATTTGTAGAATAATTTTTCATGCTGTCCCTATTTACTGCATAATATTTTTAATGAGTTTCAAACAATATATTTTATAGCTATGTAGGATATTTTTTCATGCGGTCTCAATTTACTGCATAGTATTTTTAATGAGCTGCTAACAATATACTTTATAGATATGTAGGATATTTTTTCATGAGGTACATATTTACTGCATAATATTTTTAAACAGTTGCAAACTATATATTTTATAACTATGTAAGATATTTTTTCATGCGGTCCCTATTTACTGCATAGTATTTTTAATGAGTGGCAAACAATATACTTTATAGCTATGTAGGATATTTTTTCATGCGGTCCCTATTTACTGCATAGTATTTTTAATGAGCTGCTAACAATATACTTTATAGATATGTAGGATATTTTTTCATGCGGTTCCTATTTACTGCATAATATTTTTAAACAGTTGCAAACTATATATTTTATAACTATGTAAGATATTTTTTCATGAGGTACATATTTACTGCATAATATTTTTAAACAGTTGCAAACTATATATTTTATAACTATGTAAGATATTTTTTCATGCGGTCCCTATTTACTGCATAGTATTTTTAATGAGTGGCAAACAATATACTTTATAGCTGTGTAGGATATTTTTTCATGCGGTTCCTATTTACTGAAAAATTTTGTTAATGAGTTGCAAACAATATATTTTATAGCTATCTAGGTAGGATATTTTTGTTGCAATCCCTATTTACTGCATAATAAATTAAGGAGTTTGCAAACAATATACTTTACAGTTACACAGAAATTTCGAAGTATTTTTATGTCCACCTTATCTTTCCCACAAAAACAGGTTTAAGTGAATGTACTCTCTTTAATTATATAAAAATATATTGTCTTCTAACTTTTATCAAAGAAATAATATAGGATAAGTTTATAAAACTAGGAAAAAATATATAATTAAATTTTATAACTAAACACTTTTATAAACTTGTTCTACGAAACAAATACTAAAAATGTGTACATTTTGGACAGTTAAAAACATTGATCAAAATAAACACTCCCCGTCTTTCTAGATATACATCAAACGCCATTTTTGTAGTGTTAATAGAATAATCAGCTTGTGATTTTGTTTTTTAAATCAGCTTATTTTTTAGAATAGAATTTCGTTCGTGATTTGGCAATCGTTTAGAAATTGTACGTCATAGCTGTAGTAATCGACCGTTGCAAAGTATGCTTTAGTAGAAGTATTGGCCGCTTCACCTATTCTTAGACTTTTATCTGGAGAAATCCACTTACCGCCAGGAAGCATTAAATATGTCGCTTAAACATGAAATGTGGTTGCCAGTCCAGAATTAGCATAGTCGTAAATATCAAGATATTTAAAAAAGAACTTTTGATAGCGTAGAATATTTTTAACGAAAGTGCATTGTTATAGAACATCAGTTTGTAAATTTTATGTGTCGAGCATGATTCGGAAGATATTACGTTCTTTTGAAAACAAATGCATCAATTGTTACCGCTGTGGCAGCTTTATGTTTCCTTTGCCGCAATTCTTATTCAAATCAACATCTTCGCCAAATCCTGTCTTGGCGAATGTTACTGGAAGAACTGAGAAAGCTATTACAGTTTGTCATTCTTTGTTCCTGGTAATTTCTAAAAAGTGCCGCTGAAAATTACCATTGAATAGTGAAATGATTGTAAAATGTCCTCTTAAAAACCGGCCTAGCGTAGTCAGGGCTCGATATTGCTTTGATGGGAGTTCCAAACAGGAAAGATCATACCCAGTGGCGTATTCATCGTTTATGCGTTGCCCAGCAAAAACACTCGTCACTTGAACATAACACTCCACAATTAATACTTTAAAACACTTTAAGGTATCCGTCTACGTTAAAAACGTCATTTTTTTTGCCAAAAAACATATTTTTTTTTTATTTCTATATTATAAAATTTCAACTTTTAGGCTTCTAAATCTGTTTTTGTTTTGTCTCTTCGGCATTTTAAAGAAAAGTTACAGCTGTTTAAATATCAGTGACAGCTGTCAAAATAAAACGGAAGTGATGAATTTAAAGCCTTTTAAAGAGCATTTTTTGGACAAAACTTTTTAAATTTTCATGAAGATTAGTTTAAACATTTTTCTAGTATTTTTAATAATTAGCAACTTGGCAATTAGAAAGTTTTGAAGCAAGAAAGTGTGGGAAATTTTAAACATGTATTTTAATTTTTTAATAGTTAAAGTTGCTTTCATAAACTTCAAATGCGTTTTTCTCAGAACGGTATTTTTAATAAAATGTTGAAACTTGAAATGTGATTTCTCAAAAAGTTCTTAAAATATTTTGTTGAAAATTATTATGAATGCTTTTGATAGTATTTACTAGTAAATGACCTAAAAGCTTTAAATTTAGATAATTTTTAATGATGTTACACTCATAGTTAGAAAGGTAATGAAAATTCGTTAAAAATTCAATGTGTATGATTTTGAAGGACCAAAATTTTTTACCAAATGTAAATTAAGCAAAGATTTTAGGTGATTCACTAGTCCAGTGTATAAGAAATGTGTTGCATCAAAAAATATTGAAATAATTTAATTTATTAAAAAATTAGACCTTTTGAAAAAAACCTGAATTTTTACCAAATTTTCTTCATTTATTAGAAATTTTATAAAAAACTTCTCCAGGAATAAATTTTTTAAGTGCAATTCTCTATGATAATATAAAAAATAAATCTAAAAATGTAAAAACATGAACTAGTTTCTACGTTTAAAGAAAAAAGTTCTCCGAACGTAGACGGATACCTTAATTAAGCACAGATTTACAAATTTACATCAAAGAGCGAGCAGCGACTTTTTAACACCACACTCATCAATCCAAAGGACATTCTACGAGAGAAGTAGAAGTCGTAGTTATTTTTTTTTTTTTTTTATCTCGTTAGAAGTAGCAGTTATAGGCTAAGAGGAGTAGCAATTCTTTACGGTGCATTTCACACTGGACATCCCTTGTTTTGCGGCTGCATGTTTATATATTATTCCGAAAGGAAAATTTTAAATTTCGATATTTATTGTATCATGAAAAGTAGAATAAAATGTTGAAATTTGAAATTAACAACATCAATAAGGAAAAAATAAAAAGTTGTCGGAGTTACTAATCCTTGTTCAATAATTGTTAGATATGTAAAATCAATAATATTAATCCTATATTTTTTAAATATTTCAGACTTTTAGTTCTACAAGATTAGACAGAAATACGTTCCCCATTTTAGAAGGCTGTAGAATACGTTCTATTGGTCTAAATTAGATACAACTGGAACTACAGATAATTCAAATAAAGCGCTTGACATTTATTGCATAAAAAAAATTAGTACAAAAATCCGCCTATAGGTGGCGTTGGAATGAATATAATCCATTTAATATGCTTTATAAAAATCTAAATAATATTAAATAGGGGTATTAAAAGTGCTTAATATGTCCCCTTCATTTTCCAGAATATGTTGTAATCACAGAACCCTATTTTCCACAGCTGACCGGAATGATTTTGCCGGAATATCAAGAAAATGGCGCCGAATTCTGTCCTGCAGATCTGGCACAGATGGCGGCATTTGACGGTAGATCATGTCCTTCAGGAAACCTAACAACAAAAAGTCGCAATATTTTATATCTGGAAAATGATCATATCATCTTGCGTAAAGCACGTGCAGACATTGGATCTCCTCTTACCCGCTTCATACGGATTAACAATATGTTCCTCTTAACCATTGTCTTTTTCTTCTTCTTCAATGGCCAGACAGCCCAGGATGGGCCCTTGCCTTCCTCAGAATCGAATTCCAAGCTCTTCTGTCCCTGGTCATGGACATCCAGTTAGTAATTTTTAAAAGTCTTAAGTCTGATTCCAAACAGTCGAGTCACCTAAGTTTAGGTCTCCCTCTTTTTCGGGTGCGAAACAGTCTGGCCAAGAAGCACGTGCAGACATTGGATCTTCTCTTACCCACTTCATACGGATTAACAATATGTTCCTCTTAACCATTGTCTTCTTCTTCAATGGCCAGATAGTCCATGATGGGCCCTTGCCTTCCTCAGAATAGAATTCCAAGCTCTTTTGTTCCTGGCCATGGACATCCAGTTAGTAATTTTTAAAAGTCTTAAGTCTGATTCCAAACAGTCGAGTCATCTAAGTTTAGGTGACTCGACTTTTTTCGGGTGCGAAAACCGTCTGGCCGAGAAGATGTCTTTTATCTGATCTTCGTCCATTCTGCACAAGTGTCCTGCCCATTTAATTCTCTGAATCCTTATATATTGTACTATATCTAGATCTTTAAAAGATTTATAGAGTTCAGAGTTAGTTCTTCTTCTCCAGATATTATTATGTTTTATGCCACCAAAAATACTTCTCAAAATTTTTCTTTAAAAAACAGAAATGATATTTTTTACTTTTTCTGTCATTGCCCAGGTCTCAGCAGAATAAGTAAGAATGGGTCTGATTAAGCTTTTGTAAATTTGGATCTTCGTTTTTCTGCTAGTGAAGTTAGACTTCAAATATTTTTCGAGTCCGAAAAAACAACGGTTAGCACCATACCGTCTTAACCATTGAAACCTCGAAACAAAAGTTTTGAATATTCCCATGGAGACATTGATGGGACTTTGAAACAGAAAACAAACTAATACCTTAAGCTAATTAACGCAGGGTTTTTAACTATAGAAAGCCATGGAGGAACGAGATAATAAATTTCCCTACTCGCAGAACCTCAACTTCTGTACCATGCTTGTCATAAATAAATGGGCTTAAAGAAATTCACTTTACAGTAGAACCTCGATTATCCGAAACTCTCCGTTAACCGAAGTCGGTTTCTTCTTCACTTTCTACTATCATCCAAAATTTTCTCTTTACAAATATACATTTTTAAAGTTTCCTTTTGTATGCAAGCCGTCCTTTCCAAACTACGAGTGCAGATAAATATTTTGGAATTCCCTTTTTTAGAATTCCTTCTCGCAAGCACAATTCTCGGTATGAGTGTACTCTTCCCCACTTTCAAACATCCCTGTTCTAAACAAAAACACACCTCATTTCGAAATTTGGAAGGTCATACTGCCGAGTCCCAGAACAATCGAATGTTATTGCACCAATGACGATACTACATATTAAACTAGATGATTATTGATGAATTCTCGATTATCCGAAGTAGGTTCGGTCCCAATTACTTCGGATAATCGAGGTTCTGCTGTATTTAGTACCAAAACAATTAAGAATCGCCTGCTCTTAAAGGGAGGGAAAATAGGGCTTGAAATAATGGTATTAAATGCTAGAAAAGGGGAGGAGGGGTGGATTTCGAACGTTGCTAACCCTAACTCATTAAGAATCCAATAGGGATGCCTCTATCCATTGCAGGTTCATCCGCTTCACAAATTCAAAGGCAGACGACAGATAACTTAGGCTATTATTATATAGGGGATGTTTAATGAATACAGAAACTTGCTTTTGTTTTCTTATTCAAATACTACATCATATAGACAGTTTCATGGAAATACGACAAGAAGTACCATAAGATTTATTTTATTAATTTCTTTTATATGCTTTCCATTATCTTACAATACTCCAGTCTCAAAAGAAAAGTTATTCTTTCTTTTCAAAAGTTGCCACACCAGAAAAGAAAAATTAAAATGAAGCTAATGACAAACGATAATATTTTTAAAACAAATATTAAAACCATTGATGTAAGCAGTCTTTAATGTATAAGAAAAAAATGAATTTGTTGTTATTATTTACAGATATTAAGGTATCCGTCTACGTTCGGAGAACTTTTTTCTTTAAACGTAAAAACTAATTCATGTTTTTACATTTTTAGATTTAGTTTTTATATTACCTTAGAGAATTGCACTTAAAAAATTTATTCCTGGAGAAGTTTTTATAAAATTTCTAATAAATAAAGAAAATTTAATAAATAAATCGGGTTTTTTCAAAAGGTCTAATTTTTTAATAAATTCAATTATTTCAATATTTTTTGATGCAACAGATTTCTTATACACTGGACTAGCGAATCACCTAAAATCTTTGCTTAATTTACATTTGGTAAAAAATTTGGGTCCTTGAAAATCATACACATTGAATTTTTAACGAATTTTCATTACCTTTATATCTAACTATGAGTGTAACATCGTTAAAAATTATCCAAATTTAAAGCTTTTAGGTCATTCACTAGTAAATACTATCAAAATCATTCATAATAATTTTCAACACAATATTTTAAGAACTTTTTGGGAAATCACATTTCAAGTTTCAACATTTTATTAAAAAATACCGTTCTGAGAAAAACGCATTTGAAGTTTATGAAAGCAACTTTAACTGTTAAAAAATTAAAATACATGTTTAAAATTTCCCAAACTTTCTTGCTTCAAAACTTTCTAATTGCCAAGTTTTTAATTATTAAAAATACTAGAAAAATGTTTAAACTAGTCTTCATGAAAATTTAAAAAGTTTTGACCAAAAATTCTCTTTAAAAGGCTTTTAATTCCCAACTTCCGGTTCCGAAGTCGCTACTTCCGTTTTGTTTTGACAGCTGTCACTGATGTTTAAACAGCTTGTAACTTTTCTTCAAAATGCCGTAGAGACAAAACAAAAACAGATTTAGAAGCCTAAATGTTGAAATTTTACAATAGAGAAATAAAAAAATATGATTTTTTAGCAAAAATTGACGTTTTTAACGTAGACGGATATTTTAATATCATTTATGACTTTTATGCAGCTACTTTTATTCATTAAAAATAAAATAAAAAAAGATACAATAAAGTATTTTTTTCACAGGTGGAAGCGAGTATAATTTACTTATGCGAATTATAATATCCATACCTGATATTCGAATAAATTAGTTTTCCCTGGATCTAAACACTAATTTGATTTTTGAAATAAATGTAACCTATACCTGGGTACTTTAATTAACTTAACCGAAGAACTAGCACGTAACAGCTCGTGAATAATATGAAGGTGAAAATGCTTTATTAACTAAACATCAATGAGAGAAATGTATTTATAAACACGAAAGTGAAAATGTGACATTGATACAATAACAGCGGAACAAATTCATAAAATCAGAAAAAAAAAAGGAGCAAGATGGTATACATCTAATGATAGGAAAAGTAGGTTAACTTTGTGACAGTTTTTCACATAAAAAAATGCATTTTTTGTAATGTATTTATTGCAGTAGCGCAGTCGTATTTACCTGGAGGGAGAAAGCGCTACGACTGGTTGACATACTTATGTAATTCTGTAAATTTTAAATTCAAATTTAATAATTCCGTAATTTTTCACTTTGTGGTGGGTGATGAACATCTTCCGAGCTTTTTGTACTGAAAATATGACATTGTTGCATTAATGGCTGAACAAATTTCTAAATTCGGAAGAAAATGAGCTGACAGTGTACTCTAGTAACCGAAGAAGTAGGTTAACTTTGTGACATTCTTCCACATAAAAGTATGTGACTTTTGTAATGTATTTATTGAAGTAGCGCAGTCATATCTGCCTCAAGGGGAAGTTCTAGAACTGGTCATTTACTTATGTAATTTTACAAAGTATGACTTAAAAATCAATAATTTTTTAATTTGTGACAGGTCATGGAAGTTTTCCAAGCTTTTTGTATAAAATTGCGAGAAAACAGAAAATATGACATTGTTGCATTAATGGCTGAACAAATTTCTAAATTCGGAAGAAAATGAGCTGACAGTGTACTCTAGTAACCGAAGAAGTAGGTTAACTTTGTGACATTCTTCCATATAAAAGTATGTAACTTTTGTAATGTATTTATTGCAGTAGCGCAGTCATATCTACCTCAAGAGGAAGTTCTAGAACTGGTCGATTTACTTATGTAATTTTACAAAGTATGACTTAAAAATCAATAATTTTTTAATTTGTGACAGGTCATGGAAGTTTTCCAAGCTTTTTGTATAAAATTGCGAGAAAACAGAAAATATGACATTGTTGCATTAATGGCTGAACAAATTTCTAAATTCGGAAGAAAAAGAGCTGACATTAGTATACTCTAATAGAGGAAGAAGTAGATTAACTTTGTGACATTCTTCCATATAAAAGTTTGTGACTTTTGTAATGTATTTATAGTAAGACGCAGTCATATCTGCCTCAAGGGGAAGTTCTAGAACTGGTCGATTTACTTATGTAATTTTACAAAGTATGACTTAAAAATCAGTAATTTTTTAATTTGTGACAGGTCATGGAAGTTTTCCAAACGTTTTGTATAAAATTGTGAGAGAATTGAAAATATGACGTTGTTGCATTAATGGCTGAACAAATTTCTAAAATCGGAACAAAATGAGCTGACTGTACTCTGCTGAAGGAAGAAGTAGGTTAACTTTGTGGCATTTTTCCACTTAAAAATAAATATCTTGTTTGTAGTTGTGAGCTCTACAACTGGAATGTACCAGTGTCAAAACTTGGTTCCGAATTAGATCTGAAAAAAAAAAAAAAAAAAAAAATGGCTAAAAGTGAAAAAAGTGACTCCTTAACCTACCAGGAACTTTCCAAATAGAGCGATCACGAGGGTTAAATTGTCGCGAGCTCGAGATTTATTTGGCTGTTTTTAGTTTTCGGCGATTGGCAAAGTAGAAATAAATGGAGTTGAAAAAAAATGGCGCAGAGGTGAACTCCGACGATGTTGAATAAAAGCCTTTAGAATCGAAATTGACCCCACCTTCTAGTTTAAAACTTCAAATATGTATGTATGTGTGTGTGTACGTCATGTGAATAAACTCTACAAAAGCTCTCCCTAAGACTGTTTCATTTCGAGAATAGAACATAAATGTCTTCATATGTAATTAGAAAAAGTAAACTAATGCTTCACATTATTGCCACTGGTTTCCAAATTACCAAGTAATTGAAGCCCTAAATAGAAACTACGGTAATCTATTATTACTAAAGGAAACAAACCGTAGAAAACTTTAATAAAGAGATTTTCACGCGGAGATAGAAATGGTAGCGCTTCTCAACGAAAGAAAAAAAATGTATTGAGAGTTATGAGATTTGCAATAATGTTGCGTTGAGCTGGGTTCCATGCTTCAACGATTTCGAGAAAAAATTTCCACAGTTGCCGTTTGGGGTTAGATGAAATAATCATAAATAAATCGATGCAACAGAGTCCTTTTCTTGTCATTTATTATATTTTTGGGTCACAATGTATTTATCCTTAATTTAACATGATCGAAAAATGATTCTTTCGAAATTACAGTCGAATCCGTCATAACGAAAATGAAAGATCACAGATTCTGTTTGCTGTATTCAAATCACTAAGAAAAATTGTTAAGGTTTATTACATGAGACGGAAATACTGACAACTGTTTCGTACTGCAAACAAGTTAAAATCTACATATGTTTCTATAATTTCACATTTTTCTATGTACATTTTTCATAATAATGTCTACAAAATCTTAGGTAATATTCAAATATTTTGCTCGTTCTGAATATTTTTAAATGCTATTTTTAGTGTAATATGTAGTTCAATAATAAGCTTTATCATACGACAACTACTTCCTGCTGCAACTTTAACCAATTTTGCAGGGTATAGGTTTACTAACATATCTAAATTAATAAATCGTACGACAACTACTTCCTGCTGCTGCAACTTTAATCAATTTTCCAGGGTATAGGTTTACTAACCTGCCTAATTTAATAAATCGTACAACTACTTCCTGCTGCAACTTTAATCAGTTTTGCAGGGTATAGGTTTACTAACATGTCTAATTTAATAAATCATACAACTACTACCATTACTAACCTGTCTAATTCAATAAATTATAAGACAACTACTTCCTGCTGCAACTTTAGCCAATTTTGCAGGGCATAGGTTAATAACCTGTCTAATTTAACAAATTATACGACAACTATTTCCTGCTGCAATTTTAACCAATTTTGTAGGTTATAGGTTTATTAACATGTCTAATTTAATAAATCATACAACTACTTCCTGCTGCAACTTTAACCAATTTTGCAGGGCATAGGTTAATAACCTGTCTAATTTAACAAATTATACGACAACTATTTCCTGCTGCAATTTTAACCAATTTTGTAGGTTATAGGTTTATTAACATGTCTAATTTAATAAATCATACAACTACTACCATTACTAACCATTACTAACCTGTCTAATTTAACAAATTATACGACAACTACTTCCTGCTGCAACTTTAACCAATTTTGCAGGGTATAGGTTTACTAACCTGTCTAATTTAACAAATTATACGACAACTATTTCCTGCTGCAATTTTAACCAATTTTGTAGGTTATAGGTTTATTAACATGTCTAATTTAATAAATCATACCACTACTTCCTGTTGCAACTTTAACCAATTTTGTAGGGTATAGGTTTACTAACATGTCTAATTTAATAAATAAGACAACTTTAGCCAATTTTGCAGGGCATAGGTTTACTAACCTGTCCAATTTAATAAAGATCTTTAAAGAATTGTCGATTAAATTCTAGTTTAAAATTTTGTCATGTAATTTTTAATAAACTCTTATCGATTATTTTTTTCTTAACTTATTAAATTGTAGTCAATTTACTAGGACATTTTTACTAATTAACGGTTATGTTGACTTGTTTAAAAAAATATTGCGGCTTGTTAAAAGTGGTCTTTTTTGAAGCAAAATATGAAGTCGAAGCAAAGAATATAGACACAGGAGGAAGGGTAGGCGTCATAGAGGTAATGTAAACACGAAAGCGAAAGAAGTGATCACCAAGAACTTTGACAGAAAAACTACTTTACAGGCTTCTGCTCGGATTCAGCGTCCTCGTTCCTCTTTTAAGTTGGGATTGGATTTTGCTTTTTCAAATTATCAAGTTTGTAGATTTCAGGTATGGATTTTTAAAAATTCCTTGTACCTTATATACTTCAGGCATATGTTAATACACAAAGTTTAATTAACTTTGTATTAGGTTCTAAATTAAGTTTTCTGTTAAACTCTTTGAAGGGCACTGGTATATATAATATACCGGCTGTAACAATTTTTCTGGTTTATATAGAAAAGAAAAAAGTTTGATTTTCAATTTTTCATCAAAATATCGCCATTTAAAATTTTCTTCTTTTAATTATTCTGTCAAAATTTTTTAGCATCAATTATCAAAACCCGATCCTAAAGCAAAAATTCAATTTTTCAAAACAAACTTTATTTTAAAGTACCTATTTAAACTTTAATATGGAGTAACAAGTAGCTGATATTTTTGGTGGTTTTCAATTAAATATTAGCTATGACTAGTCCTCCGGTATTTTTGTTCAACAAGAGTGATAACGAGACAAAAATCAGTTTTAGACATACAACATTTTAAAAATCTTTATTACAACAAATCTCTAGTAGCCATCCGCGTCAAGATGAACTGCAAAATATCGTCTTTGTTTGAAGCGTGGGACGGAATTTTATACAAGTCCAGTATGGTTTGATTGTCGTTCACTTCCGACAAACTATCGAAAGACAGTTCTTCACCTTTCACCAATTTTTTAACCCGTTCTGAGACTGCTTTGTTCTCGTCATCGAATATCACAAATGCAGCCTCCCGGTTGCCTTCTTTAATGCCGAATGTCTTCAGGGCGTCCCTGATGCTTCTACCAGGATAGAGATTGTAGAGAACCTCTGTGTAGACAGTCTTTGTCTGCAGGGACTCCTGGGTCTTCTGAAAGAGGCTTTTGTGAGCGGCGATCAGCAGTTGTTCCGGGTGATAGACGTATTTAGGATTCAGAATGGCCGCCTCCAACTGCCGTTCGAGGACCATCTCGTTAATTTCTGCCATGTTGGCAATTTTGTGGAAGAGAAGTAGGGTCACCATTGGGAGATATTTCTACCTGTTAAAGGAAAGAGAGAGTTAGAAATTTCTGAGGCTAAGGTTAAAAAACAACTACTAGTAAAATACAATTACAGACGTACACACGTTTACAAGCTTATAGCGTTTTGAATGAACTTCTTGAGACAAATCACATTTTGAATTTTTTTAAATGAACAATAATACAAATCAGTATTGCTAATTAGGAATAACCCCCTAAAATAGGAAAAAAACATACTACAATACAACAGACGTGGCGTACTATCATACCTTAACTAGAAAGTTTCTTAACGCATGTGACCTGAATGACTCAGATTGCGACTGAACTCATCTAACGAGTCTGGACTCCGTTTTATAATGGCAAAGAACTGTCTAAGGTACCAGACTCCAAATGTCGCCAACTTGATGACAAATCTTTGTTGCCGTTGTCAAAAACATCGCCAACGAGGCTATCTTAGGTTTAGAATTCGCCATTTTTCTTATAAGTAACAAGACATCATTAAGACTTCTAAAGACTGTGTAATGTCTATCCGAAGGTGATTATTGAGAGAGGGAGAGGGTCATTTTGGTCAAAATGGTTTCCAAAACCAAACTTTGTCACCTTCGTAAAAATCATGTTCTGTAGATCTAACGTTGTAGCCTAGAACTATCCGTGTATTTTATTGTCATACGCTACCAGACGTTGTTGACCAAATTTTTTTATGGTAGATATTACAGTCAAAACATATCAAAGCTATATTCCTTCTATTTTGAATATGCTGTGCTTTTTCTAGTGACCTGAATAACTGTCCATCAGAATGCGACTGAGATGATAGACCGAGTCTGGACTCCGTTTTATAACGTTAAAGAACTTTCTGGGTATGGAACTGTTTCGAAAAGTACGAGACCCGACATGTCACCCAGACTGTTGTAAACATTCCGATTAAAATTAATTACCAAAAACACTACCAACGAGCCAATAGCTTGCCAATTTGGCGAGATACCATGCAAATCCTATGTAAGGTTCAGACCCACAGGGCTTTAGAATCAAAGAAGGTAGACAGTAATGCACCGTCTTACTATCAGCAACGTTGATCCTCGTAATTTAGAAACAGGTACCAAGCAAAAAACTCCCAAACTTGGCTTGCCACTTTCAGATGTATCGTTTGGAGACTTAAAGAGCATTGAGACCACGAACATATTTTACGCGCCCCAGCCGCCATTAATGGACTTTGCCGACTAAGCTACCAAGAATCCCAATAATGTTAGGGAATTACTAGAAAATGCAATAGCTGTATTGAAATAGGAAAGGGAGGTTTACGCAACGGGTACACCCTACACAAGTTCATAGTCTGAAAAAGAAACGATTATAATTGTCCTGTGAATGTCTCTCTCTCAGAATGCGACTGAGCAGATCTAACGAATCTGAACTCCGTTTTAAAGAACTTTCTAGGCATAGAACTTTCTGGACAGTACTAGAACCGACATGTCACTCAAACCGTTATGAACTTTCCGACTGAAATTAATTTCCGAAAACATCGCAAACACCTTGCCAATTGGGCAAGATACCATAGAAATCATATAAAAGCATCAGGCCTACATGGCTTTTCATTCGAGGATGGTAGATGGCAATTCACTGTCTTAAAATCAAAAAAGAAGAACCTCGTAACTAAGAAACAGCGTTGGTGTAGGTTCAATAGACCTCGTCGTAATATGCGAATGGTCCATAAGAATTTAACGATAATTTCGACGCAGCTAAGAAAAATTTGAATTATCTTTCTAAATGAATTCGACGTGATTCTAAACTACATACACAGTATCGGGAGACATTAGAAGAGTATGAAGATAAACAAATTATTGAGCGTGTACCAGGTAATTCTCAGTCAAAAAAACCTCCTTTTTTATACCCGCCTCATAGGTACTTTAAAATTCTGGAAAGTTAAAAATTTTACTGATCCCGTCATATGATGGGCTATATGCTAGTATATAGTAAAAGTAATAAAGACGATCGACAAGGAAAACCTGCTAAATCATAAATCGCTATTTTCCTGTACCGAACGATGTTGACGCCATATTTGATTGACGCGGGCGTTCCGAGACGGTGTGTTGAAAAACAGTAATTATAAAATGATAAAAGAAATTCGGATGCGTAGTGTTTAAAAGAGCCGAACAACGTGACTACTGTCCTTGCGTCGTGTATGCAAATGGGTAACCCCGGGCAAATTCCGCGGAGAAATAATCAAGGCAGTCGGAGCGTCGTCTATAAACTTGACGACCACCCTTCAACCCGAAAGTTTCTTTTTTTAACAAAATTGACCTTGACACGTACACGAGACTAACAGCCAATGAAACAAATTGTATAAAAAGGGAAAAACAGGTTGAAATGGCATTTACTTTAAAGTCTCGAAAATATATA
>CM063497.1:41105215-41162715 GCA_032207245.1 Pardosa pseudoannulata
GTCATGCGCACATTCTCTATTGAAAGTGAGTTGTTTTGAGCAGTTAACTACGCCATTGAGAACAAATCGTACTTCTGATTTCGAAACCAAACGGGACACTAAGGGACGGTCTCCCCAAAGTCGTTAAATGACTAAACCGCGATTAATCCCTGCTTAAACAGAGAATTGCGTCCTACCATTGGTTGGCACCATGGGTTAATCGCTAAACGATTTTGGTAAAACCAGACCTAAAGGAGGTATGCCCCAGAGGTTGTCACTCATTTCGCAGCACCTAAAGAATACGTATGGCAATGTTTAATATATTAAGGCAATGTTTCCCAAAATTCTTCTGGTTCACGTACCACTTGGTTGTAAATCAAACTAAATTGTACCACTTTGTAAAATTATTCAGAGAAATTTGTTATTGTGAGTGTGTTTATTTATTTACAAATTTTTATTTTCAGGGTTCCCACTCTTTTTCCAGAACAAAAATTAAGGACTTTTTAAGGACTTTCTAAGGACCAAAGTAACTTTTTATAAGGACCTACTTGAAATACACGACATAACGACATAAACCCTATCTCCTGAGGAACATATTTTAATGATTATGAACAAGACAAAGCATGTTCAATAAATACCCTACAATATTTCAGAATTAAGTTTTTAAAAATGCCTAAAAATTAATATAAGAAATCTGACAAAAACTAATTTTGAAAAATGTACATCTAAAGTTTTTTGAGTGGTCAAACTAAAAATAAATTGTCAATAAAATACAATATTATAAACAGTTTATTCTGAGGGTTTAGAAATGACATGTATATATTATATATATGTTTGTATATACTAGCTGATTATACCCGATGTTGCCTGGGAAAGAAGAAAGTTTTAGACTTTTCTATTACATTCAATGCAAGGAAAATTAAACTTCCATAAGTAACTGAAATATCTACAAACCCAAATCATCCATGCTTCGTTTAATTAAAATCTGCATGACTGTTAGCTATTAGGAAATGGCAGCTGACTTTATACTTTAAACCTTTTAAGTATACAAAAGATTATATATTTGTCATATAAGAAAACTGATAGGAAATCACATGAGACTGTATATCTCATCGATGGAGAAATTGATCGCATTCCAATTTAAAAATTAAGGAGTTTTTAAGGACCTTTGACAAAAATTAAGTAGTTTTAAGGGCCCTTAAAATGAAAGCTAAAATTAAGGAGTTCTTAAGGACTTTTAAGGACCGTGGGAACCCTGATTTTATAGGGTGACCATGTACTCACATCACATATGAGACAAAATTACATTAAAACACGATCCCAAACACTAACCCGGCTAAATTTTAAAATGCACTCAAAATATCGCCGGATTGCAAAGTAAATACGTATTTAAAATCCCAGTACTTTAAATAATGATTTATAAATCACCCAACCCTGTCTATGTTCATCAACAATTTCTTTTTTAATGGTAATTTTTACTTTGTGGGAGGAGGCGGCATTTTACTTTCTGTCCGGGGCGGCAACACTACGAGAGCCAACTCTACTAACATATTCTCATTTTCCTTTGGAGTAGTAATTTTGAAAGCCCAGCAAACATGAGTCGTTGACCTTGTCCAAGGTTAAAACGCACACACCCCGAAAGAATGTTTGACAAGGTTATGACTAACCTTCCCTTTTCGTCGTACAGGATTGTTCTGTGTTCTGTATCACAATGTAAACAGGGACTTATCGAAAGCGAATAAATACACTTCCTTTTCGATTGCACAGAAATGTGCCGAATATTTAACGCTATTTGCGCAAAAAATATGTACCATTACGAAATATTTCATATCTGCCACATTCTGCCGTGTTTGTTCCATCCCGCACACTCGAAGAGCGTGACGGAAAATTTTAATTTCCTGATTCACGTTGTGCGTCAAAAAGCTCTCGAAATCCCTGAGTGGTGAGAATTTTGGGCCTTCTTTCATCAAAGTGCGGAAATTACATAACAACAACAAAGAGGACAAGGCTGGGAATAGCGTGCGATAAACACGATCGGTTTAGTACTACAATACAAGCCAGATTATCAGGAAATAGCTTCTGGGAAGTGAGGTTCCGCTTTCAAGGATACTCTCGCATAGGAAGAGTCAAGTTTTCTACATTGCAACGTCGAAGCTACGGATTGTATATTTATTGACATTTTCAGTAACCGGCAATTCGGTAAATGAAATTCTGATTACTGGTTTAACCCCCAATATACTCGTCCTTTTTTTGCAATTTCCCAACTTTTTTCACAGGGTTCTCACTCTTTCTCCAAAACAAAAAATCAGGGTTGGAAAAAAAAATCATGATTTAAAAAAAAAAAAAAAAAAAAAAAAAATCAAAAAAGTTAGATTTATTTGATTTAAATCGGATTTTTTTTTCTTCTGAATATTAATTTTAATTGTTCTTTTTATGTTTTTTTGCAATATGCATAGAATAGTTTGTTATACGAAGTAATATCTTATTTATCAAGCATATTCTACACACTGATTACCAAAAATTAAATATATCAAATTTAATCTTAAATACATTCCATTCTTTTGTAATTGGATAGTGCAAACTAAATAAGATGTAAATTTAAAGAACAAATTAAATATTCTTTTAATGCAAACTAATTATTTAAAAAAAACTAAATCACAATTATTTCAATATTTTTTAAGCACCGAATTATGGATTTAATTGGTTCAATAAAACACTAGCTTTGATGCTTTATCCACTCCTAATTGGTTACGAAGGCTAGAATGAACAATACCAAAAGAAGAAAACTGTCTTTCCATTCTAGCTGATGAAGCCATGGCTGTTGTTATTTGGTAGACAAACTGGATTTCAAGTTCTGTAATACTCTCTTTACCTCCCATGACATAAAATGAATTCCACCAGTCATAGCCAATCATTGTACTACCCCTACTCCATACTTTCTGATAACAATCCCTAAATTCTTGAAAAACACATGCTATCTATTGACACTTATTTACTTATTGGTATTTCTGTGCTGACTGATTCCCAATTCTCCTGTGTTTGGAATATAGGTTTTAAAAGAAGTGAAAAAAAATGATTTAAATCAATGATTTTTTCAAAAAAATCAACTGATTTAAATCATGCCAACCCTGACAACAATTAAGGACTTTTTAGGGAATTTTTAAGGACCAAAGTAACTTTTTATAAGGACCCACTTGAAATACAAGGAACAACGACATAAACCATATTTCCTGAGGAACATATTTTAATAATTATGAATCAGATAAAGAACGTTCAATAAATGCCCAACCATATTTCAGAATTAAGTTTTTAAAAATGCCTAAAAATTAATATAAGATAAATCTATTTGACAAAAATTAATTTAGAAAAATGTACATCTAAAGTTTTTTGAGTAATCAAACTACAAATAAATTCTGAATAAAAATATTATAAACAGTACTTTCCGAGGGTTTAAAAATGACTAATATATATATATATATATATATATATATATATATATATATATATATATATATATATATATATATATATATATAATATATATACAATATAATATACATATAATATCAAAGTAGTTATACTTTGATTATGATACTTAATAGTACTGTGTAAAGTTTTTAATTATATATATATATATATATATAGTTTTATAAGTGCTAAAAAATCTATTTTGAATTACTTAGCCAGTTTCTGATGCTTCCTTCCCCGTCCTTTAAATAAAATTTAGTTTTATTGTATATGTGATCCGTATTGAAGCTCATAAGATAAGATGAAAACAAGCAATGTTTTGCCAACGAAAAGTTGAGTTGTACTCATCACTCGTATTTGTTTACAAACATGCACTTTCTCTATACAGCAAAACCTCTGAGTGGCCACAGCACCGTTCCGAGATTATTTGGCTGCTCAGAGGAGGTGGCTGCTCTGAAGGGTTTCATTACAAGATAATTGCTATAATGCGTAATATAAACAAGTCTGGTATAGATTCCTTATTTAAAATGAAATTGAAAACTTATCTAGAGAGAAAATAGTACTTTATTTCATGATCTCACATTTTTTTTTTTAAAAAAGGCTACAATTTGGGTGTTTTAATTTTTTACTTTTCTCTATAACGACGATTTTTAAGTTCATTTATTACTTTAAAAGCAGAAAATTGAAGTCTTCGTATTCCTTCAAAGTCAATTTTTTTTTTCTTTAATGACTTCGTTGATTTGTGTTAGATAATTTAACTACCTTTCTTGCCGATTTGCCATTTTCATATTCAAGCAGAACTGCAATGCGCTGCTCTAGATATAGGAAAACGCGTTTCGACCTCTTTGAAACTCAGATCACTGACCAACTAATGAAATGAAACTGGCGGGGAAGACATTTTTGCTGAAAGAGGTGTAATTCTTCCTTTACTGGACCTATTGGAATTCCAAACAAAGGACCTAAGATACCTGCAAAGCCTGATTGTCCAATTCCGGGAATGGACTTCGCAAATTATTCCTGGGTCTTATATCCGACCATAAAACTAACCTTGAGTTTTTCCACACAAAATTAAAGCATTGAGTGAGTAGAATTACCCGAAAAATGAAAGGTTCAATCCCACTTGGTGACCGTTTAGAAGGGGTCGGGTGGCTACTGATACAGGTTATTTTACCATTGGTCTATAAATCGAAAAATTCGTGCCATGAAAAACTGGCCTTTTAGAAGGGTGGCCGCTCTGAGAACTTTCACTGTAATTGGATGCCGTGACGAAAAAAAAAAAAGCTTTGAGAAGCGTTAGTCCAGCGTTTTAATTTAAAGGAATTTGATTGGAAAATATTTCCCCTTTGGCGACATTTTCGGTTCTTTTGGCGATATATTTGATTATTTTAGAAATTGTTTTTCCCACTTCGGCTTATATACGGATCTTAAACTTTGACGGGTAAATATTTGAAAGAAAATCGCACCTTCGGCTTATATTCAGAAATATACGATATATATATATATATATATGTATGTATGTATATATATATGTATGTATATATATATATATGTATGTGTATATATATGTGTATGTATATGTATATATATGTATGTATATACACATACTTATATATATATATATATATATATATATATATATATATATATATATATACATACACAGTGAAACCTCTCTGAGCGGCCACCTCACCGTTCCGAGAATATTTGGCCACTCTGAAGGATTTTATTTTAAAATAATGCGTAATATAAACAAGTATGACATATATTCCTTATTTATAATGAAATCGAAACCTTATTTGAACAGTTTTCTCTTCAGATAAGAGTAGTACTTTATCTCATTTTTTTTTTCTCCAAAAAACACTACAATTTGTGTTTTAATTATTTACTTTCTCTATAACAATAATTTTTTAAGTTCATTTTTTAAATTAAAAGCAGAAAATTGAAGTCTTCGTATTCCTTCAAAATCAATATTGTTTTCTTTAATAACTTGGTTGATTTGCGTATTTCCGCAGCTAGATAATTCAACTAACTTTCTTGCCGATTTGCCATTTTCATATTCAAGCAGAACTTCAATGCGCTGGTCGAGATTTAGGAACGCGTTTCGACATCGTTGCAATTCTTCATTTACTGTATCTATTGGAATTCCAAAAGAGGTCCTAAGATGCCTGCAACGCCTGATTGTCCAGTTCTTCCCTCAGTTTCTATAGGTTGTGCAATAGGGTTTATTTTTGGTTTGGTTAGGGCTATACTTTTTGCAACACGAGGACTAATGAGACCGGGACCTACAGCTTAAAGCCAATTTCGAACGGCTACGAACATCCATGCCACAACGGGATTCACACCCACGAACTCCAGTACCGAAGGACAGCACCCTAACCAATCGGCCATCGTTCGGAAGGTGGTCCAATAGGGATTCCCTATCTGAAGGGTGTGGGGAGAACACAAAAGAGATAACCGATTTAATGTTTCTAAGAAAGGGGGGGGGGAACTGCGGGAATGGACTTCGCAAATTATTCCTGTGTCTTATATCCAACCATAAAACTAACCTTGAGTTTTTCAGCTCAAAATTAAAGCATTGAGTGAGTAGAATTTCCCGAAAAATGAAATGAGCAATCCCACTCAGTGATCACTTAGAGGGGGTCAAGTAACTGCTGATACAGGTTATTTTACCATTAGGTCTGAGTCGAAAAATCCGTGCCAAGAAAAATTGGCCGTTAGAAGGGTGGCTGATATACATGGTCGCTCGGAAAAGTTTCACTGTGTGTGTGTATATATATATACAAAGGGTTACCCAAAAGGTCGTTTACAAACTTAACATGCTGGTCTGTCATATCATGGTGAACAAGATTTACATAGGAACTTGTGTCCGAAAATGCAAACTGTGACCGCTAGAAGGCAATAATTGCAGGAAAATCGCTGGATCGGTAGATGGATCTGACTCCCCTGGATTTCTACCTGTAGGGACACATGAAGTCCATATTGTACGAGACACCCAAACATTCGACTTGGATCTTATCGCCAGGATAGCGGAAGCGGCAGCACGTGTCTGTGACACTCCTGGCCAAATTGAACTGGTTCATGAATCCATGGTGAAACGTGCATTGCGACGAAGGGAAACAATTTTGACCATTTGCTGTGATGTGATCATCATCTTTAGTAAAATCATAATAATACCGCTGTCGATACCTTTTTTTTCTCCTGCTCCACACTCGTGATCATAGCTCTCTAGCGGTCGCAGTTTGCATTTTCAGCCACAAGTCCCTATGTAAAGCTTGTTCATCTTGATATGACAGACCAGCATGTTAAGTTTGTAAACGACCTTTTGGGACACATTGTATGTGTGTATATATATATATATATATATTTTGTGTGTGTACATATATATTATATATATATATATATTTTTGTGTGTACATATATATGTATTATATATATATATATATATATATATATATATATATAAAATATATGTTTTATATGTATATATATGTATATATATAAATATATATATATATATATAATATTATATATATATATATATAAATAAGTGATAACTGCGTGTGAAGAGCACACAGGGGAAAATATCCAACCTATATTATACCCAAACCATTGTATACATAAAGGGTTCATATAAAAATACTTTTATAATTTTATTGAAATTTGATTTTAACACAAAGCTATCAGAAATGTAAAAACAGAAAAACACACAGAAAATATTTATTGAAAAGTAGCAAAAACAACACCATTGTATACAGTTCTACAGACAAAAGCACAACACATCAAATAAAATGTTAAGTAACATCCATAACATTGTGATCATACCAAAGGTTTAAAAACATATCACAGTCAAATATAAATTGTAGATTTATTATTAAAAATATCTTACACTATGAACCTGAATTTTTATAATTATACCTTTTCCACAAAAGTAATCAATATTAAATGATTTGAGTGCACTTTTTAATATAAATATTTAGCTTATTTTTTCCTTCCTACTTTTTGAGTAGCTGGTAAAAAATACATTTAAACTATAAACATAGCAATCTGAAACAAAACTTATTTCAATCAATACAGCAGGGTTGGAAAAAATCACGATTTTTTTTTAAAGTAAAAAATAATCAGATTTATTTGATTTAAATCAGATTTTTTCGATTTAAATCAGATTTATTTGATTTTTTTCTGAATTCTAATTTTAATTATTGTTGTGTTTTTATATTTTTTGCAATATACATGGAATAGTTTGTTATAAGTAACAACTTATCTATCTAGTATATTCTACACACTGATTACTTAAAATTAAATACATAAATTTTAATCTAAATACATTTCATTATTTTGTAATTGGATGGTGCAAACTAAATAAGATGTAAATTTAAAGAACAAATTAAATATTCATTTAATGCAAACTATTTATTAAAAAAAAAAAAATTCACAATTATTTCAATACTTTTTAAGCAACGAATTATGGATTTAACTGTTTCAATAAAAACACTAGTTTCGATGTCGTATCCACTCCTAATTGGTTACGAAGGTTAGAATGAAAAATACCTAAAGAAGAAAACTGTCTTTCCATTCTAGCAGATAATATGACGGCTGTTGTTATTAGGTAAACAAACTGGATTTCAAGTTCTGTAAAACTCTCTTTACTCCCCCAATTACATAAAATGAATTCTACAAGTCATAACTAGTCGTACCTACCCCTACTACATACTTTCTGATAACAACCCCTAAATTCTTAGAAAACATACTATCTATTTACACTTATTTACTTATTGGTATTTCTGTGCTGACTGATTCCCAATTCTCCTGTCTTTCGAATGTAGGTTTTAAGAGAAGTGAAAAAAAAATGATTTAAATCAATGATTAAAAAACAACTGATTTAAATCATGCCAACCCTGCAATACACTTTCAATAATAAAGTTACTTTTAATGAGTACTGCTTTTTAAAAACAATACTAGCAGATCATATCAATATGACTATGCAAAGAGTAAAAGTTTAATATTCTTAAATGATAGTAAAATCTGATACACACACTACAAAAAAAAAAAAAAAAAAAAAAAAAAAAAAAAAAAAAAAATTAACATAATATGTGACGCTAGAACCATGGTACCTGGTTTACCTAAAACCAGGGCTGGGTCCAACTTGCCTTGATTTATATTAATCTGTTTTATTATTCAAAATTATACTGTATTTATACCCAGTGACATTTATTCATTTTTACACATTAAATTATAATAACTGATAAAAAATGAGATATCACAGTATCAAAAAGTATATATAGTTAGAAAAATATTTATAAAACTTTATGGAATTATTTAGTTTCTTAGTCAAGGTTTCTTACACTGTTCAAGTTCAGATAAGGTATCCATCTACATTGAAAATGCCATTTTTTTGCCAAAAAATCTTTTTTTATTATTTCTCTGTTGTAAAATTTCAACTTTTAGGTTTCTAAATCTGTTCTTGTTTTGTCTCTACTACATTTTATAGAAAAGTTACAGCTGTTTAAACATCAGTGACAGCTATCAAAACGAAACGGAAGTTGTGAATTTAAAGCCTTTTAAAGAGCATTTTTTGGACAAAACTTTTTAAATTTTCATAAAGATTAGTTTAAACATTTTTCTAGTATTTTTAATAATTAGCAACTTGGCAATTAGAAAGTTTTGAAACATGAAAGTGTAGGGAATTTTAAACATGTGTTTTAATTTTTTAATAGTTAAAGTTGCTTTCTTAAATTTCAAATGCATTTTTCTCAGAACGGTATTTTTAATACAATGTCGAAACTT
Source organism: Pardosa pseudoannulata (assembly GCA_032207245.1). Classification (NCBI taxonomy): domain Eukaryota; kingdom Metazoa; phylum Arthropoda; class Arachnida; order Araneae; family Lycosidae; genus Pardosa; species Pardosa pseudoannulata. The sequence goes on from CM063497.1 coordinate 41,114,447, forward strand.
GAAATGTGATTTCTCAAAAAGTTCTTAAAATATTTTGTCGAAAATTATTATGAATGCTTTTGATAGTATTTACTAGTGAATGACCTAAAAGCTTTAAATTTGGATATTTTTCAATGATGTTACACTCATATTTAGATATAAAGGTAATGAAAATTCGTTAAAAAATTAATGTGTATGATTTTGAAGGACCAAAATTTTTTACCTAATGTAAATTAAGCAAAGATTTTAGGTGATTCACTAGTCCAGTGTATAAGAAATGTGCTGCATCAAAAATATTGAAATAATTTATTTTATTAAAAAATTAGACCTTTTTAAAAAAACCCAATTTGTTTACTAAATTTTCTTCATTAGAAATTTTATAAAAACTTCTCCAGGAATAAATTTTTTAAGTGCAATTCTCTATGATAATATAAAAAATAAATCTAAAAATGTAAAAACATGGCCTAATTTCCCCGTTTAAAGAAAAAAGTTCTCCGAACATAGATGGATACCTTAAGGCAACAGACACACACACACATATATAAAAATAATTATACATTTTTTACATATTTGTATTTTACAGTTACAACAAATATGAACAGTTTTGTTTCCACACTTGGAAACTTAGTAAAGAACCATTTTTTCACATATGCACAGACATTTCAATATTACATTTTCAATATTACTTTTATGGAAACAAATAAGGAAAAGTCAAGAAATTTATTTAAATTTTGTTAATAACTTTTTAAGAAAATTTAACATAAAATAGTTTTTGAATCAAAATGACCTTTCCTGTTGTTCTAGTGTTAATAAAAAATTATTTGTAAATATTCCTAAAGTCAAAATCCCAAAATTTTAATTAACCATAGATTATTAAACAATTTTGACAATTGCAATATATTGTTGGTTAAATTAGTATAATATGAACTTATAATTTGACACAATGTTTGCATATACAAAAAATTTCTATCCCTCCCCACTAAGAAAGAAGCCTGCATGCCACTGGCATGCAAAGACACATATCATAAACAGATGAATCCTAATTTAATATTCATGACAAATATTTTACATAAATAATTGTTGCCAAAGTTATAACAGAATTTTAAAAATTACCCTATATAGATGTGCAATTGAACAAGTAAAGGAATCATGCAAAAAATAAATAAATTTACCTTATTTTTAATGATCTTGACTAGAAATTCTACTCTAAAATCTTGTTTGAATATATATTCTAAAACGTAAATAACACACAATGTAATTCACATATATTAAAACATATCTCTATCAAACTTTTCATTTACATAAAAACTATAAAACTAGTGTACGAACAAATCACCTTTGATAAATAATACAACACATTGAAAATAATTTTTACTACCCAAAATACCTGAAATTTTGAAATCTACAGAATTAACTTTAAAAACATACCTAGTCATTTCAAGTGAACTACTTTCAAATTTCAATAAAAACTAAATTTTTTTTATAAATTAAGCCCCAACACCACATCTTGTGTTTTTTTTTTTTTTTAAATCATATATTTGATCTAAGGAAAATACACTTATTCTGATATATATGCTAATGAAAATAAATATCAGCTAACATTTATTCACTAAAAACAGTCAACAAACAAAAATTTTTTACCACATTTAAACAAAATGTATAATTCAGATGGAAATATTCTGTAATGTTATCCACAGAGTCAATACTGTAATATTTTAACAAAATCTTTTTGCGATCATATACAGAAAAATTTACATCTATTTAAAGGAAAATATAAAAGCATCTAAATTCGGATTTTATTACAAGTACGGAATTTTTTCCTTCATCTTTCAAAAACAAACATATACATATATAATCAAAAATTTGGTATATTCTGTAGTTAAAATATAAATTGTGAATCAGCTAATTTAGAGAAATCTATCTTAAATTCTGGACTTGTTCCCATACCAATTTTCTAAGTTTAAAAAAAAAAAAAACTTGTCTTTTTTTAGGAAGGCACAACAGTAAAACACGACATATTGGTTATTTGGTCAGACTATGTGAAACTACGACCTTACTCTTTTTAACTTTTAACAAAAATAACTTTAACAATTAATTTGTGTTATTTCTAAATACAATCTTTAGCTCCACATTTCTTCAGCAAATACTAGAATTAACAGGATCTGATGACCATTTTACAAGCTAAAAATGTTTCCTAGGCATTTAAAATTCCTGAACAATTCTTAAAAATTCTTAAACTGAATATTCTACATTAAGTAGTACTGACCGCTATTTAAAAAATATCTTTAATATTTTAAAATTTGATTTTATGCTCTAACTTATTGTACAACATAAGTATGTATTTTAGAAAAAAAAAAAAAAAAAAAAAAAAAAAAAAAAAAAAGACTATGTAAAAACTACGACCCCACTCTTCAATTTTTAACAAAAATAACTTTAACAATTAATTTGTGTTATTTCTAAATACAATCTTTAGCTCCACATTTCTTCAGCAAATACTAGAATTAACAGGATCTGATGACCATTTTACAAGCTAAAAATGTTTTTCATAGGTATTTATACATCCTGAACAGTTCTTAAAAATTGTTTAAACTGAACATTCTACATTAGATAGTACTAACAGCTATTAAAAAAAGTATGTATTAATATTTTAAAAAATTTGATACTTCTAGTATTTTCTTCAGCAAATAATACTAGAATTACAGGATCTGATGACCATTTTACAAGCTGAAAAATGTTTCTAAAGTATTTATAATTCCTGAACAGGTCTTAATAAATTGTCAAATGAGCATTTTCTTTTACATTAAAATGTACTGGCTATTCCAAAAAAATATGTTTAATATAAACTTGATTTATACTCTTACTCTTTACTGTACATCATAAGTATATTATTCTAGAAAAATAAACAGCTATATAAAAAAAATGAGATTTTCTTTTACTTAAAATGTACTGTTTCACACTAAATAAATGCATTCTGTACATCACCTAACTATAAATTAGATTTTAAATACAACAATAGTAGCAGATCAACACATTTTTAAATATAAAAATGGTAACACTGGAGAGCAACATTTTAAACATTTGTCTAAAGAGATCATGCAGTTACAAATTAAACACATCGATAATAAAAAGTGACAAAGCTAATTTGTACTTACAAAATAGGTAACTTAAATATGTAAACGCTTCACCTGAACATGATCATGAATATGGAATGACGAATTAAGTATATGTGGTATTCAGTTTGAAAGACCTAATAATACAAAAAGTTCATAGATTCTATTTAAAATTATGACTACCATATTGAACACTTTTTAATGGGGTTCATTGGTGACCCTTCAGGACAACTAAATGCAGCAGCAAATGATTTAGAATTCGACACTGCTTTATTCACTCGTATATCTGGAAAACTATGTGTTCCTGTTTGCGTGGGTTTCCTTAATGATGGACTAATTTCAGAGCACCAAACACTTGCATATGCAATATAGAACATTTGTTGAGGAGAGTACGATTTTAAAATCCTATAATTTTCTTCACCCACAAAATCCTTTGTATATTTTTTATAAGCATTAAAAGCTATATGTAAGCCTTCATTATCTGCAATGTTTTCTCGCAAGGTACAAGTACCATTGTTTCGATAGACACCCTTACTATCAAATTTATCATATTGAAGTTTGAAACATTCAGCTAGTTCTAGGTAAACTTCCCTTGATTCCTTGCTCAACCAAGTAGCATTCAGATCATTTCCTTGACTTCCATAATTATCGAAAGCCATGCATCATTTCATGACCAATAACAGAACCAATTGCTCCAAAATTCAAATACTGTGGTCCATTCACATAATAAAATGGGGGATTATGTAGAGAAATCGGATAAACTAGTGTATTTTTAAACACAACATAATATGAACTTACATCTGTAACAGATCTAGGCAAGATCCAATTGGTACTGTTATTGGGAATTCTATAAGAGAGAGTTCTAATTTTAGAATAATACTCTTGAATATTCAAATAATACTTCATAATGTTATAAGTAATCATAGGAAAGCTTTTATACATTTTATCAAACTCTGTTTTGTTTTTTAAATAATCTGGAAATCCTATAATGTACTGCATACTATTTATTCTATACAAAACAGATGTTTTGTTTTATTATCAATCCAGTAGGAGTTTTCAACAATATCCTTAAAAGCTGACTTTAAATATTTAATTAAAACTTTACCATCTTTATTTCCTTCGTGTGTTGAATTCATGACATACAAGTAATCTAAACTTGAAGAAAAAGTTTCAACAACTAAGTCAAAGCATTGATTACTGGCTGCACTTTTCATGTCATCAGTACTATATCCATTAACTATTGCATACTCCCGTAGGACATTGGGAATTAAAACCCAAATGTCTTTCACAACAAACCAGCCAAATAAGTTAGCTAAGTCAGTATTAGAAAATGTGTTTGAAGTCACAACATTGGCAACTTTATATAAAAAATCTATGTTTTCAACTACCACTCTATCATTCATAGTTAATGGCATATTTAATTCCAGTAAGGTATCATTCGTAATTAACTGAAGATACTTTAACCAATCAATAGCTGGAATTCTTTTAGATAATTCACCGATAGATAAATTCAGAGGGTCGGATAATTTTTTAGGTACAGATAATAACTGTCGCCACTTTGTTTCCACTTCACCTAGATTCCTTATATCCTCAGAAATATTTATATTTATATGATTATCATTCAACACTTTTAAAATGACATATAACATCTGTAATGAGGCTGCATTATTCAATGTATGTTGCTTATCCTCTAATATACTTGGCTGTTTTAAGTAAATAACATTCCTACTGCTACTTTTATCATCATCAGTAGAGTAAACCCCAACCACAGTATGCAAATCCATGTGTTTTATAAGAAAAGCACTAGCATAATACCAATCAAACAGAGTTTCATTCCATTCATCGGAGTTCAAAATTGGCCAGCCACCAATTTCATCAAAATAATGAGTAAGTAACGGCTTGATACTGTATTTAGTATAATCAAGTTCAACACAGGCGTTATAAAATTCAATAGCACTGTTAACAACACGCGGTAAATCTTGGTCCACCTTCATGTTTTCAAATATGATCTTTCTTTTCTTACTAACAATGTCTTGTAGAACGCTAAAAGTGGTGACCCGTGCATCATAAGTAGGAATGGGATTGTTCTGGGACCACAAACCACAAGAAAACGTGTAGAAATCCACACATGGATCCACCGATATATTTAATGCGCAAGGAAACGATTCATACACTATCTTTGAGTACTCTTGAGATGAAGAATTGGTTGCAGCTTCTGCCTTACTACTGACCGGATTTGAATTAACTGCCATAAAGAGAAACACGAAAAAAATTAGACTCAAAACAGAAAACTATCCATCCAATGCCACAAAATATGCGCCTTCTAGAAGGTACACCCATTACACTTCTGTAATGGTACCACCGATCATTTATATCGTTCACAATAAAATCATCTCCCATAATTAAAGTAAATTTTAGATATCACCTTTAATGAATTAAACATGAGTAAATTTCGCCGAAAAAAGTAAAACACACATTCGTCAAAGAGGCAAATAGTATAGCAAGACAAACCATACATCAATCTACTATTCATATATGCGTGTAAGAGTCGAGAGAATACTTACATTCAAATGTAGCAGACAATTCACAGCGCGCAGCGCAGGACAGTTTGCTAGTTAAACCGGAAACAATAAGATACAAACTTCCGGTTCTGTTTATCTTCCTTCCACTTCCTCAGGAAATTTTTTTACCTGAGAAAAAAATTGATCAAAAACATGAATGTGTCAAAAATTATGAGTAGAAAATTTTGAAAATTTATAACTAAATATGAAATATAGTTTGATTCCTTTATTCTCAACTGTAAATGTTCAAAGTGAAGCTTAAAAATATTCGAAAGTATTCGATAGTCATTTCCGAATTACAGCCATACTTAACTGTAATCATTAACTTCAAAACATTCACATGTGTTTATTTGAGTTTGTGTGCGTAGAGTAAACGTCTGTGGTTGTGTGTATGTAAAGTTTGAGTTGATAACATTAATTATCTGAGTAACTGCTATTAATTATGGGGAAGAAAATACCTAAAAGTAGAAAACATAAAAAATTAAAATTTGTTGATCCCTGTTATAGCGGAAATCCACGAGTGAAGAAGTAATTTTTATCTTTTATATTTCTTATTTTATCTTTTATATAAATTTTAAATTATACCTAACTACATTGTGTTTTAATTTGTCAATGCGCTTGCTACCTTTGTTAAATTCATAGCATCATTTCAAGATCTCTATTGTTTACTTTGGATAGCTTTTTCATTTTTTCATCACTGTAAATTACATAAAACACTTTGAAAAGTCTTAAATTTAAGAAGAATAGATAAAGCTTTACAAGTTATGTCTGTGTATATTATGCCTTAACTATACTTGAAATTTAATATCTGTTTAATTTCGAATGCATCTCAAATTAAATTTAAATTATTTTAATTAAGAAATTTGCCTTATTAAAATAATAAACTAATAATTAAATACAGTTATCAGATGTTTTTATTTTTATTTCTATTTTATTTTTGTTTTTATTTCTAATAGTGAAATAACATTTTCATAATTTTTCAAACCATTATTAGAATACATTATGTTGCCTTATAAGGCAATAAATTTTACTTAATTAACTTTGTATTTTGAATAGTTAAGTAATACTATGCATGACATTTGTGAACTATAATTATTTCATACATTTCATATCTGCTTAATCTATTTTAGATTGTAATTAATTGAAAATTTTTTTTAATCATTGGCAATTTACTGTCATTTTTGTTTTTGTCTGATTTGATATTTTTAAATTTATTAGTGTGGATATAAATTGTGATTTTATTGTGGGACTAGCATAAACAAATGCAAGATTACTTACTATCTGTTAGGATAGGATGTTATTTAATAAGAAAGTTAGTTTATGTTCCTTTTTATAATATTAATTATGAATTGCTTTGAATGTAACATTATAAAGTCATACATACTGTTATATTTATCAAATTAAAATTTATAGATTTTCATGTACATTTGATTTTTTTTAACAGGTTGGGCATACACCTTCATGTGGCTTTGTATGGTTGGGGAGGCTAAATTTTCTAACCTTATTATTTGATAATTTAAATATTTGATGTCTTTTGAAAAATTTCTAGTATTTTGTTTTTACTGAGCTTCGGACTAGAATCTTAATAAATTAAAAAACAAGGAAAGAAAAGAGAAATATAGAAAAAAGAGATCTGACTTAGTCACTGTTGACTGGTACAACATTATTATCCTGCTAAACAAGATTGGAAAAAAAATCATGATTTTTTAAAAAAAATCAGATTTATTTGATTTAAATCAGATTTATTTGATTTCTTTCTGATTTCTAATTTTAATTATTGTTGTGTTTTTATATATTTTGCAATATACATGGAATAGTTTGTTTTAAGTAACAACTTATCTATCTAGTATATTCTACACACTGATTACCTAAAATTAAATACATAAATTTTAACCTAAATACATTTTATTATTTTGTAATTAGATGGTGCAAACTAAATAAGATGTAAATTTAAAGAACAAATTAAATATTCATGTAGTGTAAACTATTTATTAAAAAAACAAATTCACAATGATTTCAATATTTTTTAAGTAACGAATTATGGATTTAACTGTTTTAATAAAAACACTAGTTTCGATGTCGTATCCACTCTTAATTGGTAATGAAGGTTAGAATAAAAAATACCAAAAGAAGAAAACTGTCTTTCCATTCTAGCAGATAATGTGACGGCTGTTGTTATTTGGTAGACAAACTGGATTTCAAGTTCTGTAATACTCTCTTTACCATCCCCATTACATAAAATGAATTCCACTAGTTATAACTAGTCGTACCTCTACATACTTTCTGATAACAACCCCTAAATTCTTAGAAAACTTACTATCTATTTACACTTATTTACTTATTGGTAATGACTGATTCCCAATTTCTCCTGTCTTTCAAATTAGGTTTTAAGAAAAGTGAAAAAAAATGATTTAAATCAATGATTTTTTCAAAAAAAATCAACTGATTTAAATCATGCTAACCCTGCTGCTAAAGGGCTCCATTTATGGTCACATTATCTCCAAAGTCCTATAATAGTTCTTAGAACTACCATAATTTTGCACGTATAGTCTGCACCATCATATAGTCTGCAGGTGCAATTTTCCATTTAAAAAATTTCATAAATCATCAGATAGTCTGCACCACTAGATAATCCACAGACTATACATGCAAAAATAAGTATTTTAGTAACACAATATTAAATCATTTTAAAAATAGAAACCTAAGTATAGTAGAGTGTAGAAAAGTCTGGATTAGACAGTTAATTCCACCTTTAAAATTTGAAATCATTTGTTCTGCCATAGCCTTGGAGATGAATTTTAACGGAAGAAATAGAGTGGCCTGCATTTCTCTGTTCAAGAACCCAGATGTATAAATTATCATCTAATGGAAGCCATTGTATTTTTCCACGATGACTGGATTGCTTTCATCTCATATTTTTAATGTTTCTCTTTGCTTGAGCCAATTTTTTTCTTTTTCTCGTTGACCTCAATGTCGACCTTCTGAATTATTTTCAGCTTGAAATCAGTAGTAAAACTGTGACAATGTTTTAAAGACATAATGAATGACCAAAATTACCGCAAATGCAAACTCTGAAAACAAAACACTCTGTTATGAGGAATCCTCGCGGTGAAATGACCTTCGACCCTCAACCTTTGATCGTTTCACAACCCTTACACTCGGTGTTGTCAATTGGAGCTGTAAATAGTGACTATCGATATTTTCCTTACTCCAGGACATAATTTAAGATTGCTCTACTTGCTACTACTGATTCGTTCTACTTTATAGGTTGTATTTTTTTTTTTTTTTTTTTTTAATGGCTTATTACCGATACAATACAATGTTTTCTTGACATCTCATGAATTACTTTTAACTTGAAATCAGCAGTCAAACTGCAACAAAGTTTTAAAGGTAAAATGAATGACCAATATGACTGCAAATCAAAACACTGAAAACAAAACACTTTGTTATGAGTGATCCTCGTAGTGAAATGACATTCAATCCTCAACCTTGGATTGTTTCATCAACCCATCCACTTGGTGTTGTCAATCGGAGCTGTAAATAGTGACTATCGATATTTTCCCGTACTCCAGGACACAATTTAAGATTGCACTACTTGCTACTACTGATTCGTTCTGCTTTATGGGTTGTATATTTTTTCATGGTTTATTACCGATACAATACAATGTTTTCTTGACATCTCATGAATTAGTTTCAGCTTGAAATCAGCAGTAAAACTGCAACGATATTTTAAAGACATAATGAATGACCAATATTACCGCAAATCAAAACTTTGAAAACAAAACACTCTGTTACGAGTGATCTTCATAGTGAAATGATCTTCGACCTCCAACCTTCAATCTTGAACCCATCCATTCAATGTTGTCAATTGGAGCTGTAAATAGTGACTATCGATATTTTTCTGTACTCAGTTCAGGACACAATTTAAGATAGCACTACTTGCTACTACTGATTCGTTCTGCTTTATGGGTTGTATATTTTTTTTTATGGTTTATTACCGATGCAATACGATGTTTTCTTAACATCTCATGAATTACTTTTAACTTGAAATCAGCAGTAAAACTGCAATGATGGTTTAAAGGTATAATGAATGACCAATATTACCGCAAATTAAAACTTTGAAAACAAAATGCTGTTACGAGTGGTCCTCGCATCAACCTACATCTCATCCACTCAGTGTTGTCAATTGGAGCTGTAAATAGTGACTATCGATATTTTTCTATATTCCAGGACACAATTTAAGATTGCTCTACTTGCTACTACTGATTCGTTCTGCTTTATGGGTTGTATATTTTTCATGGTTTATTACTGATACGATACGATATTTTCTTGACATCTCATGAATTACCTTCAGCTTGAAATCAGCAGTAAATCTGCAACAATAGTTTAAACACATAATGAATGACCAATATTACCACAAATCAAAACTCTGAAAGCAAAACACTCTGTTACGAATGATCCTCGTAGTAAAATGATACTCAACCTTCGATCATTTAATCAACCCATCCACTCAGTGTTGTCAATTGGAGCTGTAAAAATAGTGACTATCGATATTTTCCCGTGCTGTAGGACACAATTTAAGATTGCTCTACTTGCTACTACTGATTCGTTCTGCTTTATGTTGTTTTTTTTTTTTTTAATTACTGATACAATATGTTTTCTTGACATCTAGTGAGTGGTGCCTTTGTTCACATTTGATCATTAGCCACTCGCACGACGGATATTTTCCCCCTCTTCTTCTGATTTTGATGATTTGAGCAATGATCAATCAGCAGATAGTCCGTGGCTGAAGAAATTTGCTTTTTAAACACAGATAGTCTACTGACTATACGTGAAAAATTATGGTATAAAAGGAGAAAGAAGAAACCAGGGCAAACATGTGACATCATTTCCTTGCAAAAAGTTAGCAAAATCCATGGTTTCCGCGCACCTAGAAAGTCATGGAAAATCATGGATTTAGACAATGGATTAATTTTGTTAGGAAAAGTCTTGATTTTTCAAGTAAAATGAGTAAAAGTCATGGATCCGCTAAACTACCGATTAAAAAAGAATGCATTGAATTGTTTAATTCTGTTTTTACTTGTCGTTTGGCTGAAGTTATTGAGTTTGGTATTTATGTATTATCCCATTGACCCTATTGCCAAGTAAAATTTGTTCACCAAGGAAACTCAAAGCAAGAAAGCTTAATGGGTGGGTAAATGTATATTATTCTGGTTTTTTCTTAAATTGTTGATTAAAATTTTATTAATATAATAATTATTTTTTAATAAAAATTAGTTAAGATTTTTGCACAAAATATAAGTTTATCTCTAGGGATATTGTATATAAACATTATAGGGTTATATTTGGCTATTATTCATGGTCATCTGGATAATACCAAAATACCCTGAATTCAAATTGGAAACATTTTGATTGAAAAATTGCTATATGATTAAACTTAGGTATGTAGATACAACAATTTATTTTTATGTATGTGAGTTTATTAACACTTATAAAGTAAGTTTATAGTTTTTTTTATGATAAAATTCCTGTAATTTCTCTAAAAGCATATATTTTATTTGTATGTACATCAGAAGTTTTATTCATATATACTTTAACGAAAGCTTTTTAAAGTCATGGAAAATGATCTACTAAATCAGGGAAAGTCATGAAAAGTCATGGATTTGAAAAATTTTATTTTGGCAGATACCCTGAAAATCTGTTTAGTGTTTTATCTTCAATTTGTACTGATTTCTTTCATATTGCTTTAAAAAAAAAAAAAAAAAAAAAAAAGAATACAACAATATTTCTTTAACAATATTTTCTTGAATAGCAAAATATTTTAATAACATTTAGAATGCCTGTCTAAAATTACACTATTACACTTTCATTTTAGTCGGAAGTTGTTGCCTAATGAACCTCCTAAAGCAGATGACTTTCAAGAAGTTCCTCGACATGCAGAACAGATAATAAATCTGAAAAATAAAGCTAAATCTAACAAGCTAAAAAGAAAGAGGAAAAAGAAGAAGGTCATAAAGGATGATTTTATTATTGGTATGAAAATTGTGTTGATAGAACATTTGAGTATTTGTAAATATTAGTTATAAATCGGTTCTGTTTAAAAATTATTTTTGCTATTTGATAATACCTACTTATTTTATTTCATTAATTTTTTCTTTTTACTTTTTGGCATATATAGAGTAGAGAAAGTATAGCTATCGAAAAATGTGGTCTTAAATTTGAATTTATTTTCACATTTTGGACCTACTTGAGTTCAAAAATACCATTTTGGGAATTATGTGTGTGCATGAACATAGTAATTGGAGTACATTTTGAATTACAGGAATCAAATTTTGAAAATATGCATTATAGCAAAAATGTAGTTTTCTACCTACTTTACTATTCAGTTTCTAATTCTATTATTTAAGTTCATAAAATAATGTGTTGGAAAGCTAAAAGACAGATATTAGATACTGTAGATTTCAGTGTATAAGCCAAGAATTTTTGGGGCTTTTTAAAGATCTGATGTAGGGGGGGGCAGCATGTATACTGATCCATAGAACAGATGCAATATAAGTGTTTTCGCAACGCTTTTTACCAATTGGGACAAAAAATTTGCAAAAGTTAACTAAATAGTGAAAAAAAATTAAAGAACTAAAAAGAAAATGTGTAATGCAAACATTTTGAAATGATAAAACATAAAAATTGGAAAAGAAATTTAAAAGGACTCTTATCTGTGTTATAATCACTCTAAAACAACAGTACTATAATGGTAACAGATTGGCTAATTTTCTAATAAACACAATTCTACGTAACCCGGAATCAATTGATGAATTACGAAACATAGCATTCTTTTTTCCCTAAGCTTTTACTGCTTAAATTTACAAAAAAGTTATTTTTATATGGGGTTGCCAGAATTAAAACTTTTCGTTAGCCAGGGTTTCCACGGTCCTTAAAAGTCCTTAAGAACGCCTTAATTTTAGCTTTCATTTTTAAGAGCCCTTAAAACTACTTAATTTTTGTTTAAAGTTCTCAAAAACTCCGTAGTTTTTAAATTGGAATGTAATCAATTTCTTCCGTGGAAAAGTATAAAAGAAAAAGTAGCTGAGTTACAGAACTTGAGCAAAAAAATTTCTGAAACAAAAAAAGAAATCTGTTGAACTTTCAAAATGAAATTATTTATGTATGTGAACTTGCACTAATGGAAATTTCTTTGTAAATAGTAAATAAATATTTGTTAATATTCCTAAAATTCTTTTACATCTTCTAGCCAAAAGTGCAGTATTAATAATAAAGAAAATCCTCAAATACATATATGTTGTCAGTATATTACTGTAGTAATTCAAAATTTCTTTCCTTGATATCCTTAAAAAATTAAGAAAATACTTTCGGTTTATTAGTACTTTTTATGGTCATAAGCTAGAAAACTTATTTCACAAATAAATAATCTTTCGCATACTGAAAACGCTTAAAGCGTAAAGTCAGCTGCCTTTTCCAAATATCTAACAATCATGCAGATTTTAATTAAACGAAGCATGGAGGGTGGGGGGGATAGATATTTCAATTATTTACAAAATTTAATTTTCTTTGCATTGAATGTAGTAGAAAAGTCTAAAATTTTCTTCTTTCCCAAGCAACCTAGGGTATAATTAGCTAGTATATACATACACAGACACACACACACACACACACAAACATATATATATATATATATATATATATATATATATATATATATATATCAGAGTCATTTTTAAACCCTCAGAAAGTACTGTTTTTAATATTATATTTTATTAACAATTTATTTTTAATTTGATCTTTCAGAAAACTTTAGATTTATATTTTTCAAAATTTTTTTGTCAAATAGGTTTATCTTATATTAATTTTTAGGTATTTTTAAAAACTTAATTCTGAAATATTGTAGGACATTTATTGAACATGCATTGTCTGGTTCATAATCATTAAAATATGTTCCTCACGAATAGGGTGTATTTCAAGTAGGTCCTTATAAAATGTTACTTTGGTCCTTAAAAAGTCCTTAATTTTTTGGAAAAAGAGTTTGAACCCTGGTGTAGATATGTATACATGTTTTAAAAATTTCAGGATTATAGTTCTGCCTCCCCCTATCTCCACACATGGAGAGTGTTGGAATGGTGATATGTGTGCTCCATCTTGAGGACAGTGGCATAAATTAAATAAAACATGTTACACAGAGATCAATAAACATCACTGCACCTAACGAAAGCTTTGCTTGAATTATTATTCTGTCACGTGAATGATGTAACCTAAAAATTTTAATTTAGATATATTAAGAATGCTAAATACTGCATTTAATGCATTGGATTATTTATACAGCTTATGGTGTTCTTTCTTATGATGTACAACTTAACAACTTTGCACCAGTAGTATTCAGAAATAGGCTTCATTTATATGTGTGTGTATTATATATTGGTAACATGTTAACATTGTATACCATTAAAATTTTAATAATTTAAAAATTGGAATGTTAGCAGCTATGAGTAGAGCAATTTTTTTTTTTTTTTTTTTTTTTTTTTTTAAATAATAAGTCGTGCCCACATCAGATTTTTTTTTTTTTATATCTGTTGCAACCCAGTTACAACTTCAAAGTGGGTTGCCATAGGTTGTACAAGGTGAATCCAGAAAGTAAGTTTCCCTATTTAAAAGAAAAAAAAAGAACTCACACTTTCACGGATATATTATTTGGCAACAAGTACAGCAATGTTTCAGCTATTTTTCTACATAGCCGCCACCAGAATTGAGACACTTGTCGTATTGTGGGATCCATTTTTGTATACCTATGTCGTAGAACTCTGCTGTCTGTGAATGGAACCAGCCTTCCTGTCCCAGAACATTGTGCCCATCCCTTTCCACACCGATAGTGTCTGTTTGAATTTTGTCCTGACCGAAGATCCACTTTGAGGCCAATGCATTCACTGTTGCTTGGTTTCTGGGATAAAGTGCGAAATCTAAGTCTCATTACCAGTGACAATCCTGTCGAGGAACTCGTCACAGTCATTGTGATGCTGTAGTAGAAATGTCACTTCTGTTCCTAAGCCTTTGTGTTTGGGTGTCAGTTTCAGCTCATAGACCTGACAGAGCTGATGATGAATTTCAATTGGCACAATGCTTTGTTCATTCAAGATTATCAACCAAACCTTTCAGGCGGCGGGAGAAAGAATTAGTTTCCATTTCAGACCACTGCTACCCTGCTACTGGCACAAATTGGGGCTTGTCAAGCTGGCATATCATTGATATGTCATAGATCTGTTATGCATGCGCAATTGACATGGCTAATTACTTTTACTTAAAGGGGAAAACATTGGGAAACTTACTTTCTGGATGCTCCTTGTAGTTGCCCATCATTGTCCTAATGTATACTTATATATAGTTTTCAGCAATCTAATATGTCTTTAAAATATTTTATGGACTTAAAATTGTTGGTTTAAGTTGTATATATATATTTTTATTTAAAGGGGTTTTTTGTTTTTCAGTTCATAGAGATAGATCAGATGGAGATGTCCGTGGAAGTACTAAACCAATAAAGCCTGTACCTGATGTTGTTAAACAAAATAAATATGAAAGTGAAGAAAGATTTTTCCACAGATTGCAAAGAATGGTGGATAGTGCAATAGCTGAAGCAAAAGTGGAACAAAAATATGATATTGAACTTGTTAATGTTGATAACAAAGGAAATGCTGAATATGTGCCTGCTTCAAAAGAAGTTAGCGAAAAAAAACAAGAGTATGATTCATATATTTTATTATTTATTGATTGATTTTAATTATGAATCCTTATAGTAAAGCCATTATTACTCTATTAAGAGGTCAAAAGAATCTTAAAACTTCCAAAATTTTGATTTTTCAATTATTTTTATATATTAAACTACAATCTTTTCTGTGTTTTAGTACAATTCTTTTTTTTTTTAATTTTAAATAGAACTCAAGTAGTGATTAAATGTTTAATTACTCTTTCACAGTTCTAGGGAAGCATTTGTATCATTAATAGCATTTTTCTCATTTTCTGAAATTTTACTCTCACACAAGTTGTATTTCAAAAAACTATATGAAATAATTTGATGAAATTTAGTATATATATTCAATTTGTTATGTAGAATAACTTATACCTCTAATTAATTGGCACGTTAAATAGTTGTATTTTATATTTACATATACTTTTTAAAAATATTACTTTTTTTAAATACAGTGAAACCCGCTTAAGAAGTTTTGCAAGGGCCTAACACATTAAAACTTCTTAAGCGGGAAAACTTCTTAAACAGGGAATCAGGCAAAAAGCATTATTTATGCATATGTATATGTGTGTGCTATATATATATATATATATATATATATATATATATATACATATATTTGTATATATAAATATAAATTTATATACAGTAAAACGCTCTTAAGTTTTCTAAGGGAATAGAAAAAGAAAACTTCTTAAATGAAATTAATTTTTTTAAAAAACAAAATAATTACATAGATAATGAGAGATTTTTTTCTTTATAAAATAATATATAAACAATAGGTTTGGTTTTTCTTAAAAATTTACATTTTTTGTATACTAAATCAGCTAATAAAGGAAAACAACATAATTACCTTATAATATCTTTAATTCAGCTAAGAAATGTTGCTTTAAACACCACTGGAATCGATTTTACAGAAAAAAAATCTGTTATAGTTTTTTGTTTTTGTTTTTTATCGACAATTTATAATTGATAACAGTCCAGCTGTCTTAAGCTATTTTCAGTCACATTTTAAATAAAAATGATAACAATTGTTTTCAGCCATAAATATTGACCTTTACAAACAGAAAGAGAGGAGAGAAAAAAAAAGTAATCAAAAGGCAACTATACACGTGTTCTGTAAGTAAACTTAGAAATGAAAGAAAACTTTTTAAGTGGGAAAGACTTTGAAACGAAATTTTATAAACGGGTTATTTTAACATTATATGAATAGGTGGAAAAATGGGTACCGAAAATATAAACTTCTTAAGTGAGAACTTCTTAAATGGGTTTTACTGTATCTGAATCTTATTCAATAGAAAAAGTATTAATCTTGTTTAAGATGCTTCAGTTTGAGGTATAGGTTCAATACACACCACATTCTTTTATGAAACAAGTGGAATTTTATTTCTGGCACCAATATCTTTATTAGAATACTGCACACAGGAAGTATAAGTAAAATTTTGATTGTAAAATATGAATGAAATTTATCAATATTTTTTAGTATTAAAATTTATTTTCTATGATGTGTAAAAAAAATATATATTTAACAGTCCAAGCATTTATTGGTAAAAATTTGATGAGTATGTGAGAAGGAAAAAAAATTTGTAACATGTAAGATTTAGCATTCTGCGAAAAAGACTCTTTAGACCCCTTAAGAAAGCTTCCTTGTGGTGCCATTAAAAATTTATTATTTTGTGAATTATATTTGTTATTATAATGTAAATTAAAATTTAAAAAAAAATGTTTCTTATTAACTCTTATGGATTACCCATAAAATTTGCAATTTTTTTTTTTTATTTCTTTTTACTGATAGACCAAGAGCTATTTAAGTTTGGACCACCATGAAAATGAACAGTCACAACTTTATAATCCTTGTGTATGTTAAGAGATTCTAAACTCTTAAGCTAAAATTTCAACCTAAATTTCAATTTAATTGTTAGAAAATGACCTCAGTTTTTTAAAATTACTCTTACAATTCCTCACATGCTGTTGATTTTGAAATAGCATTATATTATGTTTTATGTGATTATTAATATGGTCGAACATTTGAGGTTGATTTTTCTCCCTCAGCTAATGGCTGTATCCCCAGTTGTAAGGCTATAAATTCATGATGCAGTGTCCTTTCTTTAAAATGATTCACAATAAATATAGAGATGCAGGTCTTAAATGGTGTAAAAAAAAATATGCCCTATTCAGTTTAGAATTTAAAATAGGAAGGTATATACAAAATTTACAAGATACAAAAATTAAAAAGTTATGCAGTGCAAAATAGTAAAAATAAAAGGGAAGGAATAAGTAAATAAAAGCAAACTAGTAAGTTACATGGTGCAAAAAACAATAAGGGTTACAAAGTGGTTACGATTATGAAAAAATTAAAATTACATTAGAATGCATACAACACAATGCGAGAAAAATTAAAATTTACATTAAGTTCAGCTTTAAATTGGTAGCGAGAAAAGCTCAGAGCAGGTTCCGTGGCACCATCTATTGGATGGCTGCATGTTCAGGTTGTGTAAAGGGAATGTTATTAAAGGAAGTGTTATTAATATGTTTAAAGATATTAAATTGATATATGAACTTGCTAAAAATAAATAGTTGTAACACTGGACTAGAAATTATACCAGTTTAATCTGAGTTTTGTAAATGTAACATTTTTTAAATTTTTGAGAAGAAAATCTTTAAAGCTTTATAGGTTATAGTTTGATAATTTTATCATCTTATTTTATTGATTTTGCTAAATAAATACACAGTTGAAATTTAGATTATTATTATTATTATTATCTTAAAGAATCAAATATAATCGAACAAAAAATTAGCCAATATATTTAATTATATATGATGAATGTGTGAAAATTATATTAAGTATTATTAACTTAAATACAAATTTTAACTACAATTTTCCTGAGAAATGAAAAATTACAATTTTTATTATTTACAATTACTTGTATCTCTAAAAGTTAAGTAACATACCAGCTGATGTTTTGCAAACAGTTTTGCTTGTGCCAATTTTTAAAAGTGGCAAGTATGGTATTGTAAATACCAGAAAAGAAATATCTTTAGATAAGATCAACCAGGTTCTATTTGATGCAGCAATAGAAATGATTTCTTAATGTTGGTTAAATATAGTTTCACTAAAGTTCATGAGTACCCAAAAAGTTCTTATAAAAATCACCAATTCAGAAGTAAATACATTATAGTCACTCAAGGTATATTTTTACCAAAAAAAAAAAAATTGTGATTAGCATTCTTAAATTTTTTATTCTTTTAAATGCAGGGATCACATGCTTAATTGATGGATTAAGAAGTAGACATTACTAGAAAGTTCCAGTGGAGTACTATTTGTTAATAATTGTAAAAATGGTATAAAATTAAGGTTATTTAACTGTTTGAATCCATGTTCGAAGATGAACAAATTGTTTGAATTCAACTGCTGTTGCCACAAATAAAACATTTTTATAATTTTGAAAATATCTCAAAATTCTTATTTTTTGAGTTGGGCCATAGTTGCAGTGTAGTCAACAGTGTATTTGTTCTTCATATCAGTGTATGCAAGGAAAAAAAAAACACAGCACAATATTGATATTAACTAATATTTTAATAGTTTAGTTAATTTTTACTAGTTATGATTTAACAATAAATCTGAAAAATTATAGAAAAAAATTAATATCTGATAGTTTTATTGAATTTATTCATTCTAACAATCTTGTATTTTTTTTTCTTTTTTCAATACAGAAAACGGAGAAAAGCAAAAGAGAAAACTGCTGAAAAGAAAAAAATGAAAATGGAAGATTCTAAATTTGATTTACAAACAGGTAATTTATTCATTACTGTTCATTTTCTTTGTACTATTCAGGGGTGATTGTATACTGGCTATACCCCAGAAATCCAGATTTTTTTGGATTACTTCTAGGTTTGAAAATCTTATCTTTTGGGGTAAAAATTTCCACCATGGTGGTTTGAATTCAAAAAAAGCAACATACAGTGAAACTTCTCTGAGCAGCCACTCTCCTAAATGGCCAATTTTTCATGGCACAGATTTTTCGACTTATACACCTAATGGTAAAAAAACCTGTATCAGCGGTCACCCAACCCCCTCTAAACGGCTACTATGTGAGATTGCCCCTTTCATTTTTTGGAGAATTCTACTCACCGTGCTTTAATTTTGAGTGAAAAAATTCAAGGTCAGGTTTATGGTCGGATATAAGACAAAGGAATAACTTGAGAAGTCCATTCCCACAGTCCACCCCTTTCTAAGAAAAATTAAATTTGTTGTCTTTTTTGTATTCTTCCCACACCCTTCAGATAGGGAATCCCTATTACACCATCCAAAGAAACTGAGGGAGGAACTGGACAATCAAGCGTTAAAGGTGTCCCAGGGTCTTTGTTTGGAATTCCAATCAGTAAAGTTAAGGAAGAATTGCACCTCTGTCAGCAAAAATGTCATTCATGCCAGTTTCGTTTCATTAGTTGGTCAGTGATCTGAGTTGAAACGATGTCGAAATGCGTTTTTCTAAGTCTCGAGCAGAGCATTGAAGTTCTACGTGAATTTGAGAATGGCAAATGGACAAGAAAGATAGCTGAATTATTTAACTGCGGAAGAGCAGAAATCAACAAAGATCAAGAATTTGATTTTGGAGGAGTACAAAGACTACAGAACAAAAAGAAACAAATTGTAGCCTTTAAAAAAAAATGGAAAAAATCATGAAATAAAGTACTATTTGCTCTTTAGATAAGTTTTAAATTTCATATACATAAGGAATATATGTCAGACTTGTTTACATTACTCATTATAGTAACTATCTTATAATAGTAAATAAATCCCTTCAGAGCAGCCAACCCCTCTAAGCGACCAAATAATCTTGGTACAGAAGAGAGGTTTCACTGTACTTCACTATTTTATTTCTCGTCTGGTTATAGTTTAATCAAGTGCTTAATGTACAAGAAAACAGATTTATGGTAAATAAAGTGTATTTGATGTTCAAGATCTAAAAATCCCATTCTAAGAAGACTAGTTTGTTTAACATTTAAAAGTGGGATTCTCCTAAAGAAATTTGATAATTTTTTTCATTTTAATTGTTAAAATTAAAGCAGTCACTGATTTAGTGCACTCATATTTAAAATCACTGCTTGAAATTTACCAACAATACTTTAAATCTGTTGTTAGTAACATGCAATTATTTGTTATGTAAAACAGGGTTCCCACAGTCCTTAAAAGTCCTTAAGAACTCCTTAATTTCAGCTTTCATTTTTAAGGGCCCTTAAAACTACTTAATTTTTGTCAAAGGTCCTTAAAAATTCTTTAATTTTTAAATTGGAATGCGATCAATTTCTCCATCGGCGTAGTCTGCCGCTATAACATGATTTCATGTCAGTTTTCTTGTTTGACAGTTTTTTTTCTTAGTTAATTATTTGTTATTATTTGACAAATAAATCTTTCGCATACTGAAAAGATTTAAAGAATAAAGTCAGCTGCCCTTTCTTAATATCTCACAGTCCTGCAGATTTTAATTAAACGAAGCATGGAGGATGGGGGAGGGGTTTCTAGATATTTCAGTTACTTATGGAAGTTTAATTTTCCTTGCATTGGATGTAATAGGAAAGTCTAAAACTTTTCTTCCTTTCCAGGCATCGTTGGGTATAATCAGATAGTACATGCATGCATGCATGCATACATACATATGTATATATATATATATATATATATATATATATAAAGTCATTTTTAAACTCTCAGAAAGTTCTGTTTATAATATTGCATTTTATTCACAATTTATTTTTAGTTTGATCACTCAAAAAACTTTAGATGTACATTTTTCAAAATTAGTTTTTGTCAAATAGATTTATCTTATATTAATTTTTAGGCATTTTTAAAAACTCAATTCTGAAATATTGTAGGGCATTTATTGAACATGCCTTGTCTAGTTCATTATCATTAAAATATGTTCTTCACCAAATAGGGTTTATGTTGTTATGCTGTGTAGGTCCTTATAAAAAGTTACTTTGGTCCTTAGAAAGTCCTTAATTTTTGTTCTGGAAAAAGTGGGAGCCCTGTATAATTAACTTTATTAAGTTCTGGGTTTTTAATTACAAATGATAAGAATTTGAGGGTTTTTTAATTAGAGGCACAAACACCCCTGATAAATTTGAGGGTTTTTTAATTAGAGGCACAAACCCCCCTGATTATTTTTAAATTATCAAATTCATTCTGTCAGTTTTTCTTTATCAGCTAGATCATGATACTACTACTAATAATAATAATAACCTGCCATCTTTAGCAACAGTTTTGTTGATTTTCTCAAAATAGATTTTTAGCTCATAATCTTTTTTATTAACCTCTCCTGCAGTTGAAAACTTCTCCCCAGCCACCTACTGAGTTTTGCCCATGACTAGTTTTGTTTTCTCTTCACAGAGATAGCACTAGATGCATTCATACTGGATTGATGTAAATGAATATTAAGTAAAATTATAAGGAAATAAAACATTAGTTTTAAAATTGTACAGACATTGAATATATAACTCAATTTCTTTACAAATTTTTTGCAGTATAATAAATTCTAAAACAGGGCAAAATACATAGCTTTATATCATATCCTTTGCAATAGTATCAAATATTTTTATGGAATTTTTTGCCAAACAAAGTTTTTCTACAACAAATGTAATTCCTTGGATGTTGTCCTCATTTTCAGTAGGTGGAATGTGCAAAAGTGTCTTTTAGTAAAACATGATTCATAACAGCTGCTCAAAGAACACTCTTTTTCTGAATTTGAATTCTTTTGTAATATTTAATAATGGTTTTGCCCATATAAAAACTTGAAAGTGGGAACAATTAGAAGTTTTTTAAATGCTTAAAAGAATTTAAACTAAGATGAACATATGTAATGCATTGCTGCTGTCTGCAGAAGTTTCACTTGAACACAATAGATGCATTACTAACATTGAAAGTGTTCTGTATTGTAATTATTTGTTCTCTAATGTTAATTTCCCAATCTAATTATATATTAGTTATAAACTTTTAAGTCAAATGATGGCCAAATGGTAGAATGATGCTCTTTGGTACTTAAGTTAATGGGTTCGAGTCCCACTGCTGGCATGGATTTTTCTAGCTGTTTGGAATTGGCTTTAAGCAGTAGATCTGGATCGCATTAGCCCTCGTGAGCAAAATAGCTCTCCATACCAAACTATAAATTTTTAAATGTAGTTAAAATTTTTCATATCAGCTGCTATGTGACTGCATTGGTCACTTTTTGTTTTATATTTTCTTTTGTAAATTAACTCTAAAAGATGAAATTATTGAATGATTTAGAACTTTACATTGACAAAATATGTAGTCTCTTATGAAAAGTAAAACATTTATTACAAATTCTTATTTTTATTTTAATTTTCTTGATCTAAACTTCAATCTGTATAAAATTAACACCATAAGATGCACATCATATTTTTTTTTTAAACTTATATTCATCATGAATTGAAATTGGGAATTACAAATTTGAAACTGTTAGAAAGTTTAAATATTTAGGATCTGAAGTTAATACTCTCAATGATTTAATGCCTGAAATCCGTAGTCACAGATGCTAACCGTTGTTTTTTCGGACTCAAAAAGTACTTGAAGTCTAACTTCACTAGCAGAAAAACGAAGATCCAAATTTACAAAAGCTTAATCAAATCCATTCTTACTTATTCTGTTGAGACCTGGGCAATGTCATAAAAAGTAAAAAATATCATTTCTGTTTTTTAAAGAAAAATTTTGAAAAGTGTTTTTGGTGGCATTACACATAATAATATCTGGAGAAGAACTAACTCTGAACTCTATAAATCTTTAAAGATCTAGATATAGTACAATTTATAAGGATTCAGAGAATTAAATGGGCAGAACACCTGTGCAAAATGGTTGAAGACCGTGTAGCAAAAAAGATCTTCTCGGCCAGACCATTTGGCACCTGAAAAAGAGGGAGAACTAAACTTAGATGGCTCGACTGCTTGGAATTGGACTTGAGACTTTTAAAAATTACTAACTGGATGTCTATGGCCAGGGACAGAAGAGCCTGGAATTCGATTCTGAGGAAGGTAAGGGCCCATCCTGGGCTGTAAGAAGATGTTCATCATGAAAGTTTTCATTATTGCTTTTAAAAGAAGCTATTTTTACTGTTTAAATAATTTATTCTGGCCTATCTTTATCTAAGTAAGTAAATTTATCTATAAACTCTCATTTGTATGAGGATGAGTGGAAACAGAATTCTTTGTACTGAATATTGTTTTCTAAATTGTTATCAGTAAGTTTCATTTTATATGTTTTATTAGTCTGTCATCACCAATTCCCTCAGTAATGTAAATTTAAACAGCAAAATGATGTATAATTTATGTTAATGTTCTTAAGAACAATAATTTGTAAATTATGATTACCTTTAAATAAACTTATATATTTCTCTCTTATAGAAAAGATTGATTTTGGGGAAGTTGCTATGGCACCACCTATATTTACAGCCAAACCAAGAAAAGCTCCTGAAACAAATAAGGTATAAAAATTGTTTTCTTTGAATCTTGATGACAAAGTCATGAAATATGATTGTTAAGTATTTAGATAATCAACTTATAATATTTTAAATGAGCTAAAATTTATACATAATTTGATAGTGGCAAGAGAAGTAATAATCTATATAACAAGAAAGTTCAGCTATCTAGTACTTGCTATTATATAACCAGCATAGTCGCTTTAAGTTTTCGTTTTTTCTTTGCAAAATAACTCAACCAATAATGACATATATCAGAAATATTACCATTACTTGTCATCATAAACAAACATTGTTTGGGAGTAAAACAAGGTTCGCAACCCCCCCCCCTTTTTTTTTTTCCAGAAAAACCCAACCCAGTGGGTTTTTTCATGGTTTTTTGGGTTTTTCCAAGGTTTTATCGGGGTCTTTTTAATACTTTAAAGGGTTTTAGATGCTTTTTTTGGGATTTGAAAACTATTCAGGTTTTTGTTATGTAAGAGGACAGGATTTATAATTAATTGTATGATTAAAATAAATTTAAAATGTTAATCACTTTTTAAAGTTATAAATTTTAAAAATCAATTTAATCAAATTCAATTCATCCCAGAGGTTCTCGATAGGGTTCAGCTCTGGGCTCTGGGCAGGCCAGTCCAGTCGATGAACTCCATTGGCACCATACCAAGTCTTGATTAACCTCGAAATATGAAAATTGGCATTGTCGTCCTGAAAGTGACAGGGGTCCAACCCGTAAAACTGCCACAACGTAGGAAGCACATTGTCATCCAAAATAGTGCAGTAGGCATCAGCATTAAGCTACCATGAATGGGGACCAAGGGTCCCAGTCCATACCAGGAGTAGCACCCTCAGACCATAATTCCACCTCTGCCGAACTTGACTGTTGATACAATGCATTCTGGCAGGAGACATTCTCCAGGCAGACATCAGACCCAGACCCTGCCATCCAAATGGTAAAGAGTGAAACTTGATTTGTCGCTCCAAAGAACCCGTTTTCACTGATCTAGGGTCCAATTTTGATGTGCTTTACACCACATTAATCAAGCAGCGCGGTTAAACTTTGTAATCAAAGTGTTATGGGCAGCAGCACGACCATGAAACTAAGCAGATGTGCTTCCCCACGGATGGTATTTATTGAAACAATACTCCCGGATGTCTGTTGAAACTCCTCGCGGATCAGGGCCATCGGTTGGGTGCGGTTCTTCTAAATTTTTCTGGACAGCACTCGTTGGTCTATCTCCCACTTTTGTTGGTCTGCCGACTCGGGGCACATACCGACAATCACCTCTCACCTCCCACTTCTTAATCACATAAGCCACTGTCGATTTTGGGTACTTCAGATCGCTAGGTATGTCCCTTAAGGATCGGCCACATTTGTGATACCCGATAATTCTACGTTTCTTGAAATCAGAGAGCTCCAAACTACGCAGCATCTTGTATGCAACTAATGCCAATGCTGTTTCCTATACGATGTATACTGTCAGAGGCCGTGACATAGCTCAGGACCGCAGATATCGTCATTTGCATAGGTGTCCAAATACTTATTGGTAGACTGTATATATTGTAGCTAATGTAAGGCATTTTATGTTTGGATGTGAACATGGCAGCTTCACATTTAGTTCTGTTAATCCTAATTTTCCATCTGTTGAGCCATTTAGTAATTTTAATTAGCTGTCTATTGTCAGCAGTAACGGGGAACTTACAATTTTTGATAGTGAAGAAAATTGCAGTCTCATCAGCATAAATAGCCATCTCTATAAAATGTGGGTAGGGATATCAATAACATATATGCTAATATGGGGCCAAGAAGAGAATATTTAGGAATACTGCTAAAGATTTGAAATTTTATTAATTGTTACACGAAAAGTTCTATTTATGAAGTTTTATATTACTGATCTGAAAGACTATTTCATGACATACTCTCAGCATTTCCCCAGACACACTGTGGTCAGATGTAGGACATGCTATCTTAAAATTTCAAATCGTAGCTGAAAATGATGGCCATAATCTTGAACATGTCTTATTGTAATAAATTTTTTAACTAGAGTAAATCTTATCTAAATGTCATAATTCATCCCAAATTCCCTCTGGTGGTGAAATTTGTAACTAATTTGTTTTATTTGCTCAAACAAATTTCCATTACTGCATTATGTCCTACACAATATTTCATAACTTTCTGAATAATAGTTTTGATTGTAAACAACTTTAAAGTAAGAAAAATAAATTATGGATACCCTGTATATTAATAGCTAAAACCATCATACATGATCATTGTTTCAAACAGATTCGTGACAAAGTTTTTCTACCAAGGCAAATTCGCTTCATACAATAATTTAAAACATAACTATTTTTATTTTCAAATAGAATGATTTTTAAGCAATGCCCTTCTAGATCATGTTTTAAACATTCAGATATTTGTCATGGACTATGATACAAATTTGTTTATTAGCTTTTATGGAAACGTAATCACATAAGAGATAAGTGTGCATATAATGTTCTTATTTTATATATCTTTCATTTTCCTAGGGACAAAAAGGGGTAAGCATGTAATAATAGAACTAATTGCAATAAAATTAAAAATTTATATTTACTTTACATTTAATTCTTAAACAGTTTTCTTTGATAAGGATTTATTTAAGTATTAGTTATTGAAATGTGTAGTATTTTCAACCTGATTTTTAACTGATGTGTTTAGTATCTGAAATTGTAAGATTTTCAAAGTTGGTATGTTTATAGATAATTATTACACTTTTTCTAATTTCGTATTTAATATTCTCTTTTTAGCCTGGTAAGAAGGAGTTGCATTTAAAAACAATATTAGGCTCCAATAAGGATGAAGAAGCAAAAAATCCAACACCATTAACAACTAAATGGAAGAATATGGCACCTGATAAAAGAAAAATTATGGAGATTGAAAGGCAGCGAGCTGTACAGATGTATCGCATGCTTAAAAATAAAAAAATTAATTCTTAACAACTGTTTCTAATTTTTTTAAAACCTTTTTTTCACTAATAGGTTTTTTTTAAGTGAGAGACTATCATTAATTTAGAATACATATATATTTGAAATTTACAAACAATAATAAAGTTTGCATGTTCAAGATAAAATTAAATTGTTAATATGTATTTGAAAAGTTTACTTTTGTTAAAGTATAATTAGCATGTGCTATGTAAATATTTTCATTGTGAGCTGTACAGATGTATGTTTAAAAAATAAAAATTAGTGTTTAACAATTATATTTCTAATGTTCATTTTTTAAACCTTTTTCAACTATAGTCGAACTCGTTTATAATGAGCACAAAGGGACTGTAACATTTACTCATTAAATCCGACTGCTCGTAATAAACGAGTCTTTAAGGCAGGCATGCCTATCTACCTCTTTCAAAATTTCTAATGGAGTTAGACAAGGGGATGCTTTGGCATGTCTTCTGTTTAACATAGCTCTGGAAAAAGTAATTAGAGATGCTAACTTAGATACTTCAGGAACTATATTTAGTAAATCAGTACATATTTTGGCATATGCCGATGACGTGGACATTATGGCAAGATCTAAGACAGCACTGGGTGAAAGTTTCTTGGCACTGGAGAGATCAGCTAGAAAAATGAATCTTAGAGTGAATGTGGAGAAAACAAAATATATGTATTGTGGTAAGATAGAAACCATCCCCAAATTCTTTGAAATAGATTCTTTTAAATTTGAATCTGTAAAAAAATTTACCTACCTAGGATCAGAAATAAACTGCCAAAATCCTGAAATTAGAAAAAGAATTACAAGAAGGAGTTGCATTTAAAAACAATATTTATTCTCTTTTCAGCCTGGTAAGAAGGAGTTGCATTTAAAAACAATATTGGGCTCCAATAAGGATGAAGAAGCAAAAAATCCAACACCAATCGCATGCTTAAAAATAAAAAAATTAATTCTTAACAACTGTTCTAAGTTTTTTTTAAATTTTTTCACTAATAGGTTTTTTTTTAAGTGAGACTATCATTAATTAGAATACATATATATTTGAAATTTACAACAATAAAAAAGTTTGCATGTTCAAGATAAAATTATTGTTAATATGTATTTGAAATTTACTTTTAGTAAAGTATAAATTAGCATGTGCTATGTAATATTTTCATTTAGCTGTACAATATGTTTAAAAAATAAAAATTAGTGTTTTAACAATTATATTTCTAATGTTATTTTTAAACCTTTTTCAACTATAAACTCGTTTATAATGAGCACAAAGGGACTGTAACATTTACTCATTAAATCCGACTGCTCGTAATAAACGAGTCTTTAAGGCAGGCATGCAACCAGAAGGGGGGGAAGTCAAATGATTGTGTTTACTTAAAATTTAATTTATACGTACTTAAATTAGTTAAATACTTTTCTTAATTTAATGACAACCCCCCCCCTCTCCCAACCAGCGAAAAATTTCTAGTTGCGCTACAGTCTTAAACAGTAAACGGAAAGAAAAATAAAGGAAAAGATTTTCATTAATCTACATATTTAAAATTGTAGTTTGTTAGCTTACTCTGAATATTTTCCTGTCCTATTGTTCTTCAGTGAAGACTCATCACTTGGAAATCATCATCACTGACATTCCTAGCTTCAAAAAAGGTCTGCATTTTTTCATCGAACTTCAACATCGTACAACAAATTGGGGGTGGTTCACTTTATATTCATCAGTGTCCTCATCGCTTTCGTAATGTTTTTCCACTGATTTCGCTAGTACGTCATCTACAATATCTTTGGAGGTCAGTACATTTGAGGTCACCAGTTCGTTGTTGATGGATACACAGTTTGGAAATTCTTCTTTGGTCATTTTCAAATTTGCAGTTTGTATGAAATTGTCAACCTCTTCTTCCTTGGTGGATTGACTGTCTCCAATCCAGCCTTATGGAAACACTTGATGATGCATGTTGATGGGACATTATCTCATGCATCTTTCATCAAACATATCGCTTCCAGTACGTTGACATTGGTATTTGATGCTGTTCCACTTCTATCTCTTCGATCCAGAATCATCAAAATCAGTAGCTTACAGAAGTGGCACTTGAAACTTTTTATGACTCCTTGGTCCATAGGCTGGATAAGAGCTGTAGAATTTGGTATCAAAAATTCAATTGCATCGGATTTGTGAACCCTCCCTATTGACATTGGAATGCTGGAGGAATTTTTCCTACAAAAGTATTAAACTACGGAAAAGAAAAAAAAAAAAAATTCAATTGCATCGGATTTGTGAACCCTCCCTATTGACATTGGAATGCTGGAGGAATTTTTCCTACAAAAGTATTAAACTACGGAAAAGAAAAAAAAAGATAAGACAGAAAGAGTAGAAAGATGAGAAAAAAGATTGCAAGATAGAAAATATTGCTCACTAAAACCAGGTCTTGCTCGTTAAAAGCAATTTCTGTTTCATAGACTTAACATTGATCCAACCAAATATTCTCGTTTCCCTTGTTAAATCCTAGCTTGTTATAAATGAGTTCTACGGTACTGGGTTTATTTAAGTGAGAGACTAATATTAATTCATAATTATATGTATATAACTGTAAATATTAAAGGTGGTCAGAGTTCTAAATTATGAGAGTTGTCTCATTTTGTTTCCAATTTTGATGGTCACATGACAGGGCAAGAGACATGATTCTATTAGATGATAGAATATGTAGTGTGGCCAGAAGGTCTAAGAACGATGTATATATTTCAGGATGAAAATAAAAGATGTTGGCTCTGAGTACGTTGATTATTATGGTTCGCGATAAACTTCTGAATATGTTACATATATATCCCCTATATAATAATAGCCTAAGTTATCTGTACGTATGTCCTCCAATTTATGAAGCGGTTGGACCTGGAATGGATAGAGGCATCCATTCAAAGCGAATAAAGTTTATCTTCTCCTAAACTATCGATCCAATTCTAAAATAAATTTGTATAAATATGCTTCATATCACAGCAAAAAATACTGTTGTCTTTAAAACGTTCGAAATCCAACTCTTCCCTCCTTTTCGAGAGTTTAATGCCATTATTTCAAGCCCTATTTTCCCCGGTTAAGAGCAGCCGATTAAATTTATCCATTTATCACTTAATAAATAGGTAAAAATAACAATTTTTTCTAGCATTGTGATGTCATTCCTTTAAACATCTCATTTAATCATTTCATATTTTAAACTATTTAAATATCGTCTACACTATTTTAATATCTTTGATCACTGAACTTAGATATTACGTAAATGATTTTCTTTTATATTTGGCTTAAATAATGGATTAGGTACATACGTGATAATTTTAAATTTAATCATCGATTATTTTTTGTTGCAATGAAACTTTTACCACCGGTATTAACAATAAATTCTTTTCATGTAAGTCTAGGAGTCTATTTCACGGACTAATAAATATCTAACTTTTAATTTATATATATTTGGAAATTAAGAAGTTTGTTCTTTTGTGTGTTTGTTTATTATACATAACCACATGGTTTGACTAAATGAATTCAACGTGATTGTAAACTGCATTAAAGGATCGGGAGACTCTAGAGGAGTATGATGATAAATAAATTATTTAGAGTGAACCAGATAGTTCTCAGCCAAAAAACAAATCATTTTTTACCGGCTTCATTGGGTACTTAACAGTTCTGGAATATTAAAAATTTTACTAATCCCGTCATATGATGGACTATATGCTAGTATATATATAAGAAGACAGAGTCTACAATGGGTGATTACAGTCATGGCCAGTCTAACACACTGTTTTAGTCAAAGATTTTTATTAGCAGAATGTTGGTTGCATGGGTTAAACAAACAGTAAAAATCTGAGTAAGCAGTGTGTGAGTGTTTCAGGAAAGTCAGATGTAATATTCATAAAAAAAGAAAATCTAGACTACTTTTGCCAAACATGTCTCTAACTCCTGTTTAATAAATAATAACCCCTACAAAAACTATATTTATAAAAAATTACTATTTTATTTTAATATACCATACATATGAGCCATCTATAATTAAAATAATGAATTCTTTAAGTCTAATTTTAAAATTTGCCATATTTTTTATTAGATTATAAGAAATGCAATGAATTGCAGAAACAAAAGAACACACAATTTTTTTCACAGTGAAATTAATGTTATACAATTTTTCATATTTGGAACATTGAACTAAACTTATAAAGAAGGCAATTTCATTCCTTTCTTTTTATATAACATATATTATGTACCTTTAATTAAAACAGTTAATTCTTTAATTTTAAAGTTTACTACATTATTTAAATTATAAATACTTCAAAATACTTTCAGGATTTTGTTTCTCAAGTTTTGCAAACAACCCTGAAATTTGCATTTTGTATTATAGTTCATAGAACTGTAATGAAACGAAATTTCCAAGAACATTCTTGCTGATATATGTGACTCCAAATTCAAAAGTGACAATATTATTTGTTTCGTTATGGTTTGTCTATTGCAAATATTTTACAGTTGAATAGTTATATAAATGGTAGTAATTTCTGTTATTTTTATGCTTTTTAAATCGATGTGGAATGCTAGCTGTTCTTAAGAACAAATTTTTTCTTCAACTTCATTCTTAAGCATCTTATTTTGTCTTAATGATCTTATTGAGACAGAATATAAAAGTATAAGGAATAACCTTTTGAAGAATAATATTAACTTTGAACATATTTGATAGAATCCTAGAATCCCTTTGGAAAAGATGGCTGAATGGCTAGGGTGCTGCTCTTTGGTACTGGAGTTTGTGGGTTCAAATCCCACTGTGGCATGGATGTTTGTAGACATTTGGAATTAGTGTTAAGCAGTAGGTTCCGGTCCCATTATTCTTTGTGTTGAGAAATAGAACAGACTGTTCTCTTCAAACCAAACCAAACCCTTTGGGGACTTTTATAGTAATTTACATATTTACTGACATATATTTAAACAAATAATTAAGGTATCCATCTACGTTAAAAAGTAATTTTTTGCCAAAAATCATAATTTTTTTTTATCTCTCTATTGTAAAACTTCAACTTTTAGGTTTCTAAATCTGTTTTTGTTTTGTCTCTACAGTATTTTAAAAAAGAGTTACGGCTGTTTAAACATCAGTGACAGCTGTCAAAACAAAACGGAAGTAGCAACTTCAGAACGGGAAGTTGTGAATTTAAAGTATTTTAAAAAGTATTTTTTGGATAAAACTTTTTAAATTTTCATGAAGATTAGTTTAAACATTTTTTTAATAATTTTAATAAGTAGCAACTTGGCAATTAGAAAGTTTCAAAGCAAGAAAGTGTGGGGAATTTTAAACATTATTTTAATTTTTTAATAGTTAAAGTTTCTTTCATAAACTTCAAATGTGTTTTTCTCAGAATGGTACTTTTAATAAAATGTTGAAACTTGAAATGTGATTTCTCAAAAAGTACTTAAAATATTTTGTTGAAAATTATTACGAATGCTTTTGATAGTATTTACTAGTGAATGACCTAAAAGCTTTAAATTTGGACTATTTTTAATGATGTTACACACATAGTTTGATATAAAGGTAATGAAAATTCATTAAAAATTCAATGTGTATGATTTTGAAGGACCAACATTTTTTACCAAATGTAAATTAAAAGATTTTAGGTGATTCACTAGTCCAGTGTATAAGAAATGTGTTGGGCAAAAAAATATTGAAATAATTTAATTTATTAAAAAATGAGACCTTTTGAAAAATTCGATTTTTTTACTAAATTTTCTTCATTTATTTGAAATTTTATAAAAACTTTTCCAGGAATAAATTTTTTAAGTGCAATTCTTTATGATAATATAAAAAAAATCTATAAATGTAAAATCATGAACTAGTTTCTACATTTAAAGAAAAAAGTTCTCCGAACCTAGATGGATACCTTAAATTGTGAAAGAAAAAGAGGAGGAGGAAGGTAAATGCCTAAAAGCTCTTATGAAGATTATGATTTGTGTAGCATAAATATAAAAAAACACTAAAATAATATGAATACTTTACCAGTAAATAATTGTATATGGCATATTGTTAAATTTTGCGAGCTATTTGATGCACTTTGTACTACCTTTTTTCTCTTTATCTTGCACAATTTAAAAATTAAAAAAAAAAAACTAGATGTCAGTAAATAAGTAAACTATTATAAAATTCTACAAAGGGATTCAATCAAATCTGTTTCAAAGTTATTTATTATTCTTTAAAAAGTTGTTGTGTACTTGTTCTGTCTTTAAAGTATCCGTCTAAGTTAAAAACGTCATTTTTTGCCCAAAATCATAATTTTCTTTATTTTTCTTTTGTAAAATTTCAACTTTTAGGCTTCTAAATCTGTTTTTGTTTTCTCTCTACGGCATTTTAAAGAAAAGCTACAGCTGTTTAAACATCAGTGTCAGCTGTCAAAACTTAACAGAAGTAGCGACTTTGGAATTGGAAGTTGTGAATTTAAAGCCTTTTAAAGAGCATTTTTTGGCCAAAACTTTCATGAAGATTTTTTAAATTTTTATTAGTTTAAATAATTTTTTTGTATTTTTAATGATTAGCAACTTGGCAATTAGAAAGTTTTGAAACAAGAAAGTGTGGGGAATTTTAAACATGTATTTTAATTTTTTAATTGTTAAAGTTGCTTTCATAAACTTCAAATGCATTTTTCTCAGAACGGTATTTTTAATAAAATGCTGAAACTTTAAATGTGATTTCTCAAAAAGTTCTTAAAATATTTTGTTGAAAATTATTATGAATGCGTTTGTTGTATTTACTAGTGAATGACCTAAAAGCTTTAAATTTGGATCATTTTTAATGATGTTACACTCATAGATACAAAGGTAATGGAAATTCGTTAAAAATTCAATGGGTATGATTTGGAAGGACTAATATTTTTTACCAAATGTAAATTAAACAAAGATTTTAGGCTACTCACTAGTCCAGTGTATAAGAAATGTGTTGCGTCAAAAAATATTGAAATAATTTAATTTATTAAAAAATTAGACCTTTTGAAAAAACCCAATGTTTTTAACTAAATTTTCTTCATTTATTAGAAATTTTATAAAAACTTCTCCAGGAATAAATTTTTTAGGTGCAATTCTCTATGATAATATAAAAAATAAATCTAAAAATGTAAAAACATGAACTAGTTTCTATGTTTAAAGAAAAAAGTTCTCCGAGCGTAGACGGATACCTTAATGACCTTATGCTTAAATATTGAAATTGAAAAAAATTATATTTTAATAAAAGCTAGTACTGCACATTGATTTAAAAAACCTACAAAGAACAACAGAAATTATTGCCATTTAACTATACAGAAGGATAGGGCATGAAGAACTTCAAAAATGGGAGTTAGTATGTAATGTGCTAGATTCTTGCATTCCTTTTTGCTGTTACAAA
Source organism: Pardosa pseudoannulata (assembly GCA_032207245.1). Classification (NCBI taxonomy): domain Eukaryota; kingdom Metazoa; phylum Arthropoda; class Arachnida; order Araneae; family Lycosidae; genus Pardosa; species Pardosa pseudoannulata. The sequence continues at coordinate 41,148,675 of CM063497.1, forward strand.
TCATGAAATTATCTTTCTTTGTTATTTCTTAAACATTATTAGTTTTCCCACCCTACAAATGTACAATAAATTAGGCTTTTTTTCGGTATTTATACTTATATTTATACTTTTTAATAAGTTTCAGAACATTAAAATTTTGGTTAAGTTCAAGATATCCTTTTTTATATTATTTAGGGCTGCTGCCTTTAATTTCCATTTTGTAATATTTTATCCTTTACTGAACGAAATAAAAAATAACACACTTTTTGTATCACAAACACAAAAAACACACCAAGAGATCAGTGATTATACAATCCGTTCAGAAGATTGAACTATTTACATTATCGTTTCTTGCATTAGAGAAGAAAAAAAAAATTTGGTTAAGATACCGCGAAGTAAGCGGCTGTGCCTTAACCATTATATGTGTTATAGGCCCAGGGGCCATTCCGTCCTTGTCAAGGGGAGTGCTAACCTTCTCTCCTTTCATATAACACAATCAAATGAGAGAAACAGCGGTATATATAGCATACATAATTCAATCCTAAAATTTTAGTGATAGATATTAATTGTTGACATGTAAATATAAATTCGGAAATCGTATGATGTACAAAAGTATTTATAATGTCTTATCATAAATACCTTTTTAAAACGCTTTTTATATGAGAAAAAATGCTTTTTTCAGAAAATCTAACTTAGAAAGTAGACATTTTGTCTTTTACTTTTATAATTTTTTTACACCTCTGAAATTTTTAATAGTTTATATTTACATTTATTTAAAAATACTAATAGGTAGGGTAATTTTCCATAATTTAATCTTTTATAACATGGTCTTGGCACTGACATAACAAATTGAAGAAAATTATTATAAAATAAATAGGCTGAGGAAAAAATTTCTTTCCACAAAACCAAATATTTTTCTCATTATTACTTAGTAGGTGGAGCTTAAAATTATTATTAGGTCTCTAATATTTAATTTGGTTTTGACATTTAAACTAACACTAAAACTGTTTTTCTATGTATTTAATGATGTAATTAAAGGGAAAAGTTGTAACAAACCTATGACTGTAGTAGCAAAATTGTTTTCTAAAAATCAAAGCTGTAGTTTCATTGTTAGTAGAGATTAAAAAAAATAGTAAAATTTACATTTTAAATAATTTAAATATAAATTTATCCTTATCTTTAAAATGTATTTTTGTAAAAGGTATTATTTTAATAATGAATTTTACTTGATTTAATTACGCAATTTTAGGGTGTAGGCTAATAGTACTGATAAACTGTAGACGTTCTAAATTGTACGGCTATCAGTAAATTGTACTACTAATATTTTTTAGTGCAGATTTTTGTGCTTAAAACCAAATTTAAAGCAATAAGATTGTTTGAAGTAATATTTATGTACTCAAAAATCAAAATGGTCTTACCTACTGTGTGTCCGTATTTAAACTATCACATTCTTCAACAATCTTCAACGAATTTGGTTTTATTAAAAGCTTTTATTACTACGTATTACTATTATTATCTAATGTTTTATATGGGAAGCTTTATTAGTTTTCTTTTACATGTCCTTCCTGTTTCGTTTTACTTATTTTCTCATTTCATTCAGCTCTTTTTGCGGTTTCTTTAAGCACAGCACATATAACTTGAACGTATATAGTACTCGGTTTCACTTTGTCTTTAGGGCGGTCCACAATTAGGCCCCGCCCTTAATACGTGTCTGTAGCTGGAGTGTTTTAAAGTTTAGTTTGTGTGTTCGTGTGATTAGAAAATTTACCGAAAGTTGAAGACAATAGTAATATAAAAGTAGGATAAAATGAAAGGTTAAAGAAAGGTGGATAAAGATAAGAAATAAATTTGTAATTAATAATTTGCGTGATATTAAGAATATAATTAGGGAAGAACTTATATAAGTATCATATAAACAGCTAAATATCTGGTTTTTACAGCTATATTTACCACGTCAATAATCATTACAAAATCCTCGTTCAGCTTTATTATGGCGCGGGGTGATGTAACAAGTTTGTATAATCAAAAATATTATTCATGTCCCTTTTTACGTGAGATTTCCGTAAAATGTGTGCAACACATAAATAAAATTATAAGTTGTATATATTTAATCTAGATATTTACATTTAATAAAGACTTTCCATTCCCGATAAAACTTTGGTTCTTAAGGTAAATATTTTTAAACAATGGATATATATATCCCTTGTTTAAAATATCTGGATTAAATATATTTAATCCAGATATTTTGTTTTTTATTTACATATGATTTTTTTCAGTAATAAGTTTGTTTTACCTGACTTTTGATTTTCTTTTTACCTTAAAATTTTATTTGTTTTTACATAAAAAAACTGTAACGTGATATTTGTTTAAAAGGATGATTATTTACAGTTCTTAGGAAAATTGAATAATTCGTTGTTATTAATAATGGTAACCCAAGTTTACAAAAATTTTGTACACTTAAATAAAAGGAACCAACACAAGATTATACCACATCTCATCAAATATATGTACATGTATATATGTACACTAATATATATATTAGTCATTTTGTGGAATAATCTTGTTAAAATTGATTATTCATAAAAGATTAGAGTTTGAAACATTCTTTACGGAATTAACAGGAAAGTCATTTGACATTTCATGATTAAAATGAATGATAAATACAACATTTTGCCCGCGCTTTGTAATTTTAAAATTAAAACTGTATCAAATAATAATTGCTATTTGAATCATTCTTATTTGTGCTTTTTCTAAGCAATCGTTAAAGGAGCAGAACTGTTTTGCTTTTCCTCCAGTAACATGTTAAAAAAACATAGCCAATCTCAAACAGCTTTAAAAATCATGTAACATAAAAAAAAAGACAGAAAGAAAGAAAAATTGCTTTTTAAGAATTCTATTATTTATAGATTCAAACCGACCTGTAGGAGTCTGTTTTTCCAGGTTGCACTCTCAATTCATGACTCAAATTTATGTCTAAATTTAAATGATATAGTATAGAGCATAAATAAAGGAAAAATTGAATAAAACCATTGTTAAATATTATTCTTGATATTTAAGTGAATATATTAGCTAGATATATTGACTAAATTACAGGACCGACAAACAAAAAAATTTAAATGTTCTAAACAATTGTACAAATTAAAAGAACATACTGGGAGGTGCTGCCATCTAACCAACAAAAATTTAAACATAACTTGTAACATGCCTTTTTATTATTATTATTATTATTTATTTACAAAAACTGGAAATGCTCACAGAAAAACTTAGCATTATTTACTGATCTAATTTTTCTTTATGTTTAAAATTTAACAAAGTTCATTTATGTATATTTATTATTCAAATGACTAAATAAACCAGATTTTATTAACTTTAGAGTTGTAATACTAAATTAATTCAAATAAGTTCTAGTGTCTTAGAGTATTGAGCGATTAGATTTTACACTTGTCCTACCAAATTTTTTAGGAACTGGAGGTGTTGTTTGGATATTAACAGTTGAAAGACAAACTGGGATAGAATACGGTTACATTTTACATTAAAATAATTTAAATATAAATTTATCCTTATCTTTAAAATGTATTTTTGTAAATGGTATTACTTTAATAACGAATTTTATTTGATTTAAATTATGTAATTTTAGAGTATAGGCTACTAGTACGGATAAACTGTAGACGTCGTAAAGTGTACGGCTATCAGTAAATGGTACTACTAATATTTTTTAGAGCAAATTTTTGTGCTTAAAACCAAATTTAAAGCAATAAATATTTTTAAGCAAATTTTTAAGCAGTAAGATTGTTTGAAGTAATATTTATGTACTTAAAAATCAAAAGGATTTTTTCTACTGTATGTGTCCATATCACGTGAGAGACGAAGATAAGCCTTGACAATTGTTTGGAATGACTGTTGCAGGCCGGTAAATGTACGTATGGTAGAGTATTTTCATAAGACTGTAACATAAAACAGTCGAGCGAAACAGTTGTCAGTATGTTAGCTTTGGGCAATGAGGCCTTAAGACTAACAACATGAACAAAAATCGAAAAACACCATTATAATAGTTTAAATTATACAATAGAATTTATTAGGCATGATAACACTCATTTGCAAATAAATTAGTGTTGAAACACGAATGCCTTGAGAATTAGCAGAACTTGAACAATGATGCTGAGTCTATACCATCAGTTCTTTTAATCCCACTCCTCGGTTTGAGAAATGCTGGATAGCGTTCGAAAATAAAAGTTACAGGCGGCTCAGAATCTATTCATCGCTTAACGAATCTTCGGATGGTTCTGTGTCGTCGTCAGGAAGGCAAACGTAACATACTCCCTGAAAGCAAAACGCAGATTTTTATACTTAGTTGTACATTTTTACTACAATTAGAATCTACGGTAGCGAATTACATGCGGCTCAGATATATTCTACGATCAACGAATCTTTGGATGGTTCTGTATCTTAGACAGAAAGGCAAACGTAACATTTTCCCAAAAAGCAAAACGTAGAATTTTATACTTAGGGCTGGTCTAAACAAAGTCTTTTAAGGGATAATCGCGATTAATCTCTGTTTAAACGAATAATTGCATCCCACAATTGGTTGGCGCCATGAGTTAATCGTGGTTAGCCTTTAAACGACTTTGAGATCAGAAGAAGATCCGAAAAGTCTTAGAAAAGTAATTGACGCTAGTTGTCAGCTGCTAATGCCAAGAGATGGCTCTAGGGATTCAAGAAAAAGTTACTCGAATAAGGCGAAGGAATGGATTTGAATAGCACCACCAAGGTGAAAGAATGACTTTGTTGAAAAGGATCTCCGTAAAATAGAAGCAGGGACCAAACAGAAATTGCGAAAAGTCTTAAAAAAGTAATTGACGCTAGTTGTCAGCTGATAATGCCAAGAGATGCCGCTAGGGGTTGAAGAAAAAACAGAGAATATTCTAGAGGATGCTGTTTTTATTTTTAAGTTAGTTTTTGTGAGTTCTGTTTTTGAATATGCAAATGCTTTTTCTAATGGGGCAAAATTATAAGTCCCCTGTAAATTATCATCGTGCTATGTGTTTAATAAAAGTTTAAAAAGGCCAAGTGTTCACTAATTTATAGGTGTAAGATTTTTTTCCCTAAGACTGTTTTTATAATGGATCTCCTATACCAGGATTACTACCCAGGTAAGCACGAACACATTATAGTTAATTTTTCTGGTACTTATCCTTCTATGAGCTAAATAGAAGCTTATGTATTATAATATAGTTACGAATTTCAAAAGCTGGGTTCGGGGATTGAATGGACTTTGAGGACTACAGCACGAAAACCATTATTTATTAGCATTCAGTTGGAAAATACAACACACCGTGCTTACTCTGTAAACCGAGAGATCCACTTAACGAGTCTCGTTTTGGGACTCAGCCTGCCTTATATAGGCCCGAAGAAACTGCTGGAATACTCCAGAAACCGGAACCGGAAGTTGTAAAGTATCTTCACACTTGGCAACATTTGGTGATGGACTTGGAGACAAAAATAGGTTGCTAAAACTGTCGCCAACGATCCGGTATCTCGCCAGAGATACCCATAGAGTTCCGTGCTAAATTTACGGTTCACTAAACAAATTCGTAACAATATGTTTTTGTTATTGCAGATTGTGTTTTGAACTGTACCTGCAAGTAATGTCGGGTAGACATTTCTTAGTTCTTTTCTTAGTGTTGGAACTTTTGTTTTACCACTAGAGATTATTATTGTTCTTCCTATAGATATTTTTTTTGTTCCAACACACAAGACCTTCAGGCTTAGTATGTCACCTTCAGGTGTATCGTTTGAACTTTGAGGATATTGCCACCACGAACCTATTTTTACGTGCCCCAGCCGTTATTAATAAACATGCTGCGTTTTTGGTTACAGCCTCCCAAACAATGATGTTATACGCAATTTTTACATCAAAGAGTTATGGTGTCTCTAGCATTTGTTTGGCAGATAAATGTTCTGTGTAATAATTAGGCTCTTACTAGACAGTGGAATTCTAAGAAAGTCAACGGACAGCTATAGCCGCTTGATGAAAGGAAGATTTTGAGCTAATCCAAAGTGCCATCGGCTGATTTCAAGTATACATTTCTGCTATTGTAAGATTTAGGAGAATTCATCGACAAGCATAAACAATATCCCACCTCAGTATCTTGCCAACAGTCAGAGCAATAGCTGAAAGGACACTCGGAGCAGTCGACAAGTCGGCACTTCCCCGATTCCTTTTCCCTGCAGATAAGACACTGTGAAAGTCCCAAGCCAAACTTCGACAACCAGCTGAAGTATTTGGGGTAGAACTTTCGCAACGAAAAGAAGACTCCGCTATCTATCTGAAAAAAAATAATTTGGTATTAACGAAAAGTTTTAGATTAGAGTCACATATTTCAAACAGTACTATGCTACTAAACGCAACGCTTGGTGGCATATCCCGATCAAGATTTTACCATTGCTGTGATTGGTTAAATTCTTTCAATAAAGGTCTGAAATTCACTTATAAGTCAGTGGATGGTGGACGAACTGGAAGAGAGATGCTCTTTCACAATGGATAGTTCGTGGGTTCAAATCCTACAGCTGGAAAAGATATTCGTAGCCTCTTGGAATCGGTTTCAAGCAGTAGGTCACGGTCTCATTAGCCCTCGATAAAACGTAACCTGTAGCGCTCCAAACGAACCAACCAACCTTAATAACTGTTTGACCATATTCGATAAGAGCTGATAAAAAACTGACTACAATATAGTTGTAGTGCCGCCCAGATTGTAAAGTGCTTAGCGTGTTGTACTTCACACCGATGGATATGGGTTCGATTCCCAAGTTAAGCTTAGATGTATTTGTGTTGTCCCTCATATGGACTATTGTGGGCCACCTATTTGGTACATCCATAGCAAAATGAAAGATTATTGCCGAGTAATCCCGAACAATATAAATAATAGGGGCTAATTTTCTTGCTTAATCGACGAGATAATTACCCTGGTTATATATTGTGAAGACTCCCCTTTGTCCGAGCACTCAAAACAGCTAATCGTAGTGCACCTGTTTACCTGGACAATAGCGTGGCTTCGCAGAGTCTGGGATCTTGAATATCGGACTGAATAGACGAATACGCCCCTGATGGATCTCGTTAATGAATGCTCGGATTTTCCGTGAAGGCAGCCAGCGAATGAGAATTCAGCTAAAAAATATAACTGTAACTTTAGCTGGAGTTCTCAAGTAACTGGGATCGTAACTGACCCAAAAAACAATTGACGGAACCGTAACTGACCCCCCCCCAGGTATAAAAGACTACAATTTTGCGACTCATCGCTTTTCGTCATTTTTTTTCGGAGGTGTGTTGACCTCGTGGAGGTTTTCGCCTTTTTTACGAGAGCCAGCTTTCTAGTTCGGGAGATTCGTAAAGTCCCATCATATAGGGAGCGGCAGAGTCTCGGATACCGAACGAGGGATAAATTGGGTTTGATTGCACCCTGAAAAGCCTCTCCATTTCTAAGAGATAATTAAATCTTTTATTTTTCTTTCGACTGTGATCGTCGTGAGGAAGTTTTACCGGCAACCCTGCTTTGCAGTTCTACATGATTTAGGAATTAACATTCCTTTGTAAACAACCGTACTTAATCCAGAATTAAAGTAGATTTCCAATTTTATCTTTTACTGTGATCCATTATTCACGTTACCTCTCATTTGAGAATATTGAAGGAGTCACAATATATATATATATATATATATATATATATATATATATATATATATCTTTGAAAATAATATCTCTTTGAAAATCTCTTCTCTCCCCCTCTAATTTCTTAAAATCTATTTTCTCATCCACAAAATGTCTTAATCAAAGTAGTGTCCTTGAATTAAAATTCCTCCAATACATTTTCCATCTGTTGTCGACAAATGGCTCAGATTTTCCCCTGATCCAGCAGTTAAATTTGCTGACTAAGTTTCTTGTCCCTTGGGAAAATTCTATCTGCCTTGCTGTGGGGTACATTTCTGTCCGAGCATAGTGTTTTTCGTACCGTTCTCTTGTCTACCGTTGACTGGCAAAGATGTCTTTTTACCAGCTCCTCAATAAAGATTTAAGTTGTTCTCAAAGTTGTTCTTCTCTTCAATGTGGCCCGACAGCAACATTATTCATTGTCTAGCTGCATCGCTTTCTCCTTGTCCAGTAGCTCGAGCAAATAAAAAGAATAGGAGCAATAATAATGTAACCAGCCGTTTTAGAATTACTGGATTACACACACATATATACTGTAGCGTACTGGAGATATGGTAGGCGAAGCCGTTAATGAAACAGGCTAGAAAACTGTTTAATCTAGACTAAATATTTTATTCAGGTGAACAAACTATGTACAGCTATGTACAGGTTCAGTAGATTTCTAAATCTTCTGGGAGCTCGTGCTGAGATATCATTCACACAATTACGATGCGTGGGTATAGTGTGGCTAGGTCTTCTAAATCACTGGAACAATTCTTTAATTAGTGCCGGTACGAAACGCTGACACTATAACCTCCGGACTGACGATTAGTACAGTCGGCTTTCACACCAAGGTTCAATTGCTCAGAGTGCGTATCACGCTGGAGTTCGTTGAGGAAACTCGGGATGCAAGACGATCCAAAATGAGAGCAAGGGTCACTCTCAGCGACCTACTTCTATGCATGAAGTAGAAAAAATAGTAAGATAACGAGAATGGGATCCCAAAGTCGAAAGTCGACTTCTTAGCAAACAGAGACGCTGGCGGTCTCTAAAACAAGCAAACTCCGGAAATCGGAGAGACGAGTGGACTCCTCTCGAGCTCTACATAACAGCTCCAAAAGCAACTCTCCAGAAGAAGCTGTTAAGAAGAAGGCCTCTTCTTGGCTCCGCCACTCTTCTTTTATAGCGGTCCCGGTTCCCTTCACGCGATTCTTCTGGAACCTTCCAGAACCTGGATGATGCAATCTTGCGATCACTTCCCGCCTAAATTAGCTGTTCCGTTTCCAGGTGTGACCGAAAAGCCGTCTTTAAATCAGCCGACCCAAACAACTTAATTTCCTTTTTCGCTACCGCTAATGGGCGCATATATGGCACTATAGTGTAGCTCAATTTATAATCATTTCCCCGATTCTTTTCACTCAAATAGTCTCACAAAGTCTCAGACGCGCTGGCTCCAGCACACGGACAGTTTTCAATTAAAAACCAGGACCTAGTACACAAACTTGTATTGTTAGGACCACCCATTTCTACCTGCCGCTAACCGTAATTGTTCTCTGCGAAAGGTCACCTTCCGCTCCTCTTTCGCAAGGGTCATGTAACGTAACGTTATAATACATATATATATATATATATATATATATATATATATATATATATATATATATATATATATAATTGTAGTGCGTATAATCTTCGATTAGATCCATTCAGCTTTGCCGAGAAGCTGCCTAAATCCTCTAAATATTTAAGCGAAAGCAGAAGAAATATCAATTTTTTTCTTTTTACCAATATGTTTTTGTAAAGTATCTAATTCAGTTGGAGTAAAAAATTAAAGGGATTTTAAGACTTTCTTGTAAAAATTATGTACGAAATTACATCTATCTAGAAAGTTGTGTATTAAGTTATAACGTTCATACACACAAATGTAAGAAAGGAATTTAAACGTGTTTTATAAGTACTCATTTGGACCTAAAACTTAGGTGTTTACATAATTCTCGAGGCTGATTGTAACTAGACCTTAGAAATCACGGTTGATAGACGGGCCTAACCAATCAGATTAGTTTCTGTTTTGAAGACATCCTAGTAACCCTTGTATGACTTACAGTTTGGCTTCATTTTCTTATGCATTTGGCGATTCAAAACTTCTTATAAGCAACGTTCTTATTGGATTAAAGTGAGCCTTTACAAAAGTAGCCCTTTTTTTCTTTTTCTAGTTTATGAAATAGATTATAAGGGCACGTTTGTTTTGATATTTTTATTTTGACATATTTGACCTTTCATCAACATGTTTATTGATTGTGACTTGTGTAAGGACGTTTTTTATTGTCAAATTGAGTATTGAAATATTATACAGTTTAGTTCTGTTAAGTTAAAAGAATGTTTTGGGGTTCAGTCTGAATAACATTCGAATTTGACTTACATCGACCCTTATTTTAATTTTTTTTATTAACCCCTTCCGGTAAAATGACGAGTCTAGCTCGTCATTAGTTTTTCATTCCATACCGCACAATGACGAGCTACACTCGTCATGCGATTAAAGTTACTGTTAAATATGATAATTAATTTAGTTTAAAATTTCTAGCGTACTGAATTTGGCAACACTTTTATCACTTGTGAAAATCACAAGTCACTATTGCATATTGTTTACTTGGTACAAGTCATTGCCAAATTAATGAGTCAGAATAAAAGAAAACCTACTAAGAAATGCCGTGTGTGTTACAAGAATCCAATTAAAAGTGAGACTACTTGGCGGTGTAAACAATTAAGAATTCCTTTGCACTTTGTTTTGAAAAGTACCACTAGCTTGAAGACTATTATCTGTATACCTTATTAATGTTTTGCTTTGATATTTTCTTAATTTTACTGTTTCTGATATTATTTAACACTATGTAAAAAGTGGATTTTAATTAAGAATATGAAAGAATTGTAAAATGAAACAAGTTTTTTAAATAAAAATTAAATGGTTATTTCATGCACAGTTTTTCATTATTAAATCATACCGGAAGGGGTTAAAAACATTTTAAATATTAGAAACAAATTTTCATAGACTTTTAAATGAAGTAATACAAACATTGAGAAATTCTGTCTTCTACACAATAAGTTTTAGGAAGCAAACTTGAACTTCTTCAAGTATCTTGTAAAAATTTAAGAAAATCAAGCATTTCTTAAATTTATTTAATAAATATCTACTCTGCAAATACATGTAAATTATATTGCACAGATATCTTACCTAGTAAATAAGTTAATATTGCATGAAAAAATAAGGGAACTACTTCATTAAATATTTCAACTGTAAAATATTTAAAAGTAATGTTGTATTGAGTACTCATTAACTCATCATTTGATACATAGGCCATTCTCATGAAAAATAACACATTCATGTTTTTGTTACCAAATTTTGAGCTGTTGGCTCTGAAAAGAGCTTTGATTGTTTTCAGAAGACATAATTATTTTCATAAGACTTATTTGGATTAATCGACCACATGAAACTTAAAACAGTTTGACTACAAAAGCACCAAACTTTGGGGACACTAGTCTTGACTCTGTTGTCATTGTAATCTTTCCTATGATTGGCCTGTTCCTTTTTTGTAAGCTGTCCTGCGATTGGTTAGGTCCGCTGATCAACCGTGATTTCTAAGGTCTAGTGCTTCTGCAATTCTAATGGGATTGGCAAAACAACACTATTGATATGATTTGGCTCTAACATGATAAAATAAGTATAAAAATAAAGAGATAAGAATGCTTGAATTTGGTTAGGGAGGGTACGTGTAGTAGAAAATATAAGTACAATTACGTAGTGTAGAACAGGGTTCCAAAGAAAAGATTAGCACAGTTAGGTGAATTAACAGTATTATTATTAATATAATTTTTTTTTAATAAAGAAAGTTTAAAGTTAAACACGTAGCAAAGCAAACGTCTGAAAACGAGCAAGAGTTGAAGCGATTCAGACGAGAAAATCTCAGTGAATCAAATTTGTGCTGAAGACTAATGGCAATCTTAGTAAGTGACCCACCAAAATGTGGCCGCGAGAAGCGTTGCTTCAGGAGAAGTACTGGCAAGTGAGTTGATTGTATATTTTCCCTTTCATTCAAATTTCATCAATATACATTGTTTAAAATTAATGGTATGGTTTGACTTACAGGATTATGGCTTATATACTATTTTCTTTTTTGATACATGATAATTAAATGGCTCAGGCCTTCTACTTAAAACTGATTCCACATAGGTCCAAACAACCTTGCCCATGGTGGGATTTGGACCCATGGATTTTGGTTCTGAAAGGCAGTAATCTACCTGTTAGAACATTTTTGACTAACCGTATTGACTCACTGACAAGAAACAATCACAAACAATAAAATTTCCTTTATTTAACTCAGTGGTTCCAAAAGTGGGTTCTTACGAACTCTCACTGTTCCATGGTAAGTTAAAACGAATTTTGAGGTGCGTAGACAACGTTTGGGAGTCCATTAAAGGTTTATTAAAAAGTAAAATAATTGTGACACACCCAGCTAGCAACGTTACGTTGCGCCAACGTTGTACTGCATACGTTGGGCCAACGTTGATATGACATGTTGGTCAACCGTTGGCCAACGGTTGGTTAATGGTTGGCTAATGGTGGTTGTTTACATATTGCCAACGCAATACTACGATGGGCCAAAGGAATGCCAACGTTTATTATTTCTGTTTATTATTTTGCTATAGTGTATAATATAGAATGGGTATGGTCTATTACTTTGAAATAAGCTGATGTTTTTATAACATAAGTCATTTTTAAATAAATTTTGCAAGAGTTGAAAAATAGAAAATAGATATGAAAAAAGAAGGAGATAGGTTATTTTAGTGCACACCACACATTACATACTTACCCACATACTTACTCTGCGGCAATCCATTTATTCCTTTGAAATCCATATTAATTTTTTTTTAATGATGCAAACTGTTTCTTAAATAAGAAAGACGAAAATTTCCCCTTCTGAGAGCTAAAAATAGATAATTGAAGAAAAGCACAACACAACAGAGGTTAAACAAAAATAAATATATATACATATTTTAGTCATTTTTCTTTTATTTACAATTTTTTTTAAATTTAAATTCTGCCACCATATCCATCTACCAAAGTTCCCTACATTTTCTCTGGATTCACAATTTCATGGCATCTGAAACACAAATAAGTAACTTGAAAAGTATATTTAATATTATAAAATTGTTTAATGTTACCACAGACATTTCCTATTATCCCTTTAGCTTTTTAAAATGATTCAAAAATCATTTGAATATGTAAAAAAGTAAAGGCAAACATAATTACATCTAATAAATAAAATTAAGTTATAAAGTAACCAAGTTTCATAACTATGATAAAGTGAAATCCATGATATTTACATATCATTATACAACTTTATTATTATTATTAAGAAAAAACACAAAGTAACCTAACGATAATTTAAATCAGCATGCTTTAAAAAAAAGTAAGTCAACTATCTTAAATTGACTTAAAATTTGCTATTTTCTTAAATCTGTACTAAAGAAGTGTACTAAAAGGTATTAAAGATCAAAGTGTACTAAAACGCCTTGTATATACTTTTGTTAATGGTACGTTACTATTAAAAAGAGAAACTACGGTTCGGATAGCCAAATATCGTCTTCTTTAGGAATAAATTAATAATAATGAGGCATTTATGATAGAACACACAAAAAATCAAGAGAACTTACCTTTCAAATTTGAAATCCTGCAGCAATGGCTCTGTAACCCTAAAGATGGTTGTTGATACACAACTTTCTCTTTTGGTGGAGCTTCTGCACTTGCGCATAGATATAGGCGGTTACTTTTATATTTCTTAGCCAATGGTATGCCGATATTTGTGCAAGAGGCGTAAACAGAAAATCTCCAACGTTGGCCCAACAGTTGGCCAACGTTTCAGAATTACCGATGGCCAACCAAACATTTTGCCAACTAAATACCATCATTTCATTTCCCCTTTTCAACGTTTACCCAACCAAAGACTAACAGCCAACTTGTAGCCAACGAAAATCCAACGTTTCTGTGCTAGCTGGGCGTTTAAACTTCTTTAGTTAAAATAAAAAGCAATAAATAAGATTAGCAGCTATTTTTCAGTCTTTCACTTATACTGTATAGTATTGTGACAGTATAAATGCTATACTACTTCATAAAGACTGTAAACTGAGAAGTTGAGAGCAGTGGAAAAAACCCGGGATAAAACCGGGTTTTTTTGGGAAGGGAATTTTGAAAATTTCCAAAACAAGGGAATTTTGAAGTATTTTGAAGTCGCTAACTCCTATAACACAATGAGGACCGCCATTTTTTTCTGTCTTTGTTGTAGACCTCAAAAGTTGATATTTTCTATTTAACTATTATATGTT
>CM063497.1:41165215-41191445 GCA_032207245.1 Pardosa pseudoannulata
TAAACAATTTTTTTTGTCTATTTATGCGAAAAATTTGTGTTCTTTAGATAAGAAGGTACAGATGCATCAATTCAACATAAAATAAAAAAGGTCTGTTCCTTTTGGAATAATTAAGTTTTTAATAAATATCTACCTTAATTCTTTTTAAAATTGTGTATTTAAAAAAAAAATGACAGATTCTCCAAAAGAAAAAATAGATTCGCAAGATAAAATCTGAAATGTATATATCATTAACTAAATTTTTATATCAAAGGGGATAAAAATACCTTTTTCATTCAGAAAATTTTAAATGTATCTGATTTTTTATTATTTGAAAAAAAATTAAAAATTTAAGATATAGGAAATTAAAAAAATGTGCACCCTATAAAATAAAATCTTATGTTCGTATTAATATAGTTTTGCTGTTTGTACATATTCTTGAAGAAAAAAGTGTAAATAAATATATATTTTAAATATATACTGAAACACATCCCATAGAAATACAGAGGGCCACAGGCTCGTGTTTTGCCTTTAAAGATTTGTGATGCATCTGACTAATACTGCCGTGACTTCACATGCAGTATATGAACCAGTGGTGATAGTAAAATATTTACCACATATATCATTCCACTCAAAGATATAGGCTGATTTTCAGTTTGAATGTTTTCATGACAGCATTTAACTACTAAAATCTTCACTAGATAGCAGCACTATGTAACATAAGTATTAATAGTTTTTTTTTTTTTTTATGTTACGCACACACAATGTGTGTTTTGAATTCGTGTAAAATCAATGAGTTATACATGTGTGTGAACTGTAGTGCTAATTTAAAGGTGAGATTACAAAATTAATAATAGAAATTAAAAGAAACAGTTGAAATATAGTGACATGAGTACAGTCTGTATTTCCCACGATAAGTATCATAACAAGTGCTTATACATTACATTAATATTTATAATTCGGTGAGCTTTGATGCTTCTTATATCAAGTTTACGACAATGACGACGACAAAGTATATATATATATATATATATAAAAGCCTACTTTCATCAATTAATAACCTCTGAGTTCTCCCTTCTGAAACGGGTTATTTATTATGAATATAAATTTAAAGATTACAATAAATAAAATATTTACGAGTAGTTGAGTTATAATTATAAAAACAGCTAAACTTATGAGAATTCTACTAGCACTGAAGAAAAAAATCATGTCTTTTGTTGTATGGTATCATATCGGAGTAAAAAAAGCAACGCTTTCGGGTTTCTACGAAAAACTTATATGTTCAGCAAACGTAGCACCACATAGCGCCCGCCGTTGCGGGGCCTCATCCGGATGCTCATTGGTGCCGACAAACCGAACGTCTATTCCACGTGCAGAGGAATTCACTGCACGCTTGCACAGTAGAACGAACTGTTTCTTGTTCGGTCAGTGGATTAAATTATATTTATTAATTGTTTTTAGCATTTGGAAATCATATATTCCACGAAAAACATCTTGACAATTTTTAAAAACAAAACCAGGGATATGGTGTTACAGATATAACTTATATACTGTAAGACACACTAATTGGTAAAATTTGGACTGTTCTGTTAAAATTCATTTCTTTAAAACAAAACAACATTGTTTTTCATCTAATTATTTAAATAAATAGAATACATCACCGAAATTACTTTACCACACTAAAACATTTCACTTTATATCGATGAAATACTTCTTTTATATTTTCATGAAAACAAAATCTTACAATATATAAATTTAAACATTAACCGTCTGCAAAATCGAATGGCCAGTTAATCAGTTAAAAAACCAAAATCGCTTCAGCATGTAAGTCCATGCTCTAATACAACGCTTAATAAACCGTACCTTCGGATGATTCTGAATACCAAGTGCAGGAAAAATAGCTGCACTTGCTTCAGTGCCATAGTATGCTGTTCTTCTCCAGTAGCCCATACATATAAAGCGTGATTTTCAATTTAGTGCACATCAGAACTTCCTATGTTCGTTTGCGCGCTACGTGGTGCAGCACCTAGTACCGCACGCACTGCGGGAATACAAGCAAGCAAATCAACATAATATTTGAATATATTATAAATAATATTTATTGTATACCATATAAAGATAGGTAGACAGGTGCAGAAAATTATTGTCCCTCATAATTTTGCCAGGGTGTGCAGTGCACACCATGCACATATGGACCGCACGCCACTGCATTAAACCATTTTTATACTTACAGTTACATCATTTTCATTGGGTAACCTTTATAGGCTTTAAGGCAGGTTGTGTATACTTCATTTTATATAAAAAAAGGATTATCATTCCCGGATGTTTTTCAAAGATAGCATTCTACGGTTAAATACAAAAATTTAGATGCAGTAAAGAAATGAAATGAAGACCTTTGGATAGAAGAATGCGCAGATGACTCTTCTCAGACGGAGAGTGTAAGACTCTAGAATTATTAGCACCATCAGCAACAGGAATACAGCGTATAGACGAACGATCTTTTCTTGGGGTAACTTTGTCGGGAGTGGAAGACATTCTGGAACAAATACGACCATGGAATTCATTAAAAACTTTAGATCAATGTAAAATTCAACAAAGTAATACAGATATACAATCTACAGAACATAAAGCGTACTTTTATCTATACATCATTTATATCTAACTTAGATGCTTTGTTTGTATATAAGTGGTTTGTTATTTATTGATTTTTACACACACACATATACATATACATATATACATATATACATATATACATATATACATATATACATATATACATATATATATATATATATATATATATATATATATATATATATATATATACATATACATATACATACATATACATATACATACACACCCACATATATATATATATATAAACATATATATATAATATATATGTATATATATAAACATATATATATATAAATATATATATATATAAATATATATAAATGCGTTGGGGTAGCGCTTCGTGCTCTCACGACACAGGTCCGCTGTTCGATCCCCGGGCTGGGCAAGGTTGACTCAGCCTTTCATATCTTCAGTGGGTAGATGAACTGAGGACCAAGCGGAATGTTTGGGAACTAAACACTGGGGGTTCCGCGTTAGATTGACCACCTAACCGGAACATATGGTTCGCACCCCAGAGCTCTTGGTCTCGTAAACGGAGATTGGCACCTTAGGCCTTGGCCCCCTAGGGTCTGTTGCGCCGATGAGTTTAGTTTTATATATATATATATATATATATATATATATATATATATATATATACATACATATATATATATATATATATATACATATATATATACATATATATATATACATACATATATATATGTATATATATATACATACACACAGATATATATATATATATATATATATATATATATATATATATATATATACACACACACACGTAAGGGAAATGAGAACTAAATCCGTAAACTAGAAATTTTGCATAAAACTCCGAACACAGTCCCTTAAGGAATATACTGTCAGGATCTTCCTGTAATTTGGTATTTCAATCGTAACGAAGTAAATTTATTGCCAGAAGGACTCATTAAGGCTAAAGAATATTAAATTCTCAGAGGTTTTCAAATCTAAAGTCAAGGGCAAAACCTTGAGTCTATTTGCTTTCCCTTTAAAACCGACCACTTCTAAACTGACGAGTTGTGCTACAGTTCCTTACCCCAGGAAAGAGGTCTAACCAATCAAAGCTTTATAGAGCTCTAGCGGGCAATTTAGGAAATTCTGAATAAAAAGGGAATGCGTTCTGTTGGAGACAGATTTTTCAGAGATATTCCCGTAGATTTTTCCAGATATATTTTCTTAGATGTTTACGCAGATTTTTCGTGTTAGCTGATTTCTCAGTTTATCCCGTCCCTATAATGAAGTGAAAATTCATCCAACCGACAATCTGGCAATAAATATTTTTCGTTTTGTTTTTCCATATCAATTGGCCATGACTGCAAACCACTGGTCGTACACTCCGTATTACGACATAAATAGACAGATGGATAAATGGATAGATGGATAGATAGGTAGATGGATGTATAGATGAGTGGGTGGGTGAATGGATGGATGGATGGATGGATAGATGGATGTATGGATATATGGATGGATAGATGAATAAATTGATGATGGATAGATGGATGGATGGAGGGAGGGATGGATAGATGGATAGATAAATTGATGAGGGATAGATTGGTAGATGGATAGATGGATGGATGGATGGTGTATGGATAGATGATGGATAGATGGATGGATGGAGGGAGGGATGGATAGATGGATAGATAAATTGATGATGGATAGATGGATAAATTGATGATGGATAGATGGATGGATGGAGGGAGGGATGGATAGATGGATAGATAAATTGATGAGGGATAGATTGGTAGATGGATAGATGGATGGATGGATGGTGTATGGATAGATGATGGATAGATGGATAGTGTTTGGATGGATAGATGGATGGATAGATGGATGGATAGATGGATGGATAGAATGTTAGTGTACGGATAGATGTATATATAGATAGATAGATGAATGGATAGATGGATAGATAGATATGTGATGATGGGTAGCTGGATAGATAGATTAATAAATGAATGGATGGATGAATGGATGGAAAGATAGATAGACAGATACATGTATAGATGGATGGATGACGATAGATGAATAGATGATGGATAGATAGATGGAGGGGTGGATAGATAGATTGATGGATAGATAAAGGTACATAAATGAGTAGATAAGAGAAACATACCTTCAGTGGTAGTGACTTGATCTAACGAATGTTTCTTGTCGAATCCTTTCAAAACACCTCGGATCATATTCGCGACAAATCCATTGCCATAGATCGTCATCTTTATGTGATGCGCTCCTGAAATGTATAACACATTTAGAAATTAATCGATACGTGCAGGTCAGTTCAATGTCATCATTTATTAGTGAAGTGTACATATCTTAAGAGTCATGTTCTACCTGTCTGTTTGTATGTGACGTGTGCGTGCCTCTTGATGAGATCTAGGAATTCGTAAAAGATGCGATCGAACATCAGAAGGATAGAAACTGTGAGGACTTCACTAACCAATCGTACGCCATTCATTATCTATGCAAGATGGGGAGAAAGAAGATGACTTTGTTAAGCCTTAACAGTAATAATTGAATTTAATCTACTACAGCTTATACTGAGGACTACTTCATCTGTATTAAGAATGTTGAATAGTTAGGAATCGTGAGAAAGAAGAGGACTTTGTAAGAGGACCTTAATAGTAATAACTGAAGCTAATCCATTACAAATTATATTAATGACTACTTCATCTGTATTACGAAAGCTGGAATGTTAGGAATCGTGAGAAAGAAGAGGACTTTGTTAAGCCTTAACAGTAATAATTGAAGTTAATCTACTAAAAATTATATTAATGACTACTTCATCTGTATTACGAAAGCTGGAATGTTAGGAATCGTGAGAAAAAGAGGACTTTGTTAAGCCTTAACAGTAATAATTGAAGCTAATCTATTAAAAATTATATGAATGACTATTTCATCTGCATTAGGAAAATTGGAAAGTCAAGAAATCATGTAATAAAATTTTTACCATTATCATTTTAGTATTACCTTTATTTAAAAAGACTTAATTACAAACCTCATGTTCTATTAAAGCTGTATGGTCTATTTTTTTGCTTTACGAGGGCTAATTAGACCGGAAACTACTTCTTAATGTAGATTTCGAATGGCTTCCATATCTATGCCACCAGAGGAATTCAAACCCATGAATTCCGCACAGAAGAGCAGCGCCCTACGCATTAGACAATCGTTTGGCTGTCTATAGTGAATCTATAATGGTGTAATGAATCTACAAAACGTTGTTATTAGTGAAAATTATATGTCTTAAAAGGTACTAAAAATCCTCTTAAATCTGTTGTTTCAGACTTCCTATCGAAGGTCTGCAAGTGGGAGAGGGGTAAGTCAGGAGAAATATACTTCCTCCTGACCACGATTCAAATTTTAAAAAGCTTTCAAAGATAGTTAATTGATTTTATATCTTAAAAATTCGGTAAAAATCAAAAATCAATTTACCAGCATTATTTTTTCGTCCGGTGTAAATTTCACCGAAAAAGGACTAGAGAGTTCAAGCTGTTCGACTTTTTTTAAAGGCAAAAGGATCATTTTACCCTGTAAAATGCAGATAAAAACAAAATTATTTATACGGAATTTTCAACTGGAGACGATTATTCTTTATCTTGAAATTCTCAAACTGTGTACTCAAGGGTAGACCGGGGTTACCCCAGATCAACCGAGATCAAGTGATTTGAGTTAAAAGCTAACTAAACTTCCAATAAACGCAAAGGAAATACAAGTTCTGATCACTTTATGACCAATCCACGAGCTATCATTCGCATTTACGACCAATCAAATTTCGACCTGTAATTCGCGGTATCCCCGTAAACACGATTGGTCAGTGACGAATAGTAACATGTGAATTGGGCATATTATAGGCTTGTAATGCACCTTTTTAATGAGTTTCTTTTCCACAAGCAGTCACTGTGTACCTCGTTATAATTTACATAATTCGCAAACCCAAAATAGGAATGTTGATTAAAACGTATGGATCTCCAAGAAAACTGCTAAGAAATGAAAGCTATCGATCGAAATATTGGACATTATAATAAAGTTGAATGGAAGATGAGCGAATTTAGAAAAAATCATAGAAAAATTTATCAAAAACAAGGATTACAAAGCAAACCACACTTAGTAGTTCCTTTTTGTCTGTAACATTTAAGGCATCAGCCTTAAAAGGTAGAACTTGTGTTTTTATCGTCGTGCCTCCCGTACCCAAACCCTTTACAGCACCGATTACCAGTTGAGGCGGTTTCACCCCCAGTGGGAGCTGAAACCTTTCATGAGGGCAATAGCAGGTTCAGAATAAAATGGGGGGGGGGGTAGAACGTTAATCTGTTTGCGACCAACGTCTCGTATACGCGAAGCAGCGATTTCACTCATATCAGTCCAGTGTCTCCTCCACGCAATGATCTCCGATTGATATTACGAGACCAGCGTCCCATATGCGTAATCGAAGATGAGAACGTTTTAAATTCCAGATTTAATTACTAGGGGGCGCTAAATGGCAATTATTTTCACAACGGTCAACTCGTATAGAATTTACGTGCTAACCCTCAAGGGGTTAATGCAGTCAAAGAAAAAGGAAAGATGTAGTTTGGTTAGGTTAGAAGCACTACGGCTTACTGTTTTGCAACAACAATACGAGGGCTAAAGAGACTGGGACCTACTGCTTAACCCTTTGACAATTTCATTTTTTTCCAGAATTCGGTCAAAAAAATGTCACATTTTTTTTATTGCATTTTTTTGTTCATTTTATATTTTTAAGTAAAGATATGTTATTAAAATTAATATTTCTAATATTTTTAAGCATTTATTACAACTTTTTTTCTTTCTATGAAAGCATCATAGAACTGAAGTTTACCTTCAGTCTCATCGATATCCAAGTTAATTTTTGGAATACAAATCTAGGAGTCGGATCCGAAGGATTATCACAATTAATTTCAAAATATCGTCTTGCTTGAGTGATTCCATCTGTACTACTATCAGAGTCACTACTATCCAGGTCATCTAGGAAACTTTCGCTACTATCATTTACAGATAATTCAGTTTCTGATTCCGAGTCACAGTTCGAATCACAAGAAATTAGCTCCATACGCTCTGAATTATCCATTATTTATTATAAAAAATGGATCATAAATAATGGATATAAATAAGTAAAAATATATTATTCAACTCTTACATCAATAAAATTATCAGGCGGTTTGTAAAATATAACCAGAAAGCTATACACTGAAAGATAACAATTCGTCTTCTGATACAAAACATGCGAAAAAAACCTGCGCTTTTGAACCAATCAGAGTAGAAAATACAATAAACTGCAAACTATCATTTACTGGACATCTATACGAATAATTTGTTACTAAAATTGGAAAAAATACGGCCGAAACAGTGCAAGCGAAATAGAAATCAGATTGCCCGTTCCCCGTACGGGCAAATCAGTAAAGGCCCGAAAGCTGTGCCCGTACGGCTTACGGGGAAAACAGGGAAGGGGTTAAAGCCGATTCCGAAAGGCTACGAACAACAATGGCAGGATCTGGATTCAAACATGCAAACTTCGGTACCGAAGAGTAGCACCCTACCATACGGCCATCATTCAGCCCTATTTCTTGTGTGATAGGGGCAAGGTTAGAAGAAAATGTTTAGGACCCCAAAATATTTAATCCGATCCTGTATATGTACCCAAAATCTAACAATAACAGCTAAAAGTCATTTTTTTTCATTATGAAAGTGTGAGACCACCCTCTAAGGAAATATATCCGGTTCCGCAATTATTGGATCCGGACCTAAGCCCGGACTTACCTTTTTATTCCTTCGAGCATCGATATGCCTGAAGTAGGAGGTGACATACTTGTTGTCGAACTGTATAGCACGGAGGTACTGATTGCAGTACTTCCTGGACCTGAAATACATTTCGAGTATTCAAGTGACGAAGACTGCTTCAGCAGGTATCAGTTCAACATATAAGATAAGAATAATGAGTTATACAGAGCCCATAATTAAACTTTCCTTCTTTAAAATTGTCTACAATCGAAACTATTGTTCAGAAAATGTTTTGTAGGACTTAATGAAGAAAGGGGAATTTGTTTCAGAGAACTTTTAAAAAAGGTCAAATTTCTCCACCGGAGGATGAATTACACATTTTTGATGAATTACAGATTTGGCCAATTTTTCTAGTTAAAAATAAAAAAACACAAACTAATTAGGCCACGCGATCTGGGAATGATCCCAGTTAGAAGCCTGTTGGGAATACAGTGAGTAGTGCTTTGGGGGGGGGGGCTCTCGCAGGAGTCCTGCCCATGCTCTAGGCTCCTACCTGCTCCTGTACGGTTTAAAAATGAAACAGAAAAGAACATTGGTTATGGTAATTCATTGCTAAAATCCTCTTTACAGTTACACTGGTTGCAACAGATAGAACACTAATTTACATTGTCTGATAAACAATCATGGTGCCATTAGAACATCTTGGTTTTCCCTTAACCAGAAAGGCCTGCCTGGCCAAAACCTTGCTGTTCATCTGCTCTGTCCAAAGACTACCGTGGCTCCGTCTTGGTGGGCATGCGTGCATTGAATGGGTGAGCGGGCAATAGCACCAATAGTGCATTGTTGTTCCTTCCTCTCCGCAAACACACTGGGCCTGGGCTGCCAGACGAAACCTTACAAAGTAAGCCAGGAATTGACCGTGACCCGTCAGTAGAACGTTTACTGAAGGTGAGCCAAACAGTCTTTTGTTAGAAACTTTTAGCAGGAAATGAAACAGATGCCTGCCCGTTGAATCATTCTCCCATTCTAGCTGCCACAAGTTGTGTAGTTGTACCACAGGACATGTTCAACATGACGGCAATCATTTTCAGCTTCCATTTGGCATTGTAAGATAGCATTGTTACGTGCCACGTTCGCGCATTGAGCATGCTCAAAGATTTGTCTTCCCAGGGAGTTTAACTACAGAAGCCAGAGTTGTGTGTTCGCTGTGTGTAACATAACAGACCTTGTGTAAACTTTCTTCCATCTTTTATCCCCCCGCTAGACGGATCACAACAGTAGATGCGTTATTAATGGATTGAAATTCTGTTGATAATGAGACTCCACGAACAAACACTAACATATATATGATAATTATGAAATAGTGGAAAAAAGCAGTTCACAGAAGGTTTGTCGTGTTGTCATGTTACGGGTGTAACAGTTATGTCACACCCGTAACAGCATATTTATAATTTTTTTCAAACACATACAGAAGAAAAGGAAATTCTTTATTTATGACAAAATTCTTCCTTAGGTGTTATAATTGCTTCACAAAAATATATATTTGAAATATTATATTCTTTATAGAAAAAGTGATAAGAAGTAGTTCAATGTGTCACACCCGTTTCAATGACCATCTACCTTTTTTCTTTATACCTCAAGTTGTAATGCAAATATTTTAATTGGGCTTTAAAATGTCTGTTACATATATTCTATGATTTGAAGCAACAAAAATTTCCATTTTCTAAGCTATCTGACTCCTTCAGTTTCCACTAGATGCTGTTCCTCAATTTAAATCTTTTTCGACACGTGTAAATATGCTTATATCTAACTAACGCCTAAAATTTATCATCTTTGTAGGATATTTAATTCTGCAGTGGAATAGAAGCAAAAATGCAGGAAATACTTACGAAAGTATGACAAATAAAACCAAAAGTGCTAGTATTCTGTCCACTAGATGTGCAACAAATTCAAGGTTTCTTTTTCTGCGTTCAAAGGAATACTTCATTGCTCCAGATATATCCTCCGGTGACAACTGGTCGACGCTTTCCTCTGGTATCGTTAGCTGAAATTAAAAGAAACTTCAATTGACAGGAGGGCCAAAAAATAGTCAAAAGTCTCAGGATTGTTCAAAAGAGCACTTTATTGAACCAAATTTATCTTCCAGAGACAACTGGTCGACGCTTTCCTCTGATATCGATAGCGGAAAATAAAAGAAGCTCCAGACCACAGGATAGCAAAATGATAGTCAGAAGTCACAGGATAGTTAAAAAAAAACACTTCATTGCTCCAGATGCATCTTCGGGAGACAATTGGTCGAGGCTTTTCTCTGGTATTGTTAATTGAAATTAAAAGAATCTTCAGGTCACAGAATAGTTCAAACGAATACTTCATTGCTCTAGATACATCTTTAAGAGACAACTAGTCGACGATTTACTCTGGTATTGTTAGGGGAAATTAAAAGAATCTTTTTGTAACAGGTAGTTTAAACGATTATTTCATTTCTCCAAATACATCTCCCGGGGACAACTGGTCGACACTTTCCTTTGGTACTGTTAGGCAAAATTAAAAGAATCTTCAGGTCACAGGATAGTTCAAAAGAATACTTCATTGCTACAGATACATCTTCCGGGGATAACTAGTCGATACTTTCCTTTGGTATTGTTAGGCAAAATTAAAAGAATCTTCAGGTCACAGGATAGTTCAAACTAATATTTCATTGCTCCATATACATATTTCGGAGACAACTGGTCGACGCTTTCCTTTGGTATTGTTAGAGGAAATTAAAAGGAGCTTCAGGTCACAGAATAGTTCAAACGAATACTTCATTGCTCTAGATACATCTTTAAGAGACAACTAGTCGACGATTTACTCTGGTATTGTTAGGGGAAATTAAAAGAATGTTCAGGTCACAAGATAATTCAAACGGATATTTCATTGCTCCAGATACATCTTCCGGAGACAACTGGTCGACTCTTTCCTCTGGTATTCTTAGGTTAAATGAAAAGAATCTTCAAGTCACAGGATAGTTCAAATGAATACTTCAGTGCTACAGATGCGTCTTCGTGGGGTAACTAGTGGACGCTTTCCTCTAGTATTATTAGGTGAAATTAATAGGAGCTTCAGGTCACAGGATAGTTCAAACGAAACTTCGTTGCTCCAGATACATCTTTAAAAGACAACTATTCAATGATTTCTTTTGGCATTGTTAGCTGCAATTAAAAGAAGCTTTAAGTCGAAGGATAGCCTCAAATTGACTTTTTATTCAAGGTTCTAAATTGACACGATCTGGGCTTAGTTATCCTGTGACCTGAAGCTTCTTTTAATTCCAGCTAACAACATCAGAGGAAGACGTCGACTAGTTGTCTATGGAAGATCTATCTGGAGCAATGAAGTGTTCGTTTGAACTATACTGTGACTTCTGACTATCATTTTGCTATCCTGTGAACTGGAGCTTCTTTTTTCATCTAATCATATCAGTGTGCATAAATATTTTATTAAATTATATAGCAATAACTTTGTATAATATCAGACTTTTAATGTGATTTCGAATGATGCTTCCTAGTTAAAATTAATATGATACATCGGTGGAAAAATGAAATTGGTTGCTGAGGTAAAAGCTTCCCCATTTAATAATAAATACCAAACTACTAGAAGTAATATATAAAAAATATTTTAGCTGTTTTAAATTAAATTTCTATTTTTTGTTGAAAAATTTTATCATTTAAATTAGTAAAGAATTTTTTAATGTTTAGTTTCAAGATTTGGGTTCTCGATTTGCCCATGCAATAAAAAGGTCTTGAGGATAGCTCAAGATCTTCTTATATCACATCATGTGATATTTCAAAGAGGCATTCATCTCTCTGAGAAAAGGAACACGCATTTTATTTATATTTCACTACCTTCTATCGAAAATTTGCTTTGAACTTTTGTTATTTAATAGGTGTTAATCCCAGTTCAGTACTCAATTCAACAATATTTCCCAGAAAACCCCGCGAATTCTTGTGTTTCATAAACAAACTCAGTCTCGCAAAGTAAAGCTTCCTATTTCCGCAGTTTTCCAGTCCATGGTGGGCATAATAACTTGAAGAGTTAGGACGTACTTTATATTGAAGTTGAACTGCAAAATCTTTCTCGAATTCCGATTGCACACCATCTGCTGTGTCGACGCTAGCACCGAATCCTGGATTCAAGACGTCATTGGTATCGCATGCTCTCTTTCCCATGAGTGCTGAAAAAAAGTCAAAGCAGAAATCATTAATGTACGATGGTGTATATACTCGAATAATTTTTTAAAAATATTTTTCAGTAGAAGATGGTGACGACAAGTTTTCTTTAGACACACTTTAAAGTTAGATATTAAATTTTATCTTTTTTTCCAATTCTAAACTTTTTACAAGAAAATTTTATGAAATTTAATAAGAAAATTTAATCAAATTTTCATTGTATTTTCTGTAATATTCAGAAATTGGTTTGGTATTCTATACCATGTTTAACAGATTTAATTTTTTTATTGAACTGGAATAAAGCCTTTGTACTAGAGTATGAATCAATGAATGAATTCACCTCTTTTTCTTTTTCTGACTGTAGTACTTGCAAAATATGTTTTATAAATATTATGAAGTGCAACAGCGGCGTACCCAAGGGAGTGCAAAGGGACACCTGCATTAAATTTATTATTTAACTTGAACTTTGTTTATTATTGTTTTCAAACACACAGAGACCACCAAAATCAGTCATAATCCTCAAGCGGTTTTTGGTTTTTTGATTTAGAGGAGTGACTAACTAAATCTTAAGAACAAAAATTTTGTCTATTGCAATAGTTTCTCTACGTATAGAAAAATAAAAATTTCCTTAGGAAAAGGATAAATAAAAACAATCAAGCCTAAATATAAATAGAGAAATGAAAATATAAATTTGCATGTTTTACTCTCAGAAGAAACGTTGAACCACAGAGGCGGATAAACTTACAGCTCGCTAGATCGCAAATGAAAGTCAGTTTCATTGGCCAGCATAAGAGGTATCCGATAATAGGCAAGTAGCTGTGACACTTGTCATACGCCTTACCGAAGCTTTTGTAACACCCTCGGACGCCTTTGTTGAACACTCCTGAAAAGGAATGTATATAAACAAAATCAACTGGAATGAGTAAACACTTTAATTTGATCAAAATTAGTTTATTTTGCTGTAAGCTGTACTGGCTGTCACACAGTAAAAGAATTTCGTTAGGTAATAAACTGTATGATGCGGAATTTAGAAAAAAAATGAAAAAATAGAGAATAAAGAGAGATGGTTTACAGCAGAAGAATAGAAAAGATGTCAGATTTTGATTGATCGAAGCATCCCTCCCAGAAACTAAATGAGACATACAGAGACAGGATCGAATAGTTCTTTGGGCAAGCAATAGATGTCTCTAGGTTTTTACGAATCCGAATTACGAATGTAAAAAATCAGACGAAATACATAGAAACAATATATGTACGGATCAGAAGAACAAACAGAGAAATCGAGATCCTAATAGAAAATAAAGACACAGTGAGATTCATAACGGCACAAAGAATTCGAAGGCCTGGACACGTCGTAAAAAGGAATGAGATAAATATAATTAAAGAAATAACTAAAAGGAAACATTTTAACAAGAGGAGAGGAAGACCAAGGAAGAAAGGCTTTAAGGAGTTGAAAAAGACCTTAAAGAATTAAGAATCCAGAATTGGTAAGGTCTGTCTTTAGAGAGAAGGCGGTGGTAAAGGAGAGAAAAATCAAGAGAGAAATGGATTAGAGGAGTTGGAAAAGACTTGAAAGAATTGAGAATCCAGAACTGGAAAGGTTTGGCTTTAGAGCGAAGGTGGTGGAGAAGGAGAGGAAGATCAAGAGAGAAATGGATTAGAGGAGTTGGAAAAGACCTCAAAGAATTGAGAATTAAGAACTGAAAAGGTTTGGCTTTAGAGCGAAGGTGGTTGAAAAGGAGAGGAAGATCAAAAGAGAAATGAATTAGAGACTTTATGAAAAAGATCTTAAACATTTGAGAATCAAGAACTGGAAAGGTTTAGCTTTAGAGCGGAGGTGGTGGAGAAGGAGAGGAAGATCAAGAGAGAAATGGATTAGAGGAGTTGAAAAAGACCTGAAAGAATTGAGAATCAAGAACTGGAAAGGTTTGGCTTTAGAGCGAAGGTGGTGGAGAAGGAGAGGAAGATCAAGAGAGAAATGGATTAGAGGAGTTGAAAAAGACCTGAAAGAATTAAGAATCCAGCACTGGAAAGGTTTGGCTTGACAGTAAAGACAGTGGGCGGCTATTGTAGTGAAGACTCAAGCTTGAAAAGACTGTAATGTCAGATAAGAAGAAGAAAAAGCAGAAGAAATATTAGAGTAACTGCATCAGATACAGTAGAACCTCGGTATAACGACCCCTTGTGGGATCAACATCATATGGTCGTTGTAACGAATTGAAATAATAATAAAAAAAATGAGCAAAGAAATGACGGAACAGTACATACCTAGAGAACATTTCTATTTATTCATATTTCCATGACTGAATATTTGAAAAAAAGTCTTTGATTGACACCTGTTTCAAGTTCATTTGGGAATTTTTCATTATCACTGATTCCATATCCGTTAGATTTTGAAGACTATCTTCAGAATTAAATTGTCCTTCAAAATATTGACGCAAGGCACTAATTGCATTGAAGGCTTCTTTTTCATTGATTTTTTCAAAAGCTTGGACGATTTCTTATGCTTCGTCGGTATCGCAGATTTTTTTCATTTCCTGTAATGCGGGCAATAAAATCGTCCTCATTCAAATTTCCTTCGCAGCACTGTAAAGTTTCGTCTACCGCAACTAACTCATCAAAAGATAATTGAAGATCCGGAAATTTGACACTGAGGAGCGGGGTCATTTCATTAGTGTCTGGAGTGTCATCTACCTAGGACATCAATGTCGTACGTGACGAAAGGGTCCTTTAAGCAAACACAAAGAGAGGAGTACAGGTTTCTTGAAGTTGCACCACAGTACAATAATTTTAAAATAGCCCACTTGCTCATGAGTTCTGTGGGCTAAAATTGACGGTCGATCTAACGAAAAATAATACTCTTGGAGTCGTTGCAATGATTCAAAATTAACATTATTCCTATGGTAAAATAATTGGGACATTTTAAGATGGTCGTTCTAACGAAGGGGTTGTTATATCGTGGGGTCGTTAAAAAGAGGTTCTACTGTAGTAGCATTTGAACTCATCTCATGCAATTTTTCTTTATCTGCTACTTAACACGAATCGATATTACAAGATCGGCTACGCTATCTGTCGATCGTCAGCAGAACTATTAGAGCTATTTTACCTGCACTAATCACAAAAAATACCCTTTCTTTCCCACTAGATTGGTTGAAACAACATTTTAAAACTTTTCTTTAATTGTTTCCGAATTACATTTTTAAGGTTTTTTTAACCTTACATTTTTAACCTTTTTTGATGTTTTGGTCATAAACAGCTCCAGATCATCACATAGAAAGGAGATCAAATGTCCAAATAGTATCCTGTTTTTTTTAAAGGGTTCGTTCAAACTGCTATTTTGAAAAGATTTGTAAAAAGATAGTTTACTTTTCTAAAGGGAAAACTCTATATAATCTATATATATAAAAATGAATTTGTGTGTGTCTGTCTGTACTCAATAGACTCAAAAACTATGCATCCAATCGCCGTGAAAATTTGGGAAATGTTTAGGTATATCCCTGGGAAGGTTTTTGTAAATTTTCAACGTTCGAAATTCATTCCTTCCCCCTTTTTCGAGCGTTTCATGTCATTATTCCAAGCATTATTTTCCCCGGTTAAACGCAAACGATTAAGTTTTTAATTTATCGCATCATATCTAAGTGAAAGAAGCAATATTTCTAGCAATGTGACGTCATCCCAAGTAATTGTTTTAAACGCAGTTTTCCACGGTTAAAAGCAGGAGATTAAAATGTTCAATTCATCACATAATAAATAGGAGAAAATGATATTTTTCTATCATTATGACGTCATTCATTTAAATATTTCATTTATTCATTTCTTATTTTATATTATTTAAAATCGTCTGCTTAGTATCTATTCGATTTGAACTGAAATTTGAGATATAAAGTGATTCACTTTCATTTCTATGTAACGCAAATTATAGCATTTTTATATGAGAACTAATTTTAAATTTAATTCTTGGTTCATTTTTACGTTACAATGAAATGCATATCAACAATATTCTAAGTACAAAAAGTACAAATTTCAGTGACTCTCATGGCCAAATAAAACCTATCATTTTATATAGTTATCTTCATATTCATATGGTTGTCGATATGAATGTGTGTTTCTGTTTCATACAAAACTATGTGGTTTGTCATAAATTTCCTTAATTTTGGAAAACATTTATTACTACCAACAAAATTAGCACTGTTGCTGTCAAAACCTGTGCTTCCTATTCTATCACGTAATATGACAAGATCTGTTAACTTTGCTAATCAACGTACAGTAGTAATACAGTAATGCAATTTAGGGTTAAGCTTATATTTTACAATAAAAAAAGTTTGAGCAAATTTAATATAAGACAAATTCGATTATAAAAACTGAATAATGTTATAATACGCTTATGATAGAAATATATAAACATGCCAATGACTCGAACTGAACTGTGACGAATTTAGAGAGTTATTCACGAAAAATAAATCTTTGTTCAAAAGTAATATATTAAGTTCACCGTAGCGAAGCACGGGCAAACTTGCTAGTAAACAAATAAAATAAATAGCCCTTACAAGCAAGAAAACAAGCACTAAAAAACAAAATTTTGTAAATAAAACTTATTTATATACTTACTTTTGTCAGACATTTAACAAAATAAATTTCATTTTTTAAAAATTTATAAACAAAATGTTCAAATTTTTCTAAAAACACTAACATTTACTATAGTATTCAAAATACTTTTTATTGATACAAATTTAACACTTTTGTATCGGGATATTTTTCTTAAAAATTTCATATAAATCGGAGAACCTGTACCTCACATATGTTGAGTTTGCACCTAGTGCTGTATTCTGTTACAAAGATTTTAACCCCTGGTATTAAAAAATACCAGAGGGAAATGGCTCGAGCATTTATTAATGGACATTTAATTGGTTAAGCCATTAATTAATTGGTTCATAAATTGATTAGAATTTAGTGCTTTTGAGTCAATGAGATCTTGGCGATCTAAGGACAGCCAATCAAAAACGAGAATGCTGACCAATGGAAAGTTGTCTATCTGATAGGAAAAGAGAATGTGGACATGGGACGTGCTGGCCATTTTACAATCAGAGTAGTAGTTTGGTCTGGGATCCTTAGCTCAAAGCTGTATCCCCCGTGGTGAGCGTGATTTAGTTCAATCAGGGTGCGTATCAGGATTTGCCAGTTCATTTTGGTTTATACACAATAGTTAAAATAAAAATTACATAGAAGGAATAACAATTTGGCCCTAGACAGCAATTAAAAATAGTAAAGTGGTAAAGTAAAAAAGTAATTAATAGAGGGTAAGAAGTTTAAAAAGAGATAGAGAGTTTTTATGCAGAT
The DNA here is from genome assembly GCA_032207245.1 of Pardosa pseudoannulata. Taxonomy (NCBI): domain Eukaryota; kingdom Metazoa; phylum Arthropoda; class Arachnida; order Araneae; family Lycosidae; genus Pardosa; species Pardosa pseudoannulata. Next base: position 41,183,140 of record CM063497.1, read on the forward strand.
GCAAGCATCAATTTTATAAAATTTTAATAATTTTTTGGGGTTTTCATAGTTTTTAATTTTTTTATGTATATACAAATATACACAAATTAATTAAGTAAAAATAAAAGGAGGAAGTATAACAAGATAGCGGAAAGGAAGAATAAAGTGAAGAGGTGATAGAATGCTAACTTGAAGAGGAATAGCAAAAGTCATTGTGGCGCCATCTAATATCGGCGAGAGGAACTAAATAATTAAGAATTTAGAATATTTTTAAAATTTGGATAAGAAAATGATTTTAGGAAAGCATGGCAGCTCTAAACCGGCCATTTTACACAAGTTTTACAATTTTTTACGTTTTTTATTTTAATATATTTTTGGTATTTTTTAAGGTTTTTTAAGTAATGTAACACACACACAAAAATCTTGAACAAGACCTAATCTTACTATCAATATCACTGTGTTCGTAATTGACTAGATTGTTAAATAAGATCATTTCAAAAGTTTTTAAGGAATTTAGTAGATGTGAGACCCCAGGCATATCAGTGTTAGATATTCTTAAGTTCTCTCAGATGCTACTGGTAAAAGAGAGAAAGATAAAATGAAACAAACTTCCTGACCTTCACATCGGAATTCGGACTTCATGCCATACTTCTTTTCGGAGGTCTGTCCAAACTGTTGGGATTTCTTACCCCTGGTCGAAAACTTCGACTTGATGATGTCTACTCGGGACTCCCCACCCACTTCGTTGTCGAGCTCCTCAGTGTCCGACATCGACTCTCTTATTTCGTCCTCGTCGCGAACCTACGAAAACATAGAAATAGCATTGAAGTCATAAACGTAAATCCTTTACACAATGAATCCCGCTAAATCCTTCGAGAAGTACCAATAAAAGTTCTTTGTGATTTCATGAAATTGGTTTGTAAATGTTATCTATGAACATTATAACTGTAAAATACGAGGGTTGGAACTTTAATAGTGGCAACACTGCTGTAAAAACGCTATGCAACAAAACCAAAGAATGTAGCGTATACCACACATAATCTACATGCCTACCTTACCTCTCAGCTAAAAGACTCGTCCTTCCTACGTCATACGAATGCGGAGTTACGCGAAGAACTGATCCTTGTATTAGCTTGCGGTCTAAAGTAAGTGTTGTTAAGATGTTTTCAAAACAAGAACAACGGAAAGGGATAAAAATCCAATATGTCAGAGGTCGTGCATCCCGACAATGTCATCTAGGGCTTCAAGAGGCTTTTGGGGAATCTTCACTGCCTTACAGAACTGTAGCAAGATGGGTAAAAGCCTTCAATGAAGGACGCCCAAATGTGTCAGACATGCATAGGCCAAGTCGACCTAGTGTCAGCGATGCAGTAGTGCATGCTGTTGCCACACCAATGGACAATGATCGATGCCAAACGATTCGTGAGCTAACCCGAAAGACAGGATTTGCGCATACGACTGTGCTGCACATTCTGAAGGAACGCCTGCGCTCAAGAAAATGTCTGCACTTTCTGCAGAACTCCCGTATCATTCTGCATGACAATGTTTGGCCATATACAGCGTAAGCTGTGACTGATTTGTTCAATCGATGGGACTAGGAAGTGCTTTACCATACAGCATACTCCCGAGATCTAAGCCCTTGAGACTTTGTATTAATTCCTATGATGAAGAAACTGCTTTGTGGCATTCGCTTCAGAACTATTCCAGAGATTCTTGCGGAACAGGAGTCAGTGGGAGGAAGAGAGTTCCTTACACATCTTGCATGATTGTGATTATTACTCTGCTAAGCGTTTTGAATTTCTTGGTTATCATTTCATCGAATCATGGGAGTTAACCAACTTCCCAGTTAAGTTGCTACTTAGATTTATCTCAGGTATTGGCCTCTTTGAGACTTAATTGTTAATATTCTTAACCTATCGCAGGTATTCTTTTGTTCCAGTAAATAAAAATTTTTTCACTACAATATTCCTTGGATCGCAGTGCTGGTGCCCTTATGATCCGACCCACCCTAAATCTAAATCTAAATCTAATTATAGTCCGAAAACACTAAATAATTATCATTAAAAAGATATAATGATAACATATCTAAAAATTTTATAGATGTCGTTTCAATATTAATTTCTAAACGGTGTCATAGGTGATAAAATTCGGAATTTGTGATCTCCCACACAAAGCAAACATTGCTGAAGTACCCATTTGTAAATTCTGGTCAGGGTTGGAAAAAAATCATGATTAAAAAAAAATCAGATTTATTTGATTTAAATCAGATTTTTTTTTATTTAAATCGGATTTCTTTGATTTTTTTCTGAATACTAATTTTAATTGCTTTTTTAATGTTTTTTGCAATATACATAGAATAGTTTGTTATAAGAAGTAACATCTTATTTATCTAGTATATTCTACACACTGATTACCTAAAATTAAATACATAAATTTTAATCTAAATACATTCCATTATTTTGTAATTGGATAGTGCAAACTAAATAAGATGTAAATTTAAAGGACAAATTAAATATTCTTTTAATGCAAACTATTTATTTAAAAAAACAAATCACAATTACTTCAATATTTTTTAAGCACCGAATTATGGATGTAATTGTTTTAATAAAAACACTAGCTTTGATGTTTTATCCACTCCTATTTGGTTATGAAGGCTAGAATGAACAACACCAAAAGAAGAAAACTGTCTTTCCATTCCAGCAGATGAAGCCACGGCTGTTGTTATTTGGTAGATAAACTGGATTTCAAGTTCTGTAATACTCTCTTTACCTCCCATTACATAAAATGAATTCCATCAGTCATAACCAATCGTTGTACTACCCCTACTACATATTTTCTGAAAACAATTCCTAAATTCTTGGAAAGCACATGCTATCTATTTACACTTATTTACTTATTGGTATTACTGTGCTGACTGATTCCCAATTCGGTACAGATGCATTATAGCCGCCGGGTTTTTTTCTCGCCAAACTTGGCGATTTTGGGGGCGATGACTAGGTTGCTGTATATGCCCTAACTTTGATAGGGGAATATGGAAGCTATTGGTGCACGTGATTTTTGACGTCATTACCCGGCTATCTATGCAAATTTTCTCTTCTAAATATTCTTTTCGTTCCAGACTTGGATTAGTAGGTTGTCTCGTAGGTAAGTTATTTTTGGTATTTAGTTATGGCGGATATTCTTATTTCAGTTTTAGCTATTTGTAGCATTGTGAAGAAATATCAGGAAATTCATTATCATTTTCTGGTATTTAGTTAATTTAGTTATGACGAGTAAGTTATTTCTGTTTTGAAATTGTTAAAAAGTATCAAAATATTCTAAACCAAACAAGATGCTTTGGTTTGGAACATTTTGTTTTTGCTCTTATCATTTTCTGGGATTTAGTTAATTTAGTTATGACAAGTGAAGTTGTTTCGGTTTTGAAATTGTTAAAAAATATCAAAATATTCTAAATCATACAAGATGTTTGGGTTTGGAACATTTTGTTTTTGTTCTTATCATTTTCTGGGATTTAGTTAAGACGAGTGCAGTTATTTCGGTTTTGAAATATTTAAAATGTATCAGGATATTCTAAGTTAATTGGTTTGGAACATTTTTATTTTGTTCTTTGCACAAGGGGGGGAACCCCCCTCACATGTTAGATTCTTCATAATATTAGTGCTTATTAAAATGATATATATTGTGTTTACTCTGTTGACACATATCATAAATATTACTAATCTGTTATTTATTTTTTTAAAGTAAAAAATGGTGATTATTATGCTAATTTTATTTTAATAATACTTTAAATTTTTAATCTGTTGTTTCCTTTTAAAGTTTAGTTTTGTTAATGTTGTGTTTCAAATATGCCACGTGACCGCCGCCATTTTTTTTTTTTTATTTATTTATTTTTTTTTTTTATTTTTTTTATTTGTGATCTTTTAGAAAACACGCACTGCCGCCATGTTTTTCTACTTGGCGACTTTTCAAATCATGCGTTTTTCTGTTGGTCGCCAAAAAAAACATGGCGGACGGGACCGGCGACTATAATGCATCTGTTCCAAAAATTCTATTGATGTAAATCAAGATTTAAACCGATTTATATTATGCCAACCATGATTCTGGTGCTGCCATCTATTGATGAAAATTAAAGAAAGACGCATAAAAAAACATCCAATGATTTGAACTTTTTTCACGATTTTTTTTTTAAATTTAAAAACTTATATGGATAAAATCCGTATTTTATGGCCGTACCATTAATATTTGCATTGAAAAAAACCTTCATGTTTCCGAAATCATCCCAATTCATGTTATATTTTGACTACCATTTAAAAATTGTTTTTAAATGATAACACTTTAACCATTTCCTGTTTCTTTCAAATTAGATGGATTATCTGACAATGAAGCCTCTAAAAAATTACCTCGTTTTCAATATCTGTAAAAGCTTTTTCCAACTGCTTTGTATCGTCCTGAACTTTTTTTCCTGCTCCCTAAAAAATAAAGCAGTGATTTACTATACTTCGATTAACTAATAAATAGTGTTTAGCTAATTACTTGCATTTTTACACATGTCGAGAACCAATAAGTGTTTTCCATTTGCAACTTCTGAAATGAAAGTGAGATTTTATTAATTGATTTCGTAATACAATGGAACCTAGTTCATACGTTTTTCACGGAAGAGATAAAAGCAAAGGTATAAATGGTAATTTGTACGAATGAAATATGCACTGGAGTACCATTTATACGATTTACAAAAGACTGACAAAAAAGCATAAATGGAAATTAAAATTTAACCATCGATTATTTTTTGTTGCAATGAAAATTTTATTCCCGGTATTGACAACAAATTCTTTTCATAAAAGTCTAGGAGTCTATTTCACGGACTAATAAATATTTAGAGTTTAAATTATATATCTTTGAAAACTAAGAAGTTTGTATTTTTGTGTTTCTGTTTTTTATACATAATCACACAGTTTAACTAAATGAATTCAATGTAATTCTAAACTGCATTCACAGTATCGGAAGACTTTAGAGGAACGTGAATATAAACAAATTATTGAGTGATAATTCTCATCTAACAAACAAACCTTTTTTTTAACTGCCTCATAGGGTACTTTACAATTCTGGAAAACTAAAAATTTTCACTAATACTGTCATATGACGAGCTATATGCTAGTCTAGTATAACGGTTCTGATTTTTTCATCAATATTTCAGTTTTTTGAATTGGTTAAAAAAAATTTGAAAGTCGTAAGCAAAAGAATACAAGCGTTGTTAAAATAGCCATTTTTACCATGCTATTTGTGCGTTTTATTGATCAAAGCTATAATCAAAGTTCCCATTATAAATATCCGGGGGACAAATTATAGCAAAGAAACAAAAAACTTATTTCCTTAAAAAAATAATTTAACGTAATAATTGTAATAATTTAATATTTACTGGTTCATTCAAATGTACAAGCTATGTACAACTTTAGAATATTAACTAGCATAAGTCCAGTCAACATACGAGAGCTGGGAAAACTGGTCTTAATACTTTAACTCTGTTAAGGGAATACCGATGAATAACGATGGCCGATTGGTTAAGGTGCTGGCCATCGGTACCGGAGTTCGTGGGTTCGAATCCCACTGTGGCATGGATGTTCGGAATTGGTTTTAAACTGTAGGTCCAGGTCTCATTATCCCTTGGGTTGCAAAAAAATTATACCGTAGCACTCCAAACCAAACCAAACCTGTAAAAGGAATACTGTCGAGCAGCAACTAAGAAAAAAATCGCAAAGTCAGAAACAGCCAGCTGCTGTACTCTTGTCACCACGGTCAACCAAATTTACCTTTCACCTGATCCGTGGTAGCTCAGTCGGCAAAGGCAACGCTCTCGTAACTGGAGAGTTGTGGTTTCAGAGCCCGAGTAGGCCTAAAATCTGCCGTGTTTTTTAAAGGGGTCTGTCTGGGGCACGTCAAATATGTTCGTGGTCGCAATGTCCTCCAAGTTCTCAAAAGATACCTCTGGGGGTGTATGCAAAGCCTATGGGTCCCTGCTTCAAAATTACGAGAATCTACTTGTGGATCACCTTGTGGTGCTCGTTAAAAACGAAAGGCGTACGCCTTTGCCTTTATACTAGTAGCCTCTGGCTCAATCACTTTTGGTTTAACCAAGTGGCATAAGACAACAATAACAACCTTTCAACTTCAGTCTCTCAGAAAAAAAAAACACCTTCCATCTGTTTTTTTCTTCTGTCCATTTTTAAACTCGATTAGATGGGCGGTTCTTAAAGCCGCTTCCCCTCAGAGTGGGTTCGCTACAGCCACTGCAATGGTTGGTCCAGGTTCTATCTTGTTCTTTCTAAGTGGTCCTATAACGGGGTCGTACAAATTAGCTTCGCCTTCATTAATTTTAGTCGGTCGTCAATGAGGGGTTCACAAACCTTTGAATCACAGCTTTATTAAACCCTGCATGACTTGAAGCTGGAAAGAGAGCCACGTAGATTCACCTTTTTTCCTGATTCATTAGTAGCAGTCCCTTTCCCTTTGTACTACTAGTTGAATGTGGATAGCCCTTTGCCACTCAGTAGATAGATGCACTAAGTAATGGAGAGGTATTAGGCATCGTCACACCATTCATTGATTTTCAAATTTTGGTTATTCGCTCATTTGAAGTAAGGGAATGAAGCAAAATTTGAATTAGTTGATTAGGATTTACTGGCGCAAAATCCTCTAGCAATATACTGAGCCGAACAAGTTGTACAGAGGAGTCAAGTCCTTTAATTGCCAACTTCCGGTATCTTTTCCGCACTGATGGTGGTGATTAAAAAGCATCATCTCGATTTCTAATGAATCTGAAAGCAAACTGAAAACTCTTTTTGAAAGCTAAAGGTCGATTTTTAAAATAAACCAATCATACTTGCCTGTCTTGACAAGCAATAGTGTTGGGTTAGAAAGAGGAATGATCAACCCAGATTAAAACAAATTAAAAATAATTCAAGCACAAAAGTCTCATAATATTTACGGTTATAAGAGGCTTGAAACTTTAATAGTGGCAACTATTTATTTACATGAAATACAAAAGTGATTCATGTCACCATAATTTACAATCCTCCAAAATAGTCGCCAGCATTGTGCATAACCCGTTTCCAACGATGTGGAAGTCGCAGTACACCTGTAGCAGCGACTGTTCTGTTGATAGTTCGAATGTAACGGTCTATTGCCGAAAGAATCTCTGGAATAGTTCTGAAGCGAATGCCACAAAGAAGTTTCTTCATCATAGGAATTAATACAAAATCACAAGGGCTTAGATCTGGGGAGTATGGTGCATGGTAAAGCACTTCTCAGCTCATTGATCGAACAAATCAGTCACAGCTTACGCTGTATGTGGCCGATCATTGTCATACAGAATGATAGGGATTCTGCAGAAAGTGCAGAATTATTCTCATGCTCAGGCGTTCCTTCAGAATGTGCAACAAAGTCGTATGAGCACATCCTGTCTTTCGGGCCAGCTCACGAATCGTTTGGCATCGATCACTATCCATTAGTGTGGTAACAGCATGCACTTATGCATCACTGACACTAGGATGGCCTGGCGGATGCATGTCTGCCCCATTTTGGCGTCCTTCGTCGAAAGCTTTTATCCATCTTGCTACAGTTCTGTAAAACATTGCAGATTTCCCGCAAGCCTCTTGAAGTCCTAGATGACATTGTCGTGATGTATGACCTCTGGCACATTGAATATTTATCCATTTTCGTTGTTCTTGTTTTGAAAACATCTTAACAATACTTACTTTAGACCGCAAGCTAATACGAGGATCAATTCTTCGCTCCACTCCACATTCGTATGACGTAGGAGGGAGAAGTTTTTTTACTGAGAGGTGAGGTAGGTATGTAGGTCACGCGTAATATACGCGACATTCTTTGGTTTTGTTGCGTAGCGTTTTTATAGCAGTGTTGCCACTATTAAAGTTCCAACTCTCGTATGACGCATTCGAATTAACTTTACTTAATTTCTGTCGTTGGCTCAATGAACCACGACTCGCCTAGCTATCAACCGAATTATCAAGATTGGCTAGTTGGTAAATCTTGAAATATATTGCGGAGATAGATGATAAAAAATTTTACCATAAAGTCACCAACAATTTCTTTTACGGGTTGAAACATGAGTTTGAACCGCTCCACCGTGTGATTGAGATTGAGAGAAGCAGTGCAACTGATTACTCGCATAGACTCCTTGGCGTTCGCCATAATGTTCAACAGAGGACCTGGAATTAAAACTGGATTTCATTACACTGAAATTTGTCGTTGTGTGGAATTTGCTTAAAAACGATTAGTAAAATGTTAATTTTTGTATTTAAGACTATTAC
>CM063497.1:41191545-41206545 GCA_032207245.1 Pardosa pseudoannulata
TTTATGTTTTTGCAATATACATAGAATAGTTTGTTATGAGAAGTAACGTCTTATCTAAGTATATTCTACACACTGATTACCTAAAATTAAGTACATAAATTTTAATCTAAATACAGTCCATTATTTTGTAATTGGATAGTGCAAACTCAATAAGATGTAAATTTAAAGAACAAATTAAATATTCTTTTAATGCAAACTATTTATTTAAAAAAAATCACAATTATTTCAATAATTTTTAATCACCGAATTATGGATTTAAGTGTTTCAATGAAAACACTAGTTTCAATGCTTTTTCCACTCCTCATTGGTTATGAAGGCTAGAATGAACAATACCAAAAGAAGAAAACTGTCTTCCCATTCCAGCAGATGAAGCCACGGCTGTTGTTATTTGGTAGACAAACTGGATTTCAAGTTCTGTAATACTCTCTTTACCTCCCATTACATAAAATGAATTCCACCAGTCATAACCAACCATTGTACTACCCCTACTACATACTTTCTGATAACAACCCCTAAATTCTTGGAAAGCACATGCTATCTATTTACACTTATTTACTTATTGGTATTACTGTGCTGACTGATTCCCAATTCTCCTGTCTTTGGAATATAGGTTTTAAAATAAGTGAAAAAAAATGATTTAAATCAACTGATTTAAATCATACCAACCATGATTCTGGTGCTGCCATCTATTGATGAAAACTAAAGACACATAAAAAATACATGCAAAGATTTGAATTCTTTTCATAATTTTTTTTTTTTAAATTAGACGGATAAAAATCCGTATTTTATGGCAGTACTATTGATATTTGCATTGAAAAAAATCTTTATGTTTTCGAAATCATCTCCATTTATGTTACACTTTGACTACCATTTAAAAAGTGTTTTTAAATGGTAACATTTTAACCATTTTCTGTTTCTTTCAAATTAGATGGATTATGTGACAATGAAGCCTTTGAAAATTACCTCGTTTTCAATATCCGTAAAAGATTTTTCCAGCTGCTTTGTATCATCCTGAACTTTTTTCCCTGCTCCCTAAAAAAATAAAGGAGTGATTTATCAAATTACGACAAATAAATAGTGCAGTTTAAATAATTACTTGCATTTTTGCACATGTCGAGAATCATTTCTCTAACACACCAATAAATGTGTTCTATTTGCAACTTGTGAAATGAAAGTCTGTTTTATTAATTGATTTAGAAATACAAAGGAACCCAATTCATACGTTTCGAAAGGAACAGAAAAAAAGGTATAAATTTAAATATGTAGGAATGAAATATACATTGGAGTACCGTTTATTCGTTTTTTAAAGGACTGACAGAAAAGTATAAATGGAAGAGTGTACAAATGAAATATACTTTGAGGTACCATCTATATATTTTTCAAAAGATCGGTAAAAAAAGTATAACTGTAAGTGTACAAATGAAATATACATTGGAGTACCGTTTATTCGTTTTTTAAAGGGCTGGCAAAAAAGTATAAATGGAAAAGTATACAAATGAAATATACATTGGAGTACCATTTATACGTTTTAACACAGGGATGAAAAAAAGTACAAATGTAAGAGTGTACAAATGAAATATACTTTGAAGTACCATCTATACGTTTTTCAAAAGATCGGCAAAAAAGTATAAATGGAAGAGTGTACAAATGAAACGTACATTAGAGTACCATTTATACGTTTTTCAAAAGATAGGCAAAAAAGTATAACTGGAAGTGTACAAATGAAATATACTTTGAAGTACCATCTATACGTTTTTCAAAGGACTGACAAAAAAGTATAAGTGGAAGAGTGTACAAATGAAATAAACATTGGAATACCATTTATACGTTTTTCAAAAGATCGGCAAAAGAGTATAATTGGAAGCGTACAAATGGAATATACATTGGAGTACCATTTATATGTTTTTTAAAGGGCTGGCAAAAAAGTATAAATTGAAGAGTATACATTGGAGTACCATTTATACGTTTTTCACAGGGATGAAAAAAAGTACAAATGGAAGAGGGTAGAAATGAAATATACATTGGAGTACCGTTTATTCGTTTTTTAAAGGACTGACAAAAAGTATAAATGGAAGAGTGTACAAATAAAACATACATTAGAGTACCATTTATAAGTTTTTCAAAGGAAAACAGTATAAATGGAAAAGCGAATTAAATATACATTAGAGTACCATTTATATGTTTTTAAATCTACCAAGAAAAATAATAACATATAAAGGAAATATTACTTAGAAATAGCAGATTGCACACATAGAATGAATTTCTTAACACAATGTTATATATTGATGTATTTGTATAGTTTAAATATTATTAGTGATTAGTATTACTGAAAACAAAATTTATAATGTGTTAATTTCTGAAAATGGAGATAAAAAAAATAAGCTTACCGATTTCATGGTTTTGTTCAGTTTTGAACGTTAAGGTCAACTATTTTGCAACAGGAGGGCTAATGAGACCGATACCTACTGATTAAAATGGATTATGAACGGCTAGGAACAGCTGAGCTAACAATGGGATTCAAACCCACGGTTAGGTACCGAAGAGCAGCACCCTACTATTCGGCCATCGCCCACCTACCGATTTCATGAAATAGCATTTATGAATTAAGGAAATCAGAAAATTTTGTTTCTCGTTAAACTTTTCGCTTTTATGATTTTTATGACGTATTTTTGAAATATTTTAACATTCAACTGCATATGGAAGCAATAATAAAAAACATATAACTGAAAAAAAAAAACGTATAAATGAGAATAGTATAAATGAGGTTCCACTCTAATTCCCTATAGACGTAAGTTATCAAATTATGCAAGTACAAAAATATGTCTTTCGTGCATGCGAAATTTCAAATTATTTACTTTCATATCTCAAATCTCACCATAAATTCCATGTATAAATTTTAGAATCTAGTATAACGTTTCTGATTTTTTTCATCTATATTTCAGTTTTTTGAAACTCGCTAAAAAATTTGCACTTCGTAAGCAAAGGAATACAAGCGTCGTTATTCTGTTGTTGGCTGTAATCGACCACGACTCACCTAGCTATCAACTGAATTATCAAGATTGAATAGTTGGTAAATCTTGAAATATATTGGGAGATAGACGATAAAAAATTTTACCATAAAGTCACCAACAATTTCCTTTACAGGTTGAAACATGAGTTTGAACCGCTCCACCGTGTGATTGAGATTGAGGGAAGCGGTGCAACTGATTACTCGCATAGACTCCTTGGCGTTCGCCATAATGTTCAACAGAGGACCTGGAATTAAAACTGGATTTCATTACAATGATATTTGTCGTTGTGTGGACTTTGCTTAAAAAACGATTAGTAAAATGTTAAAATTTTGTATTTAGTACTATTACTCTATCTAGCTAATCTCTCCCACCTCACTTTTGACTGCTATTTTAACTGTATAATACAAAATATCGTGCAATAGTGTATATTGCATATGTTACATTGAACATTTCGTTATGTGGGCACAACTCAATATAGATTTACAGTAAAATGTTAAAATTTTATATTTAAGACTACTATAAGATCTGTGATGTAATCCTTTCCTTTTTATTGCTCTCTGAACTGTGTGTAACACACAATTCAATATATCGTGCTATAATATACGATACAATGAAAATTTCTTTCTGTGGGCACAACTAAAAACAGAATGGCAGTAAAATGTTCAAATTTTATGTTTAGGACTATTATAACATCTGCGATGTAATCCTTCTCTTTTGATTGCTATCTGAACTCTATAAACCAAAAATTTCAATATACTGTACCATGATATACTTTATATTGAAATTTCTCTGTGTGGGCACAGCTCAAAATAGATTGACAGTAAAATGTTCAAATTTTATATTTAAGATTATTGTATCATCTGTGATGTAATACTTCTCTTTCGATTGCTATCTGAACTGAATATTTCAATATATCGTGAAAAATCGTATGAAAAATTTCAATATATCGTGCTATAATATAATTTACATTGAAAATTTCTTTGTTTGGGCACAGCTAAAAATATATTAACATCAAAATGTTCTAATTTTATATTTAGGACTATTGTAACATCTGTGATGTAATTCTTCTCTTTTGATTGCTATCTGAACTGTGTACAACAAAAATTTCAATATATTGTGGTATATGTTACATCGAAAATTTCTTTATGTGGGCACAACTCAAAATAGATTGACAGTAAAATGTTCAAATTTTATATTTAAGGCTACAATAACATCTGAGATGTAATCCTTCTCTTTTGATTGCTATCTGATCTGTGTATAACAAAAATTTCAATATATCGTGCTATAATATAAGTTACTTTGAGAATTTCTTTGTGTAGACACAACTATAAATAGATTGACAGTAAAATGTTCAAATTTTATATTTAAGACTACAATAACATCTGAGATGTAATCCTTCTCTTTTGATTGCTATCTCTAATGTGTATAACAAAATTTCAATATATCGTGCTATATATTACATTGAAAATTTCTTTGTGTGGGCACAACTCAAAATAGATTGACAGTAAAATGTTTAAATTTATATTTAATACTACTATAACGTCTGTGATGTATTCCTTTTCTTTTGATTGCCATTTGAACTGTGTATAACAAAAATTTCAATATAACATGCTATAATATATATTACATCCAAAATTTCTTCGAGTGGGCACAACTCAAAATAGATTGACAGTAAAATGTTCAAATTTTATATTTAGGACTATTATAACACCTGTGATGTAATCCTTCTCTTTTGATTGCTATCTGAACTGTGTATAACAAAAATTTCAATATATCGTGCTATATATTACATCGAGAATTTCTTTGTGTGGGCACAACTCAAAATAGATTGACAGTAAAATGTTCAAAGTTTATATTTAGTACTGTTATAACACCTGTGATGTAATCCTTCTCTTTTGATTGCTATCTCTAATGTGTATAACAAAAATTTCAATATATCGTGCTATATATTACATCGAGAATTTCTTTGTGTGGGCACAACTCAAAATAGATTGACAGTAAAATGTTCAAATTTTATATGTAAGGCTACTATAACATCTGTGATGTAATGCTTCTCTTTTGATTGCTATCTGAACTGTGTATAAAAAAATTTCAATATATCGTGCTATAATATACTACTGGACACTGGAATACTTTTTGGGGCACCTGGGGACGAACCCTTATATATGAGCTTTGATAAGTGAACCAATTTACATTCATTATGACTGATGAAATTAGGTATAATTTATACATACTACAAAAAACAACAATAGAGTAAAGGACGGGAAGAGAGAGAGAAAAGAGAAAACACAATCAACAGAAGAGTTACAATATGTTTACAATTTTATACGAGGAGATATATCTTCTTAAGTCCTTATAATTATATAATTATTTTTTAATTTTTTTCCCACTCAGTTTACTCTTTGACAAAAGGAAAAACATAATAATAGTACACAATTAGAACCATTCAATTTAAAAATACATAAGACGCTGAAAGTAAGGTCAGCAATATTATAAACAGTAGGTAAGAGTACTGAGAGTTTTATTTTTATTTTATTTATATATATAACAAAATTATATATATATATATATATATATTTTTATTTATTTTTTTATTTTTTAATTTATTATATATACATATTTTTTTTTTATAATGGGCAGAAGATATTTACAAAAGTGATGTTCCAGGAACTAGACCCTTGGAAGGACCGTAGTCGCCCTAGGACGTCTAGGTTTCTCATCGGTCATAGTCCGGAATATTTAGCAATTTCCTCGTTATTAATAGAGTTCATTTTATTATAAAAGATTGTTGATATTTTTTTGATGAAATCCCTAATAGGCTCAATGCCCAGTCCCTATGGATAATATCATTCCGCAAGTAACGATTAGCTTTTATTATTGACCTTAAAGTTTTATTTTGTATTACTTGTAATCTCTGGATCTGTGAGTTGGATGCAGAGCCCCAGACCGGTGCTGCATACAGGAGAATGGGCCTTAAAACCGTCTTGTACAGTAGGATTTTATTCCCCATTCCCATTCGATCATGGTACAGGAGGTGAGCTAAGGCATTTTTAGCTTTGTAAAACTTTGCAATATTATAACTAATATTATTTTCCAAGTTAATCTACTATCAATAAGTAAACCTAGGTATTTAATTTCTCTCTCAAAGTAAACCGACTGTCACACACCGTGACCGGAGGGGGGGGGGTGCGGTGGTAGCTAAAGAAAACAGCTTTGGTTTGGTAGGATTAATTTTAATCCTCCATCTCTCGAACCAACGGTCAAGGATGTTGATGTGCCTTTGTAAGTATAGGTGCATGTATCTAGTGTTATTATTTTTAGCAAGGATTGCCGTGTCGTCCGCAAACATAGCCAGTGTTGTGTTGTGATGATGTGGTATGTCATTAATGTATAAGTTGAATAAAATAGGACCAAGCTTGGATCCTTGTGGGACCCCAGCATTAATAGGCCTGTGTGTGGAAGAGCATTGTGTGTGTCGGACTGAAATCTATCGAGAAGGTAAGAGTGAATCAAGTGGATCATGGCAGCTGGCAATTTGTATTTAATGAGTTTATAAATGAGGCCACTGTGCCATACTTTGTCAAAAGCCTTCTCGATGTCAAAAAAGACAGCTCCAGTTGCTTACGGTTTTCAAATCCATCATGGATGAATTCGGCAACGCGCAGTAACTGGTGTGTGGTAGAATGTTGTGCTCTGAAGCCAAATTGTGAATTGTTTATGATGTTATGTGTGTTGAGGAAGGAGTTAATTCTGGTGCATAAGATGTGTTCAGTCAGTTTACTCAAAAAAGACTGATGGGACGGTAATTTTTAGGTAAGTTATTATCACTACCAGGTTTGGGGATGGGGATGATGCAAGCAACTTTTCAAATTTTAGGGAAGTACCTAAATGCAATTATTTTATTAATAATTTTAGTTAATAATTTAACATAATTTATGGGTAAGTTTTTTAGCGCGTTATTACTAATTCTATCGGCGCCAGGAGCTTGTTTTTTTGTGAGATTATTAATAGCAGTAATAATTTCCTGATCATTGGTAGGGGAAATAGGGTCATTATTAACATTGCTAAATTATTATTAAAAAACCTATCATTAACATCGTATACTTTATCAATAGTACTGGGGCAATAAACATCCTGATTGGGGTTAAACTGACGTTCGTAACAGTCGGCAATAGCATCAATTTTTTCCTGTTGATCCGTTATAATGGAACCTGAAGGAGCAGTTAAGTGAATGTTTTGAAAAGGTTTTTTAACTTTTTTAATATAATTCCATAAGCTGTTGTCCGTAGGGAGAGAGATTCGATAAAATTTTTCCAACGAGACATTTTAAAATTCGTAATTAACCTTTTAATTACCGCATTTAACCTGTTAGTTCAGTTTTTAATTGATCCCTGGTCCTTTGCCAAGTTTTTCTTATGTTGTTCCTATGTTTAATATTTAATTTAATATAGAGGGGTAATTGAAGAAAGTTAGTAATTTCCCTATTAATCCTAGCAGTCGCTAGAGCGCTAGTGATAACCTCAGTAAGGTCGCTCACAGCTTTATCTATGTCAGCAGGGCAGTCAATTTCACTGTCAGGCAGGGGGGGCTATAATATATGTTACATTCAAAATTTCTTTGTGTGGGCACAACTCAAAATAGATTGGCAGTAAAATGTTCAAATTTTATATGTAAGGCTATTATAACATCTGTGATGTAATGCTTCTCTTTTGATTGTTCTCTCAAGCGTGTATAACAAAAATTTCAATATATCGTGCTATAATATATGTTACATCGAAAGAGTCTTTGTGTGGTACACTTATAAGTAATGGTACATTCATAAGTATATTATATCAGTGCAAATGTGTATTTTATGACTTATGTCAAAATGCATTTCGATTTTCTTCCTTTCGGTAAATTAATATTTTTTTAAAGAATATTTTTATTTTCAACTTTTCAACATGCTGGAGTCACTGACGTAGTGTTATCATGGTCCCTTCCTAGGGGGGGGGCACGTTCCCCAGTTTGAGAATAACTGCCTTACACAATATTTGATTCCAGTTAATCCCCGGTTAAGCACCATGTAATCCTATGGTAATCAGAAGCAAATTAACTTACCGTTGGAGCGGAAAAATATGTTGACTGAAAGGTAATCATTAGTTATCAAGCATGTTGAAATTTAGAAGTCATGATCTGATTTTTCATATTGAATGAAACATTTTTTTTCTCTTTCAGGAATATTTTTTTATTTTATTAAAGAATATTTGGTACATGGAGGCTTCGTCCTCGACTGTGAACTACAGCACCCTGTTTTGCATAGACAACCATACATTTGAAAAGGTATGTGAGTTCAAATACCTCAGAACTATTATAAATGACCAAAACAAGCTGAAAGCCAAAATTGCTACCAGAATAAAATCGGCTAATAAATGCTTCTTCGAACTGAAATAAACAACTAAGATCCAAACTTGACAGCCGAAAAACGAAACTAAAAATATAAAGGGCACTCATTTTACCTGTGTTACTGTATGATTGCGAGATCTCGACATTAAATTTAGAAACCCAACGAGTCCTGGAGACTTGCGAGATAAAAGTATTAAAGTATCCGTCTCTACGTTAAAAACGTTATTTTTTTTTTTTTTGCCAAAAATCATAATTTTTTTTATTTCTCATTTGTATTTTTGGTTTGGTTTGGTTTTGGAGCGCTACTGTCTGCTTTTTGCAACACGAGGGTTAATGAGACCGGGACCTACTGCCTAAAACCGATCCCGAACGGCTTCGAACATCCTTATCATAATGGGATTCGAACCCACGAACTCCGGTTCCAGAGGCCAGCACCCTAACCATTCGGCCATCGTTCGGCATTTTTTCTTCATTTGTAAAATTTCAACTTTTAGGCTTCTAAATTTGTTTTTGTTTTGTCTCCACGGCAGTTTAAAGAAAAGTTACAGCTGTTTAAACACCAGTGACAACTGTCAAGAGCCGTCTGTGAATCCAACTAGAATTGAAGATACTCACCTTCTAGGACGTAGGCGACGATGTAGGTGCTCATGAAGGCTCTTCCAGATCGGCCAAAGCAGGCAGGCACCGTCAAAAAGCAGATACAGCGTACCTGGGTCGAGAGAGCAAAACCAGTGCCAACGCATATACCAAGAAACCAGCAGTAGTAATGCTCCGCATTCAGCCTCCTCAACACAATCCAGTACAAAGCTGAAACAGTCAGGTTATCACAACAGAAAAGATATCGCGCTTTCCAAGAATGGTCGAGGAGTGCGATTATAACAAGTTGCTGTGTTGTTGTTTTTACTTAAACCCCTTTATGTAACATTTATGATGTTATACCAAAATTATACACACTGTCTACCAATAAGTATTTGGACACTTGTGATAGAAAAGAAAAATTAACTTTATTCAATATCAATAGTCGGCAGAAAATGGAGTTTTCTGAAAGATCACAAAGAAAAAAACATGGACGACATCACATGGATTTTAAGAAACCATGTATAAAAATGGCGGCAGAAATGGATTTTTCTGAAAGATTACAATATTAATTTTTTTTTATTTTTGAGAAGGGAAACCCCTCTTCAACCCCCCATATTGTTAGAACAAATATAAAAAAACATACACATTTTGAGAAACATTGAAAAAAAAGGTATTATGAAACATTTAAAAATTATTTAAAAAACATTTAATTTTTTTTAATTTTGAGGGGGGAACCCCCCTTAAAATTAATAAAATATACAAAAAACATACACAAATATACAAAACATATTACACAAACATAAATACATAATATACAAAAAAAACATACACACATTTTAAGAACACATTAAAAAAAAGAAATTAATTACCAAATATATTAAAATTTTTATTTTTTAGGGGGGAAACCCCCTATAGTGTTAGAGCAAATGTAAAAAAAAAACATACACACATTTTGTAAAACATCGAAAAGAAGAAATTAGGAAACATTGAAAAATTATGAAACAATTCCCTCCTTTAGTCTAACCCATAATGTACAAAATATACAAAATGATTTTTAAAAAAAATGGTACAACCTGACCACGGGCGCACTCCAACCTGACCAGCACGTACAGTAACGCAAAATAACTGTCTAGAGGAGAAATAATTCCAAAAAGACTCCGGTTGGTCACGTGCACCAATGGGGATTAAAGAACAAACCAGGGTTGCTATTACAAAGCTACAATGTTAAGGAAGTAAAAGATAAACAGTCATCGCCTAGCAAAACGCCCGAAAAAGCCGCCAAATTTGGCGACAAAAGCCGGAGCGTAGATATCGAATCTGTACCTTAAGAAGTCAATGCGAAATCAGAATGGACCTGAATTCAAGCCTTTCTCCCTCCCTTTCCTCTTTCTTGCTTGTGTAGGCTCATCGTCGGAGTTTTCCACCTCTCCCAGTTTTCGTTCCCCTTGATAACAAGAGGACATCTGTCTGTTTATTGAAATTATCTCTCTCATACATGACCTCAAGTGTTATTTTACTAATTCCGAAGCAGCAGATGAGCATTTAAAAGCTGTTAGGGACTTAGAAAAAGTTGTGTTAACAACCAACAAAAGAAAGCAAACTTATATACCTGATTATTTTTAAATACATTGAACATGAATGTACGTATGTACATGTGCTGTACTTTGATTAGTAAGGTAAGCTAATAAATTTCCCCCTCCCTCCAAAAAAAATGCATATTTTTAATGTAGTTTTTACTTCTCGAATTAATTTTTAAAATGTTCTTAAAAGTATAATTATTTGTTTATTAGGTGAATATAATCCTGCCATAATTCAATAGGGTTGTATTGTTCCGCATATATGGTCTGATTTTTCTGGACCGCTGAGCTGACCATATAACCGATACAGAAACTGTACAAAAATATAGTCTAACGCAGGGGTGGGCAAATACTTTTAAGCGCGGGCCAAAATGAAATTTTCAAAATGTCTCCCTGGCCTTGAGGACTGACTATACCGCGTACGCTGTGCACACGCGAATGTTTCGGGTGGAGTTTTTTCCCTGCCCAAGAAATATTTTTGACAAAAACCACTAAGTATCATTTTAAATTATTTGGACAGAGAAATTTGACAGTTAGTAAAAGATAATAGTATTAATAAATTGTCTTACATAGGTGTGTATGCGACCAATTTGAGCCCAGTAAAATGTCACCTAATTTTTAAAGAAATATGATCCATTACATTAAATTGATGGTCATTAAATAAGTCAGTTAATGAAAGATTTTTTTTTATATTTATATCTTAACAATACAAATTATTTCATTTTGATCATAGTTATTACATTTTTATATTTATATTAAAATGTGTAAATATAATAGTAAATAGAATTATAAAAAGGAAAGACAAACGTCAAGCATTAAAATAGAATAGTTTTAGTTAATGCGAAACGTGAAATCTGGAATGTTCATTTGATATTATTTCTTCAAAATTTGGATCCAAATCACTTGTAGCAATCCTTAATACCGATTATAGATTTTCGTCAAATTATAATACTCTCTATTATTTATATATTTTTCATTATTTATATGTACACTACGCATACAAATATTGTTGATTTCAACAAAATTGCGTATAAGAGATTAAAAAAGATAAGCATATAAGAGATTAAGCTAATAAATTCCCCCCTACAAAAAAAAAATATTGCATATTTTTAATGTAGTTTTTACTTCTTGAATTAATTTTTAAAATGTTCTCTAAAGTATAATTTTTATTAGGTGAATATAATCCTGCCATAATTCAATAGGGTTGTATTGTTCCGCATATATGATCACCCTGCTTATATGGTATGATTTTTCTGGACCGCTGAGCTGACCATATAACCGATACAGACTGTATTATATTTTCATAGATTCTTAACTTTTTGAGAAAATTCGACATAACATAGTTTTTTTGGTCAAAATGACCCATCTCACGGTTCCAGTGTTAAAGAATTTGCCCTATTGAGAATTTAATATCAAAATTGTTACCAAATCCAAAGAGAGCTCCGACAGGAAAACCTAACATGGCTTTCAAACCTCTGTATTCCACTCTCTGACTGTACATAAGTCGATCGATACAAGGAGAGAAACGAAAAATACCTGTAATATAACATGAAAAGTCATAAACACCTGTAAATGGTCAATTGACTCGTAAAAGTCGAAAAAATGTAAAAATTGTTATTTTCGACTTCTTATAGCTTAAAAACTACCAATTTTATAAAAATAAATTTTTTAATACAGTGAAAATAAATTATTATCTTTACAGACATATCTCATTCATTTTTGGAAACATAAAAAAATCAATGATCTGTATGTATAAAGTGCCTGTACTCTGTATGTATTTTAACTAATTTAATCATCTAATCGATGTATCTGTAAGTATAATGTACCTGAGCTCTGTATCTACACTGTCTACCAATAAGTATTTGGACACCTGTGATAGAAAAGAAAAACTAACTTTCTTCAAAATCAATAGTTGGTAGATCCTCCACGAGAGTCAGTTACAGCGTGATCCCTCCGGGCCATACTTTCCACAAGTCTTTGTATTACAGCTAGTAGTATTGTCTTCCACTCGGCTTGGAGTAGACATACAAGTTCCTTCACCGATTTTGGACGAGTAGTGCACCCCTTAATTCGGCGATCCAACTCGTCTCAGAGGTTCTCTATAGGGTTCAGGTCTGGGCTCTGGGCTGGCCAGTTCATTCCATGAACTCCATTGGCGCCATACCAAGCTTTGGTTAATCGTGAAACATGACAACTGGCATTGTCGTCCTGAAAGTAACAGGGGTCCAACCCGTAAAACTGCCACAACGTAAGAAGCACATTGTCTTTCAAAATAGTGCAGTAGGCATCGGCATTGATCTTACCATGAAGGGGACCAAGGGTCCCAGCCCATACCAAGAGAAACACCCGAAAACCATAATTCCACCTAAGCCGAATTTGACTGTTGGCACAATGCATTATGGCAGGAGACGTTCTCCAGGTAGACTCCAGACCCAGACACTGCCATCCGAACGGTATATGGTGAACCTTGATTCGTCGCTCCAAAGAACCCGTTTCCACTGATCTACGGTCCAATTTTGATGTGATTTGCACCACATTAACCGAGCAGCGCGGTTCGATTTTGTGATCAAAGGCTTATGGGCAGCAGCACGGTTATGAAAACCAAGCAGATGTGCTTCCTTACGGATGGTATTCATTGAAACAATACTCCCGGATGCCTGTTGAAACTCCTCGCGGATGAGGGCTATTGGTTGGGTGCGGTTCTTCCGAATTTCTCTGGACACCACTCGTCGGTCTCTATCTCCCAGTTTTGTTTGTCTGCCGACTCGGGGTACATTCCGACAAACACCGCTCACCTTCCACTTCTTAATCACATAGGCCACTGTCGATTTTGGGTACTTCATATCGCTAGATATGTCCCTTAACGACATATGTGATACCCGATAATTATACCTTTCTCGAAATCAGAGAGCTCCGAACTCCGTGGCATCTTGAATGCAACTAATGCCGATGCTGCTTCCTACACGATGTATACCGGTGGAGGCCGTGACGTACCTCAGGACCACATATATCGTTATTTGCATAGGTGTCCAAATACTTATAGGTAGACAGTGTATTTTGATTAGTTAAGTCTAGTTGGGTAATCAGTGATCTATATGTATAAAGTGTCTATACTCTGTATGTATTTTGACTAGTTTAATCACATAATTTATGTATCTGTAAGTATTATGTGTCTGTACTCTGTATCTATTTCGAATAGTTTAGTCTAGTCGGGTAATCAGTGTATTTGTATGCATAAAGTGTCTGTACTGTGTAAGTATTTTGACTAATTTGATAAAAAAAATCGAAGTATCTGTAAGTATAATGTGTCTGTATTGTGTATCTATTTTGACAAGTTAGTCGGGGCGTCTGTACGGATGTATCTCGCACAACTGTAAATTGACCAAATTTTTCATCTCCGGGTTAAAAGGTCCCGCTTCCCCTCTGATAAATATGCACATAGTGCGGCCCACTGGAAATGCATCCCGCATAAAATTTTGGGTTGATCAGGCCTATATTAGCAAGCCATTGTTCATTTGTCCCGGATGTGCAATGCATTACATTGAACATCCGGGATTTGTAATTAAACTTTCCAAATTTAAAGTTGTCCAGGGTTGAAACTATTGTTCAGAAAGTTATGAAAAGTTGTATAGGTCGTAATGGACGGATCGGAACTTGCTTGTGCGAATAAAAATAGTTCAAAATTTCACCACTAGATGGTGTTTTTTGATGAATTACATATTTAGTCAATATTTACTGTAGTTAAAAAAATGTGTTACAGCAGGACATGTTCAACGGCTATAATTTTCTGCTACTGTATGAAATCGTAAGGTAACATGTTTTACAGTTAGATGTAATGGGTTCTGGGAAATGCTGAGAACATGTGAAATGATGTCTGTCATATCAGGTATAGTTCTCGGTTATCAAGACTGACTAGATGTTTCAAAAGCCCCATTGTAATACATTTTTATAACTAGAGTAAATGCTGCCTATATCCGTAAATCATTCCAAAAATGCCCCCTGCTGTTTTTGGAAACGTTTTGAACTAACTTTTTTAGATGTCCAAACAAATTCTCATCTCTTTATTATGTCCTACACATTTCATAACTTTCTAAACAATTTTGATTGTTGAAAACTTTAATGTAGGAAGGTTTAACCCTTTGACAGTTTCATTTTTTTTCCAGAATTCAGTCAAAAAATGTCACAATTTTTTATTGCATTTTGTTTTGTTCATTTTACATTTTTAAGTAAAGATATGTTATTAAAATTAACATTTCTAATATTTTTAAGCATTTATTACAACTTTTTTTCTTTCTATGAAAGCATCACAGAACTGAAGTTTACCTTTAGTCTCATCGATATCCAAGTTAATTTTTGGAATTCCAGTGAAAGCAAATCTAGGAGGTGGATCTGAAGGATTATCACAACTATTTAAAAAAAATTGTCTTGCTTGACTGATTCTATCTGTACTA
>CM063497.1:41211545-41249045 GCA_032207245.1 Pardosa pseudoannulata
GATCTTTTAGTTCGAACAGTTTTAAAATAATCTTTAGAATATTTTTCAAAACTTGCTCTTTTATCCTTACATTTCAATACAGTTTTATCTAGTTTTTCATCTTCTTCTTTCCCTTTTCTTCTCTTTGGTGATTTTCTAACATCCAAGAAGTCAATATCATCATCGTCTCTTTCAACTTTGAGCTCTTCTTCAGCAGCAGGAGAGTATTTGTCCCTACGTACTTTCGTTTTCAGTTCTTTACTAACTTTTTCTTGTTTATCGCCATCTCTTTTAGTTGAAACAGTTTTAGGAAAATCAGAAACATAATCGAAACTTTCTTTCTTGTCTTTTCTTTTCAATGTTGTTTCTTCTGGTCTTTTAAAATCCTCTTTTCTTAGTTTTTCATCTAAAAACTTTTTTATTCGCTGGAAACAGGTGTCCTCAACAATTTCCTTTTCTGTTTCGAGTCTTTTATCAACAACTTCTGTCGTTTTCTGGAAAGGAAATTTAAAAGGACAGATTCAGTCATTCAAAAGAAAATTGTGCCCTTAAGCTGCCAAAATTTACTTCGGAATTTATATACTTATATTTTGCTTAATTTTTACCTATTGCAAAAATCCCTCACAGCTTAATTAAAAAAACTGCACAAAAGTACATTGAAATACATTAAGAACTCAAGTTTGCATTTGTATCCAATTTAACATCAATTTAAACAGTTTTTGTTTGAAATATGCTTCGAAATCATGTACAAACTTAACACAAGACGACACACAAAGACACAAAGTATAAACATCCCTTGGAGACAATTTAGAGATCACTTTGAACGAAAATATAGCCAATACATGGCAGTCGGCTTACGGAACTGGTATTTTACAATTTGATTACGAAGCGGGTACAGATGCATTATAGACGCCGTGTTTTTTTTTTCGCCAAACTTTGGCGATTTTTTTGGCTATTTTATGGGGCGATGAGTGGGTTGGTGTTTCTGTTATTAAATTTATTTATTAAATTTCTTTAGTTACAAGGGGGTTTTAAGGGGGGAACACCCCTCACATGTTAGATTTTTATAATCGTGCTTAATAAATTGATATATATTTTTTTAAGCTGTGTTGATATACACCATAAATATTAATAATCTGTTATTTACTTTTTTAAATAACGTAAAAAAGGATAATTACTATACTAATTTTATTTTAATAATGTTGTAAATTGTGAATATGTTGTGTTCTTTTTTTTTTAAAAAAAAAAAGTTTAGCTTTGTTAACTGTTGTGTTTCAAACATGCCTTGTGACCGCCGCCATGGGTTTTTACTTGGCAATTTTTTCAAAACACGCGTTTTTCTGTTGGTCGCCAAAAGAAAAGCATGGCAGACGGCGCCGGCGTCTATAATGCACCTATTCCACGAAGCAAAGTATAGAAATATCAAGGCGATTAATCCCTTAACAGCTTACGAAACCAATAGTTCCTATTTATTAAAAAAATAACAATAGTAAATTATGGAAGAATGTAACAGAATAAAACAAAACGAAAATGGTAGAATACAAGTTTAATCGGTTCGGATTTTCTGTGAAATCACCATTTATTCATCGAATCCGGTAAATTTAATTTCACAAAATTAATATCGGGTAAGAATTAGGAGCAAGTAAAAGTAACAAAACGGTTTCACA
The DNA here is from genome assembly GCA_032207245.1 of Pardosa pseudoannulata. Classification (NCBI taxonomy): domain Eukaryota; kingdom Metazoa; phylum Arthropoda; class Arachnida; order Araneae; family Lycosidae; genus Pardosa; species Pardosa pseudoannulata. The sequence goes on from CM063497.1 coordinate 41,213,192, forward strand.
AAGACGGCCAAATACTAAAATAATATAAATTAAAATGTAGACATATGTTATCTAGACAAGGCGTGATAAGCAGAATAAAGTTAAGCTTCTATGCTTAGAGTTTTATCGCCAAGTTGGCGAAGGTACCCTTTTCTGATGTAAACCGCAAATACTACATATGTACCCAGAGTGTTATGACAAATAGGGTTAACCAGGTACGGTAGTTTTCACTCTCCAAATCTTCGCCAAATTTCACCAAATCTAACTGAATTAGATTGATTACATATTAGTTTGGTTTTGTTTGGAGTGCTACGGTCTACTTTTTGCAACACGAGGGCTAATGAGAGCGGGACCTACTGCTTAAAGCCGATTCCGAACGGCTACGAACATCCATGCCACTGTGGGATTTGAACCCACGAACTCCGGTTCCGAAGGCCAGCACCCTAACCATTCGGCCATCGTTCGGCAGTTACATATTAAAACAATGTTTTCAAATTTTGCAAACTTAATGCGATAACAAAGTAACACATCTGCTAACACAACAGGATATGGAAAATCATGTTATTGGAACAGATGAAACAGCAGTACCTGCCAAAGAATAATGTACTTTTTTTAAATGTATAAATATTTTTAAATTTAATGTTGTGATGCGTGCGAAATGGTAGTTCTTCAGTGATTTTTAGCAGTTTTAATTTTAAATTTGTGCCAAGTGTGTTTAAGCCATGATTCGCGCTTGGCGAAACTATGACGGAAAAAAGTTGCTAAGCCGTACCCTCTTCGTCAGCTTCCCTGACAAATATAAGTTAGTAATCACTAAAACACAAAGTTATTTCATCTGAACATTGTATTCTTTGCTCTTTTTTTGGCGACTTTAACTGATGCAAAGTTCATCTTACTTAATTAACCAAAACCATTTAGAAACCGGGCATTTCTATTTATGGGCAATGAATCCCTCAACAGTTTACAAAGACAACAGCTCCAGATTATTTAAAATTATCCATAGTGAACCATAGTTCGATATATCTAATTTTATGGTGTTACTTAAAAACAGGGTACCCTCTTCGTCAGCTTCCCTGACAAATATAAGTTAGTAATCACTGAATTTAAATAGCTGGGCAGGCAATACTTCATAATAGGGTGACCCTTGGCCAATTTGGCGAAATTATTGGCGATGTTTACTAAAACACAAAGTTATTTCATCTGAACATTGTATTCTTTGCTCTTTTTTTGGCGACTTTAACTGATGCAAAGTTCGTCTTACTTAACCAAAACCATTTAGAAACCGGGCATTTCTATTTATGAGCAATGAATCCCTCAACAGTTTGCAAATCCAACAGCTCCAGATTATTTAAAATTATCCATAGTGAACCATTAATAGTTCGATATATCTAATTTTTTGGTGTTACTAAAGAACAGGGTACCCCTTGGAGAATTTGGCGAAATTTTTGGCGATGCTTACAACACACGAATTCATAAACCAAATTCATTTGTAGTTTTGACTTCTAAAAGAAATGGAATTGAACCGCAAGCCAGTAAGGAACCGCATTTAAACAGAAATAGGTGAATACTAGTTGGTATAATCCCAGTTCCGGAGGCCGGCCGCCATGTTTTTGGCTCTATTTTTGTACAAGTGATCGCCAAATTGTCGCCAAGTGATGTTTACAATTTGTGCTTCGTTTTGTATTAAGTTTATACCCAATTTCAAAGTATATTTTGAACAAAAAAGGTTTGAAATTTTGTTAAGATGAATACAAATTTAAATTTGAATTTTTAATGTATTTAAAGGCGCTTTTGTACTGTTTATTTAATTAAACAGTGAGGAAATTTTGCAATAAGTGCAAATTAAGCAAAATATAAGCATTAGTTGGTTATATTTAGGCAATTATGCTTATAATATATTTAGTTATATTTATAAAATATATTTATTATTTATTGAAATTATTTTAGAACTATCAAAAATTTAAAAATTAATAAAAAACGGCACAAATTACATCTAGAAATTAGTAGCTTTGTCATCAAGAAGAGCAAGGCAAGCAAACTAGGTTCTAGAATTTGGCGACATCGCCCACGCTTGGCGTTTCCACTGAACAGGGTTAGGTTGTCCCCCCCCCCCCTCCGAACTGGGATACGGCCGGGTTGCACATGGATTGCCGGATACCAAAATAATATTAATAATAAAATATACTACAAGATCAGGAGAAAACTATTAGGTTGTTATGATTAACGCTTTATCGCCAATTTAGCGGGGGTACCCTGTTCTTATATCAAACCAATTTTTTAAAGTATTATGCGCATTTAACATATATATAAGAAATCAAAATACAGATACAAATTGTTTGGACACGGCGCGATCAGGAGAAAATGTTAGGCTACCACGCTTAGAGATTTATAGCCAAGATGGCTGAGACAGCCTGCTCTGATGTCAAAGCAGCAGGACTCACCGATGAACGCGAAGCATGATCTTTTCCATAATGTCTCAAATCAAAGTCCTCTTCAGCTTCCTCAGGTAATATTTCCTCCAAATACTCTTTATACTCTTCTGGCCACTCAGCAATAGGAAGATAGCTGCGTCTCTTTATGGCTAATGGCTCTTTAGCTTTTACAAAGCCAGAAAATCCACCTCCTGGCAAATTCCCGTAAGCCATAGCCACAGAAGTACCTACTCTCCACTCAAAGATTAAATCCTTTTGCAATAATGATAAACAAATAAAACTGGATATAACTTTGTTTGCTGTTGCCAAACATCAATATTCAAAAGATAAGAGCTCACTCAAAAATATTAACTTTTATAAATGAAAGGCAAAAGCACCGAGTGATACCATATTGAGGTCGAGATATGTAACAGGCGACGTCTTCTTCATAATGAGGTCCGAAATCGTCATTATGACATTGCAGAGAGGGAAATTTAGAGTATCAAAATCCCATTTCTGGTGACTTCTGACATTGTTAAAACAAATCCCTCTCTTTTTACTCCAATAAAAAAACTCTCTTTTACCTACAAATAAACGCCATTTTTTCTTATAAAAAATTCTAAACTCTCAAAAAAAAAAAAAAAAAAAACAAAAAAAAACAAAAAACAAAAAAAAAAAAAACAATAATAATGTTGCCATTCCTTTAAAGACAAACTTTTAGAAAACTAAAATAATATAATAATCACTACTAGTAACTATAGTAACCAATCACAAAATATAATGTAAAGAGGAAATATTGGGCGATTTCACGCAGCAGGTCGCATCTCAACTTATGACGGTTTTGACTTTCGTTTCAAACGGCAAGGTAGCTTGTTTGCCAATTAGCTGTCACAAATATGAAAATGAATGGGAAGGGCATTAAACTAGTTCGTCACGTTAAGTGAAATTGCTCTATTAGAATCAAAATATTTTACAGACGTTATTATTACGCGAAATTCTGCGACATATTTCGACTACAATGAGTGCTACCATATTGCTACCGACATATGTCACAGGTGACACTTCTGCGTCATAGTGAGATCAGAAATCGTCATAATGACTTTCAAGTGACAGACCTTAGGAGCCAAGGAATACGGTGCCAATTTCCGTTTCTGAGACCAAGGGCCCTGGGGTGCGAAGCATATGTTCAGGTTAGATGGTCAACCTTACGCGGAACCCCAATTTTTAGAGTGTGTTTTTAAAGGTGTTGTGTCCCTTTCAATTAATTCATATACCGGGTGGCCATAATTAAACTGACAGTGCTCACAGTGTTCTGTAGCGCGATCTATTTGCGAGAATGACGCCACAATTTGTAGGAAGATTAAACAAGACGAAGGATGAAAGATTCCACGGAAAAACAAATAAGTTCCAAAAGCCACCGCTAGGGGAATATTTGGCGCTGTGTAATAGAAAATAGAGTGTTATCAAATGCAAATCAATACGGAATATACATTATATAACATTATAATTACATTATATAACGTGAAATTTAAATAAAGAACTTCTTCTGCTCAGCGTACGTGATATTGCAGATCACAAGACTTTATCGGTGTTTATGTAGATTTTACGCTTTTTTAAAAGTGTTGCCATATTGCACTTGAACTAAATCAGAAAATGTGCATAATAAAAGGTAATTTTATTCCGTATTAATTTGCATTTGTTAACACTCTATTTTCTATAACACAGAGCCAAATATTCCCTTAGCGGTGACTTTTGGAACTAATTTGTTTTTTCGCGGAATCCTTCGTCCCCCGTCTTGTTTAATCTTCCTACAAAATGTGGCATCATTCTCGCAAATAGATCGCGCTACAGAACACTGTGAGCACTGTCAGTTTAATTATGGCCACCCGGTATATTTCAATTTTTTCGAATATTCCAATGGGATTTATTTAAATGATTCAGAAAAGTCCAGAGATTTTAAAAACATAAAAATAAAAAAATCGAATTTTCGAAGGTTTGAAGGTATTGTGACCCTATAAAAGCTTTCCGGAATTCATAGCATAATATCTCCATAATAAATGCCAAATTACGTTAATTAAACAATTTAAGGTTCAACTACTTGAGGGCTAATGGTTTTCCCATTAGCCCCTCAAGTAGTTGAACCTTAAATTGTTTAATTAAACAATTAAACAATTACCTACAGCTTAAAATCTATTCAGAACAGCTACAAACATTCATACTAGCATTGGGATTTGAGACAACAAACTGCGTGTACCGAAGAGCAGCGACCTACACATTAGACTATCATTTGGTCAGTGAAGATTTTAACACCATCCGATAAGAATACTAAAAGAACCATAGCTTCTATAAAATCGTTTTTATTTTATACTAGTTCAAAAGGTGTTTAGTTAATTAAGAGTTATCAACAAATGGCTATCAAAATCGGGCTTATTTACGTGAAAAGTTCAAAATGTTTTTTTTTCAAAAATACAAGCCGGACAATGGCCGAATGGCAGGGCGTTGCTCTTCGGATTTCGTTTGGTTTGAAACATGAGGTCTAATGAGACTGGGACCTACTGTTTAAAGCCGATTCCGAACGTCTGTAAACATCTGCGGCACAATGGACTTCGAACCCATGAACTATGGCACTGAAGATAAGCGCACAACTAAAATGTCTTATGGGACATATATGTCCGCCCCCCCTTATCATAAAAAATGAAATCATAAAATTATAATTTCTCGATATTGGATTGTATGGAACGCTACGAACTACTGTTTTGCTACAGGAGTGCTAATGAGATTGGGACCAACTGCTTAAAATCTATTCCAAACGGCTACGAGCAGCCATGCCATCAGCGGCATTCGAACCCGCGAAATCCGGAGAACAGCGAACCGCCGAAGAACAGTGTTCTACCATTTGGCCATCGTTCGGGCAATCGCTGATTTAGAAAATTCCAATATCGTCAATACCATCCACCTTAACCCCTTTCAAGACTAATGGGACGTATGTGTCCCACCCATGTAATAAAATTGTTTTGAAAATAGACTTCTGGGTTTTATGTGTCCCAACTAAAATGTCTAATGGGACACATGTGTTCCATCTTTAGCACATAAAAAGGTGTACCCTGCATTTATAAAATTATCATTTCTTGATATTAGCATTCTCATTATCCCCTATATAATAATAGCCTAAATTATCTGTTCGTCTGTCCTCGAATTTATGAAGTGGTTGGACCTGGAATGGATAGAATCATACTGGAACATCCATATTGGATTCTTGATGATTTAGGGTTAGCAAAATTCAAAGCGAGTAATAAATTTTATCTTATATTGATCTGATTCTAAAATAAATTGGTATAAATATGCTTCATATCACAGCAAAAAATACTGCGGTCTTTAAAACATTCGAAATCCACCCCTTCAAAAATAACATATTTTTCTAGCATTATGACGTCATTCCTTTAACCATCTCATTTAATCATTTCTTATTTTAAATTATTTAAATATCGTCTGCATTATTTTCATACGTTTTATCACTGAACTTAGATATTACATAAATAATTTTCTTTTATATTTGGCTTAAATAATAGATTAGGTAAATATGTGATAATTTTAAATTTAATCATCGATTATTTTTTATTGCTGTGAAAATTTTATCACCAGTATTAACAACAAATTCTATCTACCTCGAGGGTGCAGTGGAAAATAGGAAACATTCATTCTTTACTTCCATTAATTACTGTGGCAAAAAAATTGGGAAGAATTTAACGATAATTTTGACATAGCTAAGAAAACTTTGAATTATCTTTCTAAATTAATTCAACGGGATTCTAAACTGCATTCACAGTATCGGAGACTTTAGAGGAGTATGAAGATAAACAAATTATTGAGCATGTACCAGATAATTCTCAACAAAAAACAAATCATTTTTTTTTTTTTTTTTAACTTTCCTCAAGGGTACTTTACAATTGTGGAAAATGAAAAAATTTGCTGATCACGCATATGACGGCTATATGCTAGTGTATAATAATTAACAGTATAAAATTATGATTTAATATAATGCGTCATGCGTCACGTCTGTCAGACAGCTATTGATGTCCTCGAGACTTAGTCTACTTTGACTCATGAGACGGCTGACGTCTCACAGACGTCAATGTATGTCAGGATTAGAGAAATTTCTTCTTACCGGCAGACAGAGGTTTGTATAAAATTTCATAAGTTTTAATCTCCAAAGGAGTTTGAAAAATTTTTATTCTGATCCCGTCATATGACGGGCCATATGCTAGTAAAAATATAACCTCAGTCATAACAGAAGTAAACGAAAAATAATTCAGATTCTAAAGTGATAATAAATAATTAGAAATCACGAGTTCAATGCTTTTAACAAAACGTCGCACTCGAGACTTATTAATATTGATCCCGTCATATGACGGGCCATATACTAGTAAAAATATAACCTCAGTTATAACAGAAGTAACACGAAAAATAATTCAGATTCTAAAGTGATAATAAGTAATTAGAAATCACGAGTTCAATGTACTTTTAACAAAACGTCGCACTCGAGACTTATTAATATTGATCCCGTCATATGACGGGCCATATGCTAGTAAAAATATAACCTTAATTCATAACAGAAGTAAACGAAAAATAAATCAGATTCTAAAGTTATAATAAGTAATTAGAAATCACGAGTTCAATGTACTTTTAACAAAACGTCGCACTCGAGACTTATTAATATTGATCCCGTCATATGACGGGCCATATGCTAGTAAAAATATAACCTTAATTATAACAGAAGTAAACGAAAAATTCAGATTCTAAAGTTATAATAAGTAATTAGAAATCACGAGTTCAATGTACTTTTAGCAAAACGTCGCACTCGAGACTTATTAATATTGATCCCGTCATATGACGGGCCATATGCTAGTAAAAATATAACCTTAATTATAACAGAAGTAAACGAAAAATAAATCAGATTCTAAAGTTATAATAAGTAATTAGAAATCACGAGTTCAATGTACTTTTAGCAAAACGTCGCACTCGAGACTTATTAATATTGATCCCGTCATATGACGGGCTAGTAAATATATAACCTCAGTTATAACAGAAATAAACAGAAAATTATTCAGATTCTAAAGTGATAATAAGTAGTTAAAAATCACGAGTTCAATGTGCTTTTAACAAAACGTTGCACACGAGACTTATTAATATCTATTCATAGATGATTACACTCACTCTCCAAGCTAAATGTCATCGGCTCCAGGAAGCGGGCGTCATCTCAGATGTGTCACTGCTTCTATCCCGAGAATATCTCAGACTGATGAATAAACTACCAGTTTATTCATCCGCGTCACCTTGGTGACCTTCTGCTTTTATTGCTTGTTCCGTTTCACTTTCCCGCCGATTTCGATGCTTTTACTTAAGCCCGATTTTTCCCCCTCTACGCTCCAGTGCATACTGGCTAGAAAGAAGCTCGTTTGTCGCGTTTAATGACACTATGACGTGATATTGGCTAACAGTGCTACAACACACTTCGAGATCATTAACTCTTTCCACTTTCCTCGTATCTGGAGCTTACCGGCGATTTGGCGAAAAGTGGCGAAGGTCGAAAGCCGAGGCTGGCGTCGAATTGTTGAACACAGAGCCATGGTCGGAAGGTATCCAAAATCATAGGGGTTTTGTTTTTAGAAAAAAATAAACAGTTTGCGCTTAGATTTGTGTTGTGCTTAAGTGCCTGGAATGGTTTTGGAACTTCCACAAAATGAATTAAAATTCGATTGAAAAATTTGCTGTAGATTCTTTGGTATAGGATGATATACCGAACATGCGTCTGGATACAATCCCGTGGTGAACATTACAAGACAGGATTAACGAGAGATATTCTTAGAACACTAGAAGCTGCATCTAAAAGAAACAGGAAGGTATGGTAAGTAAGAAAAATCCAAAACTGTTCTTTACTCACCCTTTATTATCTTTCCCCTTATAAGGATATCTCTTATGGCATAAGGTCCGATAGAACTGCACCTACGTGTCTCAGTTTTTACATTCTTACGATGATTGAACTCACAAGATGTGATATTTATGAACAGGAGTCTGCAGGTTAGAATCCCACTGCTGGCAAGGATGGGGCCATCCTCAAAGTCCCAGGTTGGGACTGATCTCCTTTTGGGGACAACTGAAATTAAGGTTTCCTCCATGGTATGGGGTATTTGGCCTTTGGAATTGCATAGTAGATTCTCAGCCATCCATAAGGGGGTCCCATTAAGTTTGGGTTCCTGCCAAATAAGTATAATGTAGACTCTCAGCTACCCAGAATGGGGTCTTATTAAGTTGGGGTTCATGCCCAGTAAGCCCAATGTAGATTCTCAGTCATTCATAAGGGAGTTCCATCAAGTTGGGGTTCATGCCTCATAACCATAAAGTTTATACTTAGCTACACAGAAGAAGATCTCATGAAGTTGAAGCTCATGCCCTATAAGCCTAAAGTAGAATCTCAGCCATCCATATGGGGTTCCCATTAAGTTGGGGTTCCTGTCAAACAAGCATAATGTAGACTTGCAGCCACTCATAAGGGGTCTTATTAAGTTAGGGTTCATGCCCAATAAGCATAAAGTAGATACTCAGTCCCCCAAAAGGAGGTCTTATATGCATATATATATATATATACATATATTATATATATATATATATATATATATATATATATATATATGTGTGCTCATATGTGTATATATATATATATGTGTGTGTGTGTGTATTGTTATATATGTGTATATATGTATAGATATAGGTGTAGACAGATATTTAGTTTGATATAAGCATGTGTATACATATATGCATGTATATATATATATGCGTATGTGTGAGTATACTGTATATCTACGTGTGTCTATATCCCATTAATGTCCGAGTAATTTCTGATACTCTATATCAATATCTATATCTATAGCTATATCTATCTATATATATATATATATATATATATATACTATATATATATATATATATATATATATATATATATATATATATATATATATATATATATATATATATATATATATATATATATATATATATATATATATATATATATATATGTATGTATGTATATAATGTACAGCAAAATGTGTGCATTTTATTTCATTTCATATACATGAATAAAGTAAATATATATAGGCATAAACGTATGTGCATAGATAATTTTATAAATATAAGAATATATAACACTGGATATATTGCTATATTTGTAAATTTACGTATGTATATATGCATACTGGATTTTTAGAACAATATGCATACCTGAGAGTCAAAATGACTGTAACGCACGCTCTAATGCTAAAAGAGGCTTTCAATTATTTTTTGTATTAATTAGTCATGAGTGCGTTGTTGAGAGTATTGCTAAGGGAGGGAGGTGGTTTTAACTCAACGCCCCTAAATTTACCAAGATCTAAAAAAGTTTTTAAGATCGTTAACACTAATGAATGGGAGGTATCACTTCCGTTGGGAATTACAGAGGTTTAGTTTTTAACTGTTAACGTGATAAAAAAAAATGTATATCATCTATAGGGCCCTGTGACTAATAGAGAAATAGCAAAACAAAATCAAATATAAGTGTATGTCTACAAATCTGAGCCACGGTAGCGCAGTCGGAAAAGACAGCAATCGGTTGCAGAAAGGTTGCGGGTTCGGGCAACATCTCCTAGAGACAGTGACCTCCTAGAGAGGTGTTGGTTCGGGACTGAAGCCGACCTAAGATCAGCCTTGTTCACTAAAGGTGACTAGGGCAAGTAAAATAGGGTCGTAGTCATAATGTCTTCCAAATTCTCAAACGATACTTCTGGGGGTGGCAGGCCAAGCTTTGGGGTCTTCGTTGGTCCCTAGTTTTAAATTACGTGGACCCAGTAATGTTACTCGCTTCCGTAGCCTATCTTAAGCCACACGTGCTCCTCTGGTGCTAAATGGGTAACTGGTTCTCAGCCTTTTTAAGGCGTTTAAAATAATGTCAGTGTCGACTACTTCATCGGAAAAAATATCTACAATTCAAATGATAAATAGGTATTTATACATAAATCAGGAGTAACTTCCTCGTGTAAATCACCGCCTGCGAGAACACCGTCACCGGTTTACAGAGATTTCTTTCCAGCAGTGGAGCATATCATAATGCTTACGGTTATTTACCAGTTCACTGCATTGAGATTCAGTAACATGCTGATATAGCTGAGACAATGAGCCAATTTACCGGAATTAGAAAAACTAAGAGGATGACAAAAACTGTATTCCCGTTGTCCTTGAAAACACCGATGATGATATTAAAATAGGAATCGCTAAAGAACAAAATTGTTTTTGTATACTAACAAACATATGGAAACCGAATAAACTAACAACAAGAATAAAACTTGATCTTTGTTGTTGTTGTTTATGACTCTTGGACAATCAAACGACGTGAGCCATAGGCTACTAGAATTAATTTGTGGAATATATTTGAGAAAAACGTTCCAAAAATGGAAAAGAGAATTTCTCTTTAGTTCGTTATTGTCATCAAAATATTAGAAATAGATTATTTTTGAAAAAAAAAATTTAAACTACTATTTTCTACTAGCATATAGCCCGTCATATCACGCGATCGGTAAAATTTTTAATTTTCCAGAATTGTAAAATACCCTATGAGACAGTTAAAATAATGGTTTGTTGTGTGATTGAGAGTTATCTTTCAACTAAAATAATCGATTAAATTTTTCATATATGTACTTAATCTAATATTTAAGCCAAATATAAAAGAAAATTATTTAAGTAATATGTAAGTTCAAAGATAAAATGTGTAAAAATAATGCAGACGATATTTAAATAATCTAAAAGACGAAATGAATAAATGATATAGTTAAAGGAATGACGTCATAATGCTAGAATTTTTTTTTTTACCTATTTAAGAAAAAGTTATTTTTACCTATTTATTATGTGATAAATTGATACATTTACATGCCTGCTCTTTATGGGCCTTGATATATTGGCAATACGTGAATTTAATAAAATAAAAATCATAAAATTTGAAAAAAAACATTAAAAATTTATTTTAAAAATAATAAAACATTAAGGAATAAGAATTCAAAAGAAAAAGCAGAAATTATCAAATTAATTAGACATTTAGAAAACTTTGACTGCTCCGGGGACAGAACTCTCAACCCGAGGAGTACGACAATCAAATTGGCAAACTCTCTACCACATGTACCAGCTTACACGTGGGGAAGGTTATAGGTTATGATTAGAGTATATGAGGGTCGACTAAAAACAGTTCAGAATTATAAATATTGCGCTCCGCCCTCGCTATCCTATCAAGAATAAATTTAGTACAGAATAAGAGGGAGAATAAGGCTTGAAATAACAGCATTAAACGCTCGAAAAGGGGGGATGAGGTGGATTTCGAACTCACTTTGAATTTTTCTAACCCTAACTCATAAAAATCCAATATGGATGCCTGTATCCATTCCAGGTACAACCGCTTCATAAATTCGCGGACAGACAACTTAGGCTATTATTATATAGGGGATATTTTCACATAAATGGGAAATATTCGATTTAACCCCTTGGGCCGACGTGAGCCATAGGCTACTCGAATTAATCTGTGGAATATATTTGAGAAAAAAACGTGCAAAAAATGGAAAAAGAAATTCTATTTAATTTTATTCTTTATTATCATCAAAATGCTAGAAATAGATTATTTTTGAAAAAAAAAATTTAAACGCAATAACTATTATTTTTAATATTTTCACATATATGAGAAATATTCGATTTAACCTTGCCTATGGAATAAATTTAGAGAAACTTGTCAAAAATAGAAAAAAATTTCTCTTTAATTGTGTTCGTTATGATCATCAAAATGTTAGAAAGAGATTAACTTTGAAAAAAAAAATTAAACTACTATTTTCAATATTTTCACATAATTGGGAAATATTCGATTTAACCCCTTGCCTGTGGAATACATTTGAGAAAAGCGTGCCAAATATGGAAAAAAATTCTCTTTAATTTTGTTCGTTGACATTATCAAAATGTCAGAAATAGATTATTTTTGAAAAAAAAAAAATTAAACTTTTATTTTCAATATTTTCCCATAAATGGGAAATATTCGATTTAATCCCTTGCCTGTGGAATATATTTAAGAAAAACGTGCCAGAAATGGAAAAAAAATTCTATTTAATTTTTTTCGTTATTATCATAAAAATAATAGAAATAAGTTATTTTTGAAAAAAAAAAATTTAAAAGAAAAAGCTACTATTTTCAATATTTTCACATAAAAGGGAAATATTCGATTTAACCCCTTGCCTGTGGAATACATTTGAAGAAAACGTGTAAAAAATGGAAAAAAAATTATCTTTAACTTTGTTCATTATTATCATCAAAATGTCAGAAATAGATTATTTTTGAAAAAAAAAATAATAAAATTTTAAACTAAGTAACTACTATTTTCAATATTTTCACATAAATGGGCAATATTCGATTTAACCCCTTGCCCGTGGAATAAATTTCAGAAAAACTTGCCAAAAATGGAAAAAAAAAATCTTTTTAATTTTATTCATTATTATCATCAAAATGTTAGAAATAGATTATTTTTGAAAAAAAAATTTAAACTACTATTTTCAATATTTTCACATAAATGGGAAATATTTGATTTAACCCCTTGCCCGTGGAATAAATTTAGAAAAACTTGTCAAAAATGAAAAAAAACTCAATTCTATTTAATTTTGTTCGTTATTATCACCAAAATGTTAGAAAGGGATTAATTTTGAAAAAAAATTAAACACAATTTTCAATATTTTCACATACATGGGAAATATTTGATTTAACCCCTTGCCCGTGGAATAAATTTCAGAAAAACGTGCCAAAAATGGAAAAAAAATTTCTCTTTAATTCTGCTTGTTATTATCATCAAAATGCTAGAAATTGATTACTTTTTTTTTAATTAAACTACTATTTTCAACATTTTCACATAAATGGGAAATAATCGATTTAACCCTTTGCTTGTGGAATAAATTTAGAAAAACCTTGCTAAAAATGGAAAAAAAAATTCTTTTTAATTTTGGTTTTCTATTATCATCAAGATGTTAAAAATAGATAATTACTATTTTTCTATATTTTCACATATACGGGAAGTGTTAATGGATTAGAGTACTTTTGCTCAAATTAGATCAAAAGAAATCCAATGACATAATTTTCAGGATAAATATAATAAACTAATACAGTAGTATTACTATCTCTATCAACTTTCACGAATTCCATATCCCTCAGATTCCTTTGAATTTCACAAATTCTTCACAGTATCCGAGAAATAGCGATAAATGGCGTGAGACAGCCGAACTTTTGCAGGAAAGTATCGGTATTTATTGGGAAAATAGCAAATTAAATATTAGGATGGTGTAAAATGGGTAGAAAAAGGCTTGATTTTTCATTCCGCACTCTTTTTCACTTAAAAAAAACTAAAAAAAAGCATTTTTTGCATGCATTCATGCAATGGGTTCTTTACCATTACTGTTAAAATAATTTTGTACATTTTCTTTAATTGCAAATTTATAACTTTTTCCTTCAGTTTTTATACCTATTTTACCCCAGAGGTGGGGTAAAATGGGTATTGATAAAAAAAAATGCTATTAATTATGCAAAATTTAATTAAAACTTTGTTTTTTAGCTACAAACACATTTGTATGTGATATAATTACAATTTATATTGCAAAACTGTAATGGCCATGGTTATTAAGTTGAGCTACGTTCTGCTACATCAGAAACAGTCATCACTTCTCCGGTCTTAGTATGTATCCGCTTTCTTTTCCGTCTGTCATTTTCTAAGGTTTTTTCCAGTTATAACTGCAGTGGTAAATTTTTTGTAAAGATAGGCTTTTTTAAATCCTTATATGGAGAAGAAATGGCATAATTCGAAATGGTTGAACTGGAAGTTTTCGTAGAAAAAGCTTCCATAGCAGCTGTTGTTGAAGTCGGTGCAACACTGTTTACGGTTATTTTCCATCTTTTTCAGCTAACACTCAGCGCCATATTATCGGCAGGACACGCGGGGCACGTGCCCAGGGCCCACTGATTTTAGGGGCCCAAAATTTTTAGATAAAGAGGTAATTTTGAAACAAATAAATTTTGTAGGCTTAAAAATTTCATGTTTTTACTCTATATACAAATTATGTGAGCTAAAATTTTGTAAGTTATTCATTATTTCACAGAGTATCCGCAAGTATATATAATCCACAGAGTTGTCAGTCATGGGTTTGCACTTAAAAACTAAAGGCAAGAATGCAGGTCATTTTGAAAATAGACTCCACCAATCAGATGGCTAGATTTTGAGAAAATTTTTCAAAAATGTTCACAGTCACAAAAGTGAGCAAAAATTAGAGAAGGGGAAGGCATCTGGGGTACCAAATGAAGATTACAGATGTATGGGATAGATATCATGGGGGTGTAGAAAACATATTCTTGCTCCGGGTGAATCATAGTTTATACCCTAGTACACAGTCACCGGTGCAAATATTTCAGCTATACATTAATAAAATGTAATAACGATCTGCAAGGGCCAAAAACATATTCTCTGACCTGGGTCCAAAACCCTAATAATCTGGCCCTGCTAACAGTATTTTGTATTTAACAGCCTTTTTCTTCATAGTGCCAAATATCCGTTTCAGCAGGTATGGGAATGTCGCTTTGGTCACTTTTTTAAAGACAGCTCTCTGTGTACTACATGTTTCTCCAGGCACACTTCCTATGGGCAAATACTTCAGCATCCAAACATTGCAGGGCATGACTTGAACTTGGCAGGCAGAAAATAGTGATTCTATTGTCCCTCACTTGTTTTACTGTCTCATATGTCAAGGGACCATCCAATATCAAACGAATGTTTTTCCATGTATTCCACTTTGTTTGAGACAATGTTCCATCTGAGATGCAAACATTGTATCATACATCCACCCTGACTCCATGCAGCCATATAATGTACCTGGTGGTGCAACCCTTGGTCAAAGTTTTATATAAATTTATATTTTGTACACAGTGAAAGGTGGAAGGAAATTTCTAGTCGGATATGTACAAAACAGTCATGTAAACGCATGTATTTTTAGGCCTACAAGCTCAATTTCACTATTATTGAATTAATTCACTCTATACCACAGCAAATAAATTTAAAAAATACTATCTAAGGCTATTTACACTAAAATTGAAGGGCTGGTTTAAATCTTTACATCTAAAAATTTAGAATTTTATAATAAATTGTTAAGCCTAACCAATACCCATTTTCCCCCATCATACAAAAATAATCATTAAACATAAAATATTTAAAATATTTCTTGCCTGTTTTTGAAAAACTGTTGTTCAGAAACCCTTGCAGTTGATTATTGAAAAAATATTGACCATAAAAGAAATAAAATATTACTTTTTTGAAAGTTTTTAAGACCTTAGTAAAGAAGAATTTATTCCTGACTTGCAAACAAGGTAACCTATGTTGACAGATGCAAAATATAAAACTTCTTAAGGAAAATAAATGTTGCCAACAAATGTCTAAAAATATATTACAAATCTAAAATACAATTGTTAAAAGTTATGATGTGTCTTTTAAGTAAATTGTAAGAAATATCCATTTTACCACATTACCCATTTTTACCCCACCAGACCCTATGCTTTGGACGAACTGATCTCGGGCTTCAAGTAATTGAAAAACCGATTTTTCTCTTGCGCGAAAGCATTCCAAAATTGGTGCACTTCCGTTGCCCGAACTGAGTTCGGGCGTCACAGGCAAGAATTTAAGCAGTAGGACTCATTAGTCCTCGTACCGCTAAATAGTAGTCCTTATCACATCAAACCGAACCTGAATTTATTTAAGTAATTACTACACCGTATTAAAAAGGCAAGTAGCGTATTTCTAAACTTCACTTTCGTTACATTCTTTTCATGAAATACCAACTACACTATATTGCCAATGACGACCGGTCATTTGCGATTTTAGACTTTTCAGAATTTTCTAACTGTGTTTTGGGGAATTTCACAAAAGTTGCTCTATACATTTAGCTATACCCATTATATTTTGATTGCATTCGCGCATGCGCAAGGAAACAAGCCTGCTCATTTTTCATCCAATAGTTATTATTTTTTAATTTCAATTGTAGGGTAGCCGAGCGCTGGCCGAATGGTTAGGGTGCTGGCCTTCGGTACCAGTGTTCGTGGGTTCGAATCCCACTGTGGCATGGATGTTCGTAGCCGTTCGGAATCGGCTTTAAGCAGTAGGTACCGGTCTCATTAGCCCTCGTGTTGCAAAAAAGTAGACCGTAGCACTCCAAACCAAACCAAACCAAATCAATTGTAGGGTATTATGCCCAATGCTGTTTGACATGCGTCCTGACAATACCATTCTTTGATATTGAGAACTCTGCGAATTATAGGCAAAATAATTAGAGAATTTTGGAGTTGTTTTTATAAAAACCTTAATTTCTCCACGAGTATACGTGCTATCCTCATAACAATGAACACAGATTATTACAAGAAGCATCCTAATCATGTGCTAAAGTTTCAACGCTTTTCATACATTACTTTTTACAGGGTTATCCAAAACATATTCGTTTTTCTTCAATTTGGTGACAGTCCCTTACGGGGTTTCGGGAAAAATTCTTACCTGAAATATATGACGTCTACCATCCTGTTTACACGCCTGTGATTTCAAGATAATTCCTCATGTATATTTCTAGATATTCAACAAAATGTCTCAAATCGCAAGTGACCGGTCATCATTGCCAATATAGTGTATATAAAAAACTAAATAAAACTAAAGAAATTGCTTAAATGGGTAATTACACTGCTTGTAATAAGATGTTGAGGTTTCTGTAATACCTTATCAAGGCTCATTATCTCCCAGTTACTGATCTTTAAAAGGAAATCTAAATCATGTGCCAAAGGTTCAACGCTTTTCATACATTACTTTTTACAGGGTTATCCAAAACATATTCGTTTTTGTTCCATTTGTTGACGGTCCCCTGTGGGGTTTCGGGAAAAATTCTTAGCTGAAATATATGACGTCTATCATCCTGTTTACACGCCTGAGGTTTCAGGATAATTCCTCGTGTATTTTTCTAGATATTCAACAAAATGTCTAAAATTGCAAGTGACCGGTCATCATTGGCAATATAGTGTATTTAAAAAACTAAATAAAACTAAGAAATTGCTTAAATGGGTAATTACACTGCTTGTAATAAGATGTTGAGGTTTCTGTAATACCTTATCAAGGCTCATTATCTCCCAGTTACTGATCTTTAAAAGGAAATCTAAATCATGTGCCAAAGGTTCAACGCTTTTCATACATTACTTTTTACAGGGTTTTTCCAAAACATATTCGTTTTTCTTTAATTTGTTGAAGGTCCCATAAAGGGTTTAGGGAAAAATTCTTTGCTGAAATGTATGACATCTATCATCCTGTTTACACGCCTGAGGTGACAGGATAATTTCTCGTGTATTTTTCTAGATATTCAACAAAATGTCTAAAATTGCAAGTGACTGGTCGTCATTGAAAATATAGTGTATATAAAAACTAAATAAAAGCAAGAAATCGCTTAAATGGGTAATTACACTGCCTGTAATAAGATGTTGAGGTTTCTGTAATACCTTATCAAGGCTCATTATCTCCCAGTTACTGATCTTTAAAAGGAAGTCTAAATCATGTGCCAAAGGTTCAACGCTTTTCATACATTACTTTTTACAGGTTTATCCAAAACATATTCGTTTATTCTTCAGTTTCTTGACGGTCCCTTATGGGGTTTCTGGAAAAATTCTTAGCTGAAATATAACGTCTACTATCCTGTTAACACGCCTGAGGTTTCAGGAAAATTCCTCGTGTATTTTTCTAGATATTCAATAAAATGTCTAAAATTGCAAGTGACTGGTCGTCATTGAAAATATAGTGTATATAAAAACTAAATAAAAGCAAGAAATCGCTTAAATGGGTAATTACACTGCCTGTAATAAGATGTTGAGGTTTCTGTAATACCTTATCAAGGCTCATTATCTCCCAGTTACTGATCTTTAAAAGGAAGTCTAAATCATGTGCTAATGTTTCAAAGCTTTTCATACATTGCTTTTTACCGGATTCTCTAAAACATATTCGTTTCTCTTCAATTTGTTGACCGTCCCTTATGGGGTTTCGGGAAAAATTCTTAGTTGAAGTGTATGAAGTCTACCATCCTGTTTACACGCCTGAGGTTTCGGGATAATTCCTCGTGTATTTTTCTAGATATTCAACAAAATGTCTAAAATTACAAGTGACCGGTCATCATTGGCAATATAGTGTATATAAAAACTAAATAAAAGCAAGAAATCGCTTAAATGGGCAATTACACTGCTTTTAATAAGATGTTGAGGTTTCTGTAATACCTTATCAAGGCTCATTATCTCCCAGTTACTGATCTTTAAAAGGAAGTCTAAATCATGTGCCAAAGGTTCAACGCTTTTCATACATTACTTTTTACAGGGTTTTCCAAAACATATTCGTTTCTCTTCAATTTGTTGACCGTCCCTTATGAGGTTTCGGGCGCAAAAAATTCTTAGTTGAAATATATGACGTCTACCATCCTGTTTACACGACTGAGGTTTCAGGATAATTCCTCGTGTATTTTTTCTAGATATTCAACAAAATGTCAAAAATTGCAAGTGACCGGTCATATTTGGCAATATAGTGTATATAAAAACTAAATAAAACTAAGAAATTGCTTAAATGGGTAATTACACTGCTTGTAATAAGATGTTGAGGTTTCTGTAATACCTTATCAAGGCTCATTATCTCCCAGTTACTGATCTTTAAAAGGAAATCTAAATCATGTGCCAAAGGTTTCAACGCTTTTCATACATTACTTTTTACAAGGGTTTTTCCAAAACATATTGTTTTTCTTCAGTTTCTTGACGGTCCCTTATGGGGTTTCGGGAAAAATTCTTTGCTGAAATATATCACTTCTATCATCCTGTTTACACGCCTGAGGTTTCAGGGAAAATTTCTCGTGTATTTTTCTAGATATTCAATAAAATGTCTAAAATTGCAAGTGACTGGTCGTCATTGAAAATATAGTGTATATAAAAACTAAATAAAAGCAAGAAATCGCTTAAATGGGTAATTACACTGCCTGTAATAAGATGTTTGAGGTTTCTGTAATACCTTATCAAGGCACATTATCTCCCCAGTTAATGATCTTTAAAAGGAAATCTAAATCATGTGCCAAAGGTTCAACGCTTTTCATACATTACTTTTTACAGGGTTTATTCCAAAAACATATTCGTTATTCTTCAATTTGTTGACGGTCCCCTATGGGGTTTCGGAAAAAAATTCTTAGCTGAAATATATGACGTCTATCATCCTGTTTACAAGCCTGAAGTTTCAGAATAATTCCTCGTGTATTTTTCTAGATATTCAACAAAATGTCTAAAATAGCAAGTGACGGTCATCATTGGAAATATAGTGTATATAAAAACTAAATAAAACTAAGAAATTGCTTAAATGGGTAATTACACTGCTTGTAATAAGATGTTGAGGTTTCTGTAATACCTTATCAAGGCTCATTATCTCCCAGTTACTGATCTTTTAAAAGGAAATCTAAATCATGTGCCAAAGGTTCAACGCTTTTCATACATTACTTTTTACAGGGTTTTCCAAAACATATTCCTTTTTCTTCAATTTGTTGACGGTTCCCTATAGAGTTTCGGGAAAAAATTCTTAGCTGAAATATATGAGGTCTATCATCCTGTTTATACGAATGAATTTTCATGATAATTCCTCGTGTATTTTTCTAGATATTCAACAAAATGTCTAAAATTGCAAGTGACCAGTCATCATTGGCAATATAGTATATATAAAAACTAAATAAAACTAAGAATTGCTTAAATGGGTAATTACACTGCTTGTAATAAGATGTTGAGGTTTCTGTAATACCTTATCAAGGCTCATTATCTCCCAGTTACTGATCTTTAAAAGGAAATCTAAATCATGTGCCAAAGTTTCAGCGCTTTTCATACTTTACTTTTTACAGGGATATCCAAAACATATTCGTTATTCTTCAATTTGTTTACGGTCCCCTATGAGGTTTCGGGAAAAATTCTTAGCTAAAATATATGACGTCTATCATCCTGTTTACACGCCTGAGGTTTCAGGATAATTCCTCGTGTATTTTTCTAGATATTCAACAAAATGTCTAAAATTGCAAGTGACCGGTCATCATTGGCAATATAGTGTATTTAAAAACTAAATAAAACTAAGAAATTGCTTAAATGGGTAATTACACTGCTTGTAATAAGATTGTTGAGGTTTCTGTAATACCTTATCAAGGCTCATTATCTCCCAGTTACTGATCTTTAAAAGGAAATCTAAATCATGTGCCAAAGGTTCAACGCTTTTCATACATTACTTTTTACAGGGTTTTCCAAAAACATATTCGTTTTTCTTCAGTTTCTTGACGGTCCCTTATGGGGTTTCGGGAAAATTCTTAGCTGAAATATATCACTTCTATCATCCTGTTTACACGCCTGAGGTTTCAGGAAAATTTCTCGTGTTATTTTTTCTAGATATTCAACAAAATGTCTAAAATTGCAAGTGACTGGTCGTCATTGAAAATATAGTGTATATAAAAACTAAATAAAAGCAAGAAATCGCTTAAATGGGTAATTACACTGCCTGTAATAAGATGTTGAGGTTTCTGTAATACCTTATCAAGGCTCATTATCTCCCAGTTACTGATCTTTAAAAGGAAGTCTAAATCATGTGCCAAAGGTTCAACGCTTTTCATACATTACTTTTTACAGGGTTTTCCAAAACATATTCGTTATTCTTCAGTTTCTTGACGGTCCCTTATGGGGTTTCGGGAAAAATTCTTAGCTGAAAATATATCACTTCTATCATCCTGTTTTACACGCCTGAGGTTTCAGGAAATTTCTCGTGTATTTTTCTGAGATATTCAACAAAATGTCTAAAATTGCAAGTGACCGGTCATCATTGAAAATATAGTGTATATAAAAAAACTAAATAAAAACTAAGAAATTGCTTAAATGGGTAATTACACTGCTTGTAATAAGATGTTGAGGTTTTCTGTAATACCTTATCAAGGCTCATTATCTCCAGTTACTGATCTTTAAAAGGAAATCTAAATCATGTGCCAAAGGTTCAAACGCTTTTCATACCTTACTTTTTACAGGGTTGTCCAAAACATATTCGTTTTTCTTTAATTTGTTGAAGGTCCCATAAAGGGTTTAGGGAAAAATTCTTTGCTGAAATGTATGACATCTATCATCCTGTTTACACGCCTGAGGTGACAGGATAATTTCTCGTGTATTTTTTCTAGATATTCAACAAAATGTCTAAATTGCAAGTGACTGGTCATCATTGAAAATATAGTGTATATAAAAACTAAATAAAACTAAGAAATTGCTTAAATGGGTAATTACACTGCTTGTAATAAGATGTTGAGGTTTCTGTAATACCTTATCAAGGCTCATTATCTCCCAGTTATGATCTTTAAAAGGGAAATCTAAAATCATGTGCCAAAGGTTTCAAACGCTTTTCATACATTACTTTTCACAGGGTTTTCCAAAAACATATTCGTTATTCTTCAGTTTCTTGACGGTCAATTATGGGGTTTCGGGTAAAATTCTTAACTGAAATTTATGACATCTATCATCCTGTTTACACGCCTGAGAATTCAGGATACTTCCTCGTGTATTTTCTAGATATTCAACAAAATGTCTAAAATCGCAAGTGATAGATCATCATTGACAATATAGTGTATATAAAAACTAAATAAAACTAAGAAATTGCTTAAATGGGTAATTACACTGCTTGTAATTAAGATGTTGAGGTTTCTGTAATACCTTATCAAGGCTCATTATCTCCCAGTTACTGATCTTTAAAAGGAAATCTAAATCATGTGCCAAAGGTTCAACGCTTTTCATATATAACTTTTTACAGGGTTGTCCAAAACATATTCGTTTTTCTTTAATTTGTTGAAGGTCCCATAAAGGGTTTAGGGAAAAATTCTTTGCTGAAATGTATGACATCTATCATCCTGTTTACACGCCTGAGGTGAAAGGATAATTTCTCGTGTATATTTCTAAATTTTCAACAAAATGTCTAAAATGGCAAGTGACAGGTCATCATTGGCAATATAGTGTATATATAAAAACTAAATAAAACTAAGAAATTGCTTAAATGGGTAATTACACTGCTTGTAATAAGATGTTGAGGTTTCTGTAATACCTTATCAAGGCTCATTATCTCCCAGTTACTGATCTTTAAAAGGAAATCTAAATCATGTGCTAAAATTTCAACTCTTTTTATGCATTACTTTTTACACGGTTATCCAAAACATATTCGTTTTTATTCAATTTTTTGACTGGTCCTTATGGGGTTTCGGGAAAAGTTCTTAGCTGAAATTTATGACGTCTACCATTTTGTTTACACGCCTGAGGTTTCAGGATAATTCCTCGTATATTTTTCTAGATATTCAACAAAATGTCTAAATTGCAAGTGTGACCTGGTCATCATTGAAAAAATAGTGTATATAAAAACTAAATAAAACTAAGAAATTGCTTAAATGGGTAACTTACACTGCTTGTAATAAGATGTTGAGGTTTCTGTAAAATACCTTATCAAGGCTCATTATCTCCCAGTTACTGATCT
Source organism: Pardosa pseudoannulata (assembly GCA_032207245.1). NCBI lineage: Eukaryota > Metazoa > Arthropoda > Arachnida > Araneae > Lycosidae > Pardosa > Pardosa pseudoannulata. The sequence goes on from CM063497.1 coordinate 41,236,244, forward strand.
TTAAAAGGAAATCTAAATCATGTACTAAAGTTTTAACGCTTTTCATGCATTACTTTTTATTGGGTTATCCAAAACATATTCGTTATTCTTCATTTTGTTGATAGTCCCCTATGGGAGTTTGGGAAAATATTTTAGATAAAATATATGACGTCTATCATCCTGTTTACACGTCTGAGATTTCAGGATAATACCTTGTGTAATTTTCTAGATATTCAACAAAATGTCTAAAATCGCAAGTGATCCGTCATCATTGAAAATATTAGTGTATATAAAAAAACTAAATAAAACTAAGAAATTGCTTAAAATGGGTAATTACACTGCTTGTAATAAGATGTTGAGGTTTCTGTAATACCTTATCAAGGCTCATTATCTCCCAGTAACTGATCTTTAAAAGGAAATCTAATCATGTGCTAAAGTTTCAACGCTTTTCATACATTACTTTTTACAGGGTTATCCAAAACATATTCGTTTTTCTTCAATTTGTGGACGGTCCCCTATGGGGTTTCGGGAAAAATTCTTAGCTGAAATATATGACGTCTACCATCCTGTTTACACGTCTGAGGTTTCAGGATAATTTCTCGTGTATTTTTCTAGATATTCAACAAAATGTCTAAAATCGCAAGTGACCGGTCATCATTGGCAATATAGTGTATCTAAAAAACTAAATAAAACTAAGAAATTGCTTAAAATGGGTAATTACACTGCTTGTAATAAGATGTTGAGGTTTCTGTAATACCTTATCAAGGCTCATTATCTCCAGTTACTGATCTTTAAAAGGAAATCTAAATCATGTGCCAAAGGTTCGACGCTTTTCAAACATTACTTTTTACAGGGTTATCCAAAACATATTCTTTTTTCTTCCATTTGTGGAGGTCCCCTATGGAGTTTCGGGAAACATTTTTAGCTGAAATACATGACGTCACCATCCTGTTTACACGTCTGAGGTTTCAAGATAATTCGTCGGGTATCTTTCTAGATATTCAACAAAATGTCTAAAATCGCAAGTGACTGGTCATCATTGAAAATATAGTGTATATAAAAACTAAATAAAAGCAAGAAATCGCTTAAATGGGCAATTACACTGCTTTTAATAAGATGTTGAGGTTTCTGTAATACCTTATCAAGGCTCATTATCTCCCAGTTACTGATCTTTTAAAAGGAAATCTAAATCATGTGCTAAAGGTTCAACGCTTTTCATACATTACTCTTTATAGGGTTTTCCAAAACATATCGTTATTCTTCAGTTTCTTGACGGTCCCTTATGTTTTGGGAAACATTCTTAGTTGAAATATATGAGTCTACAATCCTGTTTACACGTCTGAGATTTCAGCATAATTTCTCGTGTATTTTTCTAGATATTCAACAAAAGGTCTAAAATCGCAAGTGACCGGTCATCATTGGTAATATAGTGTATAAAAAACTAAATAAAACTAAGAAATTGCTTAAATGGGTAATTACACTGCTTGTAATAAGATGTTGAGGTTTCTGTAATACCTTATCAAGGCTCATTATCTCCAGTTACTGATCTTTAAAAGGAAATCTAAAATCATGTGCTAAAGTTTCAACGCTTTTCATACATTGCTTTTTACAGCGTTATCCAAAACATATTCGTTTTTCTTCAATTTGTTGATGGTCCCCTATGGGGTTTCGGGAAAAATTCTTAGCTGAAATATATGACAACTACCATCTTGTTTACACGTCTGAGGTTTCAAGATAATTCCTCGTGTATTTTTCTAAATATTCAATAAAATGTCTAAAATCGCAAGTGACCGGTCGTCATTGAAAATATAGTGTATATAAAAACTAAATAAAAGCAAGAAATCGCTTAAATGGGCAATTACACTGCTTTTAATAAGATGTTGAGGTTTCTGTAATACCTTATCAAGGCTCATTATCTCCCAGTTACTGATCTTTAAAAGGAAGTCTAAATCATTGTGCCAAAGGTTCAACGCTTTTCATACATTACTTTTTACAGGGTTTTCCAAAACATATTCGTTTTTCTTCAGTTTCTTGATGGTCCCTTATGGGGTTTCGGGAAAAATTCTTAGCTGAAATATATGACAACTACCATCTTGTTTACACGTCTGAGGTTTCAAGATAATTCCTCGTGTATTTTTCTAAATATTCAATAAAATGTCTAAAATCGCAAGTGACTGGTCGTCATTGAAAATATAGTGTATATAAAAACTAAATAAAAGCAAGAAATCGCTTAAATGGGCAATTACACTGCTTTTAATAAGATGTTGAGGTTTCTGTAATACCTTATCAAGGCTCATTATCTCCCAGTTACTGATCTTTAAAAGGAAGTCTAAATCATGTGCCAAAGGTTCAACGCTTTTCATACATTACTTTTTACAGGGTTTTCCAAAAATATTCGTTTTCTTCAGTTTCTTGACGGTCCCTTATGGGGTTTCGGGAAAATTCTTAGCTGAAATATATCACTTATCATCCTGTTTAACACGTCTGAGGTTTCAAGATAATTCCTCGTGTATTTTTCTAAATATTCAATAAAATGTCTAAAATCGCAAGTGACTGGTCGTCATTGAAAATATAGTGTATATAAAAACTAAATAAAAGCAAGAAATCGCTTAAATGGGCAATTACACTGCTTTTAATAAGATGTTGAGGTTTCTGTAATACCTTATCAAGGCTCATTATCTCCCAGTTACTGATCTTTAAAAGGAAGTCTAAAAGACTATCTTTTTAACTGTAATAATCTTATTTTAAGTGGTGGAACAAGATGTTTTAAGCTTCATTTTCCCCTTGACTCGCATATCCTATTATGAAATTTTACGTAAGATTTTCTTGGTAGATTTCTTAATTCTGACGTAATTTTCCTGAGATGCAGAAAATTTAGTAAAAATCTATCAATTACCTCAACGTTCAATAATATTATCATCAATTATATTAACACTATCATATAGCCCATCATATGACGGGATCAGTAACATTTTTAATTTTCCAGAATTGTAAAGTACCCTATGAGGCAGGTAAAAAATGGTTTGTTTTTGGCTGAGAATTATCTGGCACACGCTCAATAATTTGTTTATCTTCATACTCCTCTAAAGTCTCCCGATACTGTGAATGCAGTTTAGAATCACGTTGAATTCATTTCTAAACTTTCGCGCTATTCACGAATAAACGCTCGCTGCACGATTAAGTTGGCGGTGAAGTATACCCGCATTCCAAGTGTTGAAAGACAAAATAAGAACAAAATTTTAACAAAATTGAACTAATGAACTGCCCTACGCATCAAATGCGTCCTAGTTTGCCTTGGAGTGCTACGGTCTATTTTTTGCAACACGAGGGCTAATGAGACCGGGACCTACAGCTTGAAGGCGATCCGTGCGAACAACCGTGCCACAGTGGTATTCGAACCCACGAACTCCGGTACCAAAGATTTAACCACTCGGCCATCGTTAGACTTCCAGCTGCATAATGAAAAAAATAAAGAATATTGATATCATAAATGATATATTATTTTAATTGTTTTAATTATCATTATAACATTAATGAAATACCTAGTTCATATTATAAAATAAGTGTCAGTTGTATTAAGTACAAGAGTATATTATTTCTGTACATGTTTTAAATCCAGCCAATTTCTTAGTTTGGGCCATTTTGCCAGTTGTTTACTGAATCTGTAAAGGAAGTGCTGTCATCGTGAAACTAGGTTTGGTTTGGTTTGGTGCCTTACGATCTACTGTTTACTACAGGAGGGTTAATGATTATGGGACCTACTGCTTAAAGCCGATTCCGAACAGCTAGAAATGGCCATGCCAGAAGTGGGATTCAAAACCCCGGACTCCTTTACCGAAAGGCATTCAGACAGTAATCGGGAACAACTTCGATTTTCAGGTTTGGACGGGATTATTCTTTCTGACCTTATCCGAATGTCGGACGATGGCCAAACCGTTTAGATATTGCTCTATACAATTTTGTGAGGTTGAATTCCTCCTGTTGGCATGGATTTTCTTAGCCGTTCGAAATCGTCTATAAACAGTAGGTCCCGGTCTCATTAGCCGTCTGGAAGCAAAATAGTAGATCCTTAGTGCTCCAACTCAAACCAAATTCTTACTGTTTGTCCATCATCCGGCAAAACAAAGATGTCTTTTAATAATTTGGCGACTCTTTTAGTATACTAAATGCATAACTTCCAATCATAGCCATCTTACAAGAATGTTCTCTGTGATTGTAACTGGCTATCTCCTATATAATAACAGCTTAAGTTATCTGTCCTCGAATTATGAAGCGGTTGGACCTGGAATGGATAGATGTATCCATATTGGATTCTCGATGAGTTAGGATTAGCTAAATTCAAAGCGAGTTCGAAAACGTTCGAAACCCACCCCTTCACCACTTTTCGGTCTTTTAATGCAATTATTTCAAGCCCTATTCTTCCCGGTAGCAGGCGATTAAATTCGTCAATTTATAACACTTTATAAGTAGATGAAAATAACAACTTTTCTAACATTATGACGTCATTCCTTTCACCATCTCATTGAATCATTTCTTATTTTTAATTATTTAAATATCGTTTGCATTAATTCATACGTTTTGTTGCTGAACTTAGATATTACGGAAATGATATTTGGATTAAATAATAGATTAGGTACATATGCGATAATTTAATCATCCATTATTTTTTGTTGCAATGAACATTTTATCACAGGTATTAAAAACAAATTCTATCTACCTCCAGTGTATAATAGAAATGATAGTTTCATTCCTTTACTTCCATTAATTAATATTGGAAAAAAAAATTGAAAAGAACTTAACGATAATTTCGACGTAGCTAAGAAAAGTTTGAATTATCTTTCTAAAGGAATTCAACGTGAATCTAAACTGCATTCACAGTATCGGGAGACTTTACAAGAATATGAAGATAAATAAATTATTAAGCATGTACCAGATAGTTATCAGCCAATAAAAAAAACCATTTTTTACCTGCCTTATAGATTATTTTACAATTCTGGAAAATTAAAAATTTTACTGATCCCGTCATATTACGGGCTATGTGCTAGTTTTTAAATAAGAGCCACTTTATTGTTAACAAAAATGATATCAAGGCTAACGCGCATGATAACTAAAAATATAATTAAGTTTAAGACAAACTTGTTGCTTTTAAAAGCATACTACCATATCTCAAAATAACTTTAAACTTTTTTAAAGAATTTGTATGTATTTAAGTTATATATTTAAAAAAATTTTTAAATGTATTTTTAACAACTGTATTAACAACAAATTCTTTTCATAAAAGTCTGGGAATTTATTTCATCCAGGGTTTTAGTTATACATCTTTGAAAATTAAGAAGTTTGTTCGTTTGTTTTTTATACATAACAACATGGTTTGCAATCGATTCGCTAAATTTTGGACATCATTCATATATACCGCCAAATAATCACTGTCAATATTAAAACCTCTGCTATGCATCCTATCACGTAACATGACAAGATAAATTAAAGTTCGCAACTAACATGCGGTCTTTAAAAATAAACAAATTATTGAGCATGTACCTGATAATTCTCAGCCAAAAAACAAATCATTTTTTACCTGCCTCATAGGGTTCTTTACAATTGTGGAAAATTAAAATTTTTACTGATTCCGTCATGTGACGGGCTATATGCCAGTTCAATAATAGTCACGAACTTCAAATGTAATAAAGTTTTGAATATTATGAAACTACACAACATTCCTGACAGGTAGTAATTTTTCAAATTATGACGTTTTGCTTCAAATTGAAGCAAATTGATAGAATTTTGCATCTTTATGATGTGATGGGGAGAGGCAATTGCGCCATTTCCTCTCACGCGAAAACAGTGTCACGGAAAATTGTCAAATTTGTGACTAAATATTTTATAAGCCTTGTTATGATAATATAGGCATTTATTGGCGTCCTTCGCTAGCAAAAAATGGACAAGACAAATCATTGTGCTATTTAAGAAATTGACTATTGAGGCTTTAACAACCTTCTATTTGACTTGCTATGTTCTTAACAACCAATTGTTTCCGACTGAGTTGAAATTTTGCAGCATAGGTTCAATGTCAACAATATACTAACCTACTAGCCCGTCATAGGACGTTATTAGTAAAAGTTTTAATTTTTCAGAATGTAAAGTACCCTATGATACAGGCAAAAAAAATGGTTTGTTTTTGGCTGAGAATTATCCGGTACAAGCTCAATAATTTTTTTTATATTCATACTCCTCTAAAGTCTCCCGATACTGTGAATGCAGTTTAGAATCACGTTGAATTCATTTAGTCAAACCATGTGGTTGTGTATAAAAAACACACAAACGGATGAACTTCTTAATTTTCAAAGATATATAACTTAAACGCTAGATATTAAGTCCGTGAAATAGACTCCTAGACTTTTATAAAAATAATTTGTTGTTAATACCGGTGATAAAACTTTCACTAACAAATCGAGAACAAATTTATTTTCATTTTCAGACAGTCAATTAAAACTTATCTACAGCTTTCATGGCTTATCCACAGAATGCCTGATATTTAATGAGTTGTTACATGTTTATCAGATTTAACCAAAGAACAAATTGATCTACAGCTTTCTACTAATTGATCTACAGCATGTCTGATAGTTGATGAGTTGTTACAAGTTTACAGACTTAACCAAAGAACAAATTAATCTACAGCTTTCTTGGCTTATCCAAAGCATGTCTTATAATTTCCGAGTTCTTACAAGTTTATTAGACTTGACCAAAGAACGAATTAATCTATAGATTTCTTGGCTAATCCAAAGCCTGTCTGATAGCTGCTGAGTTGGTAAAAGTTTATCAGACTTGACCAAAGAACAAATTAATCTACAGCTTTCTTGGCTTATCTAAAGAATGTCTAATATTTTCTGAGTTGTTATAAGTTTATCAGATTTGAAGAAAGAACAAATTAATCTACAACTTTTTTGGCTAATCCAAAGTTTGTCTAATAGTTGCTAAGTTGTAATCAGTTTATCAGACTTAAAGAACGAATTAATCTACAGCTTTCTCGGATTATATTTCTTGGCTTACATTTTCATCATTCTTTGAAACTAAAGTGTACCCTATAATCAGTACATCGTCACAGCTTGAGCACCCATACCGCAAGCGTTTGTACCAGTAATACAAGTGTTCTATAACCACGAATAACCATATATTGTTCGAATTACATCTAACGTTTCAGAACCACATTTATCAAAATTATAACAATGCTATTTAATGTTATACGATTGTGTCACTTTGTAACATTTTTTAACAATACCTCCTTTATAAATAAAAATTATTACGGCGTTTTGATGTGCAAACGAATAAACAGTTAAAACTGGATAAACAAAAACTGAGATGTTTGTAATATTTTTTAAATTTATATTTATTTTTTCATCTGTTTTATTTTGTCATTTTGGTATTTTAATGTGTCCAATTATTTTATGAGTACACTTTGTATTATATATATATTACTGTAATACCTAAAATATTGCTTTTATAATAATTTTTATTTTGAAAATGTTCTAAAAAATTAGAATAAATTTGTCACTTTTAATAATATTATATTAACTAGCATATAGCCCATCATATGACGGGATTAGAAAATTTTTTAATCTGTTAAGTACCCAATGAGGCAGGTAAAAAAAAATGGTTTATTTTTTGGCTGAGAATTATCTGGTATTACTCTCAATGATTTATTTACCATCATACTCCTCTAGAGTCTCCCGATCCTGTATTGCAGTTTAGAATCACATTGAATTCATTTAGTCAAACCGTGTGGTTATGTATAACAAACTCACAAACGAACAAACTTCTTAATTTCCAAATATATATAAATTAAAATTAGATATTTATTAGTCCATGAAATAGACTTCTAGACTTATATGAAAATAATTTATTGTTAATACCGGTGGTAAATGTTTCATTGCAACAAAAAAAAATCGATGATTAAATTTAAAATTATCACGTATGTATCTAATCTGTTATTTAAGCGAAATATAAATGAAAATCATTTACGTCATATCTAAGTTCAGTGGTAAAAGATATTAAAATGGTGTAGACGATATTTAAATAGTTTAAAATATGAAATGATTCAATGAGTTGTTTAAAGGAATGACGTCACAATGCTAGACAAAAATTGTTATTTTTACCTATTTATTAAGTGATAAATGGATAATTTAATCGCCTGCTCTTAACCGGGGAAAAAAGGGCTTGAAATAATGGCATTAAACGCTCGAAAAGGGACGAAGGGATGGATTTCGAACGTTTTAAAGAAGACAGTATTTTTTGCTGTGATATGTAGCATATTTATACAAATTTATTTTAGAATCGGATCGATAATTTAGAAGATAAACTTTATTCGCTTTGAATGGATGCCTCTATCCATTCCAGGTACAATTGCTTCATAAATTTGCAGACAGATAACTTAGGCTATTATTATATAGGGGATTTATTGGACGTTGTAATCAGAGTATTATCATGTAGCAATTTAAAATACCAGAGACTTATTGAAAGCGTCTAAAGTTGATATTTTTGGTAACCGCGATTTTAATCTGTGTTGACTCAAAGAAAAAGAAATCTAGGTAAATTAATGAGAAAACTGTTTTTTTTTTTATAATATCTCCCCCCCCTAAAAAAAATAAATAAATAAAATCAGTTAAATTGTCAAATTAACTATAGGTGAGAAATATTATAAACATACTTATGCCTGGATCATAACCACTGATTATTGATAACCACTGATTTAGCTGGCTGCGTTTTTAATTATCGTATTTACACATACACGTACATAAACGTAATTTTGTACAGAGTTTACACTCAGCAGAGATTCAAAACCACTATGCGTATAACAAAGGCACCTACTCTATACACGACCTCTATGTTTAGTTATTTTACTCTAGATTGCTTTTATTCTATACCCACTTTGTGCAATGCATTATTTAAGTAAACTTTTGGAATACCCCTAATGCATTTTCAAATTTGACAGTTTATATGTATCGTAATGTAAACCTACATTATGATATACATAATCAATATAATATACACAATCAATATGATATGCATAACCAATGTGATATACCGGGTGGCCATAATTAAACTGACAGTGCTCACAGTGTTCTGTAGGGCGATCTATTTGCGAGAATGACGCCACAGTTTGTAGGAAGATTAAACAAGACGGGGACGAAGGATTCCGCAAAAAAACAAATTAGTTCCAAAAGTCACCACTAGGGGAATATTTGGCTCTGTGTTATAGAAAATAGAGTGTTAACAAATGCAAATTAATACGAAATAAAATTACCTTTCATTATGCACATTTTCTGATTTAGTTCAAGTGCAATATGGCAACACTTTTAAAAAAGCGTAAAATCTACATAAACACCGATAAAGTCTCGTGATCTGAAATATCACGTGAGCTGAGTGTCAAACGCTGGCCGATTGGTTAGGGAGCTGATCGTCGGTACCGGAGTTCGTGGGTTCGAATCCCACTATGGCATGGATGTTCGTAGCCGTTCGGAATCGGCTTTAAGCAGTAGGTCCCGGTCTCATTAGCCCTCGAGTGCAAAACAGTAGACCGTAGCTCTCCAAACCAAAACCAAAAAAAAAAAAAAACCACGTGAGCTGAGCAGAAGAAAAAGTTCTTTATTCAAATTTCACGTTACATCCATTGTCATAGTTAATAATTTAATTTCCGAACTGATTTGCATTTGTTAACACTCTATTTTCTATTACACAACGCCAAATATTCCCCTAGCGGTGACTTTTGAAATTAATTTTTTAAATTTCTTAATTGCGTCAATGGATGTAACGTGAAATTTGAATAAAGAACTTCTTCTTCTGCTCAGCGTACGTGATATTGCAGATCACGAGACTTTATCGGTGTTTATGTAGATTTTACGCTTTTTTAAAAGTGTTGCCATATTGCACTTGAACTAAATCAGAAAATGTGCATAATAAAAGGTAATTTTATTCCGTATTGATTTGCATTTGTTAACACTTTATTTTCTATAACACAGCGCCAAATATTCCCCTAGCGGTGACTTTTGGAACTACTTTATTTTATCGCGGAATCCTTTGTTCTCCGTCTTGTTTAATCTTCCTACAAAATGTGGCGTCATTCTCGCAAATAGATCGCGCTACAGAACACTGTGAGCACTGTCAGTTTAATTACAACGGACATCGCAGACCTTAGGCTGGTCTACCATTGCTCATAAATTATTTGTGCAAAATAATGGCTGCAACCTTAATTTTCCTCTAAAAAAATATATCTTAATACGATGATACCACTTCCTTACAAGGGATTTTTCTCGTCTCATTTCTGCAACAATCCAAGATCGTTAAAAGTATATTTTCCGGACATATTCCCAGCGCAGTAATTGAACTGTTATCCCGATTGTTTTGAATAATTCCAATTGTGCCTCAAAATTTTCCGAAAGAATAATAACATAATAACCGAAAACAGACTTTTCCCCCTTTCACCTAACATAAAAAGGATAAAAAAATACGAGTAAAACACGTTCATTAGGATCAAACTTGCTGTGCGTCAAACATAAATGCAAAGTGTTTACAGCCATTTTTCTGGAAGCTTTGTTTCTTTCCTCTTGCACTTTCTACCTAATCGAGCATGGAAACCGAAATTTGAAGGTCAGTTTCTGTTTATTTCATTCTGCTTCAGGCAGTGCTGGTCTTTAACTCGGTTTTTTTTTTTTTTTTTTTTTTTTTTTTAACTAGATTTGCTAGACCGGTCAGAAGGAAGATACTTGTCACATTAAACGGACGCGATGCGCTTGTTTGTTTATAGTGGAAGTTGTAGTGAGTTTGGAGGGAAATGTTTTTGATCGTTGATTACAGCTCGTGGTAGAGAAAAAAAAATAGAGGCTGGAAAAGGTTGTCTTTTTGTGATCGCAATCGATTTGTTTTTTAAAGATTTAGTATTGAATGCGAGATATTTTGAAAGGCGGTGAAAACAACAAAGATGTATTTATGGAAGGTAAATATTTCTTTTCTATTATAATTTCAAAATGAAAGTAAAAGGAAGATAAAAGAATTGTGTATTAGTTTTTTTATAAAGAAATCAATTAAGAAATGATTGCATGTTAGATAAATCATATGATCGCTAAAAGAATAAATGTAAAAGTGAAACCAAATTAGATTCAAGATAGTAACATTTTAAATAAAAATAACTGTTTCTAAACACACGCTCACCATATTATATATATATATATATATGTATATATATGTATATATATGTATATATATATGTATATATATATGTATATATATGTATATATATATATATATATATATATATATATATATATATATATGTGTGTGTGTGTGTGTGTGTGTTTATATATGTATATATATACATATACATATACATATATAAATATAGGTAGATAAATAGATAGATATAGAGAAAGATAGGTAGATATATAGATAGAGTGGTGATATATATATATATATATAGATAGATAGATAGATAGATAGATAGATAGATAGAGAGATAAATAGATAGAAAGAGAACAAGAGAGAGTTAGATAGATAGATAAATAGATAGCTAGATAGATAGAGCGAGAGAAATAGAGAGAGAACAAGAGAGAGATAAATAGTTAGATAGATAGATAGAGGTAGAGATAAATAGGTATATAGATAGATAGATAAATAGATAGTTAGACAGATAAGCGAGAGAGATATATATATAGAGAGAGAACAAGAGAGAGATAAATAGTTAGATAGATAGCTAGAGATAGAGATAAATAAATATGTATATAGATAGCTAGATAAATAGATTGCTAGATAGATAGAGCGAGGGAGAGATAGAGAGAGAGAAATAAGTACATAGACAGAGAGATACGTAGGAGAGAGAGATAAATAGGTAGATAGATATATAGCTAGATAGAGAGAGAGAAATAAGTACATAGACAGAGAGATACGTAGGAGAGAGAGATAAATAGGTAGATAGATATATAGCTAGATAGAGAGATAAATAGGTAGATAGATAGATAGCTTGATAGAAATATAGATAGAGAGATAGATAGATACATAGAGATAATTAAATAGGTAGATAGAGAGAGATAAATAGATAGATGCATATATACATAGAGATAAGAGGAAGGGAAGGAGAGAGAGAGTGAATGAAGGAAGTAAGCGATAGCTAAGTCGGCAAAGGCAGTATCTCGTAACTGTAGTGTTTCAGGGTTGGCGCTCGAGCAGACCAAAGATCCGCCGTGTTCGTTAATGGTGTCTGGGGCACATGTAATAGGTTCGTGGTCGCAATGTTCTCCAAGTTTCCAAATTAGTGATTAGTGCTACAATTGCTATTAATTTATTATTTCTCAACAGAAGAGTTCATGGAAATTTACTTGAATTAATTACTAATTTCTATGCACCTGAAGTTTTTGTATATATTGTATGTTTCCGTCTCAATAAAGTAAATTAATACGAATAATATGTCGGTAGTACCTTAAAGGAATCCCAGTGGCTCTGGGGTAGCTCTTCGCACTCCCACGACACAGGTCCAGGGTTAGATCCCTTCAGTGGGTAGACAAACTGAGGACTAAGCATGCTTGGGAACTAAACACTGAGGTTGACCACCTTACCGAAACATATGCTTCGTATCTCAGGTCCTTGGTCTCGGAAACGGAGATTAGTTCTTTAGGCCCTGGCCTCCTAGGGACTGTTGCGCCGAGGAGCTTAGTTTTAGTACCTTAAAGACACCTTAACGATTAATGCCTGATGCTCCTTTTTACTTTTTAGAAAATAGCTTTTAGAATTTTTAGTTTTCTTGCTGAGAGTAAACAAAGAACAACCAATAAACAATTTA
>CM063497.1:41254045-41261545 GCA_032207245.1 Pardosa pseudoannulata
TACTTAAAATCTATGCTTCCGAAGTGAAAAGAAAATTATCATTCTTTGGTCAGTTTTGTTTAAAAGAAAGTGATTTGAAAAATTTTATGAATGTTACTTCCTCAGGAAAGGATCACCGTTGAAAATTAAAATTCCATCCCTGAACAATTTCCAATAATTCCTCAAAATCTAAAGTGTTTAACTATTTTTAATGCAATAGTTAAGCAGTAATTAACTATAATTTGGTTATAAAGAAGGAATTTTTAATCGATCTTAGCAGCTAATTAAAGATGAATCGCAATTAATTATCAGGAATATGTATAGTACATTATCCGACGATTTCCCATAATTTCGCCAAATCTAACCGGTGTTTAACTACTTTTTAATGGAATGGCTAAGTGGTAATTAACCTATAATTTGGTATAAAGGATATTTTTAATCAGCCTGAGAAGCTAATTAAAGCTGATTTGCAATTAATTATCAGGAATATATATGTATGGTACATAATCGGATAATTTCCTATAATGTCGCCAAATCTAATCGGTGTTTAATTTTCTATGTTATGGAATAGTTAAGTTTTAATTAACTATAATTAGGTATAAAAGAGGACTTTTTAATCGATCTTAGCAGCTAATTAAAGATGATTCGCAATTAATTATCAGGAATATGTATAGTACATTATCCGACGATTTCCCATAATTTCGCCAAATCTAACCGGTGTTTAACTGCTTTTTAATGGAATGGCTAAGTGGTAATTAACTATAATTTGGTATAAAGGGATATTTTTAATCAGCCTGAGAAGCTAATTAAAGCTGATTTGCAATTAATTATCAGGAATATATATATGGTACATAATTGGACAATTTCCTATAATTTCGCCAAATCAAATCGATGTTTAACTTCTCTGTTATGGAATAGTTAAGTGGTAATTAACTATAATTTGGTATAAAGGGGGATTGTTTAATCAGTCTTAGCAGATAATTAAAGCTGATTTGCAATTAATTATCAGGAATATATATGGTACATAATCGGGCAATTTCCCATAATTTCGCCAAATCTAATCGGTGTTTAAATACTCTACAATATAATAGTTAAATAGGAAATAAGTACAATTTGATATAAAGGGAGAATTTTAACCGTTCTTTAAATCTGATTCGAAATTAATTATCATGTATATATTAACTAATGAAAATATTTTTCACCGATTACGCTCACCGACAAGGCCCGGTCTGACCAAAATGGATTAAACCTAATTAGAGATTAGCTGCCATAGGTTTGTATAGCAAATAATCAGTGTTTAGTTTTAATCGACTATGGTGAGACGGGGCTGACCCCTATTTTTTTAGTTTGTCCTGGTCTTCTGGCAAAAAATAATTCTTAATCGAAATGCAGTGTGAAGCAATCCAAGAAAGCGAAGTTCAAAGTAATTCAGCTTTCATAGAATATGCATTCTTAGGACGGGTTTTCCTTTTGATATTAACCAGTTAGCAAATTATAAACAATCTGGAAAAATTTTAAGTACTTTCTGTTATTTATAAATTTTCCATTAGTGTTGACACTTTATTATTATTTTTTTGAACAACTCACATAAATTTACTTTGGATTGAATTGTTTTTATTTTGTCAAGAATTTCTCAGTTACCCATTGAAAACAAAAGAGATAATCCTATGACTTAGTTCAGGAAATTCAGTAAATCTTATGACTTAGTTCAGTTGGATCTCTTTAGTGAAGCAGGTGCATTCAGCTACTTTCAGCGTCTCATTAATATTTTGTAAAATTCCGCCTTTGATTATTTCCAATTTCATAAAACATCTTTTACCAAACGTTACCCAAGATTGAATTGTACGTGCTTCGAATACCGAAATTTATAGATTGCGTGTAGAACTAATGAATACCTTAAGCGCAAACTTTTAAGCTATTTATATCTTTTAAGGCCGTAATTTTTCCACAAGGAAACAAAGAAGCTTGGTATTAAGTTCTGGTTCAGACAGCCTAGAAGGGCGTTTTGATTTTCACATCGATCATTACAAGTTTATAAAAATAGTAGTCAATTATTATTTAAAATTATTTTTTCGATATTTCGATGTGTATCTCCGTAATTTATATTAATTTCATCTTTGTAATATATAAATTTTTAATTTTATAGTATATAATTTTTTTTAACTTTGAATATTCAATGTTTCATTGAAAAAGCAACCTCGAGGTGTCTAGGGAAAAACCATTTGGAAATTCCCTGGTATTTCT
Organism: Pardosa pseudoannulata; assembly: GCA_032207245.1. Taxonomy (NCBI): domain Eukaryota; kingdom Metazoa; phylum Arthropoda; class Arachnida; order Araneae; family Lycosidae; genus Pardosa; species Pardosa pseudoannulata. Next base: position 41,256,269 of record CM063497.1, read on the forward strand.
CTGATAATTCCCTGTATATAATACGCAATATCTTCCCTGATAAATTATTTAATGACACACTATTTAATACACAATTTCTTTTAATTTTTAAGACTATTTTTAGGTATAAATTTATATCTAAAAAAAGTTATAAATTTTAATATAAACAAATAAAACTCCGATGCCTTTAAAACTTTTCAGTTTTTGTAGTGCTTAGAATAATTTTCTTCATTAACAAAGGATTATTCAATTTCGTTAATGTAATTATAAAAAAAATATGACAACTCTTGCAGTGCAGCTTTTTCACATTTATATATAAATAATGCCGTCTAACACATTGATTATAATTTATAAAAAATTCAATTTGATCTATGATATCATTGATTTCCTTGTTACCTTCTTTGATTATTGACATCTTTTCTTTCAATTATTTTTTAATCATCTTTGATTATTTTCTTTTGAGCTGCAGTTGCTTTATTTTCTGAAGATTTTATCTCGTTTCGACATATTCTCAGTTAGCAGTGAAAAAGTATTTTAAAAAGAAGGCACAAAAGTTCTTCGATTGGAGAAGGAGGATTATGTTTATTTATTTATTTAGTTAGTTTTTATTTATTTCTTTTTTCTTTTATTTATTTATTTAGTTTTATTTAACTAGTGTTAATTATTTATTTTTATTTATTGATATTTAGTTATTTTTATTATTTACCTATCTTTATTTTATTTGTTTATTTATATATTTTATTTAGCTTGTTATTTATTTATTTTATTTAGAAATTGTTATTTAATTTTTTATTTATTGATATTTAGTTTTTTTTTATCAATTTACTTACCTTTATTTTATTTACTCATTTTTTTAGCTTGTGTTAATTCTTTATTTTTATTTATTTTTTTATTTAGATATTGTTATTAATTGTTATCTATTTATTTTATTTAGTTATTATTTATATATTTATTTATTTTTATTTAGCTGGTGTTAATTATTTATTTTTATTTAGATATTGATATTTATTTTTTATTTATTTATTTTTATTTAGATATTGTTATTTATTTTTATTTATTGTTATTTAGGTTTTATTTATTTATTTATTTATTTATTTTTAGCTTGCGTTAATTCTTTATTTTTATTTATTTATTTTATTTAAATATTGTTATTTATTGATGTTTAATTATTTTTATCTATTTACCTACCTTTATTTATTTGTTTATTTGTTTTTACTTAACTTGTGTTAATTCTTTACTTTTATTTATTTATTTTATTTAAATATTGTTATTTATTGATGTTTAGTTATTTTTATCTATTTACCTACCTTTATTTATTTATTTATTTATTTGTTTTTACTTAACTTGTGTTAATTCTTTATTTTTTTATTTATTTTATTTAAATATTGTTATTTATTGATGTTTAGTTATTTTTATCTATTTACCTACCTTTATTTATTTATTTATTTATTTGTTTTTACTTAACTTGTGTTAATTCTTTATTTTTTTATTTATTTTATTTAAATATTGTTATTTATTGATGTTTAGTTATTTTTATCTATTTACCTACCTTTATTTTATTTACTGATTTATTTGTTTTTATTTAGCTTGTGGTAATTCTGTATTTTTATTCACTTATTTTATTTAGATATTGTTATTTATTTATTTATTGGTATTTAGTTATTTTTATCTATTTACCTATCTTTATTTAGATATTATTTATTTATTTATTTTTAGCTTGCATTAATTCTTTATTTTTATTTAAATATTGTTTTTTTTATTAATTGTTATTTATTTATTTTTATTTAGTTAATATTTATTTATATATTTATTTATTTATTTATTTTTATTTATGTATTAATTATTTAGTTGATGTTAATTATTTATTATTATTAATTTATTTATTTATTTATTTATTTATTTTTATTTATTTTTTAAGCGTGCCACCAATGGTACACGTACCACAGGTTGGAAAATACTGTTTTAAACTATTAAACACTTGTCATCGTAGCTGTTAAACAGCTATTTTCTATGTTTGAATTAATTTTTAACAGAGAAGTAATACCAATTTGGCTATACTATATGAACGATAAAAATTCGAAGAGATTTAAACTGTAATTAGTTTGGATTTGGTTTGGTTTGGTCTGGAACGCTACGACGGTCTACAGTTTTGCTACACAAGGGACCGAAACCTACTGCTTAAAGCCGTGTACTACTTGTAACCAGCCCCTCCCCCCCCCCGTAGTCTGGTGTAGGGTGTTGGATTGCTGGCTCGGTCTGACCGTCCTACAGCAATGCGTTACATAGGGGCTAACTCAGGGGACTACTTAAGAATTGGGTTCCCCTTGGCTGATTTGGCAAAAATATTGGCGATATTTACTAAAACACAAAGGTAATCCATCCAAACATTGTATTTCTTGCTTATTCTGGCGACTTTAATTAATGCACAGTGCGCCATCATAATAGAATTATATACTCTTATTTAATTAAAGGAAATGGCTTGAAAATCGTACATTTATAATTATGGACAATTAATCCTTTAACAATTGACAAACGCAACAGCTGCAAATTACTAAAAATCAGCCATAGAGAACCATTAATGGTTTGTTATATCTAATTTTTTCAGTATATCGCACTTTTAATTAATAAGAAAAGAGTTACACAAAGAGAGTTTGATGCAAATATCATATAAATTATTATATAGATACAGATTGTTTGGGCATAGTGAGATCAGGAGAAAACGTTAAGCGACCATATTTAAATCCTTATCGCCAAGTTGGCGGGGGAACCCAGTTCTATAGTCAAGCCATAATATAGATACAGATTGTTTGGGCATAGTGAGATCAGGAGAAAATGTTAAGCTACCATATTTAAATCCTTATCGCCAAGTTGGCGGGAGAACCCAGTTCTTTAGTCAACCCAAAATATAGATACAGATTGTTTGGACACAGTGAGATCAGGAGAAAATGTTAAACGACCATATTTAAATCCTTATCGCCAAGTTGGCGGAGAACCCAATTTTTTAGTCAAGCCATAATATAGATACTGATTGTTTAGACACAGTGAGATCAGGAGAAAATGTTAAACCATACTATTATCACCAAGTTGGCGGGAGAACCCAGTTTTTAGTCCAGCCATAATATAGATACATATTGTTTAGACACAGTGAGATCAGGAGAAAATGTTAAACGTCCATATTTAAAACCTTATCGCCAAGTTGGCGGGGGAACCCAGTTTTTTAGTCAAGCCCTAAGTCAGCATTCCGACCATATAATTTGAAATAACAAAAAATGTAGACAAACTAAACAAATAAGTACAACCAGTACAGTTTCCGGAAGTGTGCGGGATACTCCGCAGGATGCCTGCGCAGGTTAAAAGCCCGGTTGACCCGGTGTGCCACATGGAACTTTATGACATGAGAGCCTGTGTTGGGGAGAGAAGCAATAATGTGAGGGCCATTAGTGAAGGGGTACTTTGCCCCTTGCGGTGCGTTTTTCTGCTAAGATCTTCATAGCCGCACGATAGCGCTTTGATTTGCGGTGAACCAGTCAACCAGGCTACTGGCCTTCCTTATCAGTAACAGTTTTTGATTAAGCTCAGGGTTCCTTGCATGTGTCAGAGGTCTTAAGGTGCAAGTCATGCGTCATTCCGAACGGCTACAAACATCCATGCTTCGAAACCACGAACTCTAGTACCGAGGATTAGTACTCTATCCATTCAGCCATCGTTCGGCGCAATTAGTATGGAATAATATAAATATGAAAAAAATAGAATAATTCAGTATTAAACTACAGGGGGTCCCAAAAGGTCGTTTACAAACTTAATAGGCTGGTCTGTCATATCATAATGAACAAGATTTACATAGGAGCTTGTGTCTGAAAATGCAAACTGTGACCACTAGAGGGCAATAAATGCAGGAAAATCGCTGGATCGGTAGAGGCGGACCGCAGCGATCCCCCGACCTGACTCCTCTGGATTTCTACCTGTGGGGATACATGAAGTTCATGGTGTACGACACACCCTAACATCGAACATCTTATCGCCAGGATTGCGGAAGCGGTATCAAGTGTCCGTGACACTCCTGCCCAGATTGAACGGGTTAGTGAATCCATGCGCCGACGGTGTGAAACGTGCATTGTGGCGAAGGGAAACAATTTTGAGCAATTTGCTGTGATGTAATCCTCATCTGTAGTGAAAATCATATTTACACTGCTGTCGATATCATTTTCCCCCCTTCTCCACAATCTTGATCACAGCACTCAAGCGGTCGCAGTTTGCATTTTTCAGACACAAGTTCCTATGTAAATCTTCTTCCTCGTGATATGACAGACCAGCATGATAAGTTTGTAAACGACCTTTTGGGACACCCTGTATAAATGCTATAATGAAAAGAATTAAACATAAAATAGTTAAATCTTATCAAATTCAATTTTCTACATATAAACACCCTATTTTTTTCAGCATTGCATAGCAACAGCAAGTTTTGCAGCATTATCTGTTCAAAAACAATTTCGAGTTTTTGAATGCACAAATAAACAATTGAAGCAAAAAAAAAAAATGAACCGCGGTACCTCAATCGATAAAGCGGACGATCTCATAATCAGTGCGAGGCTCAAGCCGACCAAATATCTGCCATGTTCATTAATGGCGACTGTGACATGTAACATAAGTTCGTGGTCGCAATTTTCTTCGAATTCTCAAACGATATATTTGGAGTTGGCAGTCCTAACTTGGGGGTCTTTTAGGTCCTTGCTTCTGAATTACGAATAATGTTACTCGCGTCTGTAGCAATCCTTAAGCTACACGTGCTCCCGGGGGATGCTAAATGGGTAACAACTTCGTAGCCGTGTTTGGATAAAGATATCTGTCTGTATTGACAGTTGCATAGGATTTTGGTACAGTTTAAAGCGCTATGGTCTTATATATATATATATATATATATATATATATATATATATATATATATATATATATATATATATATATATATATATATATATATATATATATATATATATATATATATATGTATATGTATATATATGTATATATGTATATATGTATATATATATATATATATATATATATATATATATATATATATAGATATATGTGTGTGTGTGTGTATATATATATGTATGTATATATGTATATATGTATATGTATATATATATGTATATGTATATATGTATATATATATATTATATATAATATATATATATATATATATATATATATATATATATATGTATATATGTATATATGTATATATGTAAATATATATATATGTGTGTGTGTATATATATATATGTATATATA
>CM063497.1:41269045-41419045 GCA_032207245.1 Pardosa pseudoannulata
TTTGCTAGGGTGTGCAGTGCACACCCTGCACATATGGACCGCACACCACTGATATATATATATATATATATATATATATATATATATATATATGTATATATATATATATATATATATATATATATTAGATATCCAGAAAAAAATTGGCTTTGTTAATCAAGGTTCACTGTAGACATATTATATGTGTGTGTGTGTTTGAAATTAATTTTAAACGATCTAAACGAGGGGAAAAAATGTGGATATATTTTAATGTTAAGCTATCAAACTATTTAAATTTATAAATACTTCTTACTTAGCAGCTAAAATGATGTTACATGGTTGACTCACAAGGAGTGATTCAGTGCGCGTGCGTAAAACGTCACCAGATAACCATTGATTAGATAACAGAAAGGGGTTTTATAGTTCCATCACGGCTTCCGATAACGACAAGTCCGACAATGAACAATATGCGTAATTAATTTCGTTCGAAAGGGCATTTTTATAGCCCCCCCCCTTCCCAAATCACCCTTTCTTATTTCGGACGTCCTTGCCGCAAGGGTGCGTGCTTTCCCGATCTAAGATATTCCAATCATGTTCCAGAATTCATTTGGAAGTAAGTGCGTGACCTTCCTCTGGGGAATTGCTCGTGGAACTTCTGCGCTGGTCATTAGAGTCGAGTGAGATTTCCCCGGAAAAGTTCGAATGTTCGTTAGCGAAGTTTGGGGCTCGATATCTAAATGCCGTTGCTGATAGAGTGAATCTGACAGTTTGTGGATGTTTGCTGAAAGGTGATAGTTTGTCTATTATTTAAGAATTACTGACATTATTAAGAATTAATTTGGAGTTTTTTTGGTTCAGGGTTTTATCTATTTATATTTGAATTTTTATTAAGTAATTATCAATAAGTTTATGCAATGTTGCTTGAAATTTGAAAGTTTAGTATTTTATGAATTATTAACTGGCTATTTCAAAACAAACTTCTTAAGAAAATTTGTGGTTTTGCACATGAAATAAAACTTAGTATTTAAAAAGTAATTTTAGATCACCTAATTAAACTAGTTATGAATTTTAATTTGATGTATATATATTAATTGGTAATTAATTTGGTGTAATTTGGATGCTAGCCTGTGACCTTCCCTTGGACATTTATTGTTCGTTGACCTCCTTCTTCTTTGGTCAATAGTCTGTTATTTGCCTAAGAAAGTTAGTGCTTGTTAGTGGTGTTTGGAGCCTAATATCTAAATGGAGTTGATGAATACTTATTGCTGATAATGAATATAATATTTTTTGAATTTTTGCAGCAAAGGTGATAGTTTATCTATTTATAAATTACTGATATTAAGTGTTAATTTAAAATTTTTGGTTCAGATATTTATCCTTTTATATTAAGGTTTTTATTAAAGGATTGTTAGTATGTTTAAGTAAAGTGGCTTAGAATTTAAAAAAGTATCTTAACACGTTGTATGCGGGACACGTACTAGTACGTTTTCTGACGACTGATACTTGAGCGCGGGTCACGTACTAGTACGGGTTAGTGTAACAACATGGTTTGTTTGTGGGTACAAAAATAACGGTATATACAGGAAAACGAAGCCGAATATTCTTGTCTACTACATAGATTCTGGAATGTAAAAATGTTTATATATAACATAATTCTGAAAAACTAAAACTGTATACTACTATTTCTATTTAATTTTTCATATTTACGATACTAATATAAATTTATCCACTAAAAAATATATTTGTTTACAAAAATCTCTTGTGGGTACAAAAATGACGGTATACGCAGGGAAACGAAATCGAATGTTATTGTCTACTACATAGATTCTAGAATGTAAAAATGTATATATATAACATAATTCAAAAAAATTAAAACTGTATACTACTATTTCTATTTGATTTTTCATATTTACGATAATATTATAAATTTATCCAATAATAAATATATATATTTTTTGTTTACAAAAATCTTATGGTTGTTATTGCGTACTAGTACGTTTTCTGACGACTGATACTTGAGCGCGGGTCACGTACTATTACGGGTAAGTGTAACAACATTGTTTGTGTGTACAAAAATAACGGTATATACAGGAAAACGAAGCCGAATGTTCTTGTCTACTACATAGATTCTGGAATGTGAAAATGTTTATATATAACATAATTCGAAAAAATTAAAACTATATACTACCATTTCTATTTGATTTTTCATATTAAATACTATTTTAAATTTATCCACTCAAAAATATATTTTTTGTCTACAAAAATCTTTTGTGGGTACAAAAATAACGGTATACACAGGAAAACGAAGCCGAATGTTCTTGTCTACTACATAGGTTCTGGAATGTAAAAATATTTATATATAACATAATTCGAAAAAATTAAAACTGTACAGTACTATTTCTATTTGATTTTTCATATTTACGATACTATTATAAATTTATCCAATAATATATATATATATATATTTTACAGAAATCTTATGGTTGTTATTGCGTACAAGTACGTTTTCTGACGACTGATACTTGAGCGCGGGATCACGTACTAGTACGGGTTAGTGTAACAACATTGTTTGTGGGTACAAAAATAACGGTATATACAGGAAAACGAAGCCGAATGTTCTTGTCTACTACATAGATTCTGGAATGTAAAAATGTTTATATATAACATAATTCGAAAAAATTAAAACTATATACTACTATTTCTATTTAATTTTTCATATTTACGATACTATTATAAATTTATCCACTAAACAAATATATATATTTTTTGTTTACAAAAATCTCTTGTGGGTACAAAAATAACGGTATATACAGGAAAATGAAGTCGAATGTTCTTGTCTACTACATAGATTCTGGAATGTAAAAATATTTATATATAACATAATTCGAAAAAATTAAAACTATATACTACTATTTCTATTTGATTTTTCGTATTTAAGATACTATAAATTTATCCACTATAGGAAATAGATTTTTTGTTTACAAAAATCTTATGGCTATTAACTTCTATTTATATATTTGTTTATATATTTCAGTGTAAAATCCGAAAAGTTGGTTAACAAATGAAATAATTTTAGATCATTGAGATTTAACTGATAACTAAATTTACACGCAAAACTCCCGGTCAGGGCCTGATTATCGCACGGACACTTATAGCACGTACCCTGTGCACGAAAATTTATACGAGTGCTTGAAACACATTAAGTGGTGAAAAATTGCAAACATACGCTATCATCGGTAAATTTTAATAAGTTAGTGCACGAGGGAACTGTGCTTGTCATGAACTCTCTTGTTTCCCATTTACTTTAATTTTACTGTTATTTACCTGATAATTAATTCCCTCAATGAACCTGGTGCTCTTTTTATCCCATAGGCTATTGCATAAGACAGAATATTAGCAACGTACCACTATAAATAATTAAATCATCTTATCAATTGAAATTATTTTTAATTCTATAATTTATTTTCTGCACCACAGAGGTTGTGAGTGTGACAAGGTAAAAATTAAAAAAGGCTCACTCTAGGTCTTTAAAAGTCCTTAATTTTTTTAGCATGGCTAAACAGAGATAATGTTTACGTAAAGTGAAAATTTGGTGCTTTTGATTTTGATTATTTTAATGATAATTTCTTAAATCCGTTTGATAATTCAATGTTACAATTTTATGACTGTAAGTATGATAATAACCTGTCTTATAAATTTGCAATGGGGTGGAGGGCACAAAAATTGGATTGTGACCTGGGCACAAAAGTATCTTAGTCAGTCCCTGATTACCGAATATAAGCCCATTCGAATATTAGCCGAAGTAGCAAAATAATTTCTAGAGCATTTAAATATGTTCCCAAGAAGCCAACAATGTTGCCAAGCAGACAAAAACAGAAATATTTTCCAATCAAATTTTTAAATTAAAATGTTAGACCAATGCTTTTCATACTTTTTTTTCACATGGCATCCAATTTAAGTACTGTGGAGATAGAGGATCAGTCACTCCTCAAGACAAATACAAGTACATCTTTTAGCACTTTTCAAAAGTAGCACGGGAAAACAACTTGCATTTCAAATTTTAATTAACCTCATACTGTCTTAATTGATTTCAAACTTTTATGATAACTTTATTAATGTCGTCTTAGTCGGGCCCGCTCCCGGTACAATTCCGCTGCGAAATGTACCCGCACACAATGTGTTAAACTGCTGACACGTGATTTCAAAACAAACTTATTAGAAAATGCTTCCCGCTTTCTCGTTCTGGACGTAAAATGAAACTTGATATTCTAAGAATACTTTTTAGATCATTTAATAAAACTTGTTATGGATTTAAATTGGATGTATATTTTACTAATTTGGATGAGAGTGTACGACTTTCCCTTGGTCACTTATTGTTCTTTGACCTTCTCTGGTCATTAGAGTCGAAATTTATTTTCCCGGAAAAGTTAGTGCTTGTTAGTGTAGTTTGGAGTCCGATATCTAATAGCGTTAATGATCTCCTGTTGCTTTTAACCCCTTCCGGTATGATTTAATAATGAAAAACTGCATGAAATAACCATTTAATTTTTATTTAAAAACTTGTTTCATTTTACAATTCTTACATATTCTTAATTAAAATCTACTTTTTACATAGTGTTAAATAATATCAGAAACAGTAAAATTAAGAAAATATCAAAGCAAAACATTAATAAGGTATACAGATAATAGTCTTCAAGCTAGTGGTACTTTTCAAAACAAAGTGCAAAGGAATTCTTAATTGTTTACACCGCCAAGTAGTCTCACTTTTAATTGGATTCTTGTAACACACACGGCATTTCTTAGTAGGTTTTCTTTTATTCTGACTCATTCATTTGGCAATGACTTGTACCAAGAAATTCTAAGTAAACAATATGCAATAGTGACTTGTGATTTTCACAAGTGATAAAAGTGTTGCCAAATTCAGTACACTAGAAATTTTAAACTAAATTATCATATTTAACAGTAGCCGAACGATGGCCGAATGGTTAAGGTACTGGCCTTCGGTACCGGAGTTCGTGGGTTCGAATCCCACTATGGCATGGATGTTCGTAGCCGTTCGGAATTGGCTTTAAGCAGTAGGTCCCGGTCTCATTAGCCCTCGTGTTGCAAAAAGTAGACCGTAGCACTCCAAACCAAACCATATTTAACAGTAACTTTAATCGCATGAAGAGTGTAGCTCGTCATTGTGCGGTATGGAATGAAAAACTAATGACGAGCTAGACTCGTCATTTTACCGGAAGGGGTTAATTTTTGTTACATTTATTATTGTTTAATTATGAACTAACATTTAATGTAAAACTTCCAAAATTACTTTGTTGCACGCAATAAAATTGCTTATTTGCGTCATTAAACCTGTCATTTACGTTTTTAAATTTTTGCTGTTATAGCCGCCATCGTCACTTTACTTAGTGCCTAGAGTCCCCTGGCGCCATGACGATTACAGCCGCAACCTAATTAAAGGGGATGAACTAATCAAAATTACGTTTATTTAAGCAGAAAGAGTAAAAATATACTGCTAATATTCTAAAAATTATAAAAATATAGTGCTAATTTTCGAACTTTACTTGTTCCTACCGTCAATGTGTTAAAAATACATGCAAAATGACTGTCGCTTCCTGGGCAGACAGCAAACACGCAAGTCAGATTCGTCTGTCGCCTACAAAGTAACTTTCAATACTCTCCATTTTAAACCACAATAAAAGCATAAACGGAAATTGTGACAAACGAGAGGAAATTATATTGCCACCCGAGAAGAAATTATATAGTCCTATAAAAAGGCCTTTTCCTGTTTAGGCGATATATTTAAACATTAGATTCAGTGTAACAAAAAAAGGCATGTTTAAAAATTATGCATCTATCTTATTTTTAACACAACGTTTACCCCGATTTTAGTCCCTATTTCGGTCAAAAGTCTTTGGACATCTTTGCGTTTAAACGCAACTTACTAAAAGCTGGCAGGATTCTTGTTCCTACTCTTCGTCAATGTGTTAAAATATTGAAGGCACAGTTAAGGGATTGTGACTCTTAAGTCGAAAAAATGTAAAATAATCATTTTGACTTCTCATAGCTTGAAAACTAACAATTTTACAGATTTTTTAATAGTTAGAAACTATCTTTACACACATCTCATTCATTTTTAAAACTAGTTTTGTTAGAAATTTTTAAATAAGACACTTCGTTGTTAACAAAAATAATATCAAGGCTATCGTGAATAATAACTAAAAATATAATTAAGTTGAAGACAAACGCATTGTTTTAAAACATACTACAATATACTTTGAATCACTTTGAAAAATAACTATATAATAAGATAAATAAATTTGAATCTAAATTTATATATATTTAAAATACATATATATATATTTTTAAATATTTGAAAACGAAATTTTTTCCTTGAGAATTAAAAATCTATCATTGCAAAATATCAGTATTTTGAGAAATATACAAGAAAATTTAAATTCAATCGGATGAAAATTATATTGTGTATAACCTATAAAAATTTCATGAAAAATATTAAAACTTTGAGGTAACATGAGCTTTACATAATAAAAAAAACAGAAAAATCAAGTTAAAGTTTTCTAAGTTAAATTTATTTACAGTAAATAGCTGACAGTTTTATTTATAGCTCTTCTTAATATTGGAAATTTTTTACATAGATTGTTTTAAAATGTTCAGAACTGAATTCCTTTTCTATATTTTTTCTGAAAAATTAAATTTTTTTTCGATTTAACAGTCGTATGACCCCTTGGCAATAGGAAAGCAAACTATAGAGTATTATATAACTAAAGTAACAATTGGTGTAACCGAACGATGCCCGATTGGTTAGGGTGCTGTACTTCGGTACCGGAGTTCGTGGATTCGAATCCCACTGGGACATGGATGTGCGTAGCCGTTTGGAATCGGCTTTAAACTATAGGTCCCGGTCTCATTAGCTCTCGTGTTGCAAAAAGTAGACCGTAGCACTCCAAACCAAACCTAAACAATTGGTGTGATTTAAACTGCTTTTTCACTGTTTAACTTTATATAAATTTTTTTTCAATGTGTTAAAAGAAATATCTACTGTATATAAGCTACCAAGCCCCACAGGAAAGGTAAGTAAAAGGTTTAATTAAAAACATTTAAAGGTAAATACTAAAATCAATGCACTACACATAAAATTAAATATTTAAAACGAAAATAATGGTAAAACAAATTATAAAAACAAATTGACAAAAACAAGCCCGTAAAGCAGAAAAATGGATTTGTCGGGTTCATCCAGTAAATTCCTTAAGTTAACACATTGTGCGCGGGTCACCTACTAGTACGGATTAGTGTAACATGGTTTTTTGTGGGTACAAAAATAACGGTATATACAGGAATACAAAGCTGAATGTTCTTGTCTACTACATAGATTCTGCAAATATTTAGACAAATAAAAATTATTTTTACATTAGTCGATACGGAACCACAGAATGGGACGGTTTATTAAAAAAATCAATTTAGATTTAAAATTAACTTTTTATTTATCCTTGCGAAAATTATATATATATATATATATATATATATATATATCCATATTTGTCTACTTATAAATGTTTATATATTTCATTATAAAATACAAAACGTTGGTTCAAAAATGAAATAACTTTCGATCTATTGAGATTTAAGTACATAACTAAATTGACGCGCCAAACGCCCGCTCCCGGTACAATTCCGCTGCAAAATGTACCCGCACACAATATGTTAATACTGTCGTCTTCACTAAATATTGATCTAACCAATAAGTTTATGATTGTATGAGTTTTAAAAATGATTAATTTCTACGAAAAGCACTATTTTATCTCGAAATTGCTCCTGTACTGTAATTTCTGTATATCTGCGATATATTCATTAAAAATTCTATCCACGTTTAAATTCTCCAGTTGGAATTTACTATTTGCCTTACTAAAGTTTAAGCTCGACAGCAATTTTGAATAGGCGGCGCATGAATAAATACCATTGTCCTAATGCCGACTTGAAGAGTAATTAAGTTACAAAATTACTCTGAGGGGAAACAGTGCCAGGAAGTGCAAGGAGAGATAAATCAAGATTCAAGCCGGATCGAAAAAAAATCGAAGCGTTTTGGTTACCAGACGTGCTTTAACATCCTGTAAACTTTCGGATCTTCCTCTAAGTCACCGGACTTACCATTTAAAAAAACCTGTATGTGCTAATTGCACTTTGAAGGCCATTCATCGATTTAAAAATGTCACTAACAATCTACTGTTGCAACACTTCCTCTATGGAAGTTCACAAACGACAAATACGTAGTGTGGTTTTTTCAGTTATATAAACTAATTATTCTGAATTCACATAATTGGCTTGCGTAAAAGATTAAAGCTGTGTGTTATGTATAAAGGCCTATGATCTGTTGCGGAGTTCAGAATTAAATAATTCCAGTGCCGTAGCCAGAAATTATGCTCGGAGATGGGGGGACGACCAAGGGGGAAAACATTGTTTTTTTTTGTGAATGATACTTCACTAAAACTGGAGGTTTTCTTATGCATGTATATCAGTGGTGCGCAAACTAGGTCGCGACCCCTGTGGGGGTCGCCAAATTTTTATGAAATGCATTATCCCTGCATGCTGCATACCATACAGTGTATATATAAAGAAGCGCCGTCACTGAAAAGTTTAAGAAAAACTTTTCGAGAAGACTCGAGGATTTTCCTGAAAACGATCTTGGTTGGATTCGTGATCCATTTTCCTTTGACATACGCAGTTCAACTCTTCAAATTAGTGAAAAAGAGTAATTGATAGATCTAATTAGTGATTATACTCTTCGAAATCAATTTAAGACTCAGCCTTACCAAAAATTTTGGCTATCCGTGCAAAAACAATATCCCGTTTTATGCAATAATGCCATCAGAGTGTTAATACAATTGGCATCAACGTATTTATGTGAAACTGCATTTAGCAAACTAGTTTCAGTAAAAACTAAATACCGCTCTCGTTTAAACCCTGAAGATGATACGCAAATTGCAATTAGCAACATACATCCAAACATCGAGGAGATAATTAGAAACTTGCAGCCACATATATCTCATTAAAGGGCAATTTACGGATTTTTGTGTTATACAAAAAGTATTTTCTTAAAATTATAAATAAAATTAATATGAGTCAAATATGTTTTTATTCGATGGAACGAAAGAAATGCGCGCAATATATACAGCGTATTTGTGAACATTTATCTCTAGGGGCTGCCAAGAATTTTCTCTCTACAGAAGGGGTCGCAGTCGGAAAAAGTTTGAGCACCACTGATGTATATAACTATGAATACCATAACACAATGGGGTTTTAAAATAACAAAATGGTTAAAAATGTATATAATTAACAAATTTAAAGCTTAGAAATGAGTAATGAAGTATCTACTCAATGAATTTATTAGTAAAATTAACATTAAAAACCGTTTTTATATTTAAATTTCTCATTTCGCTATAGACGGTCAGTAGCGGCTATATGGTCACCTGCTTATAAGGGCACCCTGCTTATATCGTCAGTTTTCTAAATCCCGTCTAACTTAATAGGGACTGTAGGTCCCGGTCCATTAGCCCTCGTGTTGCAAAAAGTAGACCGTAGCACCCCAAACCAAACCTGATAACAAATGGACATCTGTCTGTTTATTGAAGTTATCTCTCTCATACATGATGCCGAACGCTGGCCGATTGGTTAAGGCGCTGATCGTCGGTACCAGAGTTAGAGGGTTCGAATCACACAATGGCATGGATGTTTGGAATCGGCTTTAAGCTGTAGGTCCCGGTCTCATTAGCCCTCGTGTGCAAAACAGTAGACCGTAGCGCTCCAAACCAAACCAATTGACCCCTCCCTACTTAATCGTCCCCCTTAACACAACTGAAATTGAAAAAAAAAAAAAAAAAAAAACCACTTGCACTATACTGATGTATAATCTGTGAAAAAAAAAAATCCAGATAATTTTTTGCCAGTTTTCCGAAACTTATTTTAGGGGATTCAAGATGGGTAAAATAAAAGGGGAAAAAATTTGCAGGTAAATGAATTCAAAGAAACGTTGCATTTAGAAAACTTGATTGTTTTTTGAAATGCCATATAAAAATAGTACTCAAAAATTGCAAAAATCAAAACTAGATTCTTAGTTCTTTTAATATACTAAACCGAGATTTTGATTAGAAATTACTGATTTCTTGTATAATACGATTAATTCCTTGATACAGGGTTCCCACGGTCCTTAAGAACTCCTTAATTTTAGCTTTCATTTCTAAGGGTCCTTAAAACTAAATTTTCGTCAAAGGTCCTTAAAAACTCAATTTTTAAATTGGAATGTAATAAATTTCTCCATTGACTCTATCCGCTTTCTTCACTTAATGTTATAAATACTTGAGAATTCCTCATTGTCATATACCTATGTAATTTATTACTTATCTTTTAATATTTAGAATAAAGGTAATTATAATCTATGGCTATATTATATTTTACCTTTGAATTTTCTCATACAAAATTTATGGTTTTAATTTCGTTATGTTTTATTCAGAAAACTTATCTAGCTTTATTCATTTTAAATTATGAATAATATCCGTATTGCATAAAAAAACTTCTTATTTTTATTTTGAAAAATTTAATTTAAAATTGACTATTTTATAAGTAATTTTTTCTAAATTCGTTAATATTTAATTTAAAACTTTAATTTAATAAAAAATTAAAAGTAAACTGTAATTAAATAAATTTAATCATGTCTGTTTGATTTTTCCTATTAAATATTCTTAAATATTCTTAATTAAATAGTTAAAATAGTTAAATTAAAAATAGTTAAATTAAAAATAGTTAAATTAAAAATAGTTAAATTAAAAATAGTTAAATTAAAAAATAGTTAAAATTAAAAATAGTTAAATTAAAATTGTTAAATTAAAAATAGTTAAATTAAAATAGTTAAATTAAAAATAGTTAAATTAAAAATAGTTAAATTAAAATAGTTAAATTAAAAAATAGTTAAATTAAAAATAGTTAAATTAAAAATAGTTAAATTAAAAATAGTTAAAATAAAATTAATGAATATTCTTATAACTCTTAAAATTGAATTCTGATCTTGTGCAAAACTGTCTGCATGTTAACTTTGCAAGTATTGCCTTACTTAAATCTTTAAATTTATTCTTGGTTAGTATCTTATCTACAGGAAGTTGGTATACCACACTCATCTGTTGACAAAGGATCTGGTTTCACGCTTTAGCTTTATCAACTAGTCATATCAGCTAATAGTCCAAACTAATTGTCTTGCAGCTGAATGCACTTGTGACTATGTGTGCAATGTGTATACACCATTAGTCATAGTATTTCACTGCTTGTTGTGATTGCAGTGAACCCCTTCTCCTCAATGTATCCAGTCAAAATACCGGCGAAAACATCGCCGTTGTAATATCACCTATTTAAAATATCGGAGATCTAACATTGTCCAAAGTATCGCCTCTCAAAGTTTGCACAAAACTATTAGAGTCCCAAATATTTATTCTTTTAGAGTTAAACTTGGTGACGTCTACCCTACAAAAAATACAGGTTAGGCCAGGGATGGACAAACTTTTTCGGCCGCGGGCCAAAAATCGAAAGAAAATAAGTTTAGGCGGGCCAAGGTAAATTTTTCTAAAACTTTAAAAACGATATATAAGTACCTAAAGGTTTAAATATGTTAATGAGAGGAATTAAATTAAGATTTAATTTTTAAAAGTTCCTTATACTGAGGTTCGAAGTGAGATACGCTGATTTTAAGGAACGATGCTAAATGCTCATCTGTCAGTCTGCTTTTGAAATTATTCTTTCTAAGGCTCAAAGTTGAAAACATTTCTTCACATATAAGAAGCAAATATACCGCTGATCTTCTGTAGTGAGATAATAAATTTGGGATATAATATTTAAGCAAAGTATAAAAGGAGATGGATATATAATGTATAAATATTATTTCTTTTAATTTGCCTCGAACCAGCAACTTAAAATTCTATCCGTAGGCCGGATAAAACCTTCCGGTGGGCCGATTTTGTTCCCTAGGTTAGACGAAAAGTGTTCCACACATTTAAAGTAGAATCACCTTTTTAAAATTTCTTAAATTAGATTTTTTCCATTTTTAAAATGTTTGGACATTTCTGAATCGTTTAAAACAAACCTTATTGAAATATTCGATTTAGGACCTGTTAAAAATATGCATTGTTTGCATTTATTTTATATATTGTAGAATTTTTTTTAATTGTTTTTAATAGCTCTCGCTTTTCTATTTATATAAGGTTCTTAGGTTTTTAGAAACAGTTGGGTTTTTAGAAACAGTACACTCAGAAAATCTAAATAAAAAAAGAACGATGTTGAAAATCCTATATATGTGATAACGATTGAAGGTATCTTAACCCTTTAATGCCCTGTTGCCTTTTGGCAACATACCCAATTTAGTCTTCTAAGATATTATTAGAGAAATATTGATTTTTTAATACCTAATGCTGCCACTAAAATACATATTGAAGATACTATTAAACTTTCAACATGTAGATGACATTTACTTTTTTTACGAATATGGACAGATTTATTCGTTCATCTGTTTGCTGTATGTTTTTTTAGGCTTGAAAATACACTTGTTGTGCAGTGATTTAGTAAAAATTGTTACATGGAAAGGTAACATATGTAGCCTACATACTTTGATTATGATGCTTAACCCATTAAAGCCCAGCGTCCTCATTTAACAGTCAAGAAATGGTTTGTAGAGTTTTCTTGAAACGATTCTTATTTTTTTTAATGGAAATAGCTATTAATATTATGAATATCTCCCAAGTTTTCAAATGTGATCTTATCTATAATTTTGTCATTTCGATCGGCATTTTATGATTTTCAAGATGAGAATAGGAATGTATTATGACCGGTATTCTGAACATATACCGGTCAAAATCATGGCGAATAGCCATATCTGTAATGTCATCTCTTTTCAGTACTTTTCGTATATATGATAGCAAATAAATCTCTTATCACGAAGTTTCCTTTTTTTTTATTTTTAAAGACATCTTCATTTTAAAATGAGACCCCACTAATGACTTGATGTCCTATTTAAAGGTATTTAAATTTCATATTTTGTTTTACTTCCAGGTTTCTATAATAGCTTCTATGTTAGGTATTTACTAATATATAGTCATCAAATACGGGCGTTAATTAATAAAAACTGTGTAAATTGCTTAATATATATATATATATATAAATCTATATATATTTAAAATATATATATATATATATATATATATATATACTCTTGTAAGTGATTGACCCCTTCCGGTACGATTTAATAATGAAAAACTGTGCGTGAAGTAACCATTTATTTTTTATTTAAAAAAGTTTTATTTTACAATTCTTACATATTCTTAATTAAAATCCACTTTTTACATAGTGTTAAGTATCAGAAACGGTAAAATTAAGATAATAGTCTTCAAGCTAGTGGTACTTTTCAAAACAAAGTGCAAAGGAATTCTGAATTGTTTACATAGCCAGGGAGTCTCACTTCTAATTTGATTCTTGTAACACACGGCATTTCTTAGTAGGTTTTCTTTTATTCTGACTCATCAATTTGGCAGTGACTTGTACCAAGAAACTTTAAATAAACAATATGTAATAGTGACCTGGGATTTCCACAAGTAACAAAAGTGTTGGAAATTCAGTACACTAGAAATTTTAAACTAAATTAATTATCATATTTAACAGTAACTTTAATCGTATGACGAGTATAGCTCGTCATTGTGCGGTATGGAATGAAAAGCCAATGACGAGCTAGACTAGTCATTTTACCGCAAGGGGTTAAAAAACTCTATTTTGAACTACTTGGCCAGTTTTTGATGTTTCCTTCCCCTTACCTTAAATACAATTTAGTTTTGTCGTATACGAGATCCATATCGAAGCTCATAAGATACAATGAAAACAAGCAATGTTTTGCCAACGAAAAGTTGAGTTGTAGTCAGCACTCGTATTTGTTTACAAACATGCCCTTTCTCTATACGATTCAGATTTTGTAAAAAACACCTGGCACCAGTGTTGCCAACCTTCAAAGGCAAAATTATGGATTCTAGGTCCTAAAATTATGGCATTGGCTTATAAATTATCGTACATATTTGTAATAGTTAAAAATAGTGTTAATAGATGGCGCTTGTACGATATATTTTTCTGGTTATACATTTCTCCCCCCCCCAACATTTTTTGGGGGGTGGCAAAAAATATGTAAATATTTTAATAGGATTCATTAAATATTTTTCTATCATCCCGTATTTTACTTTAAATGAAACACCAGACATGTGATTTTTCTTTACTGATCTAAGCATAAAATTGTGTATATATATATATATATATATATATATATATATATATATATATATATGCACATATACATATATACTTTTTAATGTTATAATTCATTATTTACTTTGGTTTTTTTTTTTAAATATGAAATATTCAGTAATAAAACCGATTATTATTTAATAATTGGTTTAATTATTAAAAATACCATATTTTAGTGAAAACTGCAATAGAACAAGCAAAATACAAAATTACTTCTAATTATCCATAATTATGTAATCATTAAAGAAATATCTCCAGTATAATTGTGAATATTCAGTAATTTTGCATTTAACAATTTTATGTTTTAGACTGATTTAAATAATTTGGAATAACTAACAGATAAAAACACTGGACATAACAATTTTTAAAATTCTTTATTTTATATTCGTTTCAAATAATATCAAACATTAGTACCTAGGTCATATTCAATTTCACAAATATACAATTTTTTATAATTGACACTTTCCTTTCTTTTATTACACAGTACATGTGGGCTTTCTCAACCTCTGTGTCAGGATTATTTACTTTCATTTAATGAAGAAGCACCTCAAAACATGCTCTTTAAGCTGCTCTAAAATCTACAACAATAATTATTTGATGGGAAAAAGTGATAAAAAAAATTAGACATTCTCTGTTTTTTGTTGTTGATCTTTATAGAGTTACAGTTAAATTACCCGTTCTTTTAATTCTCCATTAGTCTAATGTTGTTTTATGGTACAAATCAGGAAATTATCGTACAGTTTTTCAGAATTATGTCACATAATTTAGAGATTATTTTTCATCGTACAGCGTCCTAAGTTATCGTACATATACGATAATTATCGTATGGTTGGCAACACTGCTTGGCACCAACTGCAAAACTGTGACCGATCAGGAATTGGACATATGGTGACCAATTGCTCTGAAATCGTTAACAGCCAATTCCGATAAGAAAATAAACTAATATAAACATGGCTGGTGCAGTGATTAATGCCAACGTAGGTAATTAGTTCCGGAATGGTATGTTAGCCGAAACAGGATTTCCCGCAGACATTCTGCTGAAAATCATTACCAAGCCTGGGAAACAGGATTTGGATTGTGGATATAATCCAAATGGGATAAAGACAAGGCCGTAGGCAAGAGGGGGATTTGGGGGACTGGTCCCCTCCCGAAATTCTACGAGACCATTTCGTCAAAAGAAAATGTCCCACGTGTGTGTAGGTGTCATCTATCTGTATAAGAACATTTAAAAAAAAAAAAAAAAAACCGCTTTGGATATAAAGTTTTCCCTGGCCGCTGTCCGAAAATTTAACGTTTCCTCTATATTGTTATACTATCATATAGTCCGTCATATGACGAGATTAGTAAAAATTTTAATTTTCCGGAATTGTATAGTTGTATTATTCCGGAATTGTATAATTGTATAGTACCCTAAAAGGCAGGTTAAAAAATGTGGTTTGTTTTTGGTCGAGAACTATCTGGTACACGCTCAATAATTTGTTTATCTTCATACTCTTCTAAGCTAACGACTGGCCGAATGGTTAGGGTGTTGGTTTTCGGAACCGGAGTTCGTGGGTTCGAATCCCACTATGGCATGGATGTCCTTAGCCGTTCGGAATCGGCTTTAAGCAGTAGGTCCCGGTCTCATTAGCCCTCGTGTTGCAAAATGTAGACCGTAGCACTCCAAACCAAACCTCATTGGTCCCCCCTCCCCCGGAAAACAATTTCTGGCTACGGCTCTCAATTAAAGACTTTGTGGATAGTGTTTAGATTAGTACTATGGATATTTGTAAAGCATACCGGTACTACCGTTCTGGTACAACTTCGATTTTTATTATGAACAATTCTTCTGAGTATATATGGCGCACGGTGCCCAAATGGTTGGGTGCTGCGGTTTGGTTAACGAGTCCGCAGGTTCGTATCCCATTGCTGGCAGCAAGGCCGTAACTAGTTCCTTTAGCGCCCGTGGCAAAAGACTGGTCTGCGACCCCTGGTGAGAAAATATAAACTATTTTTTTTTTTTTTATATCGTATATCCAGAATGAAATCAATATTTTGTCAATTCTTAAAATGTTACTAGTATATTAATTTTTTCTTCTATTTTTACCTTATTAATATTTAGATATTTTTAACATTTTGGGGATATTTTGTTGATATATTGAATAGTTTAAGGGGATTATTATTCAGACGTTGAATTTTCATTAAAAAAAATTAGCGAATTTCTAAATCTATTTTTAATAACTTTAAAAAATTCAGCATTTTATACAAATACCTAGAATTATGTTAAAGCACATTAGTGGTGTTTGGTAAGCATTTTGCATGAATCTATAACAAGTTTAGTCTCTGGAAACCTTTTTAAAAAAATAAAATTTATTAAAAAAAAAAAAGTAATTAGGTAAACTCGTTGGATTTTATAATTAAACTCGTTGGATTTTATAATTAAGCTCGTGCTCGTTGGATTTTATAATTACTCGTTGGATTTTATAATTAAGCTCGTTGGATTTTATAATTAAGCTCGTTGGATTTTATAATTAAGCTCGTTGGATTTATAATTAAGCTCGTTGGATTTTATAATTAAGCTCGTTGGATTTTATAATTAAACTCGTTGGATTTTATAATTAAACTCGTTGGATTTTATAATTAAACTCGTTGGATTTTATAATTAAACTCGTTGGATTTTATAATTAAACTCGTTGGATTTTATAATTAAGCTCGTTGGATTTTATAATTAAACTCGTTGGATTTTATAATTAAACTCGTTGGATTTTATAATTAAACTCGTTGGATTTTATAATTAAACTCGTTGGATTTCATAATTAAAAACATTATTTTTCAAATTTTCCTTATTTCAACTCGGGGCGAATCTCCCTCTTCCGGACCCATTTTCATCACGGTGCGGCGTCCCCTCAGACTGATGCGCCCGTGGCAAATGCCACCTTTGCCTCGCCCTAGTTACGGCCCTGGCTGGCAGGGATTTTCATCGCCCTCTGAATCGGCTTTAAGCAGTAGATCCCGGTCTCATTAGCCCTCGTATCGGAAAAAAGGCGGCCGTATCGTTTCAAACAAAACCTGAATTTATGTAGGTATTTTCTCCACCAAATTTGAAAGGCAAGTCACGTATTTCTAAATTTCACTTTTGTTGCATTCTTTTCCTGAAATACCAACTATATAAAAAGTAAATAAAAGGTTTTCTTAAATGGGTACATTACACTGCATGTAATGATATTTTGAGGTTTCTGTAGTACCTTATCAAGGCTCATTATCTCCCAGTTTCTGATCTTTTAAAGGAAGTCTAAAACGCTATCTTCTTAACTGTAATCTTGAGTGGTAGAACAATGTTATGCACTTCATTTATCCTTTTCATTCGCATATCTTATTATGAAACTGTACGCAATATTTTCTAGCTAGACTTCTGAATTCTAAAGTAATTCTCGCGAGATACAGAGCTTAAAAATTTATCGCAGCTGTGTTCGTCTGTTGCAAAACTAACGGTGGATTATTTTTATCCGATAGTTAAAGTTGTTGGTTTCCGTCTATATCAGAGATGGCCAGGCTCTTGATAAATGTACCCAAATTCTCTTTTCATTTTATGTTATATTAAAAAAAAAAATTACAAGTGTTGGAGCTCAGGCAATGCTGGGTTAAAAAATCTTATAGGGCTTTTAAGAGATGATTCTCAAATTCCACAATTCAGATTCACGAGGGTTTTGGTTTTTTGTTTGGAGCTCTACGGTCTACTTTTTGCAACACGAGGCTAATGAGACCCGGACCTACTGTTTAAAGCCGATTCCGAACGGCCACAAACATCCATGCCAGCAGCCGGATTCGAACCCGCGAACTCCGGTTCCGAAGAGCAGCGCTCTACTGTTCGACCATGAGGAAAATTGGAGGTATTGAGCATGTATTGCTGTTATTTTGTCTATACTAAATGCAAAATATGTTGAATCAGCACTCAACGAGCTTCAGGAATTGAGCTAGCCGAACGATGGCCGAATGGTTAGGGTGCTGGCCTTCGGAACCGGAGTTCGTGGGTTCGAATCCCACAATGGCATGGGTGTTCGTAGCCGTTCGGAATCGGCTTTAAGCAGTAGGTCCCGGTCTCATTAGCCCTCGTGTTGCAAATAGTAGATCGTAGCGCTCCAAACCAAAACCAGGAATTGAGCTAAGCGGTAATTTTTAAAATGATTTAATTGAAGATAATAATATTTACAAGTATTTATAGAGGTTAATCAAAAGTTAATAGCATAGGATAAATTGAGAGCTGTTAAGGGGTTAAAAACACTGCAATGAAATTGATTTATAGCAGCAAGTATAAGGCTATGGGTGCTCCAATTTATGGAAGAAATCACAAATTAAAAACAATTTTTGTATTGGATATAATTCCAGATGGCTCCTCTATCCCTATTCTCCCCTCTCTCTCTCTCTATATATATATATATCGAATGTTATCTCCACATTATTGGTATTTATATTTTCGAGCCATACATAAACTATTTTTGGTCTCATTTAGTTTCATATTATGACCTTAATGCAAATCCTGAACATATTTTTTGCACGTCCTTCAGTTTTCAGTTTAAAAATGAACTTGCGTGCTTTTACAAGGAAGTAAGTCTGAAGGACGCGCATACATTGGGTTTCTATAGTATCGCCTTATATTCTCACATAAAGGAGACTTTATATTCTATCCTTAGCTGGTGGTACTTTATTGCTAATGAATTGCAGTCTATTAAAGTTAAGTTTATGTCATGCTTTTTCTATTGAATATTAGATTTTAAAAGTGAAATCTGGAAAAATGCGAGTAAGTAGACATAGATGATAGGTAACACCAACAAAGAAATCTTTTTAAAGGGCACATCTGTTACGCAACTTTAACCCTTTATAAGGACGTGGGAAGTTTTCTTTCCATCAATTTCATTAATTTTTAAGTGTCCATGGGAAGCTGTTTTCCTATCTATCCCCTATATAATAACCTAAGTTGTCTGTCCGCGAATTTATGAAGCGGTTGTACCTAGAATAGATACAGGCATCAGTATTGCATTTTTTGTGAGTTAGGGTTAGCAAAATTCAAAGCGAGTTCGAAATCCCCCCATCCCCTCTTTCCGAGCTTTTAATGCTATTTCAATCCTTATTTTCCCTCTTATTCTATACTAAATTCATTCTTGATAGGATGACGAGGACGGAGAGTAATATTTAAATTTCTGGACTGTTTTTATTTCACACCCTCATATATTCTAATTAGTTCTTCACCATGTGTAGTCATGGAACGTTTGGATGAGTGTCTGCTTACTTGATCGTCGTACTTCTCAGGTTAACGGTTCTGTCCATGACGAGAGCCAAATTTTCTAAATATCAAACTAATCTAATGTTGTCTGCTTTTTCTTTTAAATTCTTATTCTTAAAGTTGTTTTATTATTTTTAAAATAAATTTTTATTAATTTTCAACTTTTTGTGATTTTTATAAAATAAAATAGATACATATGTGATAATTTTAATCGATTACTTTTGTTGAAAGGTAATTCTCAGCCAAAAAAAAAAAAAAAAAAAAAAAAAAAAAAAAAAAAAAAAAAAAATTTATAGGGTACTTTATAATTATGGAAAATTAAAAAACATTACTGATCTCGTCATATGACGGGTTATATGCTAGTTACTAAATATACTTCCCACAAAAAAAATCTTTAAAATCAAATTTATTTTAAATAATAAGTCGAATGAATTTCGTTTTATAAATTAATCTCACTCCCAAAAATATTTTAACGTAACATTACTAGAAAAAATGACCCTTTAAAAGGTTAAATGCAAGATTTTTTCTTATTTTTGATTTAAATTTTTATTAATTATCGTTAATACATGGGAACGTCAGCATTTGTTCTTTATTTAGTGTTGCTAAATTTTCTTTGTTTCTAAGAAAATAAGAACTTTATATCCCCTCTATAATAGCCTGTTTTCTGTCCATCTCTCCTCTAATTTAATTTATGAAGCTGTTGGACCTGGAATGGATAGAGGTGTCCATTATGGATTCTTGATGGGTTAGGGTTAGCAACTTTCGAAATCAGTCACTTCCCGCCCCTTTCCTAGCTTTTAATGCCATTATTTCAAGTACTATTTTTCCTGGTTAAGAACAGGGGATTAAATTTATCAATTTATCACATAACAGATAAAATTTTTTTCTAGCATTATGACGTCATTCCTTTAACCATCTTATTTAATCATTTATCTTAACACATTGTGTGTGGGTACATTTCTCAGCGGAATGAGGAATTTTCACGTTTTCTAATTTTGATTTTAAACGATAGAAGACAAAAAAGTAAGCAGGACAGTAGCTATTTTTCTTTCATTTGGGGGCCTAATGAGTGATTTCTAATGGGTTTTATAGCGGACTCTTTAACGTCTCTCAAAAACGATACTTTTTCTCCGCCGAGTTTGTGACGTCATCGTTCATGTAAACACCGAGCCTATGCTGTTTACATGTTAAAAGTCGACTTTTAAATTTGTTTTTGTGTAAAGTATCGCATATAATAGAAATTTTTTTGTTATGTCTGGCATTAAAAAATCATACTCTAAATATTGTATTGTGCCATTCTGTAAAAATACAACAACTAATTGCAATGAGAAGATATTTTTCAGCGTCCCGAAAGACCCACATACACGTAAAATCTGGACAACTGAGATGAAAAGGGAGGAGAAATTAAACCTCAAATTATCATATAAATCATCTCTATGGGTTTGTGAAGACCATTTTTTGGTAAATAAATGCTTGCATTTGTTTAAATATTACTAATTTAGAATAATTAAAGTATATAAAATACATCTATACCTTTAAAAGGATTGTTGATTAACCACTGCTATTTAACTTTTAAAACTGCTAATTTTCGAGTATTATCACAGAGTTCAAGTACAATAAATATTTTATAAAGCATATAAATATCGAAAAACATATAAATATCTAAAGCATATAATTATCTAATAAATAACTTGGGGGAGGGGAAAGTTATGTATTTTCAATGTATTATAAATATTTTTTTCAGAGATGCATACTTTCTTGTGTATCAAATGTAACAGTGATATTTTTCGATTAAATTGGTGACTAATTTGAAAAAAAAAAGTATAATATTTTTAAAATACTTAATAATTATATTACTTTAAAAATTAAATTTAATTTGAGAAATTTTATACATTTTTTAATTTGACATTAATATTAAAAGCAATAAAATTGTATTGCTATTTAAAAATGTATAAATAATTAAGTAAAGCCGTTTAAAGATTTTAAATTTCTTTTCATCATATTTAAAATATCTAAGAATTGATTTTGTTTTGGTTTGGTTTTGGAGTGCTACGGTCTACTTTTTGCAACACGAAGGCTAATGAGACCGGTCTCACAATAAATACCTCCTCTAATTTTTATTTTAATATTACATCCGTCTCTATTTATAAAAAACGATGCTACTACAAATGTGTGTATATGATATATGTATATTTATTTGACTTGTTTGTGTTTACAAGAAAAGAGCTGTGTTTAGCATGAATAAAGTATTAATACATGTTAAGTAAAATTGGAAAAAAAATATAAATGATTTTACACACCTTTGGGTTTTAATTCCTCGTATTTCTGCTCCCATAAAATCCGGGTTTTTTGCCAAGAAAGAAAACATTGACATGCTGTCAATTTTCGGGAGGTTGTCTGATTGTTCTTTGGTAAATCCAGGTAGAAGAGACATTTATGACAAATTGAGATAACTAAGCTATCTAGATCGATAAAATAAACCTTCAGGTTTAAATAAAAAAAAAATTTTTGATAGCTAGAAAATTTCAGGAACTTGCAAAAACAAAATCGGAAAATAGTGCGCGCTTAAAAGCAATACAAAAATATTGGTCTGCATGAACGATGACATCACAACCAATCACGGAGCGTTTTGATGTCACGTGATTTTCGCTTAACTTTAAAATGAATTTTTTAAATGATGGACCCAGTTTTTTACATTTTTGAGAACATTTTTGGAATCTACGAGTCTGAAATTATCAGAAAAACACTAAGTTGTTCGAATCCCCCACATGTGCAAATTCCTCATTGTACCGGGAGCTGCATTTTGCGAGTAAATTTAGTTCTTCAATAAAATCTCAATAGATCGAAAAAATTTTAACCACCTTTTCGTATTTTATATTGAAATATAAAAACAGATATATATATATATATATATATATATATATATACACAAATATATCTAATACATAAATATACATATATATCACTTTCGCAAGGATAAATAAAATTGTAATTTTTAGTATAATTTGATTTTTTTTTTTTTTAAATCAACCTTCCCTTTCTGTGGTTCCACATCGAATGATGTAGAACTAATTTTGTCTAAATTTTTCCAGAATATGTAGTAGACAAGAACATTAGGCTTCGTTTTCCTGTATATACCATTATTTTTGTACCCACAAACAAACCATGTTGTTACCCTAACTCGTACTAGTATGTGACCCGCTCACCAGTATCAGTCGTCAGAAAACGTACTAGTCCCACATACAACGTGTTGCATGATTTAAATATCTGCATTATTTTCATGCGTTTTAACACTGAACTTAAGTATTAGGTAAATAATTTTCTTTTCTATATGGCTTAAATACTAGATTAGGTACATATGGATAGTTTTAAATTGAATCGTCGGTTATATTTTGTTGCAATGAAAATTTTATCACCGGTTTTAACTACAAATTCTATCTACCTTCAGGGGGTAGCGGAAATGATATTTTCATTCCTTTACTTCCATTAATTACTGTGGAAAAAAATTGGGAAGAACTTAACGGTAATTTCGACGCAGCTAAGAAAAGTTTGAATTATCTTTCTAAAAGAATTCAACTTGATTCTAAACTGCATCGGGAGACTTTAGAGAAGTATGAAGACAAATTATTGAGCGTGTACCAGATAATTCTCAGACAGAAAACAAATCATTTATTTGCCTGCCTCAAAGGGTACTTTATAATTCTGGAAAATGAAAAATTTTGCTGATCCTGTCACATGACTGGCTATATGTTAGTGTACAATAATTAACCCTTAATTTCTGTGCTACAATGTACAATCAAATACGACATGTATATTTATAACTACTATATAACATAATTGTCAGTGTTCGCCACAGTGGAATTATCTGAAATGGAAAATGATATATTTTTTATTTTATAGAAATCCTAATGTCTATACAGACATGAGAAAATAACAAATTAAGAAATATTTGAAAAAAAATTGTCAAATTAATTAACAGTAAAATTGTGATTTAATATAATGCTGCACGACGTCTGTTGGTGACAGCTATTGATGTCTCGGAGACGTCAGTCTACTTTGGCACTTGAGATGGCTGACGTCTCCCAGACGTCAGTGTATGTCAGGGTTAGAGAAATTTCTTCCGGCAGACAGAGGTCTGTATAAAATTTCATAAGTTTCAAAATCTCCAAAGGAGTTTGAAAGAATAGCGATAGCTACACTAACAGTTTGAAATCCGCCAGCTTTGGTATATTGCGTTTAAACGCAAAGGTGTCAAAGGCTTTTGATCGAAATAGGGACAAAATCTAAACGTTGTGTTAAAAATAAGATAGATGCATAATTTTTAAACATGCCTTTTTTTGTTACACTGAATCAGGGATGTGAAAACTACGGCCCGCTAGAATTTTAAGTTGCCGGTCCGAGGTAAATTAAAAATATATATATTTATACATTATATATCCATCTTTTTCTACTTTGCTTAACCCCTTCCGGTAAAATGACGAATCTCTTAGTTTTTCATTCCATACCGCACAATGACGAGCTACACTCGTCATGCGATTAAAGTTACTGTTAAATATGATAATTTAGTTTAAAATTTCTAGTGTACTGAATTTGGCAACACTTTTATCACTTGTGAAAATCACAAGTCACTATTGCATATTGTTTGCTTGGTACAAGTCATTGCCAAATTAATGAGTCAGAATAAAAGAAAACCTACTAAGAAATGCCGTGTGTGTTACAAGAATCCAATTAAAAGTGAGACTACTTGGCGGTGTAAACAATTAAGAATTCCTTTGCACTTTGTTTTGAAAAGTACCACTAGCTTGAAGACTATTATCTGTATACCTTATTAATGTTTTGCTTTGATATTTTCTTAATTTTACTGTTTCTGATATTATTTAACACTATGTAAAAAGTGGATTTTAATTAAGAACATGTAAGAATTGTAAAATGAAACAAGTTTTTTAAATAAAAATTAAGTGGTTATTTCATGCAGTTTTTCATTATTAAATCATACCGGAAGGGGTTAAATATTATACCCCAAATTTATTATCTCAAGCCCAGAAGATCAGCGGTATATTTTCTTTATGTGAACAACTTTTCAACTTTGAACTTAGAAAGAGTAATTTCAGAAGTAGACTGACAGAACAAATTTAGCATTGTTCCTTAAAGTCAGTACATCTCACTTGAACTCAGTATAAGGAACTTTTAAAAATGAAATCAAATTTCATTCCTCTCATTAACGTATTTAACTTAGGTACTTGTATATTGTTTTTAAAATTTTAGAAAAATTTATCTTGCCTCCAAATTTATTTACTTTGTTTTTTGCCCGCGTAAAAAGTTTGTCCCCCTTCACTAAAATCTAATGTTTAAATATATCGCCTAAACAGGAAAAGGCCTTTTTATAGGACTATATAATTTCTTCTCGGGTGGCAATATAATTTCCTCTCGTTTGTCACAATTTCCGTTTATGCTTTTATTGTGGTTTAAAAGGGAGTATTGAAAGTTACTTTGTAGGCGACGGACGAATCTGACTTGCGTGTTTGCTGTCTGCCCAGGAAGCGACAGTCATTTTGCATGTATTTTTAACACATTGACGGTAGGAACAAGTAAAGTTCGAAAATTAGCATTATATTTTTATAATTTTTAGAATATTAGCAGTATATTTTTACTCTTTCTGCTTAAATAAACGTAATTTTGATTAATTTAGCACCTTGATTAGGTTGCGACTATAACCGTCATGGCTCCAGCGGACTCTAGACACTAAGTAATGGGACGACGGCGGCTATAACAGCAAAAATTTAAAAACTTAAATGACTGGTTTAATGACTCAAATAAGCAAGTTTTTGTGTGAAACAAAGTATTTTTTCGAGTTTTACAAGAAATCAATAACTATAAAGAGAACAAGATAGCACTGCTCCCTTCACAACCACGTTATACTAAATCTGCAAGTCGTGTAACAGATGAAAAACTAAATTTAACCCAAAAAATTGTTTCCAAAACATGAAAATAGGTTTCTACTTGTACGCCGGTAAATGTTCATTTATGCCGCTGTAGCCGTAGTGTCTAAAAACTATGTAAAAGCTCGATCTAGCATAGGCTCCCAATGAGAGTCGTCACAGCGCATGCGCTAGTGTTTGGCACATTTTTTCAGGTGACGATAATTCCTATGAAAGTATAGTAACCTTATATTATTGCTTTTTGACTGAGCAGCTACGATCGCTTTGATTTCCATCACTTGTTTAATGTATTTTGACCCTTGGTGATTTGTAGCACGCCATTCATTATGTTTGAATTGATTTATTATGTTTATAGCATATAGCCCGTCATATGACGGGATTAGTAAAAAATTTTTTTTCCAGAATTGTAAAGTACCCTATGAGGCAAGTAAAAAATGGCTTGTTGTTTGGCTGAGAATTATCTGGTACAAGCTCAATAGTTAATCTTCATACTCCTCTACAGTCTCCCGATACTGTGACGGCAGTTTAGAATCACATTGAATTCATTTAGTCAAACCGTGTGGTTATGTATAAAAACAAACGAACAAACTTCTTAATTTTCAAAGATATAGCTTAAAAGCTAGATATTTATAGTCTGTGAAATAACTCAGATTTTTATGAAAAGAATTTGGTGTTAATACCGGTGATAAATTTTCATTGCAACAAAAAATAAACGATTAAATTTAAAATTATCACACATGTTCCTCATCTATTATTTAAGTCAAATAAAAAAGAAAATTATTGATGTCATATCTAAGTTCAGTGATAAAACGTACGAAAATGATGCAGACGTTGTTTAAATAATATAAAATGATTCAATGAGATGGTGAAGGAATGACGTCATAATACTAGAAAAAGTTATTTTAGCTATTTATGTGATAAATTAATAAATTTAATTGCCTGCTCTTAACTAGGGAAAATAGGGATTGAAATAATGGCATTAAAATGCCCAAAAAGGGGGAGAAGTGTATTTCTAATGTTTTAAATACTACTGTTTGAATTTTGCTAACCCTAATTCATCAAGAATCCAATATGGATGCCTGTATCCATTCCAGGTCCAACCGCTTCATAAATTCGAGGACAGACGGACAGATAACTTAGGCTATGTTATACAAGGGATATTTAAATTCTTGCGTAATGGAGTTATGATATTGAGCAAAATTTTTATTAATTTATTTCTGTATTCTGTAAGGTGTATGTCATAATTCTTCTGCAATTTTATTTTCTCTTAAGAAAATAATTAATTTCCTTACATTTTTTACTGTTGCCAAATCCAATTGATAAATCAATAGATCTGAACTAACAATGGAAGAAGTAATGCTTTTTAACATATATATTAAAAATTTTATTTTCCCCACACTAAGCCTAAGAATATCCGATACTTTGTAACAATTTATAAACAAAGAAAAAACCTAAATAACTAAACACGCCATTACTGAATTTCTAATTCCCATAAAATGATAAGAATAAAAAAATACAACCTGACCCAGGCCACACCAAGAATACCCTGAAATTTCTCAAATAGTGTTGGGTACTGACGTCAGAAATAACCGCCAAAAAACGCCAAATTTGGCGAAAAACACGGCGCCTATAATGCATCTGTAACATCTGTCGATTTCATAACCCGAGAGTTACGAGGATGAAGCAATTTGTGTATTGCCTTTTTTATGTTAAATTATCACCATTTCCTTTATTCATTCGTTTTTTTTATTTCTAGGTTGATTTTCTACTTCTCCATGCATATCAAGGTGCCGAAAGCTAAAATGTTGACTTCTGCAATAGTTTTGCTGACTCTTCTATCCATTGCTCATAGTGATGCCATAAGCAATTCTTCCGAACTCACGCCATCGGACATTACCGATGAACACGAGAGCAATGGGTTAGAGATGTGCGACCATTATATCGTCGAAAACGAGTTCGTCCTCCTTGAAAATGGCAGTCTATTGTTGCCTAGTTACGAAACTGTTCACGACTACCACACGTATTTCGTGCAAAATGGTACGGCATTTGTTTGTGCCGAAGAGTCCCGCGTAGCGGGAAGCCAGTCTTACTCAATGTACGACTTTAGCGAAGAATTTCTGAGCTGCGGCAAAATATTACTGGCTTCAGATGAATACGAGCTACTCAGAAATGGTAGTATCTACATTGAAATGTATATGGAAGTCTTAGGACCCAGGGATTATTACATCAAGGAAGAAGGGGTATATATTTGTGCCCCACATTTCGAACACATGCCAAAACTGCGACCTAACACCACACTCCAGACACACCTAAACAAATTTCCGGACAGCTTCACCTACGTTACTTATGTAGGCTTGGTGCTTTCCATTATTAGTTTACTGGCTCACTTGATTGTCTTTTGTGTGGTGTCGTCAGTGCGAAACCTTCCCGGTTGCTGTTTGGCGAGTTTGAGTTTGTCTTTGCTTTTGGCTTACGCATGTTTTCTGGCTGTTGGACTGATAAAGACAGACCATTGCGCTAATCTTGGAATGAGTGTGTACTATTTCTTCTTGACGTCTTTCTTTTGGATGAATATTTTAGCATTTGACGTTTGGCGGTCTTTCAGAGTTGTTATGCGCGAGTTACGAATATCCAGCCACAGAGTACCTTGGAGAAGGTTTCTGCTATACTCCCTCTACAGTTGGTTGGTGCCGGCTGTACTGACAGCTATTGTCAAAGTCGCGGATTCATCCGATTTGATACCTGCCGACTATAAGCCATCGTTTGGATCTAATCTCTGCTGGTTTGGACAGCGAAAAGCCTTGTTGGTGTTCTTTGCTGTACCTTTATGTGCCGTAATGCTACTGAATGCCTTTTTCTTCCTAGACGTGACTTACGTCATCAGTCGCGCGACTCTGAAAACAACCCAGACTCAGGAGGCAACTCTAAAGAAGAGATTCTTCACGTTCATGAGACTCGCTCTCATAATGGGTTTAACGTGGATCGTCGGTTTAGTAGCTGGTTACGCAGATATTGTGTTCTTGTGGTACCTCTTTGTAATCTTGAACACTCTCCAGGGACTCTTCATTTTTATAGTTTTCTCCTGTAGTTCCAAAGTGAGGAACCTGTGTTTCAAGAAGTATAGAAAACACTCGAAGGCAAGATGCAGTACTTCAGTTCGGACTATTTCACAAATCTCTGCTGCATTGTAAAACTCTTAAGCTATGCTGTCGAGTAATACTCATATGTACTCTCTAGTGTGTACAACGTAGCAGGCTACGCCAGTGACTTTATTTTGAGTATGATGTTAATTATTTGTAACTAAAGTCACTTTAAATCTTGCATCATTTGTCCATTCCACAAATGGAGTCATAAGATAACTTGTACTCTCCAGAATCCATACGCAAGTGCTTTTCACAACATAAACTTGACTCATATCTATGCCATAGCTGTTTTAAAATCTGATGCTCATTCAAGATAGTAGCATGGTGTCCATAAAGTGTAACGTTTTACAATTACACGCATTTACTGTGAATGTATGAACTTGCAACTTCTGCCATTGCAGAGAGCTTTAATTTTATTGTATGATCGCACAATTTTATGTATGTGTATTTTTGTAAATAAAGATTTTAGTAGTCATTGGTCTTATATTGTTTATCACTTTTTAATTTAACATTTTAATACAGCTAATATTTATTTTAACGTAGTTCGTAAGATTAGAAAAGGTTAGCTATAAGGCAATTTGTCGCATTGTCACGAACTACTATTATGCCCTTCCCATTAATTTTCATGTTTACAACAGCCAATAGACAAATAATAAACTGCCATTTCGTTTTAAACTAAAGCCAGAATTATCATAATTTGAGAATTTGCCCTACTGCGTGAAATCGCCTTATTGTGCATAGCTGCTTTATAGGTACAGATGCACCTAGTCAGTTGCGTTTTTTCTCGCCAAATTTCACAATTTTGTGAACTTGTCAAGCAGCGTTAGTTGTGCCAAGACAGTCTGTTTCCCTATAAATTGAGAAAATTTAATTTTTGGAAAGAAATATTTCTATAAAGTTTTTGTTTAGAATGTTATATTTTCATCTGTAATTTTTTTAATGTTTATTCATTGGGTTTTAAACAATATTGTGACATCTCTTTAGATTTTTGTAAAATTTAAGCTTCAGAATTA
The DNA here is from genome assembly GCA_032207245.1 of Pardosa pseudoannulata. Taxonomy (NCBI): domain Eukaryota; kingdom Metazoa; phylum Arthropoda; class Arachnida; order Araneae; family Lycosidae; genus Pardosa; species Pardosa pseudoannulata. The sequence goes on from CM063497.1 coordinate 41,298,717, forward strand.
AATTTACACCATTTTATTTTGTGATAAACCAAAAATCTGTAAATTACAGTGGTCGCCGAAAAAATAAAGCATGCCAGCAAGAACCGGCGTACTAGATACATTTATTCAGTTTTGAAACAGTTGATAACATATTTTAACATAAAAGTGTTAACTACTCTAAATTAACAAGAACTTCAAGGGTTGCTCAGTCTGAAATGTTTAATTAAACTATAACTTATTAACCTCATCTTCAATAATTTCCTTTAAGGTATCCGTCTAAGTTGAAAACGTCATTTTTTACCGAAAATCAAAATATTTTTTTATTTCTCTGTTGTAAAATTTCAACTTTTAGGCTTCTAAATCTGTTTTTGTTTTGTCTCTACGGCAGTTTAAAGAAAAGTTACAGCTGTTTAAACATCAGTGACAGCTGTCAAAACAAAACGGAAGTAGCGACTTCGGAACCGGAAGTTGTGAATTTAAAGCCTTTTAAAGAGCATTTTTGGACAAAAATTTTTAAATTTTCATGAAGATTAGTTTAAACATTTTTCTAGTAATTTTAATAATTAGCAACTTGGCAATTAGAAAGTTTTGAAGCAAGAAAGTGTGGGGAATTTTAAACATGTATTTTAATTTTTTAATAGTTAAAGTTGCTTTCATAAACTTCAAATGCGTTTTTCTCAGAACGGTATTTTTAATAAAATGTTGAAACTTGAAATGTGATTTCTCAAAAAGTTCTTAAAATATTTTTTGAAAATTATTATGAATGCTTTTGATAGTATTTACTAGTGAATGACCTAAAAGCTTTAAATTTGGATAATTTTTAATGATGTTACACTCATAGTTAGATATAAAGGTAATGAAAATTCGTTAAAAATTCAATGTGTATGATTTTGAAGGACCAAAATTTTTTACCAAATGTAAATTAAGCAAAGATTTTAGGTGATTCACTAGTCCAGTGTATAAGAAATGTGTTTCATCAAAAAATATTGAAATAATTTAATAAAATTAGACCTCTAAAAAACCAGATTTTTTTTTTTACTAAATTTTCTCCATTTATTAGAAATTTCATAAAAACTTCTCCAGGAATAAATCTTTTAAGTTCAAATCTGTATGATAATAAAAAATATAAAAACATGAACTAGTTTCTACGTTTAAAGAAAAAAGTTCTCCGAACGTAGACGGATACCTTAAGACAAAAAGATATCATCCGAGTATTGCAAAAATAGGGATAAACCCCAGGTTTCGAATCTAATCTATAATTGTAATTCTTAATTTCTCATAACTCCTCATCAATATTTTTTGCTATTCAAGCAGCTTTTTTTGATCTGAATTTAGTATTTTAGATTCTGTTTCACAATGTTTTAGGGATGTAGAATCTACTTCAAATGAATCTACCCATTTCGCGACTAAAGTGTGTCAACTAGTTCTTTAACCGTGTGCAACTTGACAAACGTTTCTGATTTTCATATTCGGCTTTCACTTCCAGATGTCCTATTGTAATCTACATTACACGTTTTGAAAAAATTCTGTAGGATGATTTCTTTTAAAATTATTCGGTAATAGTCGAACTCATAATCCGAAGCACCTCTCAATAAATTTCATTTGACTCGTTTATTTTCAGTTTAGAACAAAATAGGATAGTTAAATTTCGATTTAGGATTACGATTCTTTTCCCTTTAATTTTACTGCATTAAATGGTAATATAATCCACTTTCATTTTTATTGACTCTTCATCTAAACTGATTTACACGCTTAAGTCACTTTACTAGCTTTGCTTTTATAAATTCGAACTACTGACAAATGCCTTTTTTTTCAGTAATTATAAACTGTATTGTTATGCTCACGCATTATAAGAATGACTATCTTTTTACAGAAGCAAGGTTTTATTATATTCTTAGTTTTTCTTTTTTTTTTCCCTTTTCGTCCTTAAAACGATTTTTTTTATAGCAGATCATACAGCAATTATTTCTACATGTTTTCGTTCAGAGATGCCTCTCTTACAGTAAAGTGCTTGTTTGTAAACAAATACTATGCTGACTACAACTCAACTTTTCGTTGGCAAAACATTGCCTGTTTTCATTGTATCTTATAAGCTCCGATATGGATCAAGTATTCAATAAAACTAAATTTTATTTATCACTTACGCGGAAAATTTTGTTTATCAGTAAGCACTACATATTCAAATTAAGGTTCTTTTAGCCTAATAACAGTATATCAATCATTGACGGCCCGTATATTATTGCGGATTGGAAAACAGATATGGCACTGTGGCCGTCAGTCACTATGACTGATATCAGGCTTATTTGGATAAATTTCCAGGTCGGAACACAAGTTCTAAAGATACATTCGCTTAGTACAGCCATGCACACCACAGCTTGTTTCAGATAATTGACAAAATTAAAACCCCAATAACAAGCACAATCCGTAGGAAATTCAAATGTTTTGCCAACGAGGAAGTTGAGCTTCAATTTTTGCTGCTGCACCTGACGTCATGCGCACATTCTCTATAGCAACTTTTTCCACAAGGTAGTTTACGCGCAGTATGACACATCTCAACAAATTATAATTCTAGCTTTCATTTCAAACGGAAGGGCAGCATATTAGTTGACCATTGGCTACCGTTGAAGTGGTTCATGAAATTAAGTGAAATCATTATAGCAAGCAATAAATATTTAGGGGTTATCTAAATGTGCATCTTAGAATAAGTGATCTAATATAGCCATATTCATTAAAGTGATAGCCGAATTGGTTGGGTTCTGCTTTCATTACCTGAGTTAGTGTATTCGAATCCTACTGCTTGAATAGATGCTCATATCCTCTCAGAATCTGTTTTGGCTGTAGGTCTCATTAGCCCTCGTGTAGTTGAAGAGTGGACCATAGTGTTCCGAATCAACCAGCCTTAAATTTCTAACAAAGACATTTCGATTCATCGTGTGTGTAGCACAGCATTTGAATAACTAAATACTGCGAAACGTCTCAACTTGTGCAATAAATTTGCTGATTGCTTCCACTTCCCTTTTGTTTTAGGTTTAGAAAAGTAAAGACTTGGAATAATTAGGGGTTTTGGATTCAAAAATTCCTTAACCAGGCCAATAAGCTGTTTAAAAGTCTTGACAATCAGGTCCTCTGGCACGACATAACTTTTAAACTAAGACCGATTTCGGGGACAAACTCGAAATCAAACTATTCCTTTATCTACTTTTGAAATAAACTGTACGTGAAAAAAAGTGAAACGCCCTCAAAATTAATCCAAATTCTCAGATGTTTCATCGAATTTATCAAAGTGCATGTTAGAAATGGGTTTCGATTTAATTGAGTCGATTCCATTATTCGAAGTTTTTATCTGTAAGGCTTCATTTTATTCCATCAATTTTTCAATTGCTTCATTTCAGTTTGGCCTTGTCATTTTCTTTTATACAACTACCTTAGAGTAAAACTTACTGCAATAACAATAAATTGAAAAATAAACTAATTTGGCGACTTTCCTCATTTTGTTTTTCACTTTATAGAATTTCGATTTTCTATGTCTGATTCGGTCTTCGGTTACATCTTTAGTAAACAATGATGATCGTAGAATAATCCCTTGAAATTATTCCTTACTCGTCTCTAGTTCTTGTGTACTTTTTTTAAACTAACACACAAACTACTGGATAACCTATTTTTTAACTGAGTTGTTTTATATACTCAATTCACATCATCTCTATTCAGTTAGGTTCATTGTTCTTGTTTTAAATAAAAACAATGAGTAGTTTCAAGATTCTCTCGTTTGTAGGATCGGTAAGAAAAATCTGACATTTCTTTATAATTTTTCAAATTTGTTTTATTAAATGGTCTTTTAAAAGAAACGTAATAAATACAACTAAAATTGTTCCTTGTTTACAGTTACTCCACGAAAAAGTAAACTACATTAGTTACCAATCTCTTTAAAGTGCCAGTTAAACCAGGCCGTAGATACTCGTCTCATTTTTTCAGGCATCTGACCCTGTCTAACCTTCCCCCCTCCTTCGAATAAATAAACTCTAGGTACAGTACTACAGGAGTCATTAGAAATACACTTAGTCATAAAAATAATAAATAGTAAATAAATAAAACGAAGCTCCAAGAAGAAGTTATCCGAATGAGATGAAAATCGGTAGATGTGATGCAGATGTACAGAAAAATAAATTATTACAACTTTGGATGAAAAATTGGATGATTTATTCAAGTGATAGAGCTTTACAAAGTAAAAAAAAACTTGATAAGGCTTTTGTACACCTCTGGCCCTTATGCAAGCAATTATTCGGCTTGACATTGATTGATAGGCAGACGTCTTCTGAGGAATATCGTGCCAAATTCTGTCCAACTGATGCGTTAGATCGTCAAAATCCCAAGTTGGTTGGAGGGCCCTGCCTATAATGCTCCAAAAGTGTTCAATAGGAGAGAGATCCGGTGACCTTGCTGGCCAAGGTAGAGTTCAATAAGCACGAAGACAAGCAGTAGAAACACGTGAAGTGTGGGACCGGTCATTATCTTATTGCAATGTAAGCCCATGATGGCGTGACATTAAAGGCAACACAATGAGGTGTAGGACTTTATCGAAGTACCGATGTGCTGTAAAGGTGCCACCGATGATAACCAAAGGGGTTCCTACTATGAAATGAAATAGCACCCCAGACCATCCCTACTAGCTGTCCAGGGAGTCTCCAGACACGTCTTCACTGGTCGTCGGGTTTCAGTTCAAAGAGGGACTCATCACTGAGGACTGTTCTACTCCAGTCGGTGACATTCTAGTTCGAACAATCCCGACACCATTGCAAAGGGCTTTTCGTTGTACAGAAGTCAATGGTAGTCGGCGCAAGGGGTGCCTTGACCTCAGTCCCTTTCTATGGGCCGCCTATGAATGGTCCTTGCGGTCACTAAAGCACTAGTTGCACGTACAATGGATGATAAGGATGCATCTGGGGCTATGAGTGCCGCTCTGACGATTGCTCTGTCCTCAAGTTCTGTCATTTCTCTTGGCCGATTGCTTCCTTCTTGTCGCTGTGTTCGGCTGTGGTTCACCCACTCCTACCAGCATCGTTGAAGACTGCCAGCATCGATCCTGCTCAAATGTCAAGCATATCGCCGATTAGACCAACCGGCTTGTTGGAGCCCAACTATACGTCCTCTCTCAAAAGATGACATCTACCCATGTGTATACGATGCATAGTTACTGTCTACCTGAGTACATAGAATGAAATTCGGAAAGAATGATGACCTGGAGTCACAATTTCCCTTAAATATTCTGCCAGTTGCGCAGGTAAGATGTGCTGTAGCGAAACACGTTCATTCATTGGCCGTCAAACTTTAAAAGTTTGCATTTTCCGTCAAAACCTGTATGCGGTTTTTTAAAAGAGTGTGCGTAAATCAGGAATTTTTAATAGGTTATACATAAGGTCTGTATCCCCAAATGAAACAAATGTAAAATATTCAACCTAATAAAAACTAGATGATGTTATAACATTGTCTGGCGTAGGAAAAAACGAACAATAAACCTCACATCAAGTTTGTTGGCGAAGAACCTAATCTTATTTTTGACAAAAAACATTTTTATCATTGTAAATTTTAACGACGAATTTACTTTTTATTATTTTGGGAAATGTACAGCTGTTGACTATTGGAAACTCTCATGTTATTCAGAAAACAGAACGAAATTGAACACAAGTTAATGTCATGTTAACCCTTTGAGGGGCACCCATAGAAACTTTTTGGTTTAGTATATAAATGTTATCCTTGAAATGTTATCCATTCAAGGATAACAAACAAGGATAACATTTACTATATAAATGTTATCCTTGTTTGTTATCCTTGAATGTCCAATTAATGAACCTTTTATATATGAAGAATATGAAAAATAAATTATATTACTAGAAGAATAAGCAAAGGGTAATTAGATTGCGTAATCACCTCCCTTGGAACAGCATAAAAACGACATAAACGATTTAATAGTATTGAAAAAATAATTAATGATTTCTATTAAAAGGGTGTATAAATCAAACAGATAAAAAATTTGTTATTGAAGTTTAAACAGGTACTTTGAAAGTCGTAACTTTGAAAAATCGAATCTTTGCTTTTAGAATCTGGTTTTGATAGAGCCTGATTATAAAAGCAGGTTTTGATAGGAATAATTAAGAGCAGTAAAATAATTAAGTGTCGATAGCTTGATGTATCAAAAAATTGAAAATCAAAAACATTTTTCTATATAAATCAGAGAACATCTTTTAACAACCGGTATATTATATATACCAGTGCCCTTCAAAGGGTTAAATAGATCAGTAAAGGATTTCTTCCTCTTCATGATGTAGCGCTAACATGTAATCCTGTGAAGAAAAGGGTTATGCGTTCTAACACATATTGAAAATGTTCAGTATCAAGCTGTGAAAAGGCATAGTCTCCTACTCTAAGTTCTTAATCACTATTCTATTTCTTTCTCTTACATCCCATATTCTAAAATCTCTAACATTATTTAACAAGGAAATAATGCACATGAACATAACGTTTGAACATAGGTTTAGGGTTTTTTGAAATTTTAGGTATAATATAAGGGTTTGGATGAAAAGATTGTGAATATACCAAATATTACTCTATTGACTATTGCATGTGAGAATTTATCTCTTCTAAAATAAGTTTGAAATGATTAAACTGAAGTGAATATCGTATGATTAATGAAGAATAAGACGTCTTATAATAAACCTGATGAGTGGCGCACTGAGTATAAGAGGCTTCTCTTAAGGCCGATCCCACCAAAGTCGTTTAGCGGCTAACTACGATCAGCCACAATTAACCCTGGCGCCAACCAATGGGGGGACGCAATTCTCCGTTTAAACCAAGATTAATAACGCTAACGACTTTGGTGGGATTGGCCCTTAAACCAGAAAATATATAGTAATATAATATATAGAAGAATATATATTTGGCACCCCCCTACGAGTAGCGCCTATGGCATAATATTACATAAAATGGAGTGGAATGATTTTCTTAATAACGCATGCGCAAATGCTCTTAGAATCTACGTACAATTTTGGTAGGAATTTCGTCCAAAAAACGTTGAATATATATTCATACATTACCTTATGCTTTATGTTCAGATTTCGTTGCTTAAATTGCCAATTTTGAACATGTTGGTTAAATTTACGTTAGTCAATGACAATAATGGGAGTTCACTTTCGAGTGTGGGACGCATTTTGGACGAACGAAACAAGAATGGGATGAAATAGGAACGTATGTGCTGTGTGGATAGACCTCTTCTTCCATTCCTCTCGCTACATCGCGGAACCTAATGAAGACGCTGTTAATTGATAAATGTTAATATCTATAATTCCTCTTCTAAGAGCTATTAAAATGCTAATTTATATCTATTTAACGGGCTCTTTGTACTTTTAAATAGTACTTCGAAAGAGTTCTCCTTCCTTCATATGGCTAAAGAGATTTCTTTATTTGAATATTTTACTTCAATCAGAAGACGCTTTTGATAAGATGAATAAACAGAACAAAAACTAGAATAAACAAAAACTGGAAACTCAAGAATTTCCCCAAGAATTTTTATCTCTTCAATTTGATTGATATACGGATTGACAATTTGATATATGCAGTTTTAACCAATCAGGTAATGGCAGTTCAGTGGCAAATTTTAGTCACCTGTGAAAATTCACAGCTACACATCGTACTGTTTTTGTTTATACATTGGCACACGTTTGACGTAAAGGACAGTCGTCATCGTGATTTTATGTAGTTGAACATCCAAATGTATCTGATATCCTAATTGTCAACTAGGTGTGTAACGAAACGAAATTTTTTTTTCCTGTGATTGCTAACTTTTCTATTTGTATCTTTAAAGAGTTGTTAATCAAATTTGTGTGTGCACTTTCATCACATATATTGATGAAGCATATATAAAAAATTACAAAACTTATTAAAACTTTAATCAGCTAGTTGCATTTTTCCTATTTATAACCCGATGATATGTCAAAATGGATAATTACTTATGAAATCACTCAGAAACAGTTGAATAAATATTGCCACTGAAAGTACGAAGAATCTTTAAAATGCAAACCGAAAAAATTATAGATTGAATAAATTGTGCATTTTCTATGCTATAGCTTTACGAATTATTGTCTTCTTGCAGTTAAATAAATATTTAATTTGAGATTCCTATATGCTAAAAGTTAAAAAAATTAATGCACCTTAAGATTACCAAAGAAGCAGTTACAATTTTCAGCAGAATTTGAGGAGCATATCAATAATTGTTTTGAGTCAAACAGCAACTTTCTGAACACCGTCCTTATTTTTTAAATAAGCCGTTTTATAGCTTTGTGCCAATTTGTGTTTGTGGCTGTCTTTTAAACAGTAGCAAAGTTAAATTATGGTTTTATATATTATTTGCATTTAAAGTAGTAGTATTTAACTACTGAAACCAGCTAATGTAATTTATCCAACTATCAAAATGAAATGAACATATCTATTATCACCATCTTTATGTGCATCAGAACTGAAACATAAGGACTGATATCTGATATATAAGAAATATAAGGATTGAAAACTGAATTTATTGTTACACATTGTGAAATAAAAGTGTCTATGGAATTATAAAATTTATCAGGTACGTTAAATATTTAAGCTTAATTTCTTTTTAAATAGAACAGGAATTTTAGATTGCAGAAATCAAAAATATAATGTTTGTGGGTTAGATACTAAATAATATTTTTGAAAATTCCTAGATGCAAAAGGTACTAGGATATTTTACTTATACCCGATGAAGAGTTTATCTATATCTACTGGAGGTATATTTGTTATCTAAGGAAAAGTGTTAAATTTTATATATATTGATGTTTGAAGTGATATATTATTTAATAAATCACTTCAAACATCAGAAACTTTCTGGTATAGTCTAAAAAATTTTGTATGAAAATCTGCATTTAGTACATTTTAAAAACATCTATGAAATTGCTGTTCATTTATTACTTTAAATATTTAATTTTAAAAATTTCCCACAATTACCTTAGTATTAAAATTAAAGGTACTTTTTTTATCTGAAGAAAATAAACTTTTCTAATTGAATATTATATTTTGTTTTGAAATGAAAATATTCTCATTTTAGTCTAATATTTTTATGTTTATTTCCTAAAACAAGCGTCACAAGATTATTAGCCTGTATACCATTATACCAATTAAGCTTGAAGGAAAGATAAAATAAGTAGGAGGAGTTATTTTATCTCAAGATTGATAAAAATCACAATTTTTTTTTTAAAATAAAAAAAGTCAGATATTTTTTGTTAATTTTTTAAAATTTAAATCAGATTTTTTTTATTTAAAAAATTTAAATTTCAAAAATCCTATATAAGTATAATATTTGATACAAGCAAATTAAATTGTTTAAGTTAGATGTCTATATCAATTAATTCTTTTTTTTGTATATAGTAAAAAATATATTTAACTAAAATAAATATATTTAATAAGAATAATTCATAAATCAGTAGAAAATAATTACTTGCAATATAGGGTTTTTTGCTTGTTTTAATTATTTATATAATAATTTAAATAAAGGATGCTTCATATTTATACATTTTACTCCTTCAACCATAGAATTACTAGAAAGATGAGGGTAGACTAAGGGCTAAGTAATCTTAATAATTTTTATTTTATATGAAAATATTACAACCACCTTTTTATTTTGTGACAGTGGTTAAATGTTAAATGACTTCTAAACAAAACAAGTTTAGCAGCTTTGTCATTTCCAACTGTGTTTCAAAGTTTAGATTGCACTAATCTATATGTTGCAAAAATCCTCTCGATAGAAGCAGTTGATGCCCTTGCAGTCAACAATTGATAAAGTGCCTGGTCCAGGTGATTAATTTTTCCCCCTTTTTACTTGAAAAAAATGACTTTTCCACTAATCGAGTGGGGAAATCTTACTAACCACTTCTTCATTAAAAAGAAATTCATAGAAAGGATCAGATTTTCCTAGGAATTTCATGAGAACAGGAATGGGAGTACTTTTCATTTGCAAATGTAAAAGATTCTTTTCTTTCCAAATTGGTCAGATTTTTTCCACAAAAACGAGGGTCTACTTGATAAGCTAAGAAATGGAAAGCTCCCAGTGCTTGCTGGTATCGCTTATTAAAAGCTGTTAAATTGGATTTATCATTATCCACATCTTTAAGTTTAATCTCCAAAGTTTTCCAAATATGTACAGCTTCAGCAATAGTACAAGTATTTTTTTAATAGAGTCTAAAGCTACAGCAATAGGTTCCAATCGTTTTAAAAGATTTTCTGCATTTCTTTTCAGTCCAATATTAACTACTTTATTGTAAACAATACTATCAATTTAAGCAATAAGTTTTCAGCAGAACAAACCAATTTGTTATGTATTTGGTTAAAGAATCTACCATTGTGTTCCAGCACACATCACATGGCAAAACTAGTTTTAATTTGCCTTCTTGTTTATATTTGGAATTAACAAAGTGGTTATTCCTAAAATATTTTTAGGGCTATTTTAATAATACAAGGACAGGCAGGGTGCAGCAGCCTCCTGAAACCATCTGGGAGCAACTGTGGGTTGTCAATATTTTCTTATTGTGCTTATTACTAACAGCTTTCTTTTAAAATTTCAATCTTTAAAAATTCATTTAAATCAATGATTTTTTTTAAATCAACTGATTTAAATCAGGCTGATTTAAATTGCTCAACCCTGTTTTATCTACAAGAATTAATTACTTTTTTGAAATTTTATTTGTATTTAAAGTGGTAGTTTATTGCAAGTTTAAAATAAGCAAAATCATACAAAGGCATATAAATTGAATGCAAAATGCCATTTAATTTATTGAAACTATAACTTTTAAGTTTGATAAGAGAATAAGAACAAATTTAAAAAATGTGTATATTTCCAGTTATATTTTCAATTGTGCATCATCTTTAACCATATTAAGTAACTTTTTAATTTCAACTGTCTATTTTACTGTTGTTTCAATTTAGTAGAATATAACTATATAGTTCACTGTCATATATCTGTAATAAACATGTAATGAATGTCAGTTAATAGATGTTATTTTTTTAAATTACAGATGAGCTGTACTATCATAAAATGTTTTAAAGTACTATTACTGGTATAGAATGGCTGGTTCTGAGAAGCCTGCGTTTGATAAAAAGTTGCTGGAAAATATTCTAAATGATCTTAAAATACTATCATTAGAAGCTAAAAAGCGGTATTCTCATTTGAAAGAGGTAATATTTTTAAAAATTGTTTTCTTTTTATTTCTCAATTAGAAGTTGATATTTGTTCAATTTGGTATGATTGTAAGTTATAATATCTATATAATGAAATAACCAATCATCCTCTTTCTGAAAGTTCTGTCTTCCCTCACAAAGTGTTCTTCTAGATGTCTTCCTTATATTTTGTAATACTAGATATCTTTCTTTTTTATATGTAAAAGCTTATAAGTATCTATTCAGTTAATAAAAAAAATTTCTCAGATAAAAAACCACTAGGCATTAATTTTGTAGTGACTGAAATTGGTAAGATAAAATAATGATTCGCAAAAATACACAATAGTTGCTATTTTTGATTCTTACTGATAATGTATTATTTGATAAAAAATAAACTAACAATATTTTCTGATGAATTGACTTCTTACTCAGCTAAAACATGGCAATAATTATTTAACCCTTAAATGCTCAATTTTCAAAAAAAAAAAAAAAAAATTAAAACGCATGTGTAGCATACAAATAAATAAATAAATCTATATGCTTAAAAGTTAGAGGTGCCATCTACATATTGATAATAGTTTAATAATAGCTTCAGTGTTATTTTATTGGCAACATTAGGTATTAGAGCTTCAGTATTATTCTAATAGTATTTTAGAAGATTAACCCTTTGATTAGAATTAGGGTGGGGCGGCCCACAAGGGCACCAGCACTGTGGCCCAAGGCCTATTGTACTGAAACACCCCCATTCACTGGAACAAAGAGTTCCAGCACAAGGTTAAGAAATATTAACCATTAGATCTCAGAGAGACCAATAGCTGAGATAAATCTCAGCAGCAATTTAACCGGGAAGTTAATCAACTCCCATGGCTCAATGAAGTGATACCCAAGGAATTCAAATCTCTTGGCGCAGTAGTAGTCACATTCACACAAAACATGTGATGAACTCTCCTCTGCCATATGGCATCCCCTACATACCGGGCTATCCATAATGCCAATAATGTTGAGGTGCCTCTTAAGGCAACAATGGCCAGTCAACAGGCCAATGGCCACCCTTAGCTCTTTTCTACTGAGCTTAAGTAGCTCATTAGCCCTCATCCAGGGATAACCCTGGTTAAGCTCCTTGGCCTGCCTTTGGTTGCCAGAATCAAGCCAGGCCTTGTAAGTCTCCCCCATTAGGAGGTCCCTTACAGTCCTTCTCACTACATTATGAGGAAGACCAAGTACAGGTTCCGGCCCAATGAAGGGCAACTCAGAACCGTACTTAGCGAGATTATCGGCAACCTTGTTGCCAAAAATACCGCAGTGACCAGGAACCCAAACTAGGGTTACCTTATTGACCATAGCCAACTGGTTAATGGTCCTGTAGCAATCCCACACAATTTTGGATGAGAAGCAGTACCTGTGCAAGGCCATAAGTGCGGCCTGACTGTCCGAGAAGATCTTTAACCTTCTCTTGGCAACCCCTCTTGAAATGCAATTATTTGCATGGGCAAGAATGGCGACAACCTCAGCCTGGAAAACAGAAACCCTTTACCTTAAAACAACGTATGGGAGATGTGATCATACTGCTGTGCTTAAAATGAGAACCTCGTATCACACACATGATGATTCTGTCTGGCCAAAAGTGAAAGCTTGTATCAGCCATGTTATTGTTTTTAGGCGATATAGTTTTTGTTTTTGCTTTATTGTTTGTTACAGTTGCAATATAAATGTTGGTTGTTTATTCTTAAGCGTAATTGCAATAGAGTATTATATTATATGCAATAAATAATTAACTGTTGATGCTTAAAAATTCTTTAAAAAATCTAAAAATTTAACCTAATGGCAAAAAGGAAAATTGATACTAATAACGGTGCTGGGAAGTATCTTGATTACACTTAGAAACTGAAACAGATACCAATTTGGACACATCTGAAATATAGCATTATAGTTTGTCCTGTAAAAGAACATATGCAAAATTTAGTTAGCGATGAAACTGCTTCTGGTCACGAGGCATGAGAAAAGCTTTCATCGAAATCGGCACACACAGTTGTCGCTCGATTCATAAGGCAAGAGGTTAAATTGTGTATGTTGCCAAAAGGCAATACAGAGCATTTAAGAGTCAATTTACTTGTTATGTCCCCCTTTTCATTGGAAAAAATGTCAGCCTCATTATATGTCTTTTTGTAAGTATGCAGAAATCTAGTTATTGTATATTGGTAGTTTTTTTTGTATTGTTCATACACCACTCTGTTACTTTTAGATAAAAAATTAAATTTCTTCAGTACTAGAACTCAGGCCAAATGATGGCCGATTGGTTAGGGTGCTGGCCTTCGGTACCGGAGTTCGTGGGTTCGAATCCCAATGTGGCATGGATGTTCGTAGCCGTTTGGAATCGGCTTTAAGCTGTAGGTCCCGGTCTCATTAGCCCTCGTGTTGCAAAAAGTAGACCGTAGCACTCCAAACCAAACCAACTATCACTCAGTATTAAATATTTACATATATTAATCCTGGATATAAGTTATTGTACCATTAGCTTGAAAACTCTCATTTAAAAACAGACTTAAAGGAAGAAGCTTTAAAATATCATGTTCAGGTCTTCTGCATTATTAAAAGGATAAATGATTGTTTGATATTGTATGTAGTAATCAAATGTAAAAACATGGTCATATGTACATATGCATTTATATCCTATGTAAAATGGCAGGTATATATAATTCAGATGCTTGAGATAGAAACAGTTCTGCTTGCTTTACCAATATTGTTGTATACAAAAACATCTGACATCTAGCTATTTTATTTTTTCTCATTTACTGTATAAAGTGCTGTATATATACAATGATATTGATGTTTTTATTTAACTGTCCAGGCTGCTGAATCTGGTATTATCCGAGTACAGAATGCCTCAACAAAGCATGATGATGTACGCCTTGGTAAGATAATATAGTTTATTTATATATTTACTTAAAAACTTATATAAACTTCCTAAAAATTTGTTTTGTAATTGATTGAATTCTGTCATTTATTATGATTAAAAATGGATTTCATCTTTCTTTTTACAATTTAAATATGATATGTGTATTATGCAGAATTTACACCATGCTTTTGCTAAAGTTAAAAGCAAGGTCAGACTTACTAAATACTATTTAAGAGTATTAATATTATATGTGTCAATGACTTAAAAATTAAATATTGGATTTTAAAAATCTTTTTATGGGCATAATACTTTTACTTATGGAGCTGATGGGGATATTAAGAGATTTTCTTTTTAGCCTTATCCCCTCCTTAGGGCAGTAACCAAGATTTAGTTGTACATACACACAGGGCCGTAACGAGGTTCTTTAGCACCCATGGCAAAAAAGTGGTCTGTGCCCCTATCACCAAATGTAGTGATAAAATACATAAACATATTTTATATATTTATACATATATATATATATATATATTCAAAGTGAACTCATAAAATATTTTGTTAATTTTTAAAATGTTCCTAAAATATTAATTTTAAATTTATTTTTTCTATTTTTCCTTCTATTTTTCACTTAAAATTTTTTCTGAACGCTTTGAGGGTATTATTTTTCTGGTAGACTGAATAATTTATTTGAGGGAACTACTTTTTATTTAGACGTTGAATTTTTGTAAAAAAATGACAAATTTCTAAATATAAATTTAGTTTTATTAGCTTTAATAAATTCAAAATTTAAAATGAATACCTGGAATTATATTAAGGTATATTAGGAGTGTTTGGTAAACATTTTGTAAGAATATATAATAGGTTTAGTCACTAGAAGCATTTAAAAAAAGTAAGAAAATTTGTAAAAAAATAATTTTTAAACACATTGCGTATTATATTAAGAAATTTTTTTTCAACTTTTCCTTATTTCTACTTGGGGTGAATCATCCTCTTTCGGACCCCCTTTTTTTTTTCACAGTGCGGCACCCCTAAAACTGATGTCCCTGTGGCAAATGCCACCTTTGCCACGCCCTAGTTTACAGCCCTGCATACACAATCTTGTGTAATAAGTTTCAGTAAACCTATAATACAATTAAGTGTAAAAATATTAAATTTAAAGTGCATAGAAATTTAAAAATGTAAAAAATGGGAATTTTAAAATTAAATTTTGGTTAACGCTGTAGTTTTTTTTTTTTTTAAACATGCGTGAAATTATTTTTTTTTTCAATTTTGAAATACAATACTGTAAATACCAGAACTATTATTATTTTTTAGAGAAGAAGAGGTTACTTATTACTTACCTCATTGAGCTCCTCCCCCCTCCCTGAGGCATGCAATCAATTTTGAATACTATTTACGAGTAGAAAATAGAAATTATGAGTTTATTTTTTTATGTAGATATCAGTGGATAAATAATGCTTTGATGCCAGAAATATGATTAGTAGCCAAATGCTGTAACTTCGGTTACGAAAAAAATGACATGGAGGGAGGGATATATCTAATCTGTAAATAGTGTTCAAGAAAAGTAATACAATATGTCTGTGTTTTTAAGTATAAATATTGGAATAAAATTATTAATTGAATATTTTGACGTATGGGACTGATGGCAGTTTAACTTTAAGAGAATATTTTATATTTAGCCCCTCCTTCATTTTCTTGAATAGAAGCCTTTGCTGAAAGAAATGTTCTGCTAACTTTTTATGTATGTTCATTATTTTTATATTGCAGCTTTCCTATCTGAAAGCCCTGAAATTTTAGAGCCTTTTTTTATTGGTTGTGATACAAAGAATCCAAAAATTGTCCAGATATGCTTGACAGCAATTCAGAGGATGATAACACAGGAAGCAGTGTCAACTGTAAGTGCATTTAAATTAAACTATTCTGTAGAAATAGTGTATGAAAAATAGTAAAATACAAAAAATACACAAATACAATAAGAAAAGAAAGGCAGCTGATCAAAAGCTTGCTTTAGCGGTTTTTACCAGTGAGTTTATTTTCTGATTCTGGGGCATATCTAATGAGTAAAAGTCAAAATTCATTGCTACTTTGTGGTGAAGAAAAAAAGTGCTGCAGTAGCCAATTTTTATCTTAATTTTTCTGTGTGTTCAGAATAAATGTGTTATACATTTTAATAATATAAATTCTGGTGATATGTGCTTTTATACATTTACATGCATTTTATTTATGTATAAATTATATGATAAATGAGCTAAGTGGCAAATAAGTTAATATTGCACAATGGAAACTGGCCATCTTCAAAATTTCCAAATCTTGACCTTTACTAATAAGCTTCTTTTCTAGTTAGCTTCACATTAACAGTTTGCTTTGCTTTTCTTATTTCATTTGTACATTTTGCTATACAGTGACGGACTAAGGCTAAAGCTGCCCGTAGGCAATATTGTAATTCCGAGCCTATTTTTCAGCAATGACACATACTTTTCATTTGGTAGTATGGTTTTAAAGCATATAGTATATAGTTCCATTTAATTATCGGATTACAAGGAAAAATATTATATATACGTACAAAAGTTAAATAAACATAATTTATTAAATCAAACAAACATAAACAAAATTTATTAAAACAAACAATAATTCTTAAACAAATATACCCAGATTGATTAGTTATACTGCCTTTTTTCTCACTTTTAATTCTGCAAACTCGTCAATTAGTTTGTCATAATTAATAGAGTTATTTAATAACTCTTTTTCTACATAAAGTAATGATAAACAATTTTTGTTGGCCTAATGTGGATCTTAAAAAATGTTTTATTCTGGCCATTACTGAGAATGATCTTTCATCGCTTGCATTGCTTATTGGAAGGTTTGGTTTGGTTTGGTTTAGAGCGCTACGGTCTACTGTTTTGCACACGAGGGCTAATGAGACCGGGACCTACTGCTTAAAGCCGATTCCGAACGGCTACGAACATTAGTAGCGGGTTCGAAACGAACTCCGGTTAGCAGCACTCTAATTCGGCCAATTGGAAGGGTTCAATAAATTCTCAGAATTATGGTTCAATTAGAGAATGTTGCAATAGTATTATTTTCCTGAATAAATGACCACATGGATACAGGCGAAATAATATTTTCTTTACTTATAAAAGTCTTAAATTGTAATACTTCATTTTTCAGTTCTGCTAGGTTTAAATCTTGTTCATAACATTTTAATTCCTCTATTGAAGAGTCACTAACATCACTATCATGAAAAATTGTTTTGAATTTATTGTTAATAATTTTATATCCCTCAGATCTTTTTTTAATGTAAAGAATCGCATACAACAACGACAAAAAAAAAAAACAACTTTAAAATGTTTTTTGCCACTGAATCTTATTTCATGTTCCGGAATTTCACATAAGATGCAATAGGTTCAGGAGACACTGATTTTTAATAGCTACGTTTGACTTATTAAACACGTGCTGTCGTGCATAGTAAAGGCTTGATAAGAGCGAGGCTCGATCGTATTTACACACATCAACACTCTCGGGCTTGTATGTATAAGCACGGGAATGCTCGTCCACACTTTTAAGACTTTATTAATCAACGATTCGGCATAATTTGGACTCGTTTCAGCAATAATTATGAACACCACGTTTTTCTGTTAAATTAAAATAAAAATTAAAAACCTAATTTTCGGGCCTCAAAATTACGGTCCCGAGGCATGTGCCTAGGTTGCCTAGGCCTTAGTTTACTCCTTTTGGTATATCATTTACATTAAAACTTTGATTATTCAAACTAATTGGGACTGGTGGCATCTCAAATATTAAAAGTCTCAATTTATAGAAACTTTACTTCATTTTTTAACTATTTATTAAGTTAAATAATAAAAAATTCATTTTGAAGAATAATGCAAATTTAAAATATATATATATATATATATATATATATATAGATTTTATATACATTAATTTATTAAATGTACATTATTATTTAAAAATGCCTGTTACCTTTCATTGGAAAAATCCAGAATTTCTGTTAATGGCTGTCCAATTACACCAATTTAAGCAACAGAAAATCTATCAACATCGATTCTTTGCTCCAAATATTTTATAGCAGTTGCTTAAAATATACACGTATATAGTTAAAATATACATGTGCCTACCATATTAGCATAAATTAACTTGTAATATTAATTCCTTTTTAAAAAAAAAATTGTATCATTTTAACTTATCTCTTTACATAATTTTTTTCTTACAGCTATACTTAAACAAATTTTTTTTACAAAACTATTGATCTCCATATTTAATAGCATTATATATATTATATTATATTATTATATACATTATATATATCTAATCTATATTCTATTAAATATTAGAAAATAATGGCTCAGTCATCAGTTAATTGTGACTTGGATAACCCAGGTTCTACTGTATTTATTGTAATAATATACAATAAACCCAGGTCCTATTGTATTTATTGTAATTGCACTGACCTTTACCTTTCTTTTTTTGTCTGTCAACAAGTTTTCATTTTGCCCAAAGGTAGATAGCAATCCTATAAACAATCTACCAAATTTTTGAGTGTCTGCTATTGTTTATAATTTTGCGATTAAGAGCAACATTTCATAATTTTTAAATTTTGCAATAATTTACTTAATAAATTTACTTTTATGGCAGATACATTAACTGAAATTATACAAAAATAGTTTATCTGTTATAAAGCTTTACTTTACAGTACTGTGTGATATCAAATAAATCTCTTATCACAAAGTTTTTGTTTTTTCATGAATGGGATCCTATGATGCTTATGGTCACAGTCACCAGTAGGGTTAGGCTGTAATATTCAGAGTTGTTTAAATTTCCTTTTTTTTTTCTCTGTGTAGTCCATAATAATTTAGATTTAAGATATTCATCAGTTTATATTTGGCAGAAATGACTTAGTCATTAATGTGTGTGTTTCAATCTACATGTGTCTTACAACATATAATCATAACACAGAGCTACATACAGCTTTACCCCATGTCTCAAAATACGGCTCTGAGTTGCCGTTAATTGGGCTGGAACCAGTACTTGGTCTTCCTCATAATGTAGTGAGAAGGATTGTTAAGGATCTTCCAATGAGGGAGACTTACAGGGCCTGGCTTGATTCTGGTAATCAAAGGCAGGCCAAGGAGCTTAACCAGGGTTATCCCTGGATGAGAGCTAATGAGGTACTTAAGCTCAGTAGAAATGAGCTAAGGGTGGCCATTGTTGCCTCAAGAGGGACCTTAACATTATTGGCATCACGGATAGCCCGATATGTAGGGGGTGCCATATGGCAGAGGAGAGTTCCTCACACATTTTGTGTGAATGTGACTACTACTATGCCAAGAGATTTGAATTTCTTGGATATCACTTCATCGAGCCATGGGAGCTGATCAACTTCCTGGTTAAATTGCTGCTGATATTTATCTCAGCTGTTGATCTCTTTGAGACTTAATTGTTAATATTTCTTAACTTTTTGTTTCAGTAAATAGGGGGGCTTTTCAGTACAATAGGCCTTAGGTTGCAGTGCTGGTGCCCTTATGAGCCGTCCCACCCTAATTCTAATCTAATCTAACCCACATCCTGTAGTAACTGGTCAAATTGATGACTAATACATAGGAATAAGGAATTTATACAAGACCATTCAATAATATGTGTTGTTTAGAAGTTAATGAGGTTAAGTCCTGAAAAATAATTGGGAAAACCAATGCTTTTAATTCATTAATTTTTTTAAAAGTTACATTTAAAAATAGTAACTTTTTAAGTGTATTATATCCTTAAAATTCTTAAAGTATCTATACCTTCTATCAGCCTCAACATATTCTTTGCAATAGTATATATAAAAAGATTTGTGAGTTAAATTATTTATTTTTATTCTGATTTACAATATGTATAATTTTTCACCTTTTTTTCATTTTTTTTTCATTTTTTGGTTATATGAAGTTGGCAGCTAACAATATCATCACTTGCCTTTATACACTGATGGAAACTGCATGTGAAGAATTAAAGCTTCTTCAAACTGTGACACTACTTATAACTACTAATAATATTGTACAAGGAGAAGCATTATCCAAGGTACTGATTTCTTATTACATTTTATAATTTACATTGCTTATTAAAATTATCATTCTTTAACATCAAAATTTTATTAGTTTTTATTTGTGTAACATCTTAGAATTATTCAGAATAATTAATATACTATAAAGCACTGATTATATGCCATTAAAAGAATCAATGTAAAATTGTATAAATAAATAGATGTATAATTGAAATTTCAATTAACAACTTTGATTATTGTCAGTTTATTTAAAAGTAATTTTAAAGTTGCTAAGATTGTAAGTACTTCAGTGGTACCTATTAGTACTATCTTAGGAATATCTTATAATAACCTAACCTAATAGTCTATTTATGCACTTTTTTTGGAGCCACCTGCCAGACCGTACTATTTATCCCTTAAATAGAGGTGCCCCTCCTTTAGAAGGTACATACTAAGAAAAGTCAATTTAATTAGAAATACAAGTTATATCAGGTTATAAATAAATGGTGTGTAAATAACTTTAATACTCAAAGATATTTATTCGAACTTGAAATTAGTGAAAATTAAAAATTCTCAATTAAAAGGTTTAATTATTACAAACATGCATGAACAATAGAGTTTTGCACTTATATTTATTAAAAATAATCTGTTACACTAGTTTGTTTGAGAGTTTGTGTTTTTTTATTTCTTTTAATTATTTATTTATTTTTTTTATGTGTGTTTGTGTGTGGATATCGCTGTCAACAGTAGGATTGCAGTAAGAATAACTGAATTGAAAATTTGATAAATGTAGAATATTCTTTTGATTGCACCACTTTTTTTTCTTTTTTTTTAAACCTGTTTGAATCATTTATCAATGTTTTGTATTTTGTTTTGTTGTTTATCCTCGAACTCAATGTTTTACATTTTATACTGTTATGTTTTATGCTCAGTGTGCTATGTTTTGTTTTTGTAGTATAATTTAGTTGCATTTTTGTGGCAACACCTTTTTTGTAGTTTGAAAGGAGAACTATTTGCGAGTGATGGCCGCACGTTGCTGCTGGCATTGTGATGATTAAAATAAGTTTAAAGACAAATGTTATTGTCTACGTTTTTGGTTTGTGTTATTGGTCCGCGTCGACAAAACCCAATGTATTATTGGTTCCCTTTACTCCATTGAAAAGCAGTTTTCAAAATAAGGGAGAATTTTTTTCATATTGTTTCAAAACAATTTTTCACTGAGCACGAATTTGCCTTTGAAACCTCAAAAGTATTTTGAAAACAAAGAGTATTTCTATCATTATTTATTTCTGTACCTCTACCTTATTTTTCTTAGCATTTCCTTTATTGCTTTTCATTCTATAACAAAAGAATTGTTTTGACCGTGTCCAAGTAAGAGGTAAAACCGATATTGTTATATTGCAACATTTAAGTTACAAGTAGTTTAGTATGTCAAAGAAAATGGGAGCCATGATTTAAATCGGAAATTATTAGTGTATGAACAGTAGTAGCTCAAACAGCAAGGGTGTCAGTCTCAAAATCGGACAGTTGTGAGTTCTAGGCTCAAGTTGGCCAAAGACCTCTCATGTTCATTAATGAAGACTGGGGCATGTAAAATAGGTTTGTGATTGCAATGTCTTTAAAGTTCCCAAGCCATACTTCTGGAGGTAGAAGTCTAAGCTTGGAGGTCTTTATTCGATCTCTGCTTCTAAATTATGACAACTAAGTCAGGGCAATCTTACTTGCATCTGTAGGATTTCTTAAGTTACATGGCTTCCCCAGGTGGTGCTAAGTGAGTAAATACTTTGCAGCGATGTTTGGTATAAAGATATCTGTCTGTATTGGTAGCCGCATTGGAAAAAAAAAAGTTAATTAGTGTTGCAAGCATTCTTATATTATAGAAGGGCAACAGGAGTTAAAAAAATATAAAGCAATACTTCTAATGATTAAGATTTTTCTAACTCTTTTTCTTTTATGAATGCTTATCTTATTTTAATAGGTTTGTCTGAAACAATAGAAATAATTTGTAGTATACCACAAATCCTTAGTGTTTGTTAAATTTTTTTTAAAAGTGTATTTTTACATGAGTAAATACAGAAATCATTGAATGAATAAATCTTTTACTCCACCTATTTTTTCTTTAAAATTCCATTCTAAAATCTTGGATTCATTACAGGCTATTGTATTATGTTTTCGATTGCATTTTACAAAAAACCCAACTACCAACAATACTGCTTCAGCAACTGTCAGACAGCTAGTATCAGTAGTTTATGAAAGGATTTTAATTGAAAAAAATGAAGTGAATATTTCCTCATCAGGTATTGTGCAAGTACATATAGTAATATATTTATTGATTTTTATATTTTAACTTTCATATTGTTATTGACATTTTAATTTTGAATTCAAATCTTTTAGATTTCCAAAGTAATGAACATCTAGCAGAGTTAAAGGCAGGAAGTAATGTTCCTCCAAAATCACTGCCTCCACATGCAGCTGATGGATTTATGCTGTTTCAGGTATGAACTATGCTTTTATTATTTTATTTTGTGCTTTTCTGTCCTTTATCCTTTAAATAACTGTTTCTCAACCTGTGGTACACAAAAAAGGATCAATAATGGCCGGCAAAGAAAATTAAATCAAAAATTATCATAGACAGAACTTTAGAAGTAGAATTCAAATGACACAATCTAATTAATATTTGGTTAAGGTATCCGTCTATGTTAAAAACGTCATTTTTTGCCAAAAATCATATATTTTTTTATTTCTCTGTTGTAAAATTTTAACTTTTAGGCTTCTAAATCTGTTTTTGTTTTGTTTCTACGGCATTTTAAAGAAAAATAGCTATTTAAATATCAGTGACAGCTGTCAAAACAAAACGGAAGTAGCGACTTTGAAACCGGAAGTTGTGAATTTAAAGCCTTTTAAAGAGCATTTTTTGGACAAAACTTTTTAAATTTTCATGAAGATTAGTTTAAACATTTTTCTAGTATTTTTAATAATTAGCAACTTGGCAATTAGAAAGTTTTGAAGCAAGAAAGTGTGGGGAATTTTAAACATGTATTTTAACTTTTTAATAGTTAAAGTTGCTTTCATAAACTTCAAATGCGTTTTTCTCAGAATGGTATTTTTAATAAAATGCTGAAACTTGAAATGTGATTTCTCTAAAGTTCTTAAAATATTTTGTTGAAAGTTATTATGTATGCTTTTGATAGTATTTACAAGTGAATGACCCAAAAGCTTTAAATTAAGATAATTTTACTAGTGATTAAGCTCAAAACTGAATACTTTGTTAAACTTTTTTTGTATGAAAAATTTTAAAAACAGGGATCTTTAAACAAGCCTATGTGGCAGTCCTTGCACTCGTAGTAACTCATTTGCTGTTTTAGAGGATTTTTCCGGAATGTAAAAAAACGAAACATTGTCAATTTCTTTGTCAGAAATGTCCTCCTCATCATTAGAATCACTAGATCCATTATGAACATAAAGAACAATCAGAATATATTATAATGTCACTATTACTAATATCCTAATCTGTTTCAGAATCAAAATCTGAAATATTTCGCGTCATTTCAGCTATCAGTTAAACATTTTCGACACTTCGAAAATCTAACAATAAAAAGAGAAAAAAAATCAAGTCTGTCAGATCTAATTCTGTACTAAAAACTGGACTGCAAACCGAAATACACAACGCTTTAGCAAAAATAAAACTCCCCTGCTTACATAAACAAACACCACATGGGAATTTAAAGAGCCGTCATAAAACATGTCAATTGGAAACATTCCTTTTCCCCATGTTTATATAATCAAAAACTACTTGTAGGTGTATCATACTACTCTCCTATTGAGTACAAGGTCAAATCTACATGTATCTAATCCATATGGACAAACAATGCCATCTTGTGTGAAAGCTTATATTTTTTAAAATGTTCCACAACACTGGCACACATATGTGATGGTCGGGGGTGATCGAGAAAATGCTCTGGCATGCCAGTGTGTCGGCCGGGAAGTGAGTGCATTTCTTGCTCACATGTATTTGTGACAGTAGGCGCGAAAGAGTTAACCTTCACTATTAGAGAGGTTCCTTAAAAACTGAAAGACTCCTTAAAAACTCCTTAATTTTACTTCAATATGAATCCTATAAACCATAAAAACAAAACATATGTTGATTAGAATCATTAATATTTGCTTTATTGTTATATCATGTTATAAGATGGCCAGAAATAGTTTTGAAAATTACTTTACATGGTATCAAAGAATAACTGTATGACCAGCTGTATAAATTTCTATTTAAAAAATACAAATGAATTTACTTTAATATTCATCCATATAGATTGTGTATATGATTTTTTAAATCCACTTTAGCTTGTATTAAAATTTAGCATATTATGTATATTATGCTTTCCAGAAATAAAATTTGGTTATTATTTTTTCTAGGACTTAGTGCTATTAGTAAATGCAGACCAACCTTTTTATTTAATTGGCTTAACAGAAATGACTTGTGCTTTTGGACTTGAACTTTTAGAATCAATTTTATCTTCTTTTCCTGAAATCTTTTTCCAGGTATGTACGGCAGTTAATTCTGTTTAGCAATTATTTTTAAAATTCCAAATACATTCTTCCATATTTTGACTAATTCTAACAAACTAAGAAAGGGACTTTTTTAAGAAAGTCAAAATTCAGATTATATTGAATCAGTTTTAAAGTTATGTGTTGTTATTCTTACTAAAATTTCAGAATTTACAGACTTGCTGTTACTTTGGTTTAATAGTGACAAACTAAAATGAGGTCCTGAAATGAGGCAGTAAAACTACAATCAAATTTAGTTCTTATTTTCTCTCTATGTAAAATCTTTTGTTTGCATGTAAGTACATATAGTTGTCTGTTTATTCTCTGTGCATTCTGAAATGGTAGGGTCAATCTTCATGACATTTTGCATGATGATTCAGGTAAATCCTGAGAAGGTTTAAAGTTTGTCAAATTGTTCAGAGGTTGCGGTTATTGAATGCTTTTTTGGTCTTCATTAGACCTGGTGACCATATAGTGAAATGCCACTTTTAACAACATTTTTAAATGAAATAATAATTACAAAGGCCAGGATCTGATTTTTAAAGCCTTGTGAAGACTGCCCTTTGTTCAGAGCACGTGTCAAAACTGCTGATTGGATCCCACCTGTTTACCAGGACAATAGCGTTCCGTCGCAGAGTCTGGGATCTTGACAATTGGATTGAATAGTCTATTACGCCCATTGATGGATTATGTTAATGAATCCATGGGAATTCCGAAAAGGGACATGGAATGAGAATTCAGCTACAAAATCTAGCTGTAACTTTAGCTGGAGTTCTCAAGTAACTGGGATCTTAACTGACCCAAAAAACAGTTGGCGGGATCGTAACTGACCCCCAGGTATAAAAAGCTTACAATTTTGCGACTCAGGGCTTTTCGACATTTTTTTACGGGTGTGTTGACCTCGTGGAGGCTTTCGCGTTTTTTTAGCCAGCTTTCTAGTTCGGGAGATTCGTAAAATCCGCTCATATAGGGAGCGGCAGAGTCCCTGATACCGAACAGGGGATAAAATGGGTTTGTTTGCACCCTGAAAACCCTCCCCCCTTGTATGAGATTATTAAATCTCTTTTCCTTTCGACGGCGTCGTGAGGAAGTTATACAGGGAACCATCCGTTGCAGTTCTACATGATTAAGGAATTAGAATTCCCTTGTAAATAGTCGTAGTTAATCAAGAATAAAAGTAATTTCCAATTTTATCTTGACTGTGATCCATTCTTCACATTACCTCTCACTCGAGAATATTGAAGTCGTCACAGCCTATTTCAAATGACTAGAAAACATCCATGCCAGCATCTGGATTCAAACCGACAGCCTTTATTACTGAAAGGAAGTAGGTTTGTTCTCTGCCTATCATCTGCCATAATTTTAGAAGAAATCATTTGGATTTGTATAAAAGAACAAATATTGTCATGTAGTGATAGAACGGATAGGAAATTCAGATATCAGAAACATAGTCTTTATTTAGTACTTAAAATTTAGTTGACAGAATGTAGAACTGACTAACATACTGAGTTACTTGTTCTTTTATATCAGGCATGCCCAACCCCTCGGCCCATGGGCCGCATGCGGCCCATTTAAAAAATTTTTGTGGCCCAATTGAAGTTTTCAACTCTCTATATAGTTTTAGTCATTTTGCCTATATATGGTTCAAACATAGAATTTTAATTGTTTGTAACAAAGTTTCAGCTTTATGAAAATCAATTACAGTCAAATAATTTGATTCATTTCCCATTATTAAATTACTATAAAAGTGACCATAAAAACTTCTTCAAATATTCTACCGAAATTGTAAAATTACTTAAAGAATTCAATACTAGATTCTCATACATGCATAACTTTGAGGAAATCTTTAAAATATTCTTAGCTCCATTTAATGTAGAGGTTTTAATCAGTGCTTTTAAATTTACAAATAGAGCTAATAGAATTGCAATCAAACATTGAGCTAAAATGCCTCTACGAAGGGAATAAGATTGAGTATTATCGAAAATATATTGCCGAAGATAAATTTCCAAATTTAAGATAATGTGCATTATTTCAGCATATGGAACTACTTATCGCTGCAAATCATTTTTATTCCAAATTAAACCTCATAAAATCAAAGTGTTGCAGTAGATTGCTTGATAAAAACATGACCAATCAACTACGATGCGTGTTGCTTTATATGTTGATATTATACTTAACATTATACGTTGATATTAACAAGATCTTTAGTAAAATACAAAAACAAATCTTGCATTAATTTTAAAATAATACATGTGGTAGTGCTTGTAAATAAACTGCAATATATATATATATATATATATATATATATATATATAATAGTATAATAATAATAATATCTTAACTCTCATGGTTTAGGGAAGAAGGTAAGATGTTGGAGGTGATTGTAAATACAGTATAGTTAATGTTTATTGCCGTTGTAGTTATGATATATGTATAACACAACTTTTATGTACAGCCGCAGCTGGCACTGTAAAAATGCATATTTTGAATATTGCACGATAATAAAATATTTTGAATAATTTGTTATTTTATTATAATATGTGCGGCCCACCTCAGTTCAGTAAATTGCTTTTTGGCCCACCAACTAATTTGGGTTTTGCACCTCTGTTTTATGTAGTAGTAGAATATTCTGGAATATTGTTACAGTAGATTAAAGAATGTTGTAATAACTTCAATAACTAACTGTAAAACAAATGTAAGTAAATTAAATTAAAATTATGCAATGCCTGTGCAGGGATTTGAACTGAAGACCTCTTGCACAAAAACCTGATTTAATCTCTTTGCCATCAAGAACTTGAAAGAACAGAGTTTTAATTGAAAACATATATATTTACATAAATTCACTTTTATGTACATGGTTTCCGCGCACCTGGAAAGTCATGGAAAATCATGGATTAATTTTGTCATGGAACGTCATGATTTTTCAAGTAAAGTGAGTAAAAGTCATGAAAAGTCATGGATCCGCTAAACTACCGATTAAAAAAAAAAATGCATTGAATTGTTTAATTCTATTTTTACTTGTCATTTGGCTGAAGTTACTGAGTTTGGTATTTATGTATTATCCTATTGACCCTATTGCCAAGTAAAATTCGTTCATCAAGGAAACTCAAAACAAGAAAGCTTAATGGGTGGGTAAATGTATATTATTCTGGTTTTTTCTTAAATTGTAGATTAAAATTTTATTAATATAATAATTATTTTTTAATAAAAATAAGTTAAGATTTTTGCACAAAATATAAGTTTATCTCTAGGGATATTATATATAAACATTATAGGGTTATATTTGGCTATTATTCATGGTCACCTGGATAATACAAAAGTGTCCTGAATTCCAATTGGAAACATTTTGATTGAAAAATTGCTATATGATTAAACTTAAGTATGGAGATACAACAATTTATTTTTATGTATATGAGTTTATTAACACTTATAAAGTAAGTTTATAGTTTTTTTATGATAAAATTCCTGTAATTTCTCTAAAAGCATATATTTTATTTGTATGTACATCAGAAGTTTTATTCATATATACTTTAACGAAATCTTTTTAAAGTCATGGAAAATGATCTGCTAAATCAGGGAAAGTCATGAAAAGTCATGGATTTGAAAAATTTTATTTTGGCAGATACCCTGTATATACATAGAAGTATGTAAAAATATGTTAGAAAAGTTTTCTTCTCTTTTAATTTTATTATTTCTTCACACTTTTAGATAATTCAGTTCAGGTTTCTTCTAAAAGAAAGAGTTTGCCCACTGATTATTAAACTGTTTTCACCTAACATCAAGCATCATCAAGGTGTACAGAATTCAGGAATCACACCTGATAAGCCACATTTTCCAATTTCAATGAGGTTACTTCGTATTGTGTCTGTTTTAATTGAAAAGTACTATAAAATGCTGGTATGTATTCATTTTCATTTTTTATGTAAAAATTCTTTATGTTGATTAAAATTATATATTAGTTTTTGTAAGTGTAATAAATTAGCTTTTAATTTTATATGTTATTAAGTTAACTTATGTCTGTTTTCCAGGGTTGGAAAAAAATCATGATTTAAAAAAAAAATAAAAAAATCAGATTTATTTGATTTAAATCGGATTTTTAGATTTTTTTCTGAATTTTTAATTGTTGTTTTTATGTTTTTTGCAGTATACATAGAATAGTTTGTTATAAGATGTAACATCTTATACATCTATTATATTGTACACACTGATTACCTAAACTTAAGTATATAAATTTTAATCTAAATACATTCTATTATTTTGTCATTGGAGAGTGCAAACTCAATAAGATGTAAATTAAAAGAACAAATTAAACATTCTTTTAATGCAAGCTATTTATTTAAAAAAAAAAAAATCACAATTATTTCAATATTTTTTAAGCACCGAATGATGGATTTAATTGTTTCAATAAAAACACTAGCTTTGATGCTTTATCCACTCCTCATTGGTTACGAAGGCAAAAGAAGAAATCTGTCTTTCCATTCCAGCAGACGAAGCGACTGCTGTTGTTATTTTGTAGACAAACTGAATATCAAGTTTTGTAATTCTCTCTTTACTTCCCATTACATAAAATGATTTCCACCAGTCATAATCAGTCATTGTACTACCCCTACTCCATACTTTCTGATAACCCCTCCATTCTTGGTAAGCACATGCTATCTATTGACACTTATTTGCTTATTGGTATTACTGTACCAAGTGATTCCCAATTCTCCTCTCTTAGTAATATAGGTTTGAAAATAAGTGAAAAAAATGATTTAAATCAATGATTTTTTCAAAAAAAAAACTGATTTACATCAAGATTTAAATCATGATTTAAATCAACTGATTTAAATCATGCCAACCCTGCTGTTTTCATTAATATTATAGAAGTGCCATAGCCAAAGGGACACATAATGGATTAGAGCATTCCTCTCCTAGATTATGGATATAAAAGCACAATTAAAATTGTAATTTTTTAAAACTATATACATAATCAAAATTAAAATTTTAAATAAAATTTTCAGTTTTCAAAATTATCTCCTTTTTTAATTTTAATATTTTTGCTATGAATTATTTGGTATGTTTACTCAAACACACTACACAATTTTATGCATGGACTTTAAGATATATATTCTCATGAAGATTCAAATGGACACACTGTTTAACCTAACAGACGAATTTATTGAAGCAAAGTAGCAACTCGCAACTTTACAAGATCGAGAAGTTGCCTACAACTAGTGGGTATCAGCTTTTATACCCAAACAGAATATTCGAGAAATAACTCATTTACATAATAAAGAGAGATCTAGAATGTTAGAAAACACAAGGCAACAATAAACAACATTTTAAAATTAAAAATCCATACTTTGGATCAACTGCCATGGCAAGCATCAAACCCACAAACTTTGAGTCTAAATCTCGTGCTTTCACCATTCAGCCACTGAGCTTGTTGGCAGAGTTTCTTTATATGGCAATATGTTAAATTTTATATAATTTTTCACTAAATTTGATGCTTGTTTAGTTAATTAATTATGAAATATATTATTGGTTCAGTCCAGTTTGAGACATACACACCCAAAGCTAAATTCTGGCTGTGGTCCATGGCTGTATATCAGTGAAATCTTTTATAATAATTTTTCCAAAATATTTCTCATAATTTCCTCAAAGATTATGTTTGAACAGAACTCAAAATTATTTTGTTCATTCGTTTTAAAAGTCTGCTTTTTCAGAATATTAACACTAATATTAGTTGTACTACTAATCCTCGTGCTCTGCAAAAATAGACAAACTGAAGACCAAGTGTGCTTGGGAACTAAACATTGGGGGTTACGTGTAAGATTGACCACCTAACTGGGATATATGCTTGGCATCCCAGGGCCTTTGGTCTTAAAAATGGAAATTGGGACCATAGACCATGGCCCCAGTCATTGGGCTATAGTGCCAGGGAATTAGTATTTTTTTTCTTTTGAGTAGTTAATTTTTTTCATTTAGCAGTAGTAATATTTAGAGGTGATGCTTACCAAATTTATATTAGCAATATTTTTTGATTAGAATTTAATTTGTTGTTTTTTTACTTTTAGGAAACAGAAATTGAAATTTTTGTTTCTCTCTGTCTAAAATTTCTGGATGCTGATAAACCTTTATGGCAAAGAGCTCTGGCTTTAGAGGTGTTACATAGGATATGCAACAAACCAGACTTGCTTAGGTCATTTTGCGAAGCCTACGATATGAAGCTTCATTCAACTAAAATTTTCAAAGATATTGTAAATGCATTGAGCTCTTATGTGCAATCAGTGTTCTTAACATCTACTTCAGGAAATCCTGTTGTACCTTGTTTATCAGGCAATTCAAGTTCTACTTCATCAGTCCAAGGTTGGTCTCCTGCATCATCAGCTGCAATGCCTGGTGGTGATTCTAGTGTTCCACCTTGTAAATCTGTATTGTAAGTATGTTTAGAATACATAACTTGTTGTATGTATAGAATATATATATATATATATATATATATTTATAATTTAAAATTTACTGCCTGGTGGGATATCTATAACACTGAGTCATCATAAAGATATTGTTTACGGCAAGCACATCAAACTCAAAGACTATAAGAGGCTTAATAAAGATAGTCTTTTACATGGATTGCAAAAAATAAGGATATAGATTTCTACTTGCACAATACAATGTGCAAAAATGAAAGTAAAACAAAAATCAGATCTGCTATCTCTCTAGGTTTAACTTAGCCAAACAAGGTTTTTTTTTTTTTTTTTTTTTTGTGTGTGTGTGTGTGTTTTGTGTCATTTTCTAAGTTTTTAAGGCATATGTACAAGTTGCCAAATTTTCAAAGGGGAAAACATTAAATTTTTCATTTGCACCATCCATATATATTTAAATTCATCAACAGCTTCAAACTCGTAATTATTCACATGCAGCGGTACCTTAGTAAACCTATTATTTATCTCCATATGTTTAGTTTTGTCATCATTGATGGTAAGCTCCATTTCTTTAGTTGCCACTACAAGGACAGTAAAGTTCTCCATCACAGATTGTTTATCTAGGTCTTCTTATAATATTGAGCCCATCTGCATATGCAAGAATCTGAATAGATCTTTGAAAAATAGTGCCTCCTACATTGGTTCCAGATGCTTTAATTACTCTTTTTAAGAGTGATGTTAAATAATATGTAGGCAAGTGAATCTTCCTGCCTCAGGAATTTGTCAAAATAATGGAGATTACCATATATTAATGTTATCATATATATCAATGTGATACCAATATGGTAAACCTCAGTTTCCATATTTAATGTTACTTATTCCATCAGTCACCCTAGGCCGAACGATGGCCGAATGGTTAGGGTGCTGGCCTTCGGAACTGGAGTTTGTGGGTTTGAATCCCACTGTGGCATGGATGTTCATAGCCCTTTGGAATCTGCTTTAAGCAGTAGGTCCCGGTCTCATTAGCCCTCGTGTTGCAAAAAGTAGACCATAGCCCTCCAAAACCAAAACCAAAAAAAAATCAGCCACCCTAGAAATTTTGCAGCTTGCATGCATGTGCTCAGTGAACATTTGCTAGACCTAGACTTGTATATCTTTATAAATTTCTGTGAATTTAATTAGTAGAGAGGAATTCTTGATTCAATTTTATAATTTTTTTTTATTCTTTTATTTAAATTAATTAATTGTATATTTTTGTATAGTTTAGAGATGCTTGACAAACTTGAAGCTCCAGCTGTACCAGAAGGATATGGTATGGCTGTAGTCTTCTCTTCTCTGTTGGATGTGATTAGCAGTATCGAAAGCATTATTAACAGCCAAGAACAATTAAAGAAAGACAGTTCAACAATGGATTCTTCAGTGGAGGAAGCCAATAGTGAAACTGTTATTGAGCAAAAATCAGACTGTCGGCTGAAACTTTCTGAACAAGTTGTTAATTCTACATGTTGTGGACTGCTTTCTGCCTTTAGTTTGCTGATTGAAGCCAGCACAGATGAAGCAGCTACTGAAAACATGCTGAAAGCCTTGCTGGTGTATACTCGGATTTGTGGAGCTTTAAATATGACAAATCCTCGGGATGCTTTTATTACTGCTCTGTGCAAAGCTGCTCTCCCACCTCATTATGCCTTAACGGTTTTGAACTTAAATTATTCAAAAGGTAAATTAATTTTTTTACCATTTATTTTTTTTAACAACCTCTATGCTTGATATAAAGTTTTGGTGAGAATAACAGGACTTAGTTTGTTTTTAATTCTAAAGGATGGGCAAACTAAGGCTCGCAGGCCAACTCTGGCCCACCAGAAGGATTTATCCAGCTCTGGAATGGAATTTTAAGTTGCCGTTATGAGGCAAATTAAAAGAAATACATATTTATACATTATATATCCATCTCCTTTTCTACTTTGTTTAAATATTGTATCCCAAAAGTATTATGTCACACCCAGAAGATCAGCGCTATGTTTGCTTTTTATATATGTGAACAAGTGTTTTCAACTATGAACCTTAGAAATAATTTCAGAAGTAGATTGACAAATGAGCCTTTATCCTCGTTCCTTAAAATCAGTATATATCATTTTGAACTTCAATATAAGGAACTTTTAAACATGAAATTGTAATTTTGTTCATCTTATTAAGATGTTTAAATCATAATACTTGTATACTAATTTTAAAATTTTGGAAAAATTTATCTTGGCCCGGAATTTTTTTTTTTTTTTTTCAATTTTTGGCCTGCGATCGAAAAAGTTTGCCCATCCCTGTTCTAAAGGCTTAATGTAAAGCAGTTAAATATCAGTATATGAAGATGAGTGGATAATGTTGTGTTCAGATTTTAGGGATCATTAAATCTGTTACTTACTTGCTGTAGCATTTTATGTTGCCCATGGATGCATGAAATATATTAAAATTATTACACCTAAAATATTTATCTAAAATTCTCTGTTTACCCCTTCTTATTCTTTCATACCTAATTTCCCAACCGTATAATGTCTTATTTAAAGGAGTTAACTGACTTGAATTCTTTTCACTCAGTATCTTATAGCTAAGTTTGGAATAAATGCTAAATTTCTGATCACTGGCCACATTTTTGAGCTGATTCAAATGGCTTAAGTTCATATATAATTGTTAATAATGCTTAATAAGCTTTTGGTCTCAGGGGAAAGAATCCTCATTATCACTCGTTGTTGGGTGAAATTTGTAATAGAAGTGTGTTTTTGATATCATTCAATGCTTTACTTTTGCCATGCAAAAACGTTATTTTTAGTCTTAATAAACTTCAAAGTTCTATGTTAGACTTCGCAATTTTCTTTCTAATTTAGCCATAACTGAAATTTACATAAGTTCCCTCATTGCCCAGTAAGCTCGGGCAATTCAAAATAATAAGGATTTGTGTAACAGTCAGATATAAATTTGCCATGTTACATGCATATATGTAATAACATCCTTTCTTCTCTGATATAACCCAAGATGTATAGCCAACTAACTGTTGGTTTCTAGCAAACTAATTTTCTTATAATATTGGTTCCATACAGTTTTTGTCAGGTTCTCAATATAGTTGCCAGTAGGTACTATTATTTTACAATTTCTTTTTGGCTGGGCTGTTACAGGTTTGTTATTGTTAATCATGCGTGTTTAAAACCAATTCCTTTGAAATTGAATCCCTTTGAATTCTAGAGTTTGAACTTGTGTACAACTTTTTTAATATTAGCTCAACCTGCTTCCAGGCTATTACGACTTTGTAGTGTCTAAACATCTAAATTATAATCCCTGCAAATGCTAGTCAAAATAATAGAACTTGCTTGGGTGAAGTTTACTAATTATGAATTTAGAATAAGAGGTTTAGTATTATATTTATTAATTATTCTTAAGTGCTGTTTTATTATTTTAAGTCAGGATTTATTAGTTAACTGTATTATCTATATATGTATTTATATATACAGTAAAACCCACTTAAGTTTTCTGAGGGACCGATTATTTTAAACTTCTTAAATGGGAAATCTGAAAAAATATATTATAAAAAATATTGTAATCTAGTAGTAATTTATTTTTCACCTCTTAATGTGTTCTTATAGATAGATATATATTATTCTAATTTATAATTAAAAGAAGTTGGTGGATGACCCTTTTGTCTTATTCTATCTGGTTTTTAGTGTTACTTTTTTGCAAAATTTTGGTCTTCAGATTGATAAAGGTGTCCCAGCCATCAAATGCAATGGCTTTAATAACATTAACTATGTCTGGTTGTTTATATTTTCAATCTAACTTATGATCATATAGTAGGGGTGGCCAAGACGTCGACTGTAAAGACATTTTAGGTAGTCTACGCGACTATCCTGATAATGACCGATGATATTAACAATTTAATTTATGACTTATGACATAGAATTAATGAATTATTTAAAATAAAAATATTTGGAAATTAATTTCTGAGGAAATGTTTCCAAATATTTACAAATTGATTTTGTATTTGAAATCATACTTTAGATCAATGTATCTTTGCGAATCTGCTTTTTCAACCATGAACGGCATAAAAATCAAACATCAGTTGTGTTTAACAGATGAACATTTAATTTCGTGTTTACTCATTGCAATAAGCTCGTGCCATCCACAATAGGATAAACTTGTCTCAGATATACAGTGCCAAATTTCAACTAAACAAAGTGAATAGGATTGTCATTTTTTGATATATGAATACTTTGATTATTTTCGCCAGTAAATTTTTATTTTGTAAATATTAATATTAAGTTGTTATCAAAAATAAATATATAAACATGTACGTTACGTTAATTTAGCTCTGCCATTGGTAGACTGCCTTCATTTTTTTAACAGATGAACATTTAATATCCTGTTTACACATTGCAATAAGCTTGTGCCAGCCACAATATGATAAACTTGTAGCAGATATATAGTGCCAAATTTCAACTAAATGAAGTGAATAGGATGGTTATTTTTTTATATGAATACTTTGATTATTTTCGTCAGTAAATTTTTATTTTGTAAATATTAATATTAAGTTGTTTTAGAAAAATTAGATATTTTACCATTCTTTCTTGTTATCGAAAATAAATATATAAACATGTATGTTACGTTAATTTAGCTCTGCCATTGGTAGACTGCCTTCGATTTTTTAATAGACGAACATTTAATATCCTGTTTACGCATTGCAATAAGCTTGTGCCAGCCACAATATGATAAACTTGTCGCAGATATACAGTGCTATATTTCAACTAAATGAAGTGAATAGGATGTTTATTTTTTTATATATGAATAGTTTGATTATTTTCGTCAGTAAATTTTTATTTTGTAAATATTAATATTAAGTTGTTTTAGAAAAATTAGATAATTAACCATTTTTTCTTGTTCCCAAAAATAAATATATAAATATGTACGTTACGTTAATTTAGCTCTGCCATTGGTAAACCACCTTCGATTTATTAAATGTGGAGTAGACCATGGATCCCAAAAGTTTGGCCACCCCTGTTATATAAGATAGGCCCTTTGTTATTTTCCTAAACCACTCCAAAGATTCATCTAAATTTTTAGAAATACATGGGAGCTCTTAGAGTGCCTACTAAGTTATTAGGAATGATTATTTTAAACCATAAATGAAGGTAAAATATATCTGTTTAAACTGATTGCTTTCTATTCATAGCTCCTGGTGATAAAAAAGATTCCGAAAGGGACGATAATATGTCTGAGTGTATTAACAATTCCAATTCATCTGGAACATCCCAAATACCAGCTGGACTGCATTTAGGAAGTTGTGATGCTCATGACATTCCTCAGCAACAAGTTGTTGCTGTTGGAACTCCACTGCCAACAGCATCCTTGCCTCTTAGGGCACAACAAGGACCAGTGATGGTTTGTTTGATATTTTATTCCTTATTAATTTCTATTGGGACGTTTAAACCAGAGCTTCAATCCGGAACTGAACCAAAAACCAGAAAAAAACATGTTTTGGTCGGAACAAAAGCTGGAACTGAACCAAACCAAAAAAATAAATAAAAAAACCCCAGTTTTCTATTCAATATATTTTTAGTGCTATTTTGTTGTTGTAACCAACTTATAAATATTTTCTAACTTAACATCAACTATATAATTATTGTTATTACAAGTTTCACGACTGCGAAGTTTAGGTTTGCCGTTTTGGCAACGGCAAAAGAGTTTTTTGTCTTTTTTTTTTTTTTTAGAAAAACCTTTGATGAGTAGGGAAGAATGCGAAAAATTAAAAACGCATCGAAATATTCCACCTTTTGATTTTGATGATTTTGATAGGATGAAAATAGATTTAGTTTTTAATGTTTTGTGTGGTGTTCGTTAAAATGAAATGTGGTGTTACAAATTTTTGAATTTATTTTGAGAACTTTCGACATAGAGAATAGAACAACAAGCATATTGCTTCTCAATTTCCTGGTTTGATGTTCACTAGTACCTTTCTGTTTCAGTTTTGCATGAAACTACTTGTCGAAGGCAAATTTAATTCAGTTGAATGTTCAGTTGTCAAATGCAATTTCTATAATGGATAACAATGCCAATACTGTCTGTTCTATATTCACCGCTCGTATCGTACATGCAGGTTAATTGTATCAATTCACATAATGTATCAATTAAAAAAAAAGAATAAAATCTTCCAAATTTTGATAGAATTACAGTTATTTCTTTATGATAGAATTATATTTTTAGTACAAATAAGAATATACATAAAATAAAATTATTCATTCAAAACTAAACTGAAAACCAGAACTGAATCAATATTTTATTTTTTGATTGAACTGAAGCAGAAACTGGGATGGAAAAATTATGGTTTGAAGCCCTGATTTAAACTATCAAACTATATCATGGGTGATTCTAAGTTTAAAAAAAAAAATTCTGAACTTAAGACAGAATTTTCTGAAAAGGAATGTGCTACTAACTTAAAATAAAAATTATATTTATAAGGTGAATTTCTGGATGTCTTAACTAATTCTGGATGATATCTGAATTTTAACATCATAATAGATTACCCACCAAATATCAATATTTTTAATTTGACAATAAGTTCCAATTCACATGTCACTTCATTATAAAATTCACTTCCTTATTTAAAATATTTAGAGGATACGTAAATTAAAATTTATATATTTAGCTTTATAAAAAATGCAAATATTTTCCCTATCTGATCTAATATTATATTATTCAAAATTTTCAGAAAGTTATGTAAAATAATTAATTGAAACAAATTACATGCATTCTTGTTTCAATTTATTCATGTCATTTATTGTCTAAGACAGTGAAATACAACAATAAATATGTGGAAAAAGGATGTGCTTCTTGCATCCCTTTTTTTTTTTTTTTTGTTACAGTGGATGAAATTTTGGTTAATCAGGGTTGCCTATTTCCATGAGCTCAACACATTTATGCAAGGAACAAATATCAGTATCTTCAAGGTGCAAAGAAAAAATGTCTACACTCTTTTAAAATTGAAAATTTGGACTGATTGTATTTTGAAAGATAATATCTAATACTTTCCTAATTTTATTAATATTTTAGTAGACAGTAATGATAATCTTGATAAAAATGTAAAATTGGTCGAGTGTTTATCAGATTTTTTAAATATTTTCCTGTTCAAAAATGAAAATTGACTTGGATCCAAAATCTATTTCATGACTGTTCTAGTAGCTCAAAGGGTATGCTCTTGGTTTAAGGTATCCATCTAGGTTAAAAACATCATTTTTTGCCAAAAATCATAATTTTTTTAAATTTCTCTATTGTAAAATTTCAACTTTAAGGCTTCTAAATCTGTTTTTGTTTTGTCTCTACGGCATTTTAAAGAAAACTTACAGCTATTTAAACATCAGTGACAGCTGTCAAAACAAAACGGAAGTAGCGACTTCGGAACTGGAAGTTGTGAATTTAAAGCCTTTTAAAGAACATTTTTTGGACAAAACCTTTTAAATTTTCATGAAGATTAGTTTAAACATTTTTCTACTATTTTTAATAATTAGCAACTTGACAATTAGAAAGTTTTGAGACAAGAACGTGTGGGGAATTTTGAACATGTATTTTAATTTTTTAATAGTTAAAGTTGCTTTCATAAACTTCAAGTGCATTTTTCTCAGAACAGTATTTTTAATAAAATGTTGAAACTCAAAATGTCGTTTCTCAAAAAGTTTTTAAAATATTTTGTTGAAAATTATTATGAATGCTTTTGTTAGTATTTACTAGTAAATGACTTAAAAGCTTTAAATTTGGATAATTTTTAATAATGTTACACTCATAGTTAGATATAAAGGTAAGGAAAATTCGTAAAAAATTCAATGTGTATGATTTTGAAGGACCAAAATTTTTTACCAAATGTAAATTAAGCAACGATTTTAGGTGATTCACTAGTCCAGTGTATAAGAAATGTGTTGCTTCAAAAAATATTGAAATAATTTAATTTATTAAAAAATTAGACCTTTTGAAAAAAAACCCATTTTTTTACTAAATTTTCTTCATTTATTAAAAATTTTATAAAAACTTCTGCAGGAATAAATTTTTTTAAGGACAATTCTCTATGATAATATAAAAAAGAAATCTAAAAATGTAAAAACAGGAACTAGTTTCTATGTTTAAATAAAAAAGTTCTCTGAACGTAGACTGATACCTTAAGAACATAAAACTATTAAAAATTATTATTTGTATTTAAAAAATTTTTAAATTAAGGTAACTTATATTTTTAGGTTTTAGGCATAAAAAAGTAAAAAACTAAAACAATATTAGACAAGTATTTGAAATTACTCAGAAACCCCAAAAATACCTGTGCAGACTGGGTTTTACCAGCCCTGATTCAAAAAGCCCTTCTTACTTATAAAACATTTCTTTGTTGTTATCATTTTTAAAAAAATTGTGCTATGCATCAGATGTCTGTTAAAAATATCTTCTTTTTCTTTCAGTTAACTGCAAAAAATTTGCAGGTGATGCGTTCAATTCTAAATCTTGCTCACTGTCATGGCGCTGTTTTGGGAACAGCTTGGCATTTAGTATTAACAACACTGCAGCATTTAGTTTGGATACTTGGTCTAAAACCAACTACTGGAGGCACGTTAAAAGCTAGCCATGGGAATTCAACTTCAAATAATACTGTGATCACTACTGCTGTGATGGCTGATTTGCCTGTGCTATCTGCTATGCTATCCAGTTTATTTGAGAGTTCACAGTAAGAATTATTTTTTTAATATTGAATTATTTTATGTTAAATTTTATTGCTTTGATTATATATTAAAATAATATTTTATTGAATATTAACCCTTTTATCTCATCAACTCCAAATTTAAAAAATATATCCTCAAATATTAAAATATGTTGTTTCAAACATGTAAAAATTATTTTTTCTAAATTAAAACTTAATAGGCAATTTATAGGCAAAAAAAGTATTTTAAATAAAATTAATAAAAATAAAGTGCTTCACACTAAGCCACAGTGTTTGTCTTCCTGGTTCTTGAAAAACTATGGCACTCTTGTCAGGCTATGCAATCTATCATTAGCTTTTTACATGCCTAAATACATGGAAGCATATACATCCAATCTTTTATTACAAGATTCTGAAATAACATGGTTTACCAATTTACTTTTATGCACAAATTGTTTTGTGCTAGCACAAATCCCTGTGACCCCACCCAATGTTTTTTTTTAAATTCTAATTTTGACAGTGTAATTAGAAGACATTCGATTTATGCCCACACATGTGTGTGTGATTTGGTCTACTTCATGGCTTGTTTACTTTGTATTTTGGGGTTACAGGGAATACCCAAATTTCATAATTACTTTTTAAAAAATTTTGCTGTACTTCAACTGGAACACAGCATTTTGTTCTTCAGAATAATTTCATTTTGTGTTAGTTTGTAGGATGCAATGAGAGACCAAAATAACAGCTGTTTCTAACAGACTTTGTAGCAAAAAATAAATACATACATAAAAAATAAACAGTAGCTGTTAATAACAAACAATATTTTTCATTTGAATCAAAGTAGACAGTTGTGCTACATTCATCTGACACATCTATTAATAATTGCATTTTTGATCCAGTTCAGAATAAACGTACATGCTTAGTATCAAATAGCAATGAATAATTGTTAGTTTTTTTATTTCTACATTTTGTTCTTCAGAATAATTGTATTTTGTGTTAGTTTGTAGGATGCAGGGGGAGAAACCAAAATAACAGCTGCTTCTAACAGACTTTGTAGCAAAAAATAAATACATAAAAAAAATAAACAGTGGCTATTAATAACAAACAATATTTTTCATTTGAATGAAAGTAGACAATTGTACTAGACATATCTGACACATCTATTAATAATTGCATTTTTGATCCAGTTCAGGATAAACATACATGCTTAATATCAAATAGCAATAAATAATTGTTAGTAGTTTATTCCTAATTTCAATTTGAATTTTATATGTGGTATGTACTTATAGACTGAGTTTTCTTTGTGCACTAATTTGAATTTTTTTGTAATAAAAATTAATTTTTTTGTTTTATAAATATGTAATAGGGATATTATTATTACTTTTTTCACATTTTTAAAAATATTTAGAGTTTTTTCATCTTTTGTGATTTTAAAAGTGGTAGAACATATCCCCCAATGAACCATATGTGGCATGTATTTTTATACATTTTTATAAGGAACTTAAATACTGTGTAATAAAAGTATTGGGTGTATATAATATGCTAATAAATACAGAGTGAAAAAAAATTTGACATAAAATACTTAAAAATAAAATACTGTTTATTCATTATAAAAGTAAAATAAATATAATTTCAAATAAAAGCCAAAGAAAATGATACAATTAAATTTTAGCATGAGAGCTAAATAAAAGGCGAAAAAATAATGGTCATGGTTTGAAATCAGCTTTTAATTAGTAGGTCCTAGTCTTATTAACCACTGTTTAGCATAAAAGTTCATGAATTCATATAGTAGTATTTCAGTATACAGTACACTCCCAAGTATCCAGCCTAATGTGGCAGAAGGGAAGGCCAAAAAACAAAAAAAAAAAAAAAAAAAAAAACCACATGGGTGGAAATTCTATGAACTTATTTCTTTGCCTACCAATACCAGAAGATAACATTTTTATACCAAAACTCACTTATAATATGTATTTTTTTTTACGTATACTTAAATTCCACTTCTACAGACATGCCAACTTCTCTGGAGCAGCTCCAGATAAATGAGAAAATTGGATAACTCTGGAAACTTCTCAGATTTCTCTGGAAAATAACAAAACTTTTGAACAGCTGAAAGATTACAATTCAGCAATTAAATACAAAGTTTTTGCAAAAAATAATGCTGAATATTACTCTTTTCAAACACAGTAATGCATGTTAAAAATTTTCAGTACTGTGCAGAAAAACCAAACTGAATTTAGGTCAAATTTGAGTAGACAAACTCTAGAATCCCTGATGATAGAAAAATGGACATATTTTAATCAGGGTCAATGTTGCCATAAGAAACACTGTTCTGAAAAATAAGTTGTTAAAGCTAAAAAAGCTAGTTATAAATTTTTAAATGCATAAATTTTAATTCACCTGTTACAATTTACTACTGTGTAAATATTTTAAATTTAATTTTAATTTAGAAACCAATAAGATATGTACTAATGTATAAACTGTAATTAGCCTGTTAAAATTTCAAACCACATTGTTGCTCCGGACACAAGTGTCTGAAGGTATATATGATTAGCTTGTACAAAAACTTCTATCTGCGCGATTGTGCAACATACCCCACTGTACTGTTCCCAATTCCTAACTCGAAAGCTAATTTTTTTGCTGTTATACTAATCTAGTCATTATTAGTGTAAAATTTCTTCTCCACTGTCACTACAACTCTTTTTTCATTTATCATCCATTTTGAAATCTTCAGCGAGGTATACTTAAAAAAGCATTAAGAATATTGCAAGAACAATTTATATATAAAGCATATGTGAAGTTAGGATGTAATACACTGGCAAAACTATAAACAAAGAGCAGAACACTGCTGTTTCTTTCCTTGTCATAACTTGTATTTTGCACATGACACATGGGAGGATCATAGCAGATGTCTGCTTCTAATGCCTTGGCAATGTTCCAGTAGAATGCCTACATCATCATCATTGGTTTAAAATAGAATAGGATATGATAGGATATGCCTTGTTTTAATGATTTATATGCTAAGTATTACATAAGCTTTTATTCTTATTCCTTTAATAACTAATTGTGCTATAAACTGAAGTTATTTAAACTTTTAAATATTATGTAATTTTTTTTTATTTGGAAAAGTTTTCTCTATCATATTTCTGTGCAAGTCTTTAATGTTAGGAGATCAGATGACTGAAATTTTTCCAGAATAAAATTAAATTTTACCAATTGTTATGAATTTAGGGCCATCTGTGAGTATAACTTCATGTGTATATGTATCTTCTAAAGTTCAGAAATACGTTAGTTTACACATAAACTAAGGTGATCTGTTAAAGTATATTACAGCGCTTCAAGGGCCCTGGCCTGAACTTTTTATCATTCCCCCGACTAGATGCTTTTAGTTTCCAGTTAGTGATTCCTCAACTCTTTAAATCATCTTCAACCTGATCCCTCCATCTATTCCATGGTCTTCCTCTGAGTCTAGATCTGCTGGGGTTTTCCTTTAGGAGTTTTCTTCTTTTACTAGGCTCCATCCTCTCCACATCGCTTAACCATTGGACTCTCCTTCTCTTTATCTCAGTGACGATATCTAGCTTTTTGTAGATTTCATATATTTCTCTATTTGTTCTATTTCTCCCTTCACTATATTCACATAGTGCTTCAAAAATACTTCTCAGTCTCTTTCTCTCTTATATTCTCATCTTCATTAGGTGCCGAACGGTTAGGGTGCTGGCCTTCGGAACCGGAGTTTGTGGGTTCGGATCCTGCTATGGCATGGATGTTTGTAGCCATTCGGAATGTGCTTTAAGCAAAAGGTCTTGGTCTCATTAGCCCTTATGTTACAAAAAGTAGACCGTAGCACTCCAAAACCGAAACAACAACAACAACAACAAAAAACCCTCTTCATCAGACTTTCTCAGAGTCCATGTTTCAGAGCCATATAAAACAGTTAATCTTATGATGACTAAAATACAATTGACTAAAATACAAATATGTATACTAAAATACAATTTATTACCATCTTCATTTAATTACAATAAAAGAAAACTAGGCAGGTTTTGCTAACCAGATACTTGAGAGTGTACTGTATACAGACTAGAAGTCTTCAATTTTATAGAGTATATTTTAAATCTAATTAGTACTACTTTCAACTTTATTTTTTTCTTAGTGGCAGAGATATTGAGATTTGTTTATTCAAATTATGTTTATCCTATTAATTAATTCATTTGAGCTGCATTGAATTAGTTAAATTACTAATAAAGCATTAAAATATTTTATAATTCAGGCTATTTTGTCTTTGTTGTAAATAGTGTAATGACAAATATCTCTACCAGCAGAATGATAGGATATGCCTTGTTTTAATTATATATATACTTAGTTTTACCAAGTATAAAATAAGTTTTTATTCTAATTCCTTTAATAACTAATTAAGCTTGTAAACTCTCCGAGCGGTTTCTGATGTTTCTACTTCCGATTGTAAGTCATACCCTAATCATCTGGATATGATTTCGCATGGGTCTCATATAAGGAGCAGGTATGGAGGCGAAATAATCAGCCATAGATGTTTCAAACTTAACAACTATTCATTTATTTAACAAAAAAGCTTTTAAATAAATATTAAAGTGTATAAGTAAAATCGTCCAGAGAGGAGATTACACTAGACAACCTGCTCATCTCAAAGTTCAGCCGGGAGTC
The DNA here is from genome assembly GCA_032207245.1 of Pardosa pseudoannulata. Lineage (NCBI taxonomy): Eukaryota > Metazoa > Arthropoda > Arachnida > Araneae > Lycosidae > Pardosa > Pardosa pseudoannulata. The sequence goes on from CM063497.1 coordinate 41,343,179, forward strand.
CCTCTCGTTTCTTCTTTTTCAAACAGAAACCTCGGTTTTAGGGAAGATCGACACCCTTCCCCCTTTGACCTTTGTCCTTGGAGTAGCCAAAACGCCCTTTGGCACCCAGGCGATGCGGTCACACAAAGCACAATTTCTTTTCTCTGTCGGTGCATTGACAAAAACACAGCACACTTGACACTTTTAATCGTCCGTGCGTCAAAAAGACTATTACTGGTACAATACTGCCATTTTCAGTTGTTTAAAAGAATAAAAGTTCGCCCGCCCACTGACAGAGACGGACGCAACTCTTACAAAGCTACAAATTGAAATTATTTAAACTTTTAAATATTATGTAATTTTTTTTTATTTTGAGAAGTTTTCTCTATCCATTACATTTCTGTACAATTCTTTAGTATTAGAAGACCTAATGCCTGAAATTTTTCCAGAATAAAATTTAAATTTACCAATCGTTAAGAATTTTGAGCCACATCTGTGTATGACTTCATGTGATATGTAACTGCTAAAGTGCAAAAATAAATTAATTTACTCATAAACTAGGGTGTTCTGTTAAAGTGTGGAAAATTGTTTCATTTTTTAAATTACCTAAGTAATATGCAAATTACCGAGAGAATCTGCACATTATAGACTAGGCACTTGTTAAAGTGAAAATAAAATCTTTGAAACAACAACATCATTTCTGCAAACTTAGAATAAATATTCATTTACTTTTTTATGTATAACTTTAGAACTGCAGGATAGGTCATTTTGATCCAAAAAAATATTTTGTGTCCAATTTTTTCAAAACATTACTAATGAAATTGAAATAAATTTCTTGACTTTTCCTAATTTTATATACATAAAAATCTAAGAAAATATGTAAAATCAATGAATATATGTTTTTTGAATAACTACACAGTTTCGTATTAATCAGAGTAAATTTGAACCAGCCCGCAGTTTTATTTAGACCAAAACTCCTGCGGTTTTAGTGTTAAAGAATCATATTAATACAGTAAAGCAAACAAATTAGTTGATAGAATCAATCATCAATCAGTTGAAAAACTATAATACAAGGAATCAAAGGTTTTTAAATATTATTACAATTAAGGAAATTGACATGTTATTTATTTATTTTTCAATAATTAACCCCTTCCAGGTTTATTTTATTTCAGGATTATGGGTAAAAAAATGTCAAATTTTTTATGCTTATTTTCATACATGCATAGCTTTTTAAACATAATAGCATCATTTGCATACAAAATTTTCAAAAAATTAATGTAAAAAAATCAATTTAAATATATAAGTAATCTACCTGTACAGTTGGCTTTCTGTGCATCAGAAATCATTAGACTTTGGAGTCAATTCACACCAACTATAAATATAAAGCTTAGAATACCTATCTTTTACCTTGAATTAAATTTTATTTATATCCTTTGCATTTACATAAATGATTATGAAATTATTAATCAAAATTTGATCGTGTATGATACAATCAAAAACACGGTACTGCACAAAGTCCAACTTTGCAATATGGACAGTAGAACCTTGTTTCTTTCCTTACCTTCTTCCCCCTGCTGTCTCTCTTTGAGCAGCAAATAATCTAGTAGCCAGAAAAGTAAACAAAAACATTCAAAACCATAAATAGCACATGTGAGATAATTCGGGAAAGACTGATTGCACAGTGTAAAATTTCACAGTGCCCGAGCTACTCTTGGGATGAGCCAGGATGGTACATTTCGCCTGCTCGAGTTCAGCTCAGGAAAAACTGGGAAGGGGTTAAAGAATCACATTAATACTATCAAGCAAAGAACAAATTAGTTGATAGAATCAGTCATCAATCAATTGAGAAACTTTTTGCTTTTGAGTTATGCAATATTCATACAAACATGCTTACATATATATTAGATTCAGGAATGATCCAGATGAATATTTAAAGTTTCAGACATTACAGTTATCTTGTATATACATCAAGACGCAGCACCAATGCTAGTGAAAATGTATTCAGACATGGTCAAAATGAGTGATCCAGTTGAAATCTGAAGATTAAAAGTCTTTTTGATTATAACACTTCCTTTACTTTGTACAAGGAAGTTGAAACTAATTTTTTCTTCTCATTTTTAGTTACATTTCCATATTTGCCAGCTTTTTAGGACTATTGGAAAATTTATGATTTTAGGTTTAATTTTGCAGACTTAATTTAGTCCAAGATTTTTTACTCATTTTGACCAAGTCTGAATACTTTTTTTATGGTTTTTAATACTGTGAAAATTAAATCAATAATTTTAAAAAAAGGACAATGGATTTTTCACTTCAGTAATTTGTGAGAATTAAAAAATCTTTTTGATTTCCGTAAAAATTTACACATCTGATTAAAAAAAGGGTATAAATATCCTTCTGTGGCATAATTATACATCCATCATAGCTCTAGTGACCACTGAATACAACACACCTCTAAATATTGTATTTTGATTGTATATTTAGTAGTTAATTGTGAAGGATTTTAAAGAATATAGGACCACACAAATGAAAATAAATTAATTTTATTTAATAAAACTTCTTTAAGTATGATCAAAATCAGTATTAATAATCAGTATGACGATCTCTCCCTACTCTTATCTGATTGAGTTTGAAATAAGTTTAGTTTGTGTTTTCCTAAAATATTTAATTTAAAAAAATGTTTTATTATATATAATAAATTATATAATAAATGCATAAAAGTTTTATTGATTACAATTTTACTGGAATAAGAAAAAATGTGATTAACTTTTGTTAATCAACAATTACTTATGCCTCTTAATGTCAGTTAACTAACCAACCAATGTTTCAACCAAAACATTTCGGAATCAGCTTTAAGCAGTAGGTCCAGGTCTCATTAGCCCTCGTGTTGCAAAAAGTAGACCGTAGCGCCCCAAAACCAAATTCAACCAAAACATTCTACTGATATTTTAATGTGTTTTTCTATAATCAAATTTAATTTAAAAATAACTAATGCTTTATCATATATAATGAATTCATAAAGATATTATTGATTACAATTTTCCTGGATTAGGAAAAAATGCAATTAACTTTGTTAATGAACAATTACTTCTGCCACTTAATGTCAATTAACTAACCAACTAATATTTCAACCAGAACATTCTACTGATATTTTAATGTGTTTTTCTATAATAAAATTTAGTTAAAAAAATAACTATTATTTTATATATAATGAATTCATAAAGATTTTATTGATTACGATTTTCCTGAAATAGGATAAAATGCAATTAACTTTTGTTAATCAACAATTACTTCTGCCACATAATGTCAAATAACTAGCCAACCAATGTTTCAACCAAAGCAGTCTACTGATATTTTAATGTGTTTTTCTATAATCAAATTTAATTTAAAAATAACTAATGCTTTATCATATATAATGAATTCAAAAAGATTTTATTGATTACAATTTTCCTGAAATAGGAAAAAGTGCAATTAACTTTTGTTAATCAACAATTACTTCTGCCACATAATGTCAAATAACTAACTAACCAATGTTTCAAACAAAATATTCTACTTATATTTTAATGTTTACAAGATATATTTTTTAAATGATAAAATATTAAAATGTCAGATTTTTAAAGTAGGCAGATATGCATTTCTAATTCAGAGCAATAAAAACTCTGTAATTTGTTGGTTATATGTAATATTTATAATAAAAAGGAATTATTTACAAACTATTTATTTAAGTTATAACTCAAGTTATTACATAAATGAATTAATTTTTCAAACTGAATAATTTTAAGCATTTTGTATTATATGTTTTAAGTCAATAAAAAATATATTTTGTAAATGTTTTATTTCAAAGAATTAGAGTATTTTATTAAATATAAAACTTTAAAAAATTTGCTGGATAATATTAACAATAAATAGGCTTTATATTTATGACTGTAAATATCTTAATTTAAATTGTATTAATATGCGCTTACTTTAAAGCATTAAGATAGTTTGTTCTAGAGAGTACTATTAAAATTGAGTTTTAAAATATGAATTATGTTTATTTGTAGAATTTTAACTTTAATAATTATAATAGAATATTTACCTTTTCATATTTTATAATTTGCTTGTTTTGCTTAATGATCTCTGACTTTCACATCTGTGTTATTTGCTCTGTTGATTATATTTAGCCATTCTGCATGGATTATAAGACTTCAATTGGAAGCCTGACTTTTTCTTTTCTGATGCTTTTTTATTCTACTGTTTTGATTTTTGGTGATAGTTTATTCTGTAATAGTAACTTTGTAATGTAAAATTAATTTTTGCTCCTATTTTTTTTCTCTTGAAATGCTTCCAGTTATGTGCCCTTGGCTGGCACATTGTCACGTGTCTTTCACAGCTCGCAGTAAGTGATAGCTCACTCTTACTCCAAAATGCTTGCATTATGTATTTATTTATTTTCTTTTGACAAGGCATATCTTTCTATCTGCAGTTATTAATTTTCTTTCATTATTTCTAAAGTTTAATATATATATACTTATATTATAATGATATCATAATGATTAATATGTATAGATCCAGATCAGATCTAAGAAATAAAGAATGGTCAGTAAAGTCAGTAATAATCAGTATTTTCAGAATTTAACCAGTAAGGTCAATATTTAATTAGAAATTAGATTTTTGAATGTTATATTAAAATATTTTAATTTTGCTTTATTATTCTAAAATTTTTTTAAAATAAGGGCAAGATTGCGAGCAACTTTAAAATGTCTGATCTGATCTCAGAGATGAGAAATGCTCAGTAAAGTCGGTAAAAGTCAATATTTTCAGAATTTAGTCAGTAAAGTCAGTATTTGATGAAAAATTAAGTTTTGCATGGGCTTTATTTGAACATTGTAATTTTGCTTTATTATTCCAAAACTATTTTAAAATATTGTCAGTAAAATCAATAATATTTAGTACTTTTTAGATTGGTCAATATTTTCTGAATCTAGCCAATGAAGTCAATATTTGTAAAAAAATTAGGTTTTTATGTGTTTTATTTGAATTTTGATTTATTATTCTAAAATTATTTGAACATAAGAATATGATTATGAGCAAGGTATAAGAATATGATTGTGAGCAAGGGAAAAATGTCTGAAGAAGCTAATGAATTTTTTTAAAAATGTGCAGGGGGGGGAGACATAGTTTTTATTAGTGCTGATGGACAGTGGTAAGCACACTTACCACCAAAAGAAAAGTGTTAATAATCAAGTTAATTCAATCTAATAAGCTTAATGAATTTTTTCTTAAAGCAATTTCAGTCAAAAGTATTTTAATATGCTATATGTGACCCATTAAAGTGTTAAGTTATTATTCAGCATGAAATACATATATATACTACATGTGTAAATACAAAGAAGGACACCCTTGGCCATCTGAGCGCTTGGGCAAGATATTCTTTGTGCCCTTTCTTTCTTATCCCCTATATAATAATAGCCTAAGTTAACTGCTTGTCCGTCCTTGAATTTATGAAGCGGTTGCACCTGGAATAGAGTCATCCAAATTGGATTCTTGATGAGTTAGGGTTAGCAAAATTCAAAACGAATTCGAAAATGTTCTAAATCCACCCCTTTTCAATCATTTAAATGTCATTATTTCAAGCCCTATTTTCCCTGGTTAAGAGCATTCGTTTAAATTCATCATCACATTATAAGTAGATGAAAATAACATTGTTTCTCTAGCATTATGATGTCATTCCTTTAATCATCTCATTTAATCATTTCTTATTTTAAATTATTTAAATATCGTCTGAATTATTTTCATACTTTTTATGCCTGAACTTAGATATTATGTAAACAATTTTCTTTTATATTTGGCTTAAATAATATATTAGCCAAATATACTTATACAATAATACATATGTGCTAATTTTAAATTTAATCATCGATTATTTTTTGTTGCAATAAAATTTTATCACCGGTATCTACAACAAATTCTTTTCATAAAAGTCTAGGAGTCTATTTCACGGACTAATAAATATCTAGTGTTTAAGTTATGTATCTTTTAAAATTAAGACGTTTGTTTGTTTGTTTTTTATTCATAACCACACGGTTTGCAATCGATATGCCAAATTTTGGACATAATACCTATATATTGCCAACTAAACACTGTCAATATTTAAACCTCTGCTATCCATCCTATCACACAATATGATGAGATAAATTAAAGTTGGCAACTAACATGCGGTCATTAAAGATAAACAAATTATTGAGCGTGTGCCAGATAATTCTCAGCCAAAAAACAAACCATTTTTTTATCTGCCTGATAGGGTACTTTACAATTTTGGAAAATTAAAAATTTTACTGATCCTGTTATATGGCGTGCTATATCCTAGTTCTTAAATAGTATTATAACATATATTTAGCTTCTTAATTTAGTTTTAAATTTCTAGTACTATAATTCTTCACTGCCACTTCAAAATATTCCATTCCAAAATCCATAAAGATTTTTCACCTGCCCATGTTTTAAGAAATTAATTTTGTTTAGTTTGTACATCATGTTTAACTAAATATTATGCTTATATGTATATATTTTATTTTTTATTGTAATTTAGTATTTTATACACATATATTTGTAGATTTTGTAATTAATTTATTATTAACAATAATATTTTATATAATGTTTAATTTAATATTAAACTGGTTATTATCTCAGTTACTTTAATTTTCTGAAAATAAACAGTATAATTGTTAGAAAAATAGTGCATGATTAAAATTTTTAAAACTTTTTCATCTTACAGGTTTTTGAATGAAGAGGCTTTACAACATCTTATTGATGCACTTTGTAAATTATCGACCGAGTCAATGGAACTAGCATATACAAATAGGGTAATGTTATTAAGAATTTTTATTTAATATAAAAACACATTTGATAAAAGACCTCATAAAATTTCAACATAGTAAAATTGGTGTATACAGTACAGTAAAATTATCGTACAGGTTTTTTGTTTGTTTAATTTCTGGTAATTTCACTAATTGTTTAATTTTTTACTGCATGCATATTGAGGTTTAAATACATCTTTTCCTATTTTCAGTTTCTTTCAGTAATTTTTTCATTCAATTAATATCTAAAAAACATTTTATTAATGACATAGAAAAATGTTTACATGGTCAGTAAAATTGGCATATTTAGTACAGTAAAGTTATCAACAGCTTCTTATTTGTTTTATTTCTTGCAATTTTATTTGATTTTTTACTCTGCTGTCTGCATATTGATGCTTAAATACATCCTTACCTATTTCCAATATCCTTCAGTAATTCTTTCATTCATCTAACATTTAAAAAATATTTCATTAATGACCATTGTTAAATGTCAACATAGTCAGTAAAATTGGTATATACAGTACAGTAAAATTATCATAGTTTTTTCTATTGCACGCATATTGATGTTTAAATATACCCTGTCCTATTTTCAATTTCTTTCAGTAATTTTTTCACTTGTTTAGGGTTTTAAGAACTTTAAATAAATTTAACAAAAATAGACTTGTAATAAGTAATTTGTAATAGTTGTAATGCCTGTAAAGACAAATGCAGTACTTAAATGAGCAGATAGAGATAACATATGTTTATTGGCTACTTAACATTGTGCTTCCAGGCAAGTGATGACTGCTATCTTGTTCTTATCAAGCACATACAGCATCATAAAATAAAGCACAAAAGAGATTAATTAATATTAAAAAAAATATATATATTTTAATCAGTAGAAGCATGGTGCTAGCGTCATCGTGCCCATGACTCGAATTGCTTGACATCGTTGCCAATCTTTCATAACCAAACAATTTAAAGAGGCAAGTGATCAATGCTATCTTATTCTTATCAAGCACATACAGCATCATAAAATAAAGCACAAAACAGATTCATTAATATTAAGAAAAAAAATATTTTTTAATCAGTAGAAGCATGGTCCTAGCGTCATTGTGCGCATGACTCGAATTGCTTGCCATCGTTGCGAATCTTTTATAACCAAACAGTTTAAAGAGGCAAGTGATAAGTGCTATCTTATTCTTATCAAGCACATACAGAATTTTAAAATAAAGCACAAAACAGATTCATTAATATTAAGAAAAAATATATTTTTTAATCAGTAGAAGCATGGGGCTAGCGTCATTGTGCACATGACTCGAATTGCTTGCCATCATTGCCAATCTTTCATAACCAAACAATTTAAACACAATTACAATTATACATGACACTAACAATATGCAATACAGTTTACACATATGATACAAAACAGAAAACATAAATAATACAATACTTAATATAAGTCATATGTTACAACTCTGTTAGTGATAAACTCGTTACACAAGTTGGGTCACTTGGGGAAACATCCATAGGTCTTAGGAATAAAGATATATTTTCTTGCAATGCATACCTGGAAAATGTTTCAACTAAGGTCCAGACCTCTGGACACCCTATAAATATTGTATTACACTAGAAATATTTATTCAGAAAAATACAGAATTAGAAATCTGTTAAGTTTGCAGTATTGCTTACTTTCTTAACATTTCTAATTTGATTTTTATATTCTTCAGTTATTTTCCTTTGTTTTAATGTTCCTAGTTCTTTATTATGGATTAAAAGTGATCAGATAAACTTTTATTTTTAAGAAACATAGTAAAATATAACAATTTTTCATCTAATTAATAAAATTTTAAATTAGTAAATATAGTTTTAAATGAACTGTTTTTTGCATGAATTTAAAATATTAATCTGTTAAATATTTTGTTATACAGGAACCTTCACTGTTTGCTGTAGCCAAGCTCTTAGAAACTGGGCTTGTAAATCTCTTTCGTGTCAATGCTATTTGGAAACCTATAACTAATCATCTTTTAGAAGTAAGTATTGAATAAAATAATTGTATACACCCACGGTTGTTAGCTTTTTGACATGCAATGGTTTAATCCAGTTTTATATGTCATGCCAAAAGTCTTATTTCTTAAATTTTTAATGCAGTTGGCAATAAAAACATATATCTTTATGCCATATAGAGATAAAAAAAACCTTAAAGAATTATAATAATGATGTAACAGAATAACAATAAAAGTATATAACAAAGCATATAATGAGAAGATTTAGTTTGGTTTGGAGTGCTACGATCTACTGTTTTGCACACAAGGGCTAATGAGACCGGGACCTACTGCTTAAAGACGATTCCAAACGGCTACGAACATCCATGCCATAGTGGGATTCGAACCCACGAACTCCGGTTCCGAAGGCCAGCACCCTAACCATTTGGCCATCGTTTGGCATAATGAGAAGAATGTAAATATGAAAAAAATTAGAACATTAAAAGAATAAAAGACGATTAAGTCCTGTCAGTCATATGTGACATTTTGTAACAGAGCATGGTTATAGGTGTGATTAACTAAAACAATATCACTCTTAAAAAACATTAGGCTTATTTAAAAATGTTAAAATAATAATATGACATAAATTAACATCACCTTCACATTATTTAACACTATACGGCAACTGCCACAGTATAAAACACCAGTCTTAGACAAGTGTGAGCTGACTTACTTCAATCCAAGCACAAGAAATTTACATAAGATGAAGGTAATAAAGTAAGAGTAAATTAAAAATAAAACCAATATGCACACACTAAAATGGAATAAATAAGTACTCTCCTTGAACAATTAAATTTAAGTAATTTTTAAAATGTCAAAATATATATTGGATATATAACAATTGTGTATTTAGCTGCTGTTTAAGTACACACCAAGCCCAAGTATTTGTAACGAGTCTGCAGATTGTTTAAAATTAAAAATAAAACCAATATGCACACACTAAAATGGAATAAATAAGTACTCTCCTTGAACAATTAAATTTAAGTAATTTTTAAAATGTCAAAATATATATTGGATATATAACAATTGTGTATTTAGCTGCTGTTTAAGTACACACCAAACCCAAGTATTTGTAACAAGTCTGCAGATTGTTTAAAAGGTCTCTACCTTCCCAGTATTGAGAAAAATACTGGTCTTAGAGTATAATTGTATCTTTATGTATAATTGTATTAATTGATTTTGAATAATTGAAAAATCATGAAAATGCAATATTTATAATAAAAATGCTTTATATTTATTTCACCACCCTATTTTAGTGATTTTGTTAAGTGAAGTAATTCTGCAACATGGTGGATAGGTATTCCAAATTCTGAAGCTTCAATACCCTTTTTCTTAGCTGATTATGGGAAATTTACACACACACATGTATATATATGTATATGTATATATATGTATATATATATATATATATATATATATATATATATATATATATATGTGGGAGATTTATTCCCACGGTGAAAAGATGCTCCAAAGCTTAACAAACACTAACTTATTTAATTAAAACTATTTACAACTTATGTACAAATTATATGGTGTCTATGAGAGTTGACATCGGTGCCCGTCTGGCATAACATAAGCGCCCGTCTTGGCGATCAGTCAGTAGTGCCGTCTGCACTCGGTACCGTCCAGCTTAAGTCTGTCAATCTCGGCGTTCCACTCGGGAGGGTTGTTGCCATACCGTAAAGTAGAAGTTGGCTTGCTCGATGCGAGCATCAAATCTGGTGTTCGATGTCATCCAGGCTCCCACAACTCGGCCTCCTGACTCTGGTCTGCGCCCTCGCAGCCATCGTCGTCTGTTTGTTGGAAAATGCGCTGGAAAAAGAAAAAGAAAGGAAAACACAAAAAGAGAAAGAAAGGAACAAAACATAAAGTTGACAAACTATATACAGATAAGATGAAAAAAAATAAAGTCGTTAGTCCTTGAAAAGTCAAAATCAAAGAGTCATTGTCCGGGGAAATGTCATAATTAGGAAGAGTCATTGTGTTGGCCCACGGCTTGATGTAGTCGGCTGCTGAACTGGTCATGTTAGGACCTTCGTGGCTGCCAATCTTTTCAACATCGTAACGATCGTTGTTCTTGATCTTGGTGATCTTGTAAGGTCCGAGAAATTTTGGTTTCAGCTTGAGACCCGTACCGAATTGTGTTCTTTGAATAGCGACCATATCTCCGACTTTGTACTTTCTTGCCGTTTTTCTGCGACGATTGTACTGCGTGCGGTTTTCTTCTTGTATTTTGGCTATGTTCTTCTTTGCTTCGTCTCTCATCCGTTCTCTGTCTTTCAACAGTAATAATATCTAATCGATCTTTACAAAAGTTCTCATCATAAGTTTTGGAACCGGTAATGATTTTAATTAAATCAGCGACTTTAGCATCATCTGCAGCATCTAGTCCTAGCTCATCAATTAAAGTTAGCAAATCAATTTTACGTGCTCTCGACAAAAATGCCATCTCTATTTACTTATTCAAAAACGAAAGCAAAATGTTTTGTACTCACAGAACTGCCGGTCTTCTTTCAAGACGCAAAATCCACTTCATGGAACATCCATATCAAGCAAAATTCCACATCATATCACGGAAAATCCAGATCCCGTAAACTGTGAAATTGCTTTTTGCAGTTACCAAAGGAACAAAAAGAGGACTCAAACAAAAATTGAATCATTCTTTCAAAATTTGTAAAAATGTGCTGTATTTTCAGTAAAAATAAAAATGAGTAAGTGCTAACTTTTTTCTAAATTTTTCCTTAAAAAATACTAAAAAAGCTTACTAACTTTTTTCTAATATTGTACTATAGTAAATATTTTTAAAAAATTCCCTAAGTTGACCACCTCCGTATGTTGACCACTTAGTTACAGTCCCTTGGGTGGTCAACTTATGGAGGTTCTACTGTATATATATATATATATATATATATATATATATATATATAACAAATAAAAAATTTTGATACTGAATAATAGACAATACTGGAAGATAGATGTAAAATTTTGTATTGGTTATGTAGATACAATAAACATAGAAAATCCACAAGGCACAGTAGTGTTTAAACTAGGACTTTCATAACCAAATAATTTTATTTTCTGAACAGCAAAAATTAGATATTTTTTCTTTCAATGAGGGTTTTCTACTAATAAGTTCAAGATAAATATCTTAAAAAATTATGTATATGCAACTAAATAATTTTTCCTGTGTTAATGAAATTGAATTAATGTTGTTATAATGAATGATAATCTTATATTTTTGTTTTAGGTTTGTCAACATCCACACATTAAAATGAGAGAATGTGGAGCTGAAGCTTTAACTTTTTTAGTTAAAGCTGCATTTTATTATAAACCTACTGATCCACCAGTGAAAGAGATTAAAGTAAGTATTTTAATAGAAAGTCTAATTTCACATTTTAACATGTAGAATGTAAGAATATTTAGAGGTCACTTTTAAGGATATCAACTTAGGAGTATATTGCAAGTCGACAAACAGTGATTCAAAAAGATGCTTTTGTTAAGTTCAACATTTAAGATTGTAAAATTTAATTATAATAGGTTGGAGCTAATTTATGAAAATTAAATTTTCAATTTTCTGTGAAATGCTGTTTGTTGAATATATATATATATGTAATCGAATGTATAGTGTAATTTCTTCATGCTGTGATGTACAATCTGCCAAACAGGGTTGGTCATTTTGCCGGCAAAAAAGTATTTTTGCCAGGACAGTGGCAAAAACTGGTAAAAACCAGCAAAGATGGCAAAAATCAAAATTTGCATAAACAAATTGTGATACAGGTTATATGAAAAAGAATCATAACAATAAATAAAATGTTTTCGTAGTAAAAATATACAAATGAATAAACAAAAAATATATTCTTATTTTTTATTTTATTTTTGCACTACTCTTATCTCTCTCTGCTAAAAGATTTTCATGCATCTACACTTCTATTCATCATCCACAAACCAGTTCAAACAAGAACCCACCTGTTCTATCCTGAGTTAAGCAAGCGTTGATCCTCCCTCAAGTGTAATTTTTTGTATTATAAAAAAAATAAATAAAATTTAAATAAGAATTTTAAAGCTCCACTTATTTGAGCATAATATATTAATATAAATTACTTACCACTATTGCTTATATTTTGCATTTCTGAAATATAGCATTAATTTAATTGATTAGGTTGATATTTTAAAACTGGAAGTGTTTGTTTATAACTTCTATACATTTTGTAATGTTGTTAATTTATTGCAACATAAAAATCAGACTAACAATTTGGTTTTTTTTTCAATTAAAGATTTTTTTTAATGATGAAATTTATAATTTTGCAGAAATTAGAATGAGAATATGTGATCATCCTAATGTATTGTAAGACTAGTCTGTGACTGTTAATTTAAGATAGGTTAAAGAACATAAATGCCCATTAATGTGTTAAAAATCTGTTTTTGCTATTTTTGCTGGCAAAAACCTATTTTTGAAAAGGTGGTTTTTACTGGTTTTTACCATGGTTTTTTCCACATGTGGCAAAAACTTGCCACCCCTGGCCAAAACATTTACTGAATCATCAACATATTTTACTTTAAACAATATGTTAATGAAAGTTTTTTTAAAAGTAAAATATGTTATATTTCAAGAACACATATATATGGTTTTATTTAATTTGGTTGAAGTTTTAAAAAGAATGGATTTGTGAAAGGTCACAGAAATTCTAGGGTTTATTATGTGAGTTTGTGGAGCTACCCATGTTTCCATTCACTATTTGTAGGGTGTTACTTCACCATCAGGGATATATAATAAGTCTAAAATGTGTTTCTTATCATTGGGTATTATAAATTGCATCTTACTAGCTGAAAGTGATAAATAAGGTATGGATCTAGAGCTATGATTGCTCAGTTGGCAAAAGCATTCATCTTTGTTCTGGAGGTTTGTGGGTTCATGGCTCTAGCTGACCTAAGATCTGCGGTGTTTGTTAATGGTGACTGGGCTTGTAAAGGAGGTTTAAGGTCACAATATCTTCTAAGTTCTCAAACAATACTTCTGAGGTCTTCTGCTTAGTCCATGCTTTTAAATTACAAGTACCCATTCTTGAGGTTAAGTCAGTCTTCATCCATGTTGGTTCCTCAAAGTGAAGATGCATATTATCCTTAGCCATAGACCTGTTGTGTGTTGCAATAGGGTTATTGGTTCTGGTATAAACTTTCCTATACCAGGGGCATCAGTAACAACAACAACAAGAAGTATTGAGCTTGATTCATTAATATCCTTATGTGAGGTAATTTTTTCATGATTGTCCGGATGTTTAGCAGGGCATAATTAAAATAATCACCGATAAATTTTTCGACATTAGAGTTCAACTTCTGCAACATAGAGGTTCATGGCTTGGTAGGCACAGATGTCACAGTGTAATGTATCTAGCTTGATACTTTGTTTGTCATTTGAAGCCTTGTAAGATGCAAAATCATGGATCCTTGATTATGAAGTACCCCCTTGCTACTCATAGCAAATGGAAACATGGAATATCTCCACAAGGCCACATAGTAAATCCTAGAATAGATAAAACAATATGTATGTATTCTTGATGTAACATATATAATTTTAAACAAAACTTCATTAATATATTGTTTAAAGTAAAATAGATGGATGCTTCAGTAAGTTTTTTGGCAGAGACTGCATTTGAAAATGCCAATGGGGCTCAGTTTAATAGCAGTTTTTAGTGGCTGGTTGATGATCATTTGTAAAGGAAATAAAAGACTTTGCTCTTACCACAGAGTGTTTTGTGTATATGTCTTCAGTACTCATTCTTAACCCCTTCACTTACAAGTTTAACAGAATCTAATGTGTCCAAAAATTACTATTTAATTCTGGCTCATCTGAACAATTTTGTGAAATTCAAGAAAGAGAATGTTTTATTTTGAAATTTGCATTTCTGTGTAACATTTAGGGAGGTTTATAAATGATGCTATGTACAAAAATTGAATAACAGTATAAAATTATGATTTAATACAAGGCTGCACAACATCTGTCGGAGACATATATCAACATCTAGAAGACGTGAAAATCTACTTTGGCACATGAGATGACTGACATCTCCCAGACGTCATTGTATGTCAAAGGGTTGATAGATTAATATTTTATGCTATCATATGCTATTAATTTAATTAGTGTAATTTATACATAATAATATCAGTAAATAAGTTTGAATAGTCTAGTAATTACAATAATAAAATCAGTCATATTTTCTTATAATATAAAAATAACTGAGTTAATTTTTTAATTAAATTTATGTGAAGCACATTTTTAAAATGTGTAAAAATCCAAAGAGTCACTGTGATAAACTTTAATGTTATTTTTACATCTATAAAAAACACTATTTTATTTCTAGCCATCTCACACTCAGGCAATGCTTTTGGCACCATTACAAGAGGTTTCATCTGCTACTTCCCATGCAGATGTGCGTCAGAAAGTGTTGGATTGTGTTTTTCAAATTTTGCATACTGGAGAAATATCCAGTGATGGTTGGCCTTATTTATTAGATGTTATTGGAGCAATAAATGATGAGCAAGGGTAATATAACTTTGAACATTTATTCATCATGATTATGATTATTTATTCATCATCTGTATCAGGAATTTCTAACTTGTAAGGGTTCAAGGACTTCATTAGATTTCTTTCCAGTGTTATTAGTTTATTTTTTTTCTGTAAATTTTGGAGAAATAGCATACTTTTGACTTATAGATAGGCTTATATTTGGAACTTATTGTGTTTTGAAAACCTTATAATGATTTATTGTCCTTTCTCTCTCAAAAGATAGTTATTCCAAAGTTAATTGCAATTTTTTTCTCCACTGTGAGACTCTGTTAAGGTTTTCTTTTATGAAGTATATTTTGTAAACAATGATAGTTTATAAAAGGGATTTATAATTATCTTCTTTATCTTTCAAAAGATAATTGTACTAAAATGAATAACAATTTATATACTTTTTTCTTCATAGAGAGGCTCTTATAAGGTCTGCTTTCCAGTGCTTGCAGTTAGTCGTTGCTGATTACCCACCTGCTTTACCATGCACATGTCTGCAATTGTGCATCGAGGTCACTTCTAAATTTTCTTCCCAGACTTTAGAGATAAATGTCTCTTTAGCTGCAGTTGGACTTCTGGTTAGTAAATACATATTTTGACATTATTGTAGTAGCATATTTTAACTTTATTTAAATTAAACACTTTGCGTGCAGTCAACATATTTTTACATTTTTTTGCAGTCTGTCACTGGAGTGAGGGTCACATAAAAATACGTATTTAGTAGATTTGTGGTGGATACTCGCTAACCACCACAAATCTACTAAATACGTATAATTATATGTATGTGTGACATTATATGCATGTTGTTTGCGTTGCTATGCACATGGTTTCCATGCACCTGGAAAGTCAGGGAAAATCATGGATTTAGACAATGGATTAATTTTGTCATGGAAAGTCTTGATTTTTCAAGCAAAATGAGTAAAAGTCATGGAAAGTCATGGATCCGCTAAACTACCGATTAAAAAAAATGCATTGAATTGTTTAATTCTATTTTTACTTGTCATTTGACTGAAGTTACTGAGTTTGGTATTTATGTATTATCCTATTGACCATATTGCCAAGTAAAATTTGTTCACCAAGGAAACTCAAAGCAAGAAAGCTTAATGGGTGGGTAAAAGTATATTATTCTGGTTTTTTTCTTAAATTGTAGGTTAAAATTTTATTAATATAATAATTATTTTTTAATAAAAATTAGTTAAGATTTTTGCACAAAATATAAGTTTATCTCTAGGGATATTGTATGTAAACATTATAGGGTTATATTTGGCTATTATTCATGGTCACCTGGATAATACCAAAGTACCCTGAATTCAAATTGGAAACATTTTGATTGAAAAATTGCTATATGATTAAACTTAGGTATGTAGATACAACAATTTATTTTTATGTGAGTTTATTAATACTAATAAAGTAAGTTTATAATTTTTTATGATAAAATTCCTGTAATTTCTCTAAAAGCATATATTTTATTTGTATGTACATTAGAGGTTTTATTCATATATACTTTTAACAAAAGCTTTTTAAAGTCATGGAAAATGATCTGCTAAATCAGGGAAAGTCATGAAAAGTCATGGATTTGAAAATTTTTATTTTGGCAGATACCCTGTATTCAACGCTTTGCATTTTTTCTTTCCATAAGTTATGATTGTCGAGTTACTCGGTTTTTTGTTGCATTATTTCGTTTTCAATGGAATTCCTAGTTCCAGAACGTACAAGTCCTGTTTTGTCAATTTGAAGCTTGGTTTTTTATTGTTGAATACAAAATTGATAAAATGAGCCTTTGGGACAAAGATAGTGATGAAGAAAAATGCACTGACAGATTATTGGACTTTAATTTTAAAAGTTGTTTATTTTTGTGATTTCATAAAAATATTGTTTTTTTTTTTAAATAATCATACAGTATATATTAAAGTGTAAAATAAAAAAAGTTTCGTTCATAAAAAAAAAGTAGTTTTCGATTTATTGCAATTTTTCTGAATAAATAAACTTTTGCATAATTCACGAAGAAATGCTTGCTGTACGCGTAAGTTGGCAGTGAAGTATTGATGACCAGCTACCTAATAGTGCTGGACATCTTTGATACAAAAGATATTTAAAGTGGAAGATATCATGACTTGTGCAGAATGACGAGAAATAAAAAAAAAAACCTCCGAGTATTTGAACTAAACATTTTTTATTTAAGTTCTAAAAGTTTTTCAAAAAAGTTAACAAAATAAACATAATAAATTTAACAATCCCCTATTACCAATACCATAAACTATTAAAAAAATACAAAGTCAAAAAAAGGATTTCATAATCTGATACCATAACTAAGAAACAACGATTTAATCTAATACGCCATTTAGAAGAGTTTTATCTATAGCATGAATACAGATAGTGCTGCTACCCTCACAGCTGACCAAAAAAGGGGTTCCTTGCCTCCTGCTTGTCAGCCTTATATACCCAGCAGCGGGTATATCATGCAGCTTCCTTCCCCCTTCAGCCAATCACAAAATTACACAGATCGTAGCCGCCAAGTGAGATTTGAAGCCACAATAGCGTTTGTCGTGCAGACGTCATGGCCAAACTAGCTGCAAGAGTCAGCTTCCTTAACAAAAACAATCTAACCGGTGATTAAGGTGGCTGTCAAATCTCCTGCCTTGGTTGACTTAAATAAATAAACAAACTAATAGACAAATTGCCGGGATTCACCGAAAGTTACAGAAGGTGCCGATACGGTTGCAACTTCTAACAAGTATACCCACATGCCAAGTGTTAATTGAATGTATCTAAGTAATATATATCTAAGTAAAAAATATTCTATTAAACAGAATTTTCCTTAACTGTAATAAAATGTTAATTCTATGAGTGTATTTTGTATTTAATATAAATAGTTGTTCATTTATAAAATTAATTTATGATTCATGTTTTACTATTGGTTTTAATACGAAACATTTCTCTTTAGTGGAACGTTGGTGACTACCTTTTCCAAAACCACCAGAAAATTTCTGAGGATTTAGAAACTTCCCCATCTTTAGCCAATGTGCCCATGTTAAATTCTGTTGAATCCAATTATGGAGTAAAAATCAACCCCTTTGATAATTTATTTTTAAGACTGTTTTCAAGATTAGCAGATGTTTGTGTTGATTCAAGGCCAGCTGTGAGAAAAAGTGCTTCTCAGACTCTTTTTTCTACTCTGGCAGCTCATGGATCTTTGTTACAGAAAAGTACATGGCAAGTTGTGCTTTGGCAGGTTTGTCCTTTTTTGTTTTTAACTATATTGTTATATTAAATATTTACTGTATTTTACTGACAAGGCCTGATTATTGCATGGGCACTTAAGGCATGTGCCCTGGGCACGAAAATTTAGTCAAGTGCTTAAAACACATATTAAATGGGGAAAAATTGCAAACATATGCTACCATCATCAAGTTTTAATAAATTATTGTACGAGGTAATTGTGTTTGTGATGAACTCTATTATTTCCTATTTACTATTATATTACTGATGTAGTATTAATATATTTATGAATAGTGTCTTATTTACTGATAAAAATCATTGTGGTTAAAACTTAATTGAGTTCATCTGAAAAAAAAAAAAAAAATCAAATTTTGGAGATGCATTATCAACTATTCTAGTATTAAACCTTCTTTATTTGTTACATACTCACTTATATTCACATACTTTACAGGCAAATCTATAAATAAAATGATATGTTAAAATAAAATAAATAAAATCAACAGATAATCATTTTAATCTGAAACCATGTTTATTGTAATTTTTAGGTTCTCTTTCCATTGTTGGACAGAGTTCGATCTCTCTATGGAACTGCTTCCACTGATAAAATTACTGATAAGGGAGGAAGCATTTTAATTCACCATTCACGAAATACTGCTCAGAAGCAATTAGCTGAAACCCAGGTATGTGTTATATGTGTTATACAGAACTTTTTAAATAGAATTTATTACTTTAAAAATCATAATGTTTTAAGGTAATCTAAAAACCAGGTTTCCTGCATCACCAAAAAAAAAAAAAAAGCACTATCTCTGTAGATTTTTGAGTGTGTCCATTCTATGTGGCAAGCAGTATTTCTAACCATTTTAAGATGCAGTGTCACCTTTGTTTTAATTTGGAAATATTTTGAGGTTCTTCGTGACCTTGTTTCCTGTAAGAAGGTCAATCTCTAGTAAAATAATTATCATATTTTGTAATTTCTAATTAAATTTTTAAAAAATTGTTAAAGGAGAGAGACAGCTATATGGATGGTATTGTGGAAGTCATTAAAATTTCCAGTTGCAAAAATGTTAGTATAAGAACATCTTAGGTGGTCAGGGAAATTTATTTTCATATTTCTACAGGAACCTTCTTTAAATATTTAGCAAACATATAAAAGTTTATTTATTTTTTTCCTATTTTGAAAACAATTTGTCTTGAGAATTTTTACTTCACTTGAATGACTTATCTTTAAAATCATTAATATTTAATACATCAAATTCTAAAAACATCATTTTTATTTCCTTTCAAACACTCATTGCAGTCATCAGCCCAAATAGTTCTTTATAAAAGACTATAGGCCATATATAAATATATATTATAGTATATATGTATTTGCATGTATATATATATGTATTTATATATATTTATATACACACATAATATTAAATTATTTATACACATTTTCATCTATTTAATAAAATAGTTTTCTCAGCTTCTTCTCATTGAAAGGAATTTGAATTTTTTTTTTATAGGTTCTAACATTATCAGGTGTTGCCAGAATTTTTCATACAAAACGTGATGTTCTTCAAAAGCTTGATGATTTTCCCAGAGCATGGGCTCTACTTTTAGAGTTTATTGAAAGTTCATCATTGAGTAAAAATAATGAAGTAAGAATAAAATTATATTTTCTTGTATATAAACATTGTCATAATTTTGTATTTAAGGTTCAGGTTCTTTATACTTTGCGTTAAGAAGAGGTAAAGAATATTGTGGGGGCATTAAAAATATTGTGGGGACATTAAAAATATCTTGTTTCTTTTTTATAAAATATTGTTAAAAATTTTATTTAAAGGATATATTTCTAGGGGCTGTGTTATGCAGATTGATATGTACTTTAAAAACTTTTGATATCAAGTAAACAACAAATTTTGGGTCTGGGGAATTTGGTCTCTATGTTAAGACTATCTAAATGCTGACAAATTCTAAGAAATAATTTCTAGAATAAATATCTTAAAATTAGTCCCAGAGACCCACTAATGAGAAACATGTGGGTTTCATAGCAAACAAATTCAGTCCCTTTAATTTCAAGAAAAGAAGCCATTCTTATTTTAGTTAAGAATATAATAAATACTTTACACATATGCAAATAAGAAAAGATTTACTTACAATTAGGTATTACAAATCACATGCAAATTCTATTTCTTCTTTTTTTCAAAATTTTTTGTTTGCATTGTAAAGTATCTCACTAGCTTCTTTCAAATTCATGGATTGTAATAAGATCATTAAATTTTTTAGTTTGTTTTCTGTAAGTCCGTTTTTATGACCAATTTTTATTCTTTTTATACAGAAAAACTTCTTTCTGAAAGTTTTGCTAGAAAAAAACTTTTTTTCTTTTCCTCAGTTTTTTTTAGTTTATTTATTTTATTTTTAGGGGGAGGGGAGTTATGATAGTGAAATTGCATCCTTTCAAAATTGTAAAAGTTTCATTCTTTTTCCCTTAGTTTCAGGGTTGAGTGTTTTAAATCAGCTTGATTTAAATCATGCTTTAAATCACTATTTAAATCAGTTGATTTTTTTTTAAAAAATCATTGATTTAAATCAGTTTTTAAAGATTGAATTTTTAAAAGAAAAGCTGTTGTAATAAGCACAATAAGAAAATATTGACAACCCAGAGTTGCTCCCAGATGGTTTCAGGAGGCTGCTGCACCTTGCCTGTCCTTATATTATTAAAATAGCACCCTAACTGCTATTAATTTCTTATCCCCTATCTTTTTCTTATCTCTCAGTCAAATGTTATTTTTGTCTTTTGTATTAGAAAATTACTGGCACAATAAAAATTTCATTATCATACCTTGAAAAGAATGCCCTGACTTTTTAAATATTAAGTGCCTCTAAAAAATAAAACAAATGCACCTAGAAATGTAATAAGTATTATTTCCCTCCTGCTTTTATTTATTTATTTTTATGAACCTGGGAAAAATTCTGGAATTTATCTCGCTCTACCTTATTTATAAACCTTGTTTGGATGGAGCATGTAGCAAGTTTTTCTCAAACACAGATATGCACCTGTAGTCCAGGGCTGCTTTTATCAAGACGGTTTGTTTTTTCAACATATGGATCAGTGCAATTTGAAATTCAAAACAGACTTGGAAACAACAGAGCAGCTAAACATGTTTTTATTTATAAATCATTTAACATTTAACCACTGTCCCAAAATAAAAAGTTGGTTGTAAAATTTTCATAAAAAATAAAAATTATTGCGATTACTTAGCCCTTAGTCTACCCTCATCTTTCTAATAATTCTATGGTTGAAGGAGTAAAATGTATAAATTAACATGAAGCATCCTTTATTTAAATTATGATATAGATAATTAAAACAAGCAAAAAACCCTATATTGCAAGTAATTATTTTCTACTGATTTAAGAATTATTCTTATATATATTTATTTTTTTAGTTATATGTATTTTTTATTATATATAAAGAAATAATTAATGGATTTGGACATCTAACTTAAACAATTTGATTTGCTTGTATCATATATTATACTTAAATATATTTAAATTTCAAAAATCCTATTAAAAATCAAAAAAATCTGATTTAAATAAAAAAATTTGACTTTTTTGATTTAAAAAAAAAAATCATGATATTTATCAACCCTGATTAGATTTTAGAACCCAATGGGCCAAAAATTCCATTCTACTTTTACAAGTTTGTTGATACTTGGGACCGCAAATTTTGCTGGAGTTTGTCCCATTATTACAATTTTGCATAAAAAAATTGCTATAGTATATTAACGTAAACTCTGATAATTTATTATTTTACATACTGTAAATTAAAATGTAAAAAAAAAAATATATATGTACTAAAGAGATTTTATTTTAATTATGATAATATATATATATATATATATATATATATATATATTATATGTGTGTGTGAGAGAGAGAGAGAAAGTCACAAATGTTAATTCATTACATACAAACACACAGTCTATAGCAACAGAGAAAATCATTTATTTCATTCTAAAGATCAGGGCTGTAACTAGGTTTTTTAGCACTCGTGGCAAAAAACTGGTTTGCGTCCCTACCACCATATATAGTGAGAAAATCTGTAAACATGATTTTTTTCTTTCATATGTTTAGAATAAACTCGCAAAATATTTTGTTAATTCTTAAAATGTTCCTAGTACATTAATTTATAATTTTTCTTCTATTTTTACCTTATTAATACTTAAAAATATTTTTAAACTCTTTGTAGGTATTATTTTGCTAATAAACTGAATTTTTTTAGGGGAATATTTTTTATTTAAACGTTGAATTTTCATAGAAAATTGGTGAATTTCTAAATTTAAATTTAGTTTTAATAACTTTAAAATTTAAAACGAATACCCGTATCTGTATTATGGCATATTAGGAGTGTTTGGTAAACATTTTGTAAGAATCTATAACAAGTTTAGTCTCTAGAAGCATTTTAAAGAACAAGAAAATTCATTAAAAAATATCATTTATAAACACATTGGATTTTATAATAAAAAACTATTTTTCAACTTTTTATTATTTCTACTTGGGGCGAATCATTGTCTTTCAGACTCCATTTTCTTCATGGTGTGGCACCCCTAAGACTGATGCGTCCGTAGCAGATGCTACCTTTGCCATTCCCTAGTTATGACCAAAGATAGTCAGCATGAAGTAATTAAATAACAATATTAAAATATGGCTCTTTTCTATTTTGTATACATCACAGAATACTGTGATGTTCTATATTCTGAGTTAAAAGCTCAGCACATAGATGGAACTTTTTTGTCATGGTCAGCTTAAATAAACTAAAAATGAGAACTTTACAATTTCACATCAAGCTGCAGCACATGTATGAACCCCTAAATGCAGTTATCTATATATACTAAAATCAACTAAAGTCATGCATTTCAAATGCTGTATAAATAAAGGAGGAGAGTTACTTAAAATGTTTCAAATTAAGATAAGAATGCTGATTAGGACTGGAAATATCAGAAACTTAATATCATGACATATTCCCAAATTAATATTGATATATTGCAATACTACTTTAAACTAGGAGTGACAAAATATCACTATTTTTTAAGGACTGTCAGTACCCAGATATTTACCCTAAGCTTTTAAATATTAGCAGAAGATATGAATGAGCAAGCAGCAATCTATCGAGATATGCACATGTCTCGATGTCACATGGCTGTTGTGATCAAGCTATCTAGAAATATTACTTGATGTTGCAATGAAGCCATGAATATCTATATATTATATTTATGTTATTTGCATATATATTTATATATGTGAAATGTTCAGGATATCCTTTGGTGATCTACAGTACTGTGTGCAGAGGTTAAACAGCATCTCTGATGAGAGATATATCGTCAGAGCAGGAATATAAATTTTGATATCATGATACTTGAAGAATATCAATAATTAAGAATATATTGATAAACAATACAAACCTTATACTGATGCTAAGTTGCTTTATTTAACCTGTCTGTTTTAATAGTTTTGAGTAATTTATATTCATGCAAATATATTTTGATGTTTTTATTTTATTTTTAGTGTCTATTGATAACAACTTTTATAAAATATAAATTTTTAGGTGTCTTTCTCAGCCTTGAAAAGTTTTCAAGAAATTTTAAATATCAGTCGATATGAAGATACAAAGAGTGAAAAAGTAAAGTTAGAATCATCAGAATATCTAGAAAAGTAAGAATCTTGTTTTTTTACTTTTTTCTGAAGTAATGTTTGCAAATGTCTTCTAACTGAATACATTGCCATCTTAACACATTATATGTAGGCTTGGCGAATGCAGTAATACGTGCTTAGCAGGGGTGATGACCAGCTACCTAATAGTGCTGGACATCTCTGATACAAAAGATATTTAAAGTGGAAGCTAGCATGACTTTGCAGAATGACGAGAAATAAAAAATCGAGTATTTGAACTAAACATTTTTATTTAAGTTCTAAAAGTTTTTCAAAAAAAGTTAATAAAATAAACATAATCAATTTAACAATCACCTATTACAGAAAAACATTTAACCTAATACCATTAAAAAAATACAAAGTAAAAAAAGGAATTTTCTAATCTGATACTGCTACCCTCACAGCTGACCAAAAAAGGGATACCTTGCCTCCTGCTTGTCAGCCTTATATATCCAGTAGCAGGTATATCATGCTAATTAGCATAATCATGCGGCTTTCTCCCCCCACTCAGCCAATCACAAAATTACACAGATCGTAGCTGCCGAGTGAGAGTAGAAGCCACATTAGTGTCTGCCGTGCAGACGTCACAAACAAAATAACTGCGAGAGGCAGCTTCCTTAACAAAAACAATCTAACTGGTGGTTATTAAGGTGGCTGTCAAATCTCCTGCCTCATTTGACTTAAATAAATAAATGAACTAATAGACAAATTGCCGGGATTCACCGAAAGTTATGGAAGGTGCCGATTCGGCTGCAACTTCTAACAAGGGGAATCGTATGAAATTTGCAAGAAAAAATAGTGGTGATCTATCTCCCTTCCCCGCTGAAAGCACACACTCTGCGCAAAAGGGAGATTACTCATTCCCACAGATAACAATTGGCATGCCAAGTGGGTAATCATTCATTCCGCATGTAATGTGTTAACATTATAGAACCGTGAACAATCAATTGTACTGGAAAAGCAGTAACAGAAATTAAATGCAAATGTCCAATAAAATTAAACATCTATTTTGTTGGCCTATTAATAATAAATAACACTAATTAAAGCATTATTTCCTAATCTGAATGTTAATGAAAGTTTATTCTGAATGTTAGAGATAGCTTACATTCCGAAGAAAAAAGGCATATATTTTTGGTTTTGTATTACATAAAACTAATTTAAATCTGAATTATGTTTTAATTAACATTAACCCTCTGTGACTGCTCAATATTTTAAATACAATTTCTTTAAAAATGCACATTTTTTTATTACATATTTGAAATCTACTAATATTTGGGTTATTAAATATATAGAAGACATGTTCAAAAAGTTATGATATGATACTTAATACTCATTCAAAAAGGTTTTAATTGTTGCAAGATCCATTATAAGTTATGTGCAGGTACAAATCTTATTTTTCAAACAAGGTTATTGCCTCAGTTTTTGCTGAAGTATTTGTTGAGTCTAGATAAAAATTTTTGTAACTTACTGCTATTATAGTTTACTGTCTGTGGCATTTCTACTACTATTTTTTCTTATTTTTATTTTTTTCCCAATATTATGGGTTTTGCATCATTCCGCTTCTTTGCTCTTGTTTATTTTGTACTTTATGCAATCTTCTGCCTCGTTTTATGTTTATAAAAAAATTGAAAATAAATGCTAAATAAGAATTTTAAAATTTTGTAAAATACAAAAATATATCTCTTTAGTACTGTTGTTACTTTTTGATTATTTTTTACTATTTGCTGTACCAAGTTGCTTTTGCTATATTCCCTGTAGCTTTTTTGTGTAATTTTTTATTTTCTGAGCTTCATGTTGCAATGACTGTTATATATTGCTGTTAACCATACCTACTGCACATAGTTGAAGGTTCCAGTCTAATTATCCCCTAATTAGACAACGTGTTGGTCACTCATAATTTTTATGAGAACGTTCTCATCTCCTCGCTTCCTTGTGAGCTGAAGTGTATTAAATTTTTGTTTGGATTACTTTTTGCCTAGAGGCCTAAATTGATGTTTTGATCTGTCTTACGTTCAGAGGTTAAAGTGAAGACTTTCTACTTCGCTAGGTACTCCATTAAACCCAATTACCTTGACCTTGATTTCTACTTCAGTTTTTTATCTCATATAGCTAGCACATAAACGTTAGATGTTTGTTGACCATAAGTTGGTAGTTAAAATAACCTTTTAATTGGGTGAACTGAAACAGGAAAAAAAAATGGTGGCATTTAGTTATCAAAATGTCTTGTCCAATTGAAATATTCAAATGTTGGCATTCCTTCAGTCCAATGTAAAAATATTCCTATTTATGCCTCTTGCATTAATATTGGTATATTCTCACTTGGTCTTCCTCATAATGTACTGAGAAGGACTGTTAAGGACTTTCTAATGGGGGAGACTTATAGGGCTGGCTTGATTCTGGTAATCAAAGGCAGGAGAAGGAGCTTAACCAGGATTATCCCTGATTGAGGGCTAATGAGCTACTTAAGCTCAGTAAGAAGGAGCTAAGGGTGGCCATTGGTCTGTTGACTGGCCATTGTTGCCTCAAGAAGTACCTTAATAATATTGGCATCATGGATAGCCCGGTATATAGAGGGTGCCATATGGCAGAGGAGAGTTCTTCACCCATAATGTGTGAATGTGACTACTACTGTGCCAAGAGATTTGAATTTCTTGGATATCACTTCATTGAGCCGTGAGAGCTGATCAACTTCCTGGTTAAATTGCTACTTATATTTATCTCAGCTATTGGTCTCTTTGAGACCTAATTGTTAATATTTATTAACTTTTTGTTCCAGTAAATGGGGGCTTTTCAGTACAATAGGCCTTAGGTCGCAGTGCTGGTGCCCTTATGTTCCGCCTCATCCTAAATCTAATCTAATTGAATATTGGTATATCATTGGCTAAGAAACACAAAAATAATCCCCCCCTATAGCTATGTGCATGTACAGAACCAGTGGCAAACAAGAAATTTTTGTGTCAACTGCCAGTTTTACTGCTAATGCTGTTTGCAATATTGCTGTAGCATTTAAAGATTAATGTTTACCAATTAATGTTTAATAGAATGTTTTAATGTTTGCTTTACTTTTATATTTTTATTGTATGAGTCACTCGGAAACTATATGAGTTAAATTATTTTTTTATGTTTTCAGATCTTTGTAAATTTTATAGAATTAATAATATCTTGTTTAGTTATGAAAGAGTTTATTCATTCCTTCCTTCATAATTTAATTAAAAGTTTTAATCAACCTAAAATTAAAAAAAATATTGTTTTACAAATAGTTTTCCTAATTTTTATGCTGGAATTAACCTCATCAACTTCTGGATGCCTCACATCATTGTGATGGTTCTTGTGTAAATTCCTTATATGTTTACCTTTGTATTTCAGAGCTCAGATCTCTTGCTTTACATACCATTTATGAGATTTATCCCATTGAGCAATGGACACATATATACACTGATGGGTCTGCAGTTGTTGGAATGGCAGGTAGCGGTGTTTATTCGCAAATTTTTTAACTGAGAGATGCAATTGGACATTGCTGTGATAACTTCGATGCAGAATTGTTTGCAATTAGTATGGCTATTAGAGCGATTGAAAATACAGATAAAGAAAAAATTGTTCTGTTTGTGGATTCTATGGCTGCCATTCATACAATAACTAATTATACTTGGGTACTTAATCTCAATGAATTCAAGTTTAAAACGTGAATTAGTTCCTTGATTGAATCATGGAAGGAGGTTATTCTGCAATGGATCCTTAGCCACTGTGATGTGCCTGGGAATGAGCACGCGGAAGCGATTGCTAAAGAGGGCTGTTTTCTTCACCAACCCATAACTTCTTCCCCTCTAAGAAATTTTAAGCGGACCATCCGTGAACATGTTCATAAGGCTCGACAATGCCATTATAGGGATATTGCTTCCCGAAATAAATGGTCTTTTTTGGATAGGCAAATATGTGGCACCTTGCCCAGAGCTATTGGTGTGGCCTGTTTCCGCCTTGAGACTGGACATGATATTCTTCAGGTCCATCTGTACAAAGTTGATCTTGCTGATTCACCAAACTGTGTTCTTTGTGCTTCAGTACCAATGAATGGAGATCACCTTTCTTCTTCTCCTGCCCTACAGGATGTTATTTCTTCAGGTTCCTTTTTGACTCTCCCATTTAATGGGGCAATTTCTTGTCTGTATTGGACTGCAAGGCATTGTATGCTCGAAAGAGTTTAGATGGGCATAATATATATATAATAAAAACCTTTGAATTTTTACTATGCTATAATAATTTTCTTTTAAAAATGCTATTTGAATTAATAATTATTATTTTTATACTCTCCTTTAGTGAGGTTTCTTTATGGAGTGCTGCTTGGAAAACATGGCATAATATTGGATGTGAAAGCACCAAACCACCTGCAGATAGAATAGTTGATAACATTCATGCCAAGAATGACTACAGCATGCTTCATGTACCTTCACAGCAATTTCTGACAGCTCTGATTCAAATTTTTCCATCTGTGTTTCAGCATGTGAAAGGAAGGTAATTTTAAATTCAATAATTTAGTCCTTTAGAAAATAAAACCAAATTTATAGAATTTCTTTCCTTAATTGTAAACCACAGTGTTTCTCTGTGTTTGTCTTATCGTATTCATATTTTTGAAAAAGTAGTTGAATTCAAATACCTTGATATAGTGATAAAGGACAAAAACAAGCTCACAGTAGAGATTGACAACAAAATAAAAATAGCCAACAAATGCTTCTTTGAACCAAAAAACAATATTAAATTTAATCAAAAAACTAAATTTAGAATGTATAATACTTTTATTTTGCCCATCTTGCTCTATGCATATGAAACATGGATTTTCAACACTGACATTTGGTGTTCTCTAAACATGTTTGAGAGAAAAATTCTTGGAGCTATTTTTGAACCAGTACAGGAGAGTGGATGCTGAAGAACTCAATTCAACTTTGAATTATATCAACTTTATAGATAAAGATAATAGAACCCCAGATAACTCAAGTTATCCAGAACATCAGGTTAACATGGTCAGTATCTGTTTGGTGAAGCTCCTGAAACAGTGCCCTAAAAAAATATTTACTTAAAATAAAATCTGAGTTAACTCAGACCAGAGGCAGTCCCGTAACCAGATGGCTGGAAAATGTGTAAATAGACTTTGACGTTCTAAAGATACAGTATTATTGAGAAATCGCTGAAGACAGAGGGGCTGTAAAAGTGCACATGGTCGAGGCAGCCAAGACCTGCAAAGAGCTGTTGTGCATATGAAGTAGAAGAATCTTTTATTAAGCAACAAAACAAGGAGCAACTCTACAAGTTTCCTCAATAATTAAGTCTTTGAAAATTTTGAAAAATAAAGGCTGAGTAAAAATACAAAAATATATTCATTAACACTTCATGAATGTATAAATGATATGTAGCACCATACTTAAAATGTTCAAGTAAAAACAATATTGATCAACCAGTCAACAAAATATGTAGAATTAAAAATCAGTAACATAAAAACTTTATATCAAACAATAACAGTATTCAGTTAAAAAAACAATCAGTTAAAACAGGTGTTAATATTTAATTAAATGAATTTATTGACTACAAATCATCTGTTGTACATTCTTTTTTTTTAGGTTTGTTGCTACTGATTTTCAAAAGTTAGC
The DNA here is from genome assembly GCA_032207245.1 of Pardosa pseudoannulata. Lineage (NCBI taxonomy): Eukaryota > Metazoa > Arthropoda > Arachnida > Araneae > Lycosidae > Pardosa > Pardosa pseudoannulata. Next base: position 41,373,123 of record CM063497.1, read on the forward strand.
AACAGTTCTACAAAATGCTGTGTCCATTCCTGCCCATGGGGAAGCACCATATGTATTGCCTCAAGAATTTGTTTTAACCCCTTTGCAAGATGCTGTTTTGCAAGCAATGAATATTTTGTTAAAGGTAAATCATGCTGACTTTCAGAAATTCTTTATACATATTGGGCCTTATTTATGGTAGTGAATTCAGTATAAAATTTTAACAATAAATTATTAAAAATAGAATAGTAACAATGATTTAACAAAAATCTTTTCAATGTTATTTGATTTCTCATGTATAAAACAAAACCATAGAACTTTAGTTTTTTTTAATTAACTGTGTTGTTCTATCATTATATATATATATATATATATATATATATATAATGTCAAGTGTTAAGGCGAATGGAAAACAGTCTTTCTTGATAATAATAAGTTTATTAAATTATTGTTCCATTTAAGCAAAACTTGAGCCATTTTCATTTACTCGTCGATGACATGCGTAGAGTGTGTTCACAGTTCCATGTCCACGAGCTAACTGACTCTTATCTGTTTGCACACTCATAAATCTTCCAAAATGCTTCCACCTGACCGGATTATCCTAAAAGCTTATTCGATTGTGGGTCTTTTTCATTTATTTTATTATTATAAAAGAGTTACCTTTTTAAAATCGTTTATAACTCACGTAATTTCCAACTAACCTTTTTTTTTTAGACCTGACATATATATAACATGGAAAAACTTAATCTGCCGGTTACATCAAATTAAGTCCCTATTGTATTTGCTTGTCCAGGCTTGTTGGGCAAGGAAAAGCCTAAACAGCTAGACTATTCAAGGCGGCAGGTTGCAGTCATTCCACAAAGAGAAGCTTGCAATTCCAAGTAGAACTTAATTTTATTGAAGAGTTGCTAAAAAGACATGTTTAATAGTTAAAGACAAGTTTAATAGTTAAAGAGGGAATTAACATCAAAATATGTGCTGGAACAGGGTTGGACACCACAGGGAGCAACACATAGAATTTACCTAAGGGACAGTCAATTTAGTCTGAATTTAACAGTAAAAAGTAACTTAGATCAGAAGAGAAAATGTGAGCTATTCACCAGTGACAGCTGGAAAATTGGGTGAGTGTACAGATAATTTGCTTTTTTTGCAGAGATAGCGTTGGGAAATGAGTTAGAAGACTTTTAAGTCATGGACACTCCTTTATTTAAGATTTTTTGAGGCTGGGAAAATAGATTTAAGGAAATAAGAATGGGAGAGAGGGGAATTTTTATGAGATATCAAAGTGTAATAATTTTCATATATATATATATATATATATATATGATATATATATATATATATATATATATATATATATATATTACATAACTTACACATAACTTTTATATCACATTAACTTAAATTGCCTGATTTATGGTTTAAATATGTAATAAAAATGAAGTTATAATTAACCCTTTGCAATCCAAATTGGTTTTAAGTTGTCTGATCCAAATTAATTTTAGAGTTTCAATATTTATTGCAGTAATTTTTTGTTTGTTTTATTCTTAATAATTCATTCTTATTTTATTGTTATTATTTTATCATGAATTATTTATTGTTAATACTTTATTGTTAATACTTTTTACTATTTTATTGTTAATAATTTATTGTTAATTTTTTGTTGTTAATAATTTTTAACTTGTTTATTTTTTGTTGAGTATGAATTTATTGCCTACTTAGTATCTTTAATTTAGTTAAACAAATGTCAACAGTAATTCTTATATTTAAAAACCATGTTGAGCCCCACCTGACATTAGACTTACTTCAATGAAGGATGATGTCAAGTCAAACTCAACTTTGAACCACAAAGGTTTAAGGTCCAAGCTAGGTAATTTTGACCTATTAATGGATTTAGAGTAAGGATTTGCTGTCCTGCACAGTACATAGGTTCCTTTGAGCTTCTAGTCAATGTTTAAAACAGTATTTGAGCCACAGTTGACTGTAGATTTGCTATAAAGGAAGATGATATTGTGTCAGACTTAACATTGGAGCACAAAGAGTTAAGGTCCAATCTGGACAATTTTGATCTATTAATGGATTTAGAGTAAGGATTTACTGTTCATATAGTACATAAGTTCCTTTGAGTATCCAGTTAATGTCAAAAACATTTGGATATTTATTAATTGATTGATTTTACAGATCATAACACTATCGGAGATTAAGATCCAGCAAAATTAACCAGATCTATCTGAGCCTTACTTTTTAATATTATCTCCTGCAGATTGGTTTGACAATGAATTAAACATTATAGACATTGATGTGCAATAGAAACAGTGTACTTTGTGTGTATAGTTTTCTATACTTGAAGTTTAGCTGTTTTAAATCAGTTTTCTGATTCTTTGAATTCAGGAGGCATTAAGTCAAAATCAAGGAAATGGTGTAGCAAATCTTCTTCCAGCAATTTTCAATCAGTTGCTAGTTTTTTCAACATATGCCAGTACTGCTCCTTCATATGGTGAATTAAGAACAAGATCTTTTGTCATGTCTAAAGTAAGTAATTTAGCTTTCTTATTAGGATATTTTAATTTTTATACATTTGAGTGTGATTTACCACAGAGTCATTTTTACATTCTTGTTTAGACTGACTGGGCAACACTCCATTTTGTTCCTTTTGCTGAGAAATCATTAGATATGATTGTTAATGCTTACCAAGAAACAGCCCAGCAGCCAAATATTATTAATTCTCAAGTTCTTAGTTCCATCATTAAGGTAAACTATTTTTTAATATCAAATTCTTTATTATTTTTACCACAAATTTTCACATAAAGATAATTTTGTAAAATAATTTTCAGTCATTTTAAAATCTTTTTCCTTGATTTTAATTTTAGTAAATTCTGTTATAAATATTTACTTATTTTTGTTTTAAGAGTTACTAATTTCAATTGTCTAATAATTACAAGGATGCTTGTGCTTGAGTTGAAATCCCAGTATTCTGGGGATTTCACACTAACTGTCTTTAGGTTTTCAGAGAAATAAAATTACAAATTAATTTCCCTTACTACTATCTGTTTATTTTGAAAGTGAGTCAAAGAATACAGCACAGTCTACGAGACTCTGAATCATAAAATAACAAGTTAAAACTTGATATGCTTTCTTCACTGCATGCTGCATAAAAGTGCTGAAAAAGGCAATGGGTGTTTACAATTTGAGGAGTAGAAATGCTTTGGAATAAAAGTTATGGAGTTTATGAGACTACTTAACAGCAATTACTCCATTCAGGACCACTGGAAAGAGAAATAAATGCATCCACAGACCCATAAAAAATATCTTCATTAAGCCTAATTTCATTTAAAAATTCATAAAATTTTGTAACTTTGGTTTAACATCAGAACAGGGTACCCCTGCTAATTTGGCAATAAATCTCTAAGCATATCAACCTAAATTTTTTCTTTTGATCTCCTCATGTCGAAAGAATATGTGTCTATATTTTTACTTGTACTATTTTGGGGCCTGGCTCTCTTTGTGTAATCCTTTTGTTACCTATTAAATACACCTAATTCTTATTTGTTATTAATTTTGTGAAATTAAGTTGATTTACTTTGGTAAACTATGATGGTTTTATTGAAAATCCAAATTGGTTAAACTTTTATTCTATTATTACTGTTTGGGTGTAATTTCTTACTGATTAGTGGTTTCATTCTTCAGTGGTTTACTATGTCCATGGTTTCCGCACACCTGGAAAAGTCAGGGAAAGTCATGGAAAATCATGGATTTAGACAATGGATTAATTTTGTCATAGAAAGTCATGATTTTTCAAGTAAAATAAGTAAAAGTCATGGAAAGTCATGAATCTGCTAAACTACCGATTAAAAAAAAAATGCATTGAATTGTTTAATTCTATTTTTACTTGTCATTTGGCTGAAGTTACAGAGTTTGGTATTTATGTATTATCCTATTGACCATATTGCCAAGTAAAATTTGTTCACCAAGGAAACTCAAAGCAAGAAAGCTTAATGGGTGGGTAAATGTATATTATTCTGGTTTTTTCTTAAATTGTAGATTAAAATTTTATTAATATAATATTCATTATTTTTTAATAAAAATTAGTTAAGAGTTTTGCACAAAATATAAGTTTACCTCTAGGGATATTGTATTTAAACATTATAGGGTTATATTTGGCTATTATTCATGGTCACCTGGATAATACCAAAGTACCCTGAATTCAAATTGGAAACATTTTGATTGAAAAATTGCTATATGATTAAACTTAGGTATGTAGATACAACAATTTATTTTTATGTATGTTAGTTTATTAACACTTATAAAGTAAGTTTATAGTTTTTTTATGATAAAATTCCTGTAATTTCTCTAAAAGCATATCTTTTATATGTATGTACATCAGAAGTTTTATTCATATATACTTCAATGAAAGCTTTTTAAATTCATGGAAATGATCTGCTAAATCAGGGAAAGTCATAAAAAAAGTCATGGATTTGAAAAATTTTATTTTGGCAGTATACCCTGTATGTCTAACCTTTTAATAATTTGGAGGTGTTGGGCCTGTAAGATATTGGGGGATTAATTAAAACCTTTTTGTTACATATTAAATGCACCTAATTTTTATTTGTTAATAATTTTGTGCAATTAAATTGTCTGACTACAGTTAACTACGATGATTTTACCAAAAATTCAAACTGGTTAAACTGGTATTCTATCATTATCGTTTGAATGCCATTTCATACTGGTTATCAGTTCCATTTGCAAGTGGTTTACTATGGCTAAATTTTATTATTTGGAGCTATTTGGCCTGTAAACTGTTGAGGGATTAATTGCTTATAAATACGAACGTCTGATTTGTAAGTGGTTTTGGTTAATTGAGTAAGAGTATGTAACAGTATTATATTGGCCTAATAAAAGTTGCCAAAAAATGCCAATAGATACCCTTTTCTAGTAGAATACCATACAATTTACCTTTCTCGGTTATTTCTGTACCTAGTTTGGTCATCAAAACTAAAATGAAAATTAGTTTATGTATTTATGTTTAGTAAATAGCACCAGTAATTTCACTAAATTCATCAGGTGGTACCCTATTTTGAAGTAATACTTATAATTTCAGTTTGAAATGTGCTAAATGATGGCCGATTGGTTAGGGTGCTGGCCTTCGGTACCGCAGTTCATGGGTTTGAATCCCACAATGGCATGGATGTTCATAGCCGTTCAGAATCGGCTTTAAGCTGTAGGTCCCGGTCTCATTAGCCCTCGTGTTGCGAAAAGTAGACCGTAATACTCCAAACTAAACCAAACCAAAATCAGTTTGAAATGTTGAAATTTATAGTTAGAATCCCTGATAGCATTTGTATATACTGTAAAGAAAGTTTTGTGATATTTAAATGCATAATTAGAATTTTAAAGAAAGTGGTTTCATTCTTATAAGATTATTTACAGTCAGAAAAAAACTGGATATTTTAAAACGTAAACAAATTATTAGTAAAAATCTATGATATTGCTAAAAAATTTCACACATTTAACAAATTAAATAAATAAATATAACTCCAAAGATATCACTGATTTTTCATAGCTGTTTCCCATTCATTTGTATTTAAATTGTTCTCACTGTTAATCCTATTAAATATTTCTGTGTCATCTGAATAGTCAGATTCACAGTCACTTGTATTAGAAAAATTTCTTTCCACTATTTCATTATCTGATTCATTCATCAATTCAAAAGTCTTGTTCTCACTTCAATATTTAACTCTTTTTGCCATGATGACTGAAATAAAAATGACACAAAATATACAAAACACTATCTAGGAAACTCCCAACTGCAAATGACAATTCTACACCTGTTGCTAACCATAGTCAATATTCTATCTTTTCCCATCCCGTCAAAATATAAACTCTCAATTTTAAGTCACAAAACTTAAGAGAATTTGTTCATGTATGGTTGTTTGCCTGTTCAAAATTCACTGATTCAGAAGAAAGAAAAACTCTTCCAAAAAATAAACATTCCATTTGTTGTAATGTACTTACAACCTATACACCAGTGTTCAGTTACAAGGGGGAAACACAGTAAAAATATAATACTTTATACTGAGATTCATACATTTATTCTGTACATTCATTTACAAATAGATCCTTGGTTATCATATATCATATTCATCAATTATTTATGTCTTATATTTACACCATAATTACTACAATTCTCTTTATAATGAACTGTTACTGATCACCAGGTTAAATTATTAACAGAGGCCTAAGTTAAGTGACTGTAAATATTTTTTTATCTTTACCTCCAGGCATAGGGGAGCAGGCAGGGGCTTTTCTCTCGTGATGCGTCAGTCCTTCAGTTGGTCCAGAGAGTCAGGTAGATGCTTTCCTCATGTGGTGAGTCGGTCCGGGCATACAGTACGAGTCGGTGATGGTGAGCGGGGCTTAGATTCTTGTCCCACTTCTCTCGAATCCCGACTTCCACTCCTCCCCTTAACTCCGTTTCCAAACTCCTCACCTCGGTTTTAACGCCCCTTTTTCTTCCTTTCCAATCGCTTGTTTCGGGAAATTTTCCCACATCTGCATCCCCTTCGGGAGTGCAGGTGGGCTCATTAAATCAGCCCCTTTTGTACAAGCTGGCATTACTTTTTAGCTCCTGCTCCCATAACTCACGGTTACATCTCTGTTCGAACTTGACCGTTACTCTGCCATTCCGTGATCTATACCTTCTCTGCAGGGGTCCCTAAACTAGACGTGCACAATTGAAGTCCTAAATTCCTCTAGGAAATTATCCCACAGCTGTGCATGCACATGCAGACCACCATGGGAAAGTACCCCGGTATACCATTCTTTCTTTATTTGATCAAAATATAAACACTGAAAACATAAACTGTTTTATAAGCATACTTTTTGTTGCCAAATGTAAAAAACATTGCCAATAAACACATTTACTACATCTGTTCCATGGACCCATATATAAGCTGATCTCCTTATTTCGATCTATTAAAATCCAAAAAAAATCTCAGCGTATAGACGAAAATGTATAAGCAACATTTGTTTTTACAACCTTCTTTGTAATTGTATGTTAAAGATCTAAATATAAAATTTTTAGTTTTATGTATTATGTCATTTATGGTTGTGATTCTTTTCCAGTCTTTAAGGATTCCTTTAAGTTTGAAATATGCATGTCCTTCCCAAATGACATGGAAGCATGCTGTAAATGCTTTGCTTAAAGTTCTTAATGCTGGACTCCCTGTTGCTCGATTACATCGTAAGTCTTTCTATATATTAAACTGAGTGTATTATATATGTTTGTTTGCATATTTGTTTTTTATACAAATCTATATGGTTTGTTGTAGTCACCATAATTTGGCAGACTTTCATTACTATTTTAAGGTCACTGTTGATATTAAAAACTTTTCTGTACTCTATATATTACATAAAATTTCAATATAATGCATTTTAATGTTCTCAGTTGCCAATAGATGGCACTACTTGAGCACTCCAAAAAATCAGTATAGATTCTCATATATAAATCATTAATTTAAAAATTTTGTATGCACTTGAAGTACTTTTAAGGACCTACAAATTTGTATGTAAGTTTATTAAAATCAAACAAATTGTTTAAAAATTATAAGTATTATTCCAATGTTCTTGCTATGTAAATAAGCTCTTTTTTTACCTTTAGGCCTATAGTAAATTTATTTTAAATATGTTTTGTAGATAAATATATATATTGGCATGTAGATAGTTATAAAATAGATAAGAAACTGAAATATCAGGAATACAAAGGTTTTTATTTAGCACTCAACACTTGGCTAAATGAAGATAAAAATCAAATTTCATAACTTATTTGCACTTTTATACTGTTGTAGAGTATTCTGGAATAATGTTCTAATTAAGTACAGAATTGTTTAGTATACAAGGGCTGCATATCAGGAACACAAAGATTTTTATTTAGTACTCATCACTTAGTCAACAGAACAAAAAGAAAGGGACCTATTATCACTTTTATACTGTATAAAATATTCTGAAACAATGTTCCAGTTGAGTTAAGAATTGTCTACCCTACAAGGGCTGCATATATAAAAGAAATCCAGGAAATCAAAATACTGTCAGGGTATTTTTCTAAATTTCACAATAAAAAAAGAAAGATATTTTTCAAAATTTCAACTCTAGGAAAAGGGTTTTTTCAATCATTTTAAAGAGTAATCACCTTGTCAGTAATAGAATTTAAAAATTTTCAAATTATAAAAGTAGTTTGCATTTTGTTAAATGGCTTTAAAGAATATTATTTTTTAAGATAATGTAAGTTTTTAAAAAATATTTAGATATTTTTTCACCTTATTTCAAGTTTATGGAGAATAATTTGTCACTTTTAGTTGCATTATTCATATATATATGTTTGCATAATGTATAGTAAATATAGACTGTAAATAACTGCTAGGTTAAATAATAAGTGTTTTCTTTACTAATGGACCAAAAATATTGTTTGGCTATAGACAAACAATATTTTACAACTGAAACTCATTTCACTTTTTTCAAAATATTATATTTTAAAATTTGTAATTTGTAAAATGTTGTGTGTATGTGTATAAATGTGTGAAAAATTCACGTGATTACTCACATGCTGATTTTGATTTTTTGGGGACTGTAATATACCCACTGCTCTTGTAAAAGAATGTATGCGTATATGCCCATTATGGAGTTTTGACTTCTCTGAGTGAAAAAGGGATGAAATCCTTAGGTGCATCCAGATGAACAAGATACCAGTATATATACCTAAAATTTACTTTTGACCAAAACAAATGCAAAAGAGGATGCATTCTACTTCCTATTGGGATGCAGCCTTCACTGGATCAAAATTTACTACATTTCTGAGAAATGTTGCATAACTGCAGTATGTTAGAGAATTTCAGAAAATTATTAGCATTCTTTTTATTTCCTGGATTTTGTGACTACCATGTTGTAATTTTTAGAACTAACAGAAAATAGAAATTAAACAATTCTGCCGTAGTAACCTGAAGCACTATTGGAGAAGTTTATACTTAAAAGAGTAGCAATATGTATAGATATATGTATAAGATTATAATGTCAAATTAATATGTGCATTTAAAACTGTATTTTGTTGATATAGTGAGGTTTGACTGCATTTCTATTAAAGTATAATGCTGAAATTATTTATTATTGCAGATGTTTCATGCTTCATTCTTTATAAATATTATGTGTTTTAGTTATGACTTAGATACTATGTTATCAAAATTATGTTAAATGAAATTTTGGATTTCTTATAATAAACTGTTAATATTTTTAAAGCCAATCAGTTTCAAGGAATGTGGATTGACCTTGCGCATGCTCTGGAAGATTTTCTGTTTCCTTCTAGTACACCATCTCCAAATCAAAGCTTTGAAGATCAGCAGTGCGATGAAGCTATGGATTGCAAGGTACAAGTTTATTTATTTGAGAAAGCATGGTGTTCATTTGTCTGTGGACAACATAGTATTAAAACTCCAAATCCCTGAAATACAAAATATGATACATAAAGACTTTAAACCATTTTCAGTTCTTCCTTAATGGAGCTAAATTGAATTTTAGGAAAAAAAAAAATAGCGAGATTTTATTTTTGAGTTCTCTCTGTGGATGTCATAGCATGGAATACTGTATTTCTGTCAGCATAATTATTTTCCTTTTTTTTTTTTTAATAATTTTATGTTTTGGACTTAAAAATGGCTAATGCACTAGAAATGATTATAACTTATTAGTCCTTTCAAAGTAACATTTCTTGTCTTATGCAAAGAGTAGATGAAAATTTTTGCTTAACAGTATATTTTATTGTAGTATTTTTAATGACTTTTCTTTTTTTTAGATAATTGATCTACTGAGAGATTGTATTCTACCTTATGCAAATCAACTTCCAAGAGACTTTACAATAAAAATAGTTACTTTATTAAATAAAGGATCTATTCATTCTGCTACTAATAACAATCCTGTTGGTAAGATTTGACACTTTTTTCTTGCACTGATTGGTATTTCAATTAAATTTTTTTTAAATAAATATATAATACCTAAGTTCCATATTTCCAAGCAATAAAAAGTCATCCTTTGAAAAATATTTTTATTGATATGTCTCTCAGGTCTCTATAAGTACAGCCTATTTATCTCTAAAGACCAGCAACCTGTAGGAGTTGCAGGCCAAACCTGGAGGTCATATGCTTGGAGACCTAGGGCCCTGGGGTTCAAAGCATATAGCCTGGTTAGGTGGTCAACCTTATGCAGAACTCCCAGTATTTAGTTCCCAAGCATGTGTAAAGGTATACTGAAGCGGATTAAAACTAATCGTCAGAATGAGCTTTCCATCAAAACATTTTTATTCAGAAACTGATACGTAAAATAAAGAGTAAAAAGTAAAGCATAAAAACATCAGGGCGTTTATAACACTTGCGGCTTGCAAGTGACAAACAGTCTGGCAAAAAGTTCTTTTGATCAAGCACGCTGATTCCATAGCCGAGAGTGAAGTGATTCCCCCTCGACTGAGCTGTGCCTCTCACTTTATATACTGTCCATGCTCATGTGCGCAGCATCGAGGAAAATTTGCATTCCATGTTAATTTTCATTTGATAGGAGCTTCTTTGACGCAGTTAACATCAGAACGCCACACATACTTTGTCCTCAGTTTGTCTACCACCTGAAGAGATGAAAGGTTGAATCAACCGTGACCAAGCCCAAAATCAAACCTTGGATCTGTTATCTGTCCCTATATAATTTGATGTCCCGGACAGGAGTTTAGTTTGTTTGGCCTAGAGCTACTCTTTCAAAGTGTCATTATAAAACACTTGCATTTTGCTGTTACATATTAAATAATTGCCTCCTCTGTTTTTGAATTTATCTTTCACTTAATTTCAGATATTGATTCAAGTCGTAAACTTCGGGAAGAATTTGCAAAGTCTTGTTTTGAAACACTGCTGCAGTTTTCATTCTTAGAAAATGGAATAGAAATCGATGATGACGGTGTTGTGAATCTATTAGCTGTCACGTCACTTCTTCACAGGTTTAAGGAAGTTATTTGTAAATATTCTGAAGATGAAAGGTTAAGTGGGAAATGCCCATTGCCTAGGTAAATATATTTGTTGTTTATTATGAATAGAGATTAATCTTATTTTTGGTTCTAATGAAAAACTATTTGGGTGTTTGAATAGAGTATCAGGAATGTCTGGAGAAAATCAGGAAAATTAGTCACATGCAATGACTTTTTATTTAAACCTCTCCATAACAGTTCTATAAATCAATATTTTTAAAGGCTGAAAAATAAGTTAAATTCAGGTTAATTTAAATTAAAAAGTGCTTAAAAAAGATGCTTAAAAAATGTAAATTTTTTTTATTCATCTTTGAACTTTCTTTATGTCATGTTGTCAACAATTTTTTCAACAAATAAACACATTTTAAAAATATTTAAATTATTATGATTTATTTTATTTCTTTTTAAAGTTTGAAAAGTTTGAATCTTGTTACGTCTTCTTAAAAATTAAAATAGTAGTAATTCTTTTCTACTGTAACACACACACACATATGCACGTGTAATATTTCAAAAGTATTGCATTTGAAATATCTATCTGAAATTCTCCTTTTTCCCTTTCTCATTCTTTAATACCTAATTTCCCAGACATATATCAGATTTAAAGGAGTGTTCAGTGACTTAAATTCTTTTTACCTGTCTCCCAAAACTAACGCTAGAATAAATGCTAATTTTCTGTCCACTGGCCATAATTTTCCGGCTGTCTCAAGAAAATAGTTTACTCCTCCAACATTTAAATTGCTGCATAATGCTGACTAAGCTCTTGGTCTCTTGGGAAAGAATTCACATGGTTACTCACTGTTGGGAAAAAATTGTAATAGAAGTGTGTTTTCTTCGTCATTCAATGCAGGTCTATTGTCTTGTAAAAATGTTTAAAGCAAAAGCTCTTTTACAGGGTAATAATTTTAATATATTATATGTATATATAGATCATGAATAAATTTAATATCTAGATCAGTGAAAAATGAGATACAAATTTAATAATGGAGCTCATGCTATTTTTTGGTATTACATATTTATTTATTTCTATATCTCTCTCTCTCTCTCTCTATATATATATATATATATACACTTATCACATTCCACTAATTAACACTAGAGTCTTGAGTACATTTTCATAGCTTTATTCAAATCTCAGAGCACACTACTCATCAATCATCTTCAATGGCGTCGCACATTGGCGCCTAACTTTTAACAAAGGCAGGCTTAGCTGCCTCGGGTAGCCACAGCTCTGTCTGTGGAATGTGCACACTGCTCTCTGCTACCGATCACTGCACGTGAGCCATATTTATGTGGCTAACTCCTCACGCCACATCACTCTCAGTAAAGAATCCCTAATTAAAATCTTTTAAAATTAGTCTACAATTTAAATCCTGACACACACACACACTTATATATATATATATATATATATGTATTATTTACATTTTTAAAAATTTTCTATATTTATCTAAAAAAAATGTATATATAAAACTCAGTCAAACTGAATCTTGTAAACTGAGTCACAGTTTTTCTTAGGGTCTTGAAGTTTTCAAATTTATCCAGTTATGTGTACATACTGTGTAAAATGATTCTATGAGTTCCATTTGTTAAAGAGAGATATTAATTTTGACTGCATTGTGGTACTGGAATTTTCTATTGTTTAAAGTTATTCACATTGTTTTCATTGCTTTTATTATAATTATTACTATTTTTATTACAACTTTTTATTTTTGATATTAATCTTCATGCTGATTGTACATTATTTAATATTACTTTATTTTATTATTTTCAAATTATACTTCATTTTCCCACATATCATACAGGCATTATTCTTATTATTATATTATGTTATTGTAATTTTTTTTGTAAATATTTTAAGTAGTTTTGTTCTCGTTGTCCATGCACCTGGAAAGTCGGGGAAAATCATGGATTTAGACAATGGATTAATTTTGTCATGGAAAGTCTTGATTTTTCAAGTAAAATGAGTAAAAGTCATGGATCTACTAAACTAGTAAAAAAAATGCATTGAATTGTTTAATTCTATTTTTACTTGTTATTTGGCTGAAGTTACTGTTTGGTATTATGTATTATCCTATTGACCATATTGCAAGTAATTTGTTCACCAAGAAAACTCAAAGCAAGAAAGCTTAATGGGTGGGTAAAATATATAATTCTGTTTTTTTTTTAAATTGTAGATTGAAATTTTTATAATATATTAATTATTTTTTAATAAAAAGTAGTTATGATTTTTGCACAAAAAATAAGTTTATCTCTAGGGATATTGAATAAACATTATAGTTATATTTGGCTATTATTCATGGTCACCTGGATAATACCAAAGTACCCATAATTCAAATTGGAAACATTTTGATTAAGAAATTGCTATATATTAAACTTAGGTATGTAGATACAACAATTTATTTTATTATGTGAGTTTATTAACACTTAGTTTAAGTAATTTTATAGTTTTTTTATGATAAATTTCCTGTAATTTCTCTAAAAGCATATATTTTATTTGTATTACATCAGAAGTTTTATTCATATATACTTTAACGAAAGCTTTTTAAAGTCATGGAAAATGATCTGCTAAATCAGGGAAAGTCATGGATTTGAAAAATTTTATTTTGGCAGATATACTGTTTGTTCTCGTTTTGTCATGTGACCAACTTTGACATTTAGTTTTTTTTTCTAATTTTCTGTTTGTTCCTGGGGGAGTCTGTCTGCCAATGCAGGCATTGGTGGTCATCCTCTTCCTGGATGGGGGGGGGATATTCTATAGCAGTAGAAATTAAAGATGGTCGACATTCTAAATTATGAGAGTGGGGTTGTTGTGTTTCTGGTTTTGATGGTCACATGACAGGGCGAGAGACAGCATTCCATTAGATGATGGAATGTGGAGTGTGGCGTAAGGCCTAAGAAGGTTGTACTTGTGTTCATATGAAAATAAAAGTTTATAGCTACAGTTACCTTATGATTATTGTGATTGGTGACGAACTCCTGAATATGTTACATATATATATATATATATATTATTTATATTTTTAAACATTTTCTATATTCATGTAAAAAAATATTTATCTTTCCACAGGCATAGAATGTCTGAAATTTCTTTTGTATTAAAGGCAGTAGCTACTTTAGCAAAATCCTTAAAAAAGGCTGATCCAGAAAAAGGTATATTAATATTTTTTATTATAGTTTTTTTTATTACCCATGATAATTTTTGTAGCAATGTGTATTCAATCTGTAGTATATATTAACCTATTAATGCCAGAATCTTTTCTGCTGAGTTTATATTGAGGGATATCTTAAATTTAATGCAATGGAGTTGAGAGATAAAAAAAAAAAAGAACTTTAAAGAACTTTGAATAGTACTGTGTCTTCATTACTGATAAGTTGTGATTTCAAATATCATAGCATCTCATTTATATAAGACACTTTCATAATAGATTTATTCACTTTTATAGGTAAATATACTGTGAACAGAGTTCAAACAGTGCTCTTACTGACTCTCCTAAAAAAACGTAGCCAGATTTTTTCTGGCAGGCCAACTTAAAAAAATTTTTTTGAATAATATCCTTTTCTTTTTTTATTTACTGTAGTATGTTGATAACTTTAACTACAGAGATAAAAATGATTTTTATACTTATGATAGTAATTTTAAAAATAATTCATATCTTAAAAATATTATCTAAAAGTACAAAACTACTAAAAAGATGTTATCCAAATTCAGATCCTGACAACCATTAATAGGGTCAGATTTTTGGTTACTTATCTTTGGCACAATTTTGTACTTTTAGATAATTTCTTACTGATACATTGATCAAACTTTTAATAAATTTAGATATTTTTTTAATTAAAAGCTTTTATATGTATATGATATGACACGTTTAAACTGCAGATGTTAGCAGCTAACTGTAACCACAATCTCTTGAACTTATTTTACATCCATCTAAAGTTAGTAAGTAATTTTGGAAAATATCCTAAATTTATCCATGTTAGGGTTAGGCTCAGCACTATCTAGATGCAGTCATAATGCAAAATTGTTTAACTTGAGAATCCATTAAAAGTTAGTCAACACAGAATTCTCTTTAACACTATTTTATTAAGCTTAAACTTTGGAACTCAGATGGCATTATCTGCATTTTCATCTAACCACACAATTACCAGTAATCTGTTAAAGTTTTGTCTCTCAGAGCAAGGCAAGTGTAATTTCTCAGGAAAATCTGAAAAATTCAGCATGTTTGGTATCTTTATTTCCACCAAAGTTTGCTATGTTAGGTTTCAAAGATGAGTGAATCATGTGAATCTAATTAAAGTCAAATGGACAACAAAGAAATAAAAACTTCAAATTAGGACTTTATTCCTGATTTTTTTTGGCTGCTAATTAAGGCCACAAGCCTTCTAGTTGAGGCTGTGTCATGTTGAGACTCAGCTTCAACTGGATCAAAACTTAACACATTTCCAAGAAATATTGCATGACTGGAATATGTTAGAGAAATATGAGGAATATGTCCCCTGAGCAAGGCAAGTATAATTTCTCAGGAAAATCAGTAAATTCAGCATGTTTGGTATCTTTATTTCCACCAAAGTTTGCTATGTTAGGTTTCAAAGATTTGAGTGAATCATGTGGATCTGATTAGTCACATGGACAACAAAGGAATAAAAACATCAAATTAGGATTTTATTCCTGATTTTGTGCCAAGTGATGGCCGAATGGTTAGGGTGCTGGCCTTCGGAACCTGAGCTTGTGGGTTCGAATCCCACCATGGCATGGATGTTTGTAGCCGTTCGGAATCGGCTTTAAGCAGTAGGTTCCGGTCTCATTAGCCCTCGTGTTCCAAAAAGTAGACCGTAGCGCTCCAAACCAAACAACCAATCGTGATTTTGTGGCTGCTAATTAAGGCCAGAAGTCTTCTAGTTATGGCTGTGTCCTGTAGAGATGCAGCTTCAACTGAATCAAAACTTAACACATTTCCAGAAAATGTTGCATGACGGGAATATGCCAGGTGATTTGGAGGAAATTATCAGAAAAATATCAGGGTACTTTATTTCCTGGATTTTGCGGCCATTCACAGATTTTCTGTTGAGGTTGTGTCCTATAGAGACGCAGCTTCAACTGGAGAAAAATCTAACACATTTCAAAGAAATGTTAAATGACTGGAATACGTCAGGGAATTTTTAAAAATTATCAGGGTACTTTTTTCTGTATTTTTTGGGTGCCAGTTGAGTCAACAAGCTGTTAAACTGTATCAAAATATAACACATTTCCGAGAAATATCACATGACTAGAATCTATTGGAGAATTTTGGGAAATTATCAAGGTACTTTTTTTTTCCCAGAAATTTGTGACTACCTATTGAGGCCAAAGCCTTCTAGTTGAGGTTATGGCCTGTAGTGGCACAGCCTCAACTGGATCAAAATATATCACATTTCCAAGAAATGCCGCATAACTGGAATATGTCAGGGATAAATTGACAAATTATCCCTAATAATTTCCCAAAATTATCGGGCAAATGTCAAGGTACTTTTAGTTTAGTTAGGCTTTTCAATTGAGGCTGTAACAAGACACAGCCTCAACTGAACCTAAACTTATGTCCAAGCAATATTGTGTGGCTGAAATATGTCAGCAAACTTTAAGAAAATTTTCAGGTAAATATTGGGGTATTTTTACCTAGATTTTGTGGCTACAATGCATGCATTTATTATTTTTCTAATGTTTTAATATTTTTTTTTCTCTTTTTAACTAGTGGAATGGACTGTTTGGGAACAACTCATAGCTTTGTATCCAAATCTAGTAGAATGTACCACATCTACATCAGCTCAAGTATGTTGTTCTCTTAGAGAAGCGCTGCATGAATATGCTGACCTTCTTGAACCTCCTAAAAATGTGCTCAATGGAAATTCGTGATAATATAGCATATATATTTATACATATATATATATATATATATCTTCATATATTTTATAAAGATATGTTCACTTTATAAGTGAACCCAGCCAATATAAGATGCTTTTTCATCAACAATGTATTTTCATTGTGTACTGACTCTTATACAACTGATTAAAATAGATCCAAAGTATTGTTGTTTTAAGTACATTTAACTCATATTTATTTATTTTGTTTTGAATACAACAATTAGAGTTACTTTGATACTGAAATGTGTGATGAAACTCCATCCAGTATTAAAATAACTAAATATGTGTTTTTCTAGAAATTTTACTTTCTAGTCCTCAATTTTGACCATATACTTAAGCTATATTCATATCTGCATTCAAATGAAGTTAGAAAAATTTTAATTTAATGTTGAGGCATATTTTACTTGTGACTACTTATCTGAAAATTGACATGTAAGTTATGCTTTTATAGAATATTCTGTATAAATTTGAAAAATATTTTTTTCATCAAATTTCTTACTCTTTATTTAAATCCTTAATGTATTCCTTTTATGCAAATGACTTGTAATTTTAAATTATATATTAACTTTTTACCCAAGTTTGATAAATAATGATCTTACAGCTTCTATTTGTATTTAAAAGTAGTTTATCCTAAACTGAGGGCAATTAAAATTATTTTTATGTATTCATCACAAGTCAGCAAGTCACAAAATACTATTCATTTTGGTATGTAACTTTTGCATGTAATAATGAAATATTTCAATTTTAACATTAGAGCAAATTTCTGTAGAAACTAGTGTAAAAAGCAATTATTTATTCTTCCAACAGTCATACAGTGTAAATTATGAAATATTGTTAATTTCTTTTTACATCTATTTAGTGTATAAACAGGGTTATATATATACATATATTTGTGTCTATATACAGTAGAACCTGCTTAAAAAGTTGATGTTTAAAAAATTTTTCTGCTTCAATTTCTGTGGTCTTAATTTTATTCATATATCTATTATAGTAAATTTTCCGATTTAATGAGATTTACTTTTAAACATTTTCTCGCTTAAGATATCTCTGCATCTTTAGAGGTGATTTTCTTAAATTTTTCGAATTTTTTTCCTAATGTAAATTTTATGGAGACAACTTAAAGCTATGTAAAATTTATATAACATAAAATTAAATTAATTTTTCAAATTTTATTATATAGAAAAATAATGTAAAAATTGCCCTAAAATTAGGCAGTACACCATGGTAACTCCAAAATAAAATATTAAATCACTGTTTTGTAAATTTAATAATATTTTTAATTATATATATATATATATATATATATATATATATCAGTGAATAGACTATTATGATAGTCACAAATTTATCTGAGAATAATAGGAACTTGGGCCAAACAACATTGGAATTTTTCCCAAAAAATTATGAAATTCTTAAATTAAAGAAGTGTGAATATCAAAATAATTAATTTGAAGCCATAATAGTAGTGTATTCCTTGCACATATATTTATAAAACACACATTTAAAATTTCTGTGCATTTGAGCTTCAAATTTTGGAGTTATATTTTGCAATGAGCTAAATCAAACAGAATCAATTTTGAAAGCAATGGACGAACAACTTAATATACTAGAACTAGCATATAGCTTGTCATATGACGAGATCAGTAAAATTTTTCATTTTCCAGATTGTAAAATACTCTATGAGGCAGGTAAAAAAAAAATGGTTTGTTTTTTGGCTGAGAATTATCGAGTCCACACTCAATAATTTGTTTATCTTCATACTCTTCTAAAGTCTCCCGATACTGTGATTGCAGTTTAAAATAGCTTTGAATTCATTTGGAAAGATAGTTCAAAGTTTTCTTAGCTGCGTCAAAATTATTGTTAAGTTCTTCTCAATTTTTTTTCCACAGTAATAAATGGAAGTAAAGGAATAAAACTATCATTTCCACTACACCCTGGAGGTAGATAAAATTTACATTGCAACAAAAAATAATTGATGATTAAATTTAAAATTATCACATATGTACCTAATCTATTATTTGAGACAAATATAAAATAAAAATATTTAATTAATATCAAAATTCAGTGATAAAATGTATGAAAATAATGCAGATGGTGTTTAAATAATTTAAAATAAATGATTAAATGAGATTTTCTATAATTATAACATCATTTTAACAAAAATGTTATTTTTACCTATTTGTTATATGACAAAATGATAAATTTAATTGCCTGCTCTTAACCAGGGAAAAAAGAGCTTGAAATAATGGCATTAAATGCTCAAAAAGGAGGGAAGGGATGGTTTCGAGCATTGCTAACCCTTACTCATCAAAAATCCAATAGGGATGCCTCTATCCATTCCAGGTACAGCTGCTTCATAAATTCGAGGACAGACGGACAGATAACTTAGGCTATTATTATATAGGGGATATACTCTCACATATCTGGTTCACAACTATCTGGCTACCGTACTATCTGGCATAGTTTTCTTTAATTGTAATTAAATGGGGAAGGCAAGACATTGCATTGGCAACGATACCAAAGCATTGGAAGCAGCTGTCTGCTACGATCCTCCTGTGTGTCAAGTGCAAAATACAAGTTGTGATAAAGAGCAGTGTTCTGCTCATTGTTCTTCGTTTTGTCAGTGTGTAATGGACCTCATTTGTTGCCACTGTTTCTGACTGTAACTTCACAGTACACACAGAACTAGACGTTAATGTTTTGTTCATATTTCTTACATTTAAGTTATGCATTACAGAATTTATGTTAAAATGGCAGCATTATTGGGGACCACTTCTATGATTCACCAGACTGTGGTTGCATTCACATTTTACATGGTTTGAGATAAAAGGAGGGCTTAGTTCTCAATAAGAAATGAGTTCATAGAACTCTGACATTTTTGTTGTCTAACCTGCCCTTCTGCCACATTAGGCCAAATACTTAATACTCAGGAGCCATCATTGTCATAATTTCTTTTAGTGCATTGTGGCATATAAGGCCTAAATCTTGCTTTCCACTGTGCCTTGTCCACTGCAGCCACTCTTGCTTCCTGCCAACTGAACCATCTAGCTTCTTCTCTTTTTCTGTTTGCTTGTGGCAGTTTAATTTTTGATGGCCTCTTCTATGTTTTCCCCCCAGTATCCACCTGAGGGCAACATCAGGGATCTCATCTCTGCCCATTCTCAAGACATGAAATACTTTCTTCTCACTTTTATTTCCTCATTGGTTTCATCTTGGTTTATTTCAATAGCTTGTCATTGGTTATTGTATTAGACCAGGGATGGGCAAGCTTTTTCAGCTGCAGGGCTAAAATCGAAAGAAAATAAGTTTGGCAGGCCAAGATAAATTTTTCTAAAATTTTAAAAACAATATACAAATACCTAACGATTTAAATATATTAATGAGATGAATGAAATTGCGATTTCATTTTTTAAAAGTTCCTTATACTGAGGTTCAAAGTGAGATGTACTAAGGAAAGATGCTAAATGCTCATCTCTCAGTCTACTTCTGAAATTATTCTTTCTAAGGTTCTCACTTGAAAACATTTGTTCTCATATAAGAAGCAAATATACCGCTGATCATCTGGGCGTAAGATAATTTAGAATATAATATTTAAGCAATGTAGAAAAGGAGATGGATATATAATGTATAAATATATATATTTCTTTTAATTTGCCTTGGACCGGAAACTTAAATTCTATCCATGGGCCGGATAAAAACCTTCCAGCTGGTCAGAGTTGGCCCGCAAGCCCTAGTTTGCCCATCCCTGTATTAGACCAAAAAATCTTCATTATTGATCTAAGGCATTTGTTTTGAATGGCATTTAGTTTGTTGGCATGGTATGTAGTCAACTGCCATGTTTCAGAGTTCAGGACGGATTTTATTAGGGATTTGTACAGATTTAATTTTATTCTTAAAGTTATGTTTAAGTTTTACCATATCTTAAGATTTCTAAAATAATTTCAAGCTTTAACAAATCTATATATTTCTATATATCAATTTCAGTTTTTCCTTGTGTATTTTCAAGATAAGAAAACAAGCTTTCACAAATCTGTTCTGTGCATCATTTTCTGTTCCCCTTGTGTATTTCCAAAATAAGAATTTTTTAACATCTATTGCTTTTCCATTAAGATATATAGAGGCGTTATTTTTACTGTTAATTCTAACAGTTTTTTGTTTTGTTTCTATTTAATTAGCCCTAATATTTTTGCATTTTCTTCAAGAAAGTCTTTTTCTCAGCGAATCTTGTAGTCTGGACAACAGAGTAACAACATCGTCTGCAAAGTCTAAGCCTTTAAGGCGAGAGAGATACTCAGGACTGTACTGTACTAAAGTTAGATAAAAATATTTTTTCATGATGTATTTTTCCTGCTTTCCTGTTTAAAAAGTTTTTCCACTTAAATTTTCATTTCTTGGTCACTCGTAAAACTTTTTAAGTGAGTTCTACTGTTTATGTTTTTGTGTTATTTCATAAAAGTTTAATCCATTATATCTCAGTATTGAAGAAACATGCAGTCATGGGCAAGAGCAAAATCCTTTATTTTACTCTACGATGATCATCATCCAGCAACTTAAAGCCATTTTTAACTTTAAATTCTCACCATTTTTAAATACACTGCAGAGTAGTAAGGTACTACATCACAGGTCGAGAGCAAAGTGCTCGGCGATCATTTTGCTTGCCAGGTAACACAAAAATATCAGTCAATATCAAAATTGTAATATAGCCTTACTTCAGATGCACCCCCCCCCTCACAATTGATATTCCTGAATGTCACTTTTTTATATTTAGCACTATTGGTCAATATTCCCCAATATTCTTGAATATCATGTTTTGGTATTTAACAATGTTAGTTAATATTTCCTCGATATCCCTGAATATTATCTTTTTTGTGTTTAACAAATTTGGTCACTATTTCTCTTGATGAATTAATACACCACATGGTAGTTTTTCCATGCAAACTAATTCATTCACTTCTTAAAATAAGCCGAACAATGTCTGAATGGTAGAGTGCTGTTCTTTGTCAAAGTCTGCAGGATTGTATCCTGCTGCTAGCATGGACTTTCGTATCGATTCAGAATTGGCTTTAACCTCTTGCCTTGTGAATCGAGCGACGATTGCGTGTGCCACTTTCAATGAAAGCTTTTCTCATGCGTCGTGACCAGAAGCAGTTTCATCACGGGCTAAATTGGGAGCAAACCAGTGGACATGAATAGTACTGCATTTACTATTTAATAAAACCACAGAATTTGATAATTATATTTTATTTCATTTTTATTAAAAAAAATTTATTAATGTTTTTATTTCACATATTTCTATGTTTTTGGTTATATAACAAAAGTAAATGTAGTGAAGAATCGGTATCTGTATCAGTTTCTAAGGTGTGATCAGAACACTTTCCAGCACTGTTAGTAGTATCAATTTTCCTTTTTGCCATTAGGTTAACTTTTTAGATTTTGTAAAGAATTTTTTAAGCACCAACAGTTAATTATTTATTGCATGTAATATAATATTCTATTGCAATTATGTCTAAAAATAAACGACCAACTCTTGTATTACAACTGTAAGAAACAATAACGCAAAAACAAAAACCTTATCACCTAAAACAATAACATGTATGATAGGAATTTTTTACTTTTGGCTAGAAAGAATCATCACGTGTGTGATATGAGGTTCTCATTTTAGGCACAGTGTACGATCACATATCCCATATGTTGTTTTAAGGCAAAGAATTAAGCAGTAGGTCCCAGTCTCACTAGCCCTCTTGAGCAGAATAGTAGACTGTAGCCCCGTTTACATGTTCCAGTCAAGTACCCTTCATTTTACCCGGGTAAAGGGATTATGCTTGGAGGTTTGGAGAAACCTGTTTACATGGTCATTTATTTCTACTCTTCATTTCATCAAGATCTTAGCTAAAAATCGCGTGATCATACGGGAAGGCAATCCCATCATTCCGTGCTTATATTACTTCTGCGCCAACTAGCTATTGTTTACTTGCTACTGTTTACAAAATGCGACAGCTACACCACAAAAACTGAAATATCCCATTAGTCCTGTGTTAACTATACATTATAAAAAAGCTCTAAAATGTTTCCCGGGCCGGAGGACTAAACCGCACTCATAGATGTTTTGGGTGGAATTTTTTCCCTGGCCAAGAAATGTTTTTGACAAAACACTATAAGTATCATTTTAAAGCACTTGGGCAGAGAAATTTGACAGTTAATAAAAGATAATAGTAATAATAAATTGTCTTACATAGGTGTATATGCGAACAATTTGTGCCCAGTAAAATATGTCGCGTAATTTTTAAAGAAATAGGATCCATTATATTAAATTAATGATCATTAAATAAATCAGTTAATGAAAGATTTTATTTTAATATTTATTTATATCTTAACGATAGAAATTATTTTATTTTGATCATAGTTATTACATTTTTATATTTATATTACATTGTGTAAATATAATAGTAAATAGAATTATAAAAAGAAAAGATAAACATCAAATGTTAAAATAGAATAGTTTTAGTTTATGCGAAACATGAAATCTGGAATATTCATTTATTATTATTTCTTCAAAACTTGGATCGAAATCACTCGTAGCAATACCGAGTGTAGATTACTAAAAAGCGGGCATTCGAGCCTCCACATGCAGACGAATGGAGTATACTAATATTTGCATTGGAGCAAATATTATAGTCTTATAACTAATAAAGTGCAAGATAAATAATATTCAAAGGCTTCAAAGGTGGTGGTGAAACTGGAAAATATGGGCTGGGCCCTTCAATCCAGAGGCTTCTGTCAGTAAGCACAAAAATGACAACGAGTGAAAAATAAACACATAAAAGAGCAAAGAGATAGAAGGGTGGATTCGTGAGTTCATAGCACAAAACTAGAGAGTAGAGAGTTTAGGGATAGAAAAACAAATATTTTTGTGGCCAGTGACATCCGTATGAAAAGATAAATAATATAGAAAATAATAATAAATATATAATAATAATATAACTAATAGTGGTGGGAGATTTTGTTTATCAAAAGCATATTAGTAAACGTATATATAAATGTTTGCGTGCTGCATAAAATCAGTTGCCCAACTTCTACGATACCCCTTAATATGTTACACAGTAAGCCGACCACACACGTTATGAGAGTATGTATGTTGCATACATTAAAGTAGGGATATGGTTACAGCTATTCATATTATAATACTCTCTATTATTTATGTATTTTTATCATTTATGTATACACTATGCATAAAATACTGTTGATTTCAACAAAATTGCATATAAAATATTGAAAAAATTTTCAACGGGCCGGCTATTGCCCACCTCTGCTCTAAACCAAACCAACATTTGTATGACATTGACTGATAAATTTGTGCTACCTGGGTCCCTCAATCAACATTTTATAAACTACATTGCTGCCACCTTCAAGTCCACGCCAAATTACAATACATGTGTGAAACCACTAGCCCAAGTTTAATTAAAAGTATTCTGGAATGCTCTTGCATTATTTGTAAGCCTAAAAATAATTTTATATATTAATTAAGAGGAAAAATAAAATTAGAATTTGAGAATTGCTTATGCTGATTTTTTTGGCATTACATGCACGCATACATATATTATACAAATAACCTACTGTTATTGATTCTCATTATTACAATTTTAAGTTAATTGTAATTTATATTGTATTTAAAGATGTAAAAGTCCTTTTACCAACAATTTGTATTTACAATTTAATATAAATTCAGGTTCTGTAGCTGTCTGAAGTAATTTTCTTTGAACAAACACATATATAACATAAAATTAGGATTTAAAAATATTTTTCCCATTCATTTAGATCAATGATACAGTGCTTACAGAAAAATAAAAGTTTGTAATCTTTTGCCGTAGGATATTTTTTGAAGCAATGTCTAGTGTAAAGTTTCAATTTTCAGGGCCATTAGTAGGTCCATTCAAATTTGCATATCTCTTATAAACCTTTATTAAATTTTATCATGCTTTTATAGCATTACTTCCTTTTTGGTATTTGTACAAAATAGTGTTCTAAATTATCTAAATCTCAAGCTTTTTTTACACTATCGCATCTCACTCATTCACTGTATGTGACACTTTTGTTTTAGTTAATTTAGAAGTGAAGATGTACATAAATACAATGAAGAAACAAGGTAGTCATATATGAGAGTTGGAACTTTAATAGTGGCAACACTCCTGTAAAAACGCTATAGAAGGAAACCAAAGAATGTTGCATGTACTACACGTAAGCTACATACCTCTCAGCAAAAAGACTAATCCTTCCTACATCATACTAATTCAGAGTGAAGCAAAGAACTGGTCCTTGTATTAGCTTGCAGTCTAATGTAAGTGTTGTTAGGATGTTTTCAAAACAAGAACAACAAAAATGGATAAAAATTCTATGTGCCAGAGGTCATACATCATGACAATACCAGCTAAGGCTTCAAGAGGCTTGCGAGGAATCTACATTGCCTTACAGAACTGTAGCAAGATGGGTAAAAGCCTTCAATGAAGGACGCCAAAATATGAAGAATGAATATAGCAGTATAGACAGAAAGTTATTCTCAAAATTAATCATTCCCTTCAAAAACTCCCAAATTTTGACCCTTGCAAGATTTTTGCTACTAAATGGGCGAGATTTTAATCCACTTTAGTTAACAGGCTTGATTCATTCGGCGAGATTCTTGGAAGGACATATTTCCATGAAGAATGAATATCGCAGTATAGACAGAAAATGATTTTCATAATTAACTTTTTCCTTCAAAAACTCCCAAATTTCTCATATTTTGACCCTTGCAAGATTTTTGCTACTCAATGGGCGAGATTTTAATCCAATTTAGTTGACATTCTTCATTCATTCTGCGAGATTCTTGCAAGGACATTTTCATGAAGAATGAATATTGCAGTATAGACGGAAAATGATTCTCAGATATAACCTTTTTCCTCAAAAACTCCCAAATTTACCAGATTTTGACCCATGCAAGATTTTTGTAACTCAAGGGGCGAGATTTTAATCTATTTGAGTTAACAGGCTTGATTCATTCCGCGAGTTCTTGCAAGGACATTTTCATGAAGAATGAACATCGCAGTAGCGAGATTCTTGCAAGGACATATTTCCACGAAGAATAAATATCGCAGTATAGACAGAAAATGATTCTCAGAATTGCCCTTTCCCTTAAAAACCTCCCAAATTTCCGAGATTTTGACCCTTGCAAGATTTTTGCAACTAAAGTGGCGAGACTTTAATCCACTTGAGTTAACAGACTTTATTCATTTCGAGAGATTCTTGCTGGAAGGACATATATCCATAAAGAATAAGGCAATATACACAGAATATTTAATAAGAACACAAGTGAAGATGGTTGAACCAAAAATCAACAAGTTTTGTAGTTTATAATCATTACGGTAAATCATAGAACCGTTATGTACACAGTTTTATGAAAATATTTTCTCTAGCGTAAGTATAAAACCTTTAAGTTACCTTTAAAAGGAAATCACAGTTCTAGAATACGTAAAAGCTACCTGGCGCCTTTAAAAATTAATAAAGTTTTCTAGCCTTGACAATGATGATCATGCAGCTTGATTCACTAGAATTTCACAGTTCAATAAACTTGAATTTCGCAGGATTGATCTGTTGCACAGCATCATGCGCCGAGATTTCTCAGAAGCATAACAGCAGATTCCGTATCCCACTATGATGTACAGGGAAAATGTCTAGAAGATAGGAAACACAGAATGAGTGAATAATGAATCATTGTAGTGTACTTTACGTAAGTAAATTTAGTAGAAAAGAAGTATTTTTATTTCCAACTAGCATATAGCTCGTCATATGACGAGATCAGTAAAATTTTTAATTTTCGAGAATTGTAAAGTACCCTATGAGGCAGGTAAAAAAAAAAAAAAAAAAAAAAGGTTTTTTTTTTTTTTTGGCTGAGAATTATCTGGTACACGCTCAACAATTTGTTTATCATCATACTTCTCTAAAGTCTACTGCGAATGCAGTTTAGAATCACATTGAATTCATTTAGTCAAACCCTGGGGTTATATATAAAAAACAAACACACAAACGAACAAACTTCTTAATTTTCAAAGGTATATAACTAAAACGATATATATTTATTATTCCGTCAAATAGATTCCTAGACTTTTATGAAAAGAACTTGTTGTTAAAAGCGATGATAAAATTTTCATTGCAACAAAAAGTAATTTATGATTCAATTTAAAAAGATCACATATGTACCTAACCTATTATTTAAACCAAATATAAAAGAAAATTATTTACTTAATATCTAAGTTCAGTGATCAAACGCATGAAAATAATGCTGACAATATTTAAATCATCTCCTATATAATAATAGTTTAAGTTATCTGTCCGTCTGTCCTCGATTTTATAAAGCGGTTGGACCTGGAATGGATAGAGGCATCCATAGTTAGCAAAATTCAAAGAGAGTAATGTTTATCTTCTCCTAAACTATCGATCTGATTCTAAAATAAATTGGTATAAATATGCCTCATAACACAGCGAAAAATACTGCTTCCTTTAAAACGTTCGAAATCCAACCCTTCCCCTCTTTTCGAGCTTTTAATGCCATTATTTTAACTCCTATTTTCCCCGGTTAAGAGCAGGCGATTAAATTTATCACACAGCAAATAGGTAAAAATAACATTTTTATAGCATTATGACGTCATTCCTTTAACCATCTCATTGAATCATTTCTTATTTTAAATTATTTAATTATGCCTTATTTTCTTACATTTTATCACTGAACTTAGATATTATGTAAAAATAATTTTCTTTTATATTTGGCTTAAATAATAGATTAGGTACATATGTGATAATTTTAAATTTAACCATCGATTATTTTTTGTTGCAATGAATATTATATCACCGGTATTAACAACAAAGACTAGGAGTCTATTTCATGGACTAATATATATCTAGCGTTTAATTTATATATCTTTGAAAATTAAGAAGTTTGCTCGTTTTTGTGTTTGTTTTTTATACATAACCACAGGGTTTGCGATCCATTCGCTAAATTTTGGCCCTCATCCATATATACCGCCAAATATTCACTGCCAATATTAAAACCTATGCTGTCCATCCTATCAAGTAATATTACAAGTTAAATTAAAGGTGGCAACTAACATGCGATCAATAAAGATGAACAAATTATTCAGCGTGTACCAGATAATTTTCAGCCAAAAAACAAACCATTTTTTTTTACCTGCCTCATAGGGTACTTAACAATTTTGGAAAATTAAAAATTTTACTGATCCCGTCATATGACGGACTGTATGCTAGTTTAAAATAAGAAATGATTCAATGAGATGGTTAAAGGAATGACGTCATAATGCTAGAAAAAAAAAGTTATATTTACCTATTTATTATGTGATAAATTGATAAATTTAATCGCCTGCACTTAACTGGGGAAAATAGGACTTGAAATAATAGCGTTAAAAGCTCAAAAAGGGGAATTAATTTCTTAGCGTATATTCAATTATTTTGAAATTATTTATTCTTGAGAACAGATCCATAAAACTAACATATAGCCTGTCATATGACGGGATTAGTATAATTTTTAATTTTACAGAATTATAAAGTACCCTACGAGGCAAGTAAAAAAAATGTTTTGTTTTGTGGCTGAGAATTATCTGGTACACGCTCAACAATTTGTTTATCTTCATACTCCTGTAAAGTCTCCCGATACTGTGAATGCAGTTTAGAATCACGTTGAATTCATTTAGAAAGATAATTCTAACATTTCTTAACTACATTGAAATTATCGTTAAGTTCTTCCCAATCATTTTTTGCCACAGTAATTAATAGAAGTAAAGGAATGAAACTATCATTTCTACTACACCTTGGATGGTAGACAGAATTTGTTGTTAATACCTGCGATTAAATTTTAATTGCAACAAAAAAAAAATGGATGATTAAATTTAAAATTATCACATATGTACCTAATCTATTACATAAGCCAAATATAAAAGAAAATTATTGATGTAATATCTAAGTTCAGTGATAAAACGTATGAAAATAATGCAGACGATATTTAAATAATTTAAAATAAATTTTTAAATGAGATGGTTAAAGAAATGACGTCATAAAGCTAGAAAAAATTTTTACTTTCCCCTATTTATTATGTGATAAATTGATATCTATTATTTGAAAAATCATTAAAAACTAAATGCGCAGCTATAAAAATACACCGTTTATTGCAATATATAATTGGGACAACAGTAACTTTTCAGGCAGACAAACTTTGCGAAAATGATATATATATATATATATATTTATATAATATATTTGTCTTCATATATTTTTTTTTATATATTTCAATATAAAATACGAAAAGTTGGTTAAAATTTAAGGTATCCGTCTACGTTCGGAGAACATTTTTCTTTAAACGCAGAAACTAGTTCATGTTTTTACATTTTTACATTTTTTTTTATATTATATATTAATTTTCATGAAGATTAGTTTAAACAGTTCTCTAGTATTTTTAATAATTAGGAACTTGGCAATTAGAAAGTCTTGAAGTAAGAAATTTTAAACATGTATTTTAATTTTTTAACAGTTTAAGTTGCTTTCATAAACTTCAAATGCGTTTTTCTCAGAACGGTATTTTTAGTAAAATATTGAAACTTGAAATGTGATTTCTCAAAATGTTTTTAAAATATCTTGTTGAAAATTATTATGATTGCTTTTGATAGTATTTACTAGTGAATGACGTAAAAGCCTTAAATTTGGATAATTTTTAATGTTACACTCATAGTTAGCTATAAAGGTAATGAAAATCCGTTAAAAATTCAATGTGTATGAA
Organism: Pardosa pseudoannulata; assembly: GCA_032207245.1. NCBI lineage: Eukaryota > Metazoa > Arthropoda > Arachnida > Araneae > Lycosidae > Pardosa > Pardosa pseudoannulata. The sequence continues at coordinate 41,402,855 of CM063497.1, forward strand.
TTTGAAGGACCAAACTTTTTTGCCAAACGTAAATTAAGCAAAGATTTTAGATGATTCACTAGTCCAGTGTATAAGAAATGCGTTGCATAAAAAAATATTGAAATAATTCAATTTATTAAAAAATTAGACCTGTTGAAAAAACCCAATTTTTTTACTAAATTTTCTTCATTTATTACAAATGTTATAAAAACTTCTCCAGGAATAAATTTTTTTAAGTGCAATTATCTATGATAATACAAAAAATAAATCTAAAAATGTAAAAACACGAACTAGTCTCTACGTTTAAAGAGATAAGTTCTCCGAATGTAGACGGATACTTTAAAATAAAGCCGGCAGGATTATTTCAGGCGCTGTGAGAACCCCAAAGTATTTCAAAGAAATAATTAAATTTCTTTTTGAACTACATAACGCTATACTTCGAAGGACCAAAATTTTTTGCCAAACGTAAATTAAGCAAAGATTTTAGGTGATTCACTAGTCCAGTGTATAAGAAATGCGTTGCATCAAAAAATATTGAAATAATTTAATAAAAAATTAGACCTTTTGAAAAAAACCCAAATTTTTTTACAAAATTTTCTTCATTTATTACAAATGTTATAAAAACTTCTCCAGGAATAAATTTTTTAAGTGCAATTATCTATGATAATATAAATCTAAAAATGTAAAAACATGAACTAGTTTCTACGTTTAAACAAAAAAGTTCTCCGAACGTAGACAGATACCTTAATAGAAATAAACTTTTGCTGTTTAGTCAGGGCTTGATAGAATGTAGTTGATTGAAGCTCCTCTTTGATATTTTTCTTTGGAATGGAAACAGGGACTTCGAAGTATTGATTCATGGTATGTGCTATTTTGACATATGTTTTAATAATAAAGTACGATTTAAAAACGCAACAAATTTTTCAAAATTCACTATCAGTGCATGGGGATTGTCGACAAACACTGGTGATAGTCCGAATATATAAGAATATAATAAAATATTCGGTCTTTCACCGAGGTATTTGGTGAATGTCGACATTCTCCAATTTCGTGCATTCACAATAACATAAGTAAAAAGCATTTTTGGTAGACTGCAAATAGATAATTTAGAGTTTACTTACAATAACGACTATAAGTGATACGCTTGATATATCCCACTCCTTTGCAGTTGAATTGAAAACAGAGATTAGGTAGAGTGTTAAAACTATAGTGGCAAAGAAGTACAAAATGCTTCCACATCCATACAGAAAAACTTCCTGAAAGAAAAGAAAACACCAGTTAGGTGTCTAAAAAATTAACAGGGTGAAGTGGAGCAAGTACGTTAACCCCTTCCCTGTGTTGCCCGTACGCCGTACGGGCACAGCTTTCGAGCCTTTACTGATTTGCCCGTACGGCGTACGGGCAATCTGATTTCTATTTCGCTTGCACTGTTTAGGCCGTATTTTTTCTAATTTTAGTAACAAATTATTCGTATAGATGTCCAGTAAATGGTAGTTTGCAGTTTATTGTATTTTCTACTCTGATTGGTTCAAATGCGCGGGTTTTTTCGCATGTTTTGTATCAGAAGACGAGTTGTTATCTTTCAGTGTATAGCTTTCTGGTTATATTTTACTAACCGCCTGATAATTTTATTGATGAGTTGAATAATATATTTTTACTTTTAAATAATGGATAATTCAGAGCGTATGAAGCTAATTTCTTGTGATTCGAACTGCGACTCGGAATCAGAAACTGAATTATCTGTAAATGATAGTAGCGAAAGTTTACTAGATGACCTGGATAGTAGTGACTCTGATAGTAGTACAGATGGAATCAGTCAAGCAAGAGAATTTTTTGAAATTAATTGTGATAATATTTCGGATCCGCCTCCTAGATTTGCTTTCACTGAAATTCCAAAAATTAACTTGGATATCGATGAGACTAAAGGTAAACCTCAATTCTATGATGCTTTCATAGAAAGAAAAAAAGTTGTAATAAATACTTAAAAATATTAGAAATGTTAATTTTAATAACCCATCTTTACTTAAAAATATATAATGAAAAAAAAAAAAAAGCAATAAAAAAATGTAACAAGTTTTTGACCGAATTCTGGAAAAAATGAAACTGTCAAAGGGTTAAATATCGTCTGCATTATTTTCATACTTTTAATCGCTGAATTTAGATATTACGCAACTAAATTTCTTTCGTATTTAGCTTAAATAAAAAAAAATAGGTACGTATGTGATAATTTTAAATTTAATCATCGATTGTATTTTGCCGGAAAGAAAATTTTATCACCGGTATTCACAACAAATTCTATCTACCTTCAGGGTGTAGTGAAAACGATAGTTTCATTCCTTTACTTCCATTAATTATTGTGGCAAAAACAATTGGGAAGAAATTAACGATAATTTCAACGTAGCTAAGAAAACTTTGAATTATCTTTCTAAATGAATTCAACTTAATTCTAAACTGCATTCACAGTATCGGGAGACTTTACAGGCGTATGAAGATAAGTTATTGAGCATACACCAGTCTCGGACAAAAAAACAAACCATTTTTTTACCTGCCTCATAGGGTATTTTACAATTCTGGAAAATTAAAAATTATACTGATCCCGTCATATGATGAGGTATAGGCTAGATTTAAAGAAAAAAATAAATAGCGTGGATATATTTAAGTGGTGATTAGTATTTGGTTTTGGAGCGATACAGTCTACTTTTTGCAACACGAGGGATAATGAGACAGGGACCTTCTGTTTAAAGCCGATTCCGAACGGCTACGAACATCCATGCCATAGTGGGATTCGAAGAAATGGTGATTAGTACGATAAAATGCTAAACAGTAATTAGAAAAAATAGTAGCCTTTAAAGAAAATTTTCACTTCAAGATTTTATTTCTAGGATAGTAGCACTTGAAAATTAGAAACTTATACTCACGAACAAGGACTTATGTAGATTTCCTGCTCTTTCCTTTGGATACAGCATTAGGATGAACGTAGATAACGCCATCATGGAGGAAATAATCATGAATGCAAAGCTAACTAGCAAGAAAAATAGCAACTCTGGTGCAATCGGAAGGGGCTTGCCGCTCTCCTTATTTGATGTTAACTCAGTCACGTAAGTCAAAACTCGTACGAAGCACATGCAACCGAAGATCTGGAAGAGCAAAGTAAACGGTTATAGAGGCTGGCTTTCTCGGTTACATACACTTCTTTTACCAGTCACTTCTTACACCCGTCCCAGCCGAAGCCATACAGAAGAATGACTAGTCTCCGAGACAGTAATCGAGCCCAGTACCCAAACAAATTTTCCCTACCAAATTTTGAAAAACTAACAAAACTTTGTATTCTATTAACCTAAGAGGTACATAGATCGAGTCCCAGATAGCACAAAAATATCAAACCAATATCAAAATCTTTCCTCTGGATACATCATTAGGATGAACGAAGATAACACCATCATGGAGGAAATAATCATGAATGCAAAGCTAACTAACAAGAAAAATAGCAACTCTGGTGCAATCTTTTGATGCTAAGTCAGTTACGTAAGTCAGAACTCGTACGAAAGACATGCAACCTAAGATCTGGAAGAACAAACTAAATGGCTATAGAGGCTGGCTTTCTCGGTTACATACCCTTCTTTTTAGCTTAATTTAAACCTAAAAGGTAAGTCCCTTGATAAAATGGTGGGTGCGTTAAATAAACAAAATTACCTCTGCGTACTACATTTTGGGGAAACAATGTGTTAGATTAGAAATTATTGCTGCATTATACATTATTTGTCTTCACGTTATGCGGCACGATATGAAAACGTTATGGGAGACTTGATTATACTATGATTTGATAAAATGGTGGGTGCGTTACATAAACAAAATCACCTCTGCTTACTACACTTTGGGAAACAATATGTTAGATTAGGAGTTATTGCTGCATTATACACGAATGTAAAACATTGTTCATGCAATAAAATATTAAATTAAGAAAATAGTTTACTGTAAATATGCCTTAATGTTACTAGTGCTGTCATAGGTAAGTTTTCCAAGCTATTTATTTGATATGATGGAATGTTGTGCGAAAACCGTGTTAAATGGAGACCGTGTTATAAGAAAGCTATCGTGATTTTTGCTCCACGTTATGCGGCAATGCCGATATGAAATCGTGTTACGGGAGACTCGACTGCACTATGATTTGATAAAATGGCGGGTTCGTTATATACAGAAATTGACCAGTGGGTACCACACTTTAAAAAACAATTTCATAAAGTAGAAGTTATTACTGCATTATACACAAATCTAATGCTTAATTCATGTAATAAAATTATAAACTAAACAAAAAAAAATAAAATGAAAATTGCTTCCTACAAAGGAACTTATGCCATGGATAAGCCATTTGGTATTTTAGAATGTTGTATGAAAAACGCGTTAAATGGAGAATATCATAAGAAAGCTATCTAGATTTTCGTCCTACGTTATATATGACAATCGCGTTATAAACACAAAATGTTGTAGGAGATTTGATTATACCATAATTTGATAAAATTGAGGGTGCTTTACATAAACAAAATCACATCTGCTTACTATACTTTGGGAAACTGTGTTAGATTAGGATTATTGCTGCATTATACACGAATGTAGTACATTGTCATGCAATAAAATTTTAAATTAAGAAAATAGTTTACTATAAATGTGCCTTAATCTTACTAGGGCTGTCATAGGTAAGTTTTCCAAGCTATTTGATATGATGGAATGTTGTGCGAAAACCGTGTTAAAGGGAGACCGTGTTATAAGAAAGATATTGTGATTTTTGCTCCACATTATGCGGCAATGGTGATATGAAAACGTTATGGGAGACTTGATTATACTATGATTTGATAAAATGGTAGGTGCGTTACATAAACAAAATCACCTCTGCTTACTATACTTTGGGAAACTATGTGTTCGATTAGGATTATTACTGCATTATACACGAATGTAATACATTGTCACTGAATAAAATTTTAAATTAAGAAAATTGTTTACTGTAAATGTGCCTTAATATTACAAGTACTGTCATAGGTAAGTTTTCCAAGCTATTTGATATGATGGAATGCTGTGCGAAAACCGCGTTAAATGGAGACCGAGTTATGAGAAAGCCATCATAATTTTACTTCACGTTAAGTGGAAATGGTGATATAAAATCGCGTTATGGGAGACTGGACTGCACTATGATTTGATACATTGGCAGGCTCGTTATATACAGAAAATGACCTGATGACCTGTAGGTACCACACTTTAGAAAACAATTTGATAGAGTAAGTTATTAATCCATTATACACGAATCTAATGCTTAAATCATGTAATAAAATTATAAACTATAAAAAAAAAAGAAAATACCCTCCCACAAGAAGAACTTATGCCATATACAAGTTTTTCAAGCCATTTCATATTTTAGAATGTTGTATGAAAAACGCGTTAAATGGAGAATGTCATAAGAAAGCTATCGAGATTTTCGCCCAACGTTATATATGACAATCGCGTTATAAACACAGTGTTGTAGGAGACTTGACTATAGCATAATTTGATAAAATTCAGGTGCGTAACATAAACAAAATCACTTCTGCTTACTACACTTTGGGAAACAATGTGTTAGATTAGGAGTTATTACTGCATTATACATGAATGTAATACATAGTTCATGCAACAAAATTTTAAATTAAGAAAATAGTTTACTATAAATTTGTCTTAATCTTACTAGGACTGTCATAGGTAAGTTTTCCAAGCTATTTGGTATGATGGAATGCTGTGCAAAAACCGCGTTAAATGGAAATCGTGTTATGAGAAAGCCATCGTAATTTTACTTCACGTTAAGTGGAAATGGTGATATGAAATCGCGTTATGGGAGACTGGACTGCACTATGATTTGATAAATTGGCGGGCTCGTTATATACAGAAAATGACCTGTAGGTACCACACTTTAAAAAACAATTTCATAGAGTAAGAGTTATTACTGCATTGTACACGAATGTAATGCATAATTCATGCAATAAAATTGTAAACTAAAAATATAAAATGAAAATAGCTTCCTACAAGAGGAACTTATGCCATGGATAAGCCATGTGGTATTTTAGACTGTTGTATGAAAAACGCGTAAAATGGAGACACATAAGAAAACTATCGAGATTAACGCCCTACGTTATAAGGCAATCGCGTTATAAATACAAAGCCTTGTAGGAGACTTGACTGTACTATGATTTGATAAAATGACGGGTGTGTTACATAAAAAAAATTACCTCTACGTACTACGTTTTTAGGAAACGATGTGTTAGGCGTTATCGCTGCATTATTCACGAATATAATACACTGTTCATTTAATAAAATCAAAGTAAGAAAAGTTTTGCTATAAATCTCAATCTTACCAGTACTCCCTTAAATAAGGTTTTAAAGTCATTTGGTATGTTGGAATGTTTCACGAAATGCACGAAAAATGCGTTAAATGGAGATTTACAAGAAAGCTATCGAGATTTACGCCTTACGTTATATGATAATCACGTTATAAATACAAAGCGTTGCAGGAGACTTGACTGTACTATGATTTGATAAAATGACGGGTGTGTTACATAAAATACCTCTGAGTACATTTTTGGGAAACAATGTGTTAGATCAGGCGTTATCGCTGCATTATTCACGAATGTAATACACTTTTCATTTAATAAAATCAAAGTAAAAATATAAAATGAAAATAGCTTCCTACAAGAGGAACTTATGCCATAAAAGTCATTTGGTATGTTAGAATGTTTTACTAAATGCAAGAAAAACGCGTTAAATGGTGACTTACAAGAAAGCTATTGAGATTTACGCCCTACGTTTTATGACAATAGCGTTATAAATATAAAGCATTGTAGGAGACTTGACTGTACTATGATTTGATAAAATGACGGGTGTGTTACATAAAAAAAAATTACCTCTGCGTACTACGTTTTTGGGAAACGATGTGTTAGGCGTTATCGCTGCATTATTCACGAATATAATACACTGTTCATTTAATAAAATCAAAGTAAACAGTTCTGTACAATAGGACCTCAATCTTACCAGTACTCCCTTAAATAAGGTTTTAAAGTCATTTGGTATGTTGGAATGTTTCACGAAATGCACGAAAAATGCGTTAAATGGAGACTTACAAGAAAGCTATCGAGATTTACGCCTTACGTTATATGATAATCACGTTATAAATACAAAGCGTTGCAGGAGACTTGACTGTACTATGATTTGATAAAATGACGGGTGTGTTACATAAAAAAATTACCTCTGCGTACATTTTTGGGTAACAATGTGTTAGATTAGGCTTTATCGCTGCATTATTCACGAATGTAATACACTGTTCATGTAATGAAGTCAAAGTAAATAGTTCTGTACAATAGGACCTTAATCTTACTTGTACTCCCATAAAAGTCATTTGGAATGTTAGAATGTTTTACTAAATGCAAGAAAAACGTGTTAAATGGTGACTTACAAGAAAGCTATCGAGATTTACGCCCTACGTTGTATGACAATAGCGTTATAAATACAAAGCGTTGTAGGAGACTTGACTGTACTGTGATTTGATAAAATGACTTTTCTCATTAAAAAACCTCTGGCATTAAACAAGTGTTTGTCATTATCGCTGCATTATTCACGAATGTAATACACTTTTCATTTAATAAAATCAAAGTAAATAGTTCTGTACAATAGGACATTAATCTTACTAGTACTCCCATAAAAGTCATTTGGTATGTTAGAATGTTTTACTAAATGCAAGAAAAACGCGTTAAATGGTGACTTACAAGAAAGCTATTGAGATTTACGCCCTACGTTTTATGACAATAGCGTTATAAATATAAAGCATTGTAGGAGACTTGACTGTACTGTGATTTGATAAAATGTCAGGTAGACCGTATCACACTTTGGGAAATAATACATCAGATTAATACTTATAGCTGCATCATACACAGTAAAGGGGCTTTGAAATGTTTAAAACTGTTTACTTACAGTCGTCACAACATCCCACTTGAAGATACGAATTTGAGTACAGTCCATGATTACACCACGCAACTACTGATGTAGCTTTTCGCTAAAATTCTCAGTAGATCGATTTCGACAATAAGTTCACAGCTAAATCAAAACGAAATAGTTTTTAAAGCATCCGAAAGTGAATCCTATCCGTAGTAAGTAGTAAAAAACAATGAAACAAGACAGAAAAGTATATGCATCACCAATTTGATATGGTTTACAGTCAGTTTTCTCAACGAGCCGAGAAAACCAGTAGCTATGGTTTAGGGCCGATCCCACCAAAGTCGTTTAACGCTAAACGCGATTAATCTCGGTTTAGATGGAGAATTACGTTCCCTCATTGGTTGGCGCCAGGTTTAATCGTGGCTAATCGTAGTTAGCCGTTAAACGACTTTGGTGGGATCGGCCCTAACAGAGAGACTTTTCTCAGAACAACCAATGGCATTAAAACATAGTTTATAGAGTATTGTGTAGGGTTGAATATTTGATGTAAGATGTGTTTAAACAGTGTTTTGATGGAACACTCTCACCAAAGTCGTTTAATAGTTAACTGAGATTAAACCATGGTGGGATGCAATTCTCCGTTTAAACAGAGATTAAACTCGGTTAACCGTAAAACGACTTTGGCCTTATTGTTGTTTAACAGTGCTTAAACAACAATAAGTGGAAGATTTTTTCTTATTTTACCTTTTTAATTATTATCGTAAATACATGGGATTTTCAGGATTTGTTCTCTATTTTATCAAATTAGTTTTGCTGAATTTACTTTGATTCTAAAAAATTAGAACTTTTGATACAGAGTGTCCCAGTAAGACCAGATAAACTCTGCACAGGCAGATTCGTTGTTTGGAATACATTAAAAATGTCCAAAAAAACCTCTATAATCCATACTTCTCGATAAAAATGCGAGAAAATGTATGACGTCATATTCGGTTTACGCAAAAAAAAAAAAACATGTATTCGAAACATGAACATGGTTACTAAAAAAAAAGTAACTAGACATTAAGTAACTTTATCAACATTTTTGCTTACTATTTGCTAACTTTAGTAGACTTATGCACATTTATTTGCATAAGTTTACATAGGAAGACATTCGAAATGTCCAACGTGCATATTGACACACATGAAATCATGTCAAGCTATTGTTCGAATTGTAATTTAAAAGGCTGCATGTAGTACCTACCGGTAATCTTCACGTGATAATGTATTCCGCTCAGGACTATTCTGATATGTTCTGGCTATTATATCGATGCCATCGGCAAATTCCTGTATAGACATATTGAAAGTATTTCATCTAGAATTTAAATTTGCATCTAAAAGTCTGCTGCGTTCTTAATCTCCCTACGTAGTTTCCAAAGAAATAAATGCCCGTTTAAGTGTATAGAGTGTTCTGGCTATTAATGTCAATGCCACCGGCAAATGCAAGTACCCGTATAGACATATTGAAAGTATTTCATCTAGAATTTAAATTTGCATCTAAAAGTCTGCTGTGTTTTTAATCTCCCTACGTAGTTTCCAAAGAAATAAATTATCGTTTAAGTGCATAGAGTATTCTGGCTATTAATATCAATGCCAGTGGCAAATGCAAGTACCTGTATAGACATATTGAAAGTATTTCATCTAGAATTTAAATTTGCATCTGAAAGTCTGCTGCGTTCTTAATCTCCCTACGTAGTTTCCAAAGAAATAAATTATCGTTTAAGTGCATAGAGTGTTCTGGCTATTAATATCAATGCCACCGGCAAATGCAAGTACCTGTATAGACATATTGAAAGTATTTCATCTAGAATTTTAATTTGCATCTGAAAGTCTACTGTGTTCTTAGGCTGGTACCATATTACAGTCGACATATATCACTGATGACTTTCTCGTCATAATGACGTCAGAAATCGTCAACTATGGGAATTTGGTACCATAAATTTCCTCCTCTGACATCATTATGACGCAGAAATCACCAGTGACATATGTCGACTCTAATATGGTAGCAGCCTTAATCTCTCTACGGATATTTAGCACTTTTTCTCAAAACCTTAATTTTTGACTTGTACCATATGTTGCAAACACTCGAACACCATTCATACGTTAATAGTTGTCTTCAACATATGTCCTGAAGCATTATATTAAATCCTAATTTAATATAATGCTGCATTTTACTTAATTGTTGTACACTAGCCTCCTATGTAAACCTTTTTAAATGTTAAATAGCAATGTAAATCCCCTATATAATAATAGCCGAAGTTATCTGTCCATCTCTCCTCGAATTTATGAAGCGGTTAGACCTCGAATGGGTAGAGGCATCCATATTGGATTCCACCACCGCTCTTCAACTGCTCAACTAGCATATAGCCCGTCATATAATAGGCAGTGGTACTTTAAGCAAGCAAGATACTTATTTATTTTATTAGATTTATATTATTAGATAATTATTTATCTGTCTTTGTATATTCTCGTATTATTAACCCCTTCCGGTAAAATGACGAGTCTAGCTCGTCATTAGTTTTTCATTCCATACCGCGCAATGACGAGCTACACTCGTCATGCGATTAAAGTTACTGTTAAATATGATAAGTAATTTAGTTTAAAATTTCTAGTGTACTGAATTTGGCAACACTTTTATCACTTGTGAAAATCACAAGTCACTATTGCATATTGTTTACTTGGTACAAGTCATTGCCAAATGAGTGAGTGAGAATAAAAGAAAACCTACTAAGAAATGCCGTGTGTGTTACAAGAATCCAATTAAAAGTGAGACTACTTGGCGGTGTAAACAATTAAGAATTCCTTTGCACTTTGTTTTGAAAAGTACCACTGGCTTGAAGACTATTATCTGTATACCTTATTAATGTTTTGCTTTGATATTTTCTTAATTTTACTGTTTCTGATATTATTTAACACTATGTAAAAAGTAGATTTTAATTAAGAATATGTAAGAATTGTAAAATGAAACAAGTTTTTTAAATAAAACTTAAATGGCTATTTCATGCACAGTTTTACATTATTAAATCATACCGGAAGGGGTTAATATTTAAATATTTGAGTTTATTCAATCAATTTTCTGTTTATCTTCTTTTGAAAGGTACGAAATTTATACTATTCATTAGCAAAGTCTTTTATGAATATATACGTAACACCCATTTGGTACTATATTTTTTATTAATTTTGTTAACCATTGTGATGACACCGACTGAAAATAGTCAATTTTTTTTATTTGCAGTCATAAACCTGCATGTTATGAAACGGTATCATTCGCTTTAAATTTGTTTACATTAATTTTTTTCTGTACCTTTCCCACTGACCCATCTTTTTGAATTAAAATGTTTTATCCACAAGTTCCTATTGCTAAGCCATTGCTGAGGCATTGCTGAGCCGATCCCCTTTACTTTAAATACTATTTTTACTCACTTAATTCTTAATAATATATTTTAATTTAATTGACTTTAAATCCATAAGGTTACCCAGGTTCTTAACCTAGCTAACGACTCAGACTAATTAATTTCATTAAGACATAAAAAAAAATTTAGAAAAAAAAAGAATTTATTTATTATTTACATATGTACACAAAATATTACTTCGATTGTCACTGCTTTAAAAAATAGTAAAAACAGAACTTACCCCACTAAAGCTGCTGCATTTTTTTTACAAGCTAAAAAAATCACTAACATTCACTAGAAAAAATATCTCTGCAAATAATAAAAGGGAATTTTTTTTCTCCTCTTTTCCCTCGTATATATATCCTTTACCCTTTTCCTTAGCCCCTCCTTAGTTCCGTCCCATTTGGGAAATTATCCACTTTTGAAAATTCAGGTGGTCAGTTCTCAAATTCTGATTTTTCATTGGATTAGTACCCCACGCTCGTATTTATTTATTTATTTGCATTTTTATATTTTTATTTCTTCTAAACTCCCTTCTCGAAAACATGTCCATCTTGAAAACATGAACTCTTTATCTCCCCCCCCCTTTTTTTCCTTCTCAACATCTTTGTATACTGTCCCTTCTTTTATGTTTTAAAGGGGTATAGAGAGTTATTCGTAGACGCGGCTTCTTTTATGATTTTCCGAAAATATTTTCTCATTCTTAAATCTATTTACTATAATTGCGGTATCTTTGTACCTATTACACCTGGCTTAAATTCCGTTCAAATCGTGTTTTTCAAAAGCTCGCGGTTTTGCGTAAGTTTTTACGAGCCGGTTTTCTTTTGAAGTATTGACCACAATTTTATATAATTCGGACCTCCGACTGTCCTTTCTTTAATTTCATAATACCTAGCTACTAACTTTTATTTCTAAGATTGTGCGAGGCATGAGCGTTTCTTAAAATACTTTTTCTTTTTCTCTACCAGGTGTGGCGGACTTACACGTATGCCGCATTTTCCTTCTTTTTGGATAAAGCCTTAAATTTCTAAATGGGGTTTGTGAATAACATTGTAGAATGTCATTGTAAAATTTAGCATTATAACCTTACAGGTGTGGCGTGACTTTACACCATAAGGTGCATATTATATATTTGCGAAGAAAACCCTAAAATATGAAAGGGGGTTTTCCAGCATTATATACTCACAGTTTAAATATAAATTAGACTCTAATGTATAAACTGTTCTTGTTTAAATTTGAAACACATATGCATTGTGTAAAATTGAATGGCTTGTTAAAAAAAATCCACTTTTAGTTGTGTTGGGTATTTTATATTTTCAAAGCTAATATTAAGACAGAAAAAATTTAAAACTGTTGGGCTATGGGTGAATCGCGGTTAACAGTTAAACGACGTGAGACCGGCCCTTAACATGCTCACATCGCCCCCCTCCAGCCCGAATAAAGTTCACTGCCCACCAGCATATATCCCCCCCAGGGGTGATATCGTCCGCCATTGAGAGCCACAGCTTTAGACACACGCACGTGTGCGATATGATGTAAATACTCATTCATCGCATTATTACACGATTACCATTGGAAATTAGGGTTACTCCGAAGTTGAAATTTGCGATTACATCTAATTATCCGTTTACAGTACGTCACTCGTTTTGAGATTTAATTTCTTTTTTTTTTACTCCACCGGATGACAGAATGCAATGATTTATGTCCAAAAGAGTTTAGGAGTATCCTTTCTTCTTCAGGTATGAGTTATTAATTCCGCACGCATGGTTGGGCAGATAAGTGGGTAGAGGGGAAAGAAAATTACTGTAAGCGTACGTAATGCTTCAGTTGAAAAAAAAAAGAAAGAACATTAGTGAGAAATGACGTTGTTACATGCGCAATGAATTACAGAAACAACGGGTTTTTTCAGACGGGTTTCACATCTTTGGCACGTGAAACAAGACGGATCATTGTTGGATGACAGTAAGAATTTTATATGTTTACTTTTTATATGAATTAGTTATGATTAAGAATTTTATATATGCGAATGAACTCTTTTAGTTTTTTAAAGTCACCACAGAGGATTTTTTTACCCCTTCCTTTAAAAGCCAAGGTCGGAAAAGCGTTTGGAAAGCCTTGAGCCCTCGTGAACTGATATCAGTAGTAACACTACAAGCTACGTAAACAAAGCAAATTTCTGATTTCGTTTTTTTTCCCTGTCTATGAAGGTTTCTTGAGGTTAGGTTGAGATATCAGGGTGTCATTAATTTTAAAAGTTTTCTACCCTTTTCGGTTGAATGTCTCCAGAAATTGGTAGTATCGTTTTATCAGATAATTCATGAAGACATAGAAATGATAGTGTGTTTACATTACAATTTTCTGTAGTTTGAGACCTCGTAAGGTTTCTCAAAGTTTCGTTAAGGTATCAGGTTATTAGTAAATTATCTAGCTCTGCGCCTTTTTTGTTTTAAATGTCATCATAAATTGGGGGGGTATCGTTTTACCAGATAACTCATGGAGGCATAGAGATGACAATGTGCTACAGTACGATTTTCTGTGGTTTGAATTCTGGAAACGTATATTAAAGTTTAGTTGAGGTACCAGGGTAGTAGCTTTGTACCCTTTTGGTTTTAAATGTCTTTGGAAAGTACCGGTATCGTTTCACCGGATAATAGATAAAAATGTATTGTATTATAGCAACGGTATGTGTGGTTTAAATCTTGCCAAGATTTCTTAAAGTTTCGTTGAGGTACTAGGGTATTATTAAATTATTCAGTTCTGTGAACTTTTCGTTTTAAATGTCACCAGAAATTGGTGGTATCATTTCATCATGTGATATATGAAAACATAGAGAAGGTAGTGTGTTTCAGTACAATTTTCTATGATTTAAATCCTGGTATAGTTTTTTTTAAAGTTTAGTTGAGGTTCGAGGGTATTAGTAAATTATTTAGCTTTGTGCCCTTTTTGTTTTAAATGTCTCCAGAAATTGGTTGTATCTTTCACCAGATCATTCATGAAGACATAGAGATGTAGTGTGTTACAGTACAATTTTCTGTGGTTTGAATCCTAGTAAGGTTTCTTAAAATTTAGTTGAGGTTCGAGGTATTAGTAAATTATTTAGCTTTGTGCCCTTTTCGTTTTAAATGTCACCAGAAATTGGTGGTATCATTTCATCATATGATTTATGAAAACATAGAGACGGTAGTGTGTTTCAGTACAAGTTTCTATGATTTAAATCCTGGAAAGGTTTCTTAAAGTTTAGTTGAGGTTCGAGGGTATTAGTAAATTATTTAGCTTTGTGCTTTTTTTGTTTTAAATGTCTCCAAAAATTGGCAGTATCGTTTCACCAGATAACTCATGAAGACATAAAGATGATAATGTGTTACAGTACAATTTTCTACAGTACAATTTCTGTAGTTTGAATCTCGGTTTCTTGAAGTTAAGTTGAGATATCAGGATATTAGTAAATTCTTTAGTTTGTGCCCTTTTCGTTTTAAATGTTTCTGGAAAATACCGGTATCGTTTCACCGAATAATGGATGAAAAAGTATTGTATTTTAGCACCGGTATCTGTGGTTTGAATCCTGGTAAGTTTTATTAAAGTTTCGTTGAGGTACCACGGTATTAGTAAATTATTTAGTTCTGTACCTTTTTTGGTTTAAATGTCTCCAGAAATGGGTGGTATCATTTCACCATATGATATATGAAAACATAGAGATGGTAGTGTGTTTCAGTACAATTTTCTGTGATTTGAATCCTGGTAAGGTTTCTTAAAGTTTCATTGAGGTACCAGGGTATTAGTAAATTATTTAGTTCTGTGCCCTTTTTGTTTTAAATGTCTCCAGAAATTGGTTGTTTCGTTTCACCAGATAATTAATGAAGACATAGAGATGATAATGAGTCACAAAACCATTTTCTGTGGTTTGAATCCTGGTAAGGTTTCTTAAAGTTTAGTTGAGGTACCAGGGTATTAGCTTTGTGCCCTTTTCGTTTTAAATGTCTTTGGAAAGTACCGGTATCGTTTCACCGGATAATAGATGTAAAAGTATTGAATTTTAGCACCTGTATCTGTGGTTTGAATCTTGCCAAGATTTCTTAAAATCTCGTTAAGGTACCAGTATATTTGTAAATTATTCAGTTCTGCGCACTTTTCGTCTTAAATGTCTCCAGAAATTGGTTGTATCATTTCATCATATGATATATGAAAACATAGAGATGGCAATGTGTTTCAGTACAATTTTCTGTGTTTATTAGCAAATTATATAGTTCTGTGCCCTTTTCGTTTTAAATGTCTCCAGAAATTGGCAGTATCGTTTCATAAGATAATTCATGAAGACATAGAGATAATAATGTGTTATAGTATGATTTTCTGTCGTTTGAATTCTGGAAAGGTTTCTTAAAGTTTTCTTGAGGTACCATTGTATTAGCTTTGAGACCTTTTCGTTTTAAATGTTTCTGTTAAGCACCGGTATCGTTTCACCGGATAATAGATGAAAAAGTATTGAATTTTAGCACCGGTATCTGTGGTTTGAATCTTGCCAAGATTTCTTAAAGTTTCGTTGAGGTACCCGGATATTTGTAAATTATTCAGTTCTGTGCACTTTTCGTTTTAAATGTCGCCAGAAATTGGTGGTATCATTTCACCATATGATATATGAAAACATTAAGATGGTACTGTGTTTCAGTCCAATTTTCTGTGGTTTGAATTCTGGTAAGGCTTCTTAAAATTTCGTTGAGGTACCAGGGTATTAGTAAATTATTTAGTTCTGTGCCCTTTTCTTTTTAAATGTCTCCAGAAATTAGTGGTATCATTTCTCCATATGATATATGAAAACGTAGAGATGGTAGTGTGTTTTAGT
>CM063497.1:41421545-41434045 GCA_032207245.1 Pardosa pseudoannulata
TACATGTATATATATATGTATATATATGTATATATATGTATATATATATATATATATATATATATATATATATATATATATATATATATATATATATATGTATATATATATATATATATATATATACATACATATATATATATATACATATATATATATATATATATATATATATATATATATATATATATATATATATATATATATATATATATATATATATATATATATATATATATATGTTTACAAAATATTTTTTGGGGTAGAAGGTAACATTTAATTAGTGTAAAAACCTTAAAATCTCATGAAACTGTTTGAATTTGAGTATTTGTTGAACCAAATTGATATATTTTTTAATATTCATTTACCCTCTTTAATGGACTATTGTAAACGTTCCTCTATATGTCTAAATTATTCAATTATTTCAATTCCGGGAATAGAAAAAGACGAGGCGGAAAATTGTCGACGATAGATGCAGGAAAATGTAGAGTCCGTGAACGGTAGATGATGGAAATGATCAATGCGGGATCGAATAGATATATAAGGAAAAAGTCCTCGTATAGCTATATGTTCTTTATGTTTCTTGGTATGGTTGGGTTGACACTGATAAAATTTTGTACAATGTTTCAGACAAACTCTACAAAAGTTTTAATCAAATCAAATTGATTCGAGGGTCATGTTTGAGATATACCGTTTTATTGCCTAACGTTTTGCTGGCTTGGTCGAGAAAGCGTCGCTAATCGATCATGTTAGTACTACTGCGCATCAGTGGGATTCGAAATTCCAAACACTGAAGCGTAGAATACATTTTGCGAGAGACAGAAGCAACCAGGTTATTTGATGGGAAAAATATCTATTCAGCAGCACAGGAGGTTGGTTCGATTGGAGCGCTACGGTCTACTGTTTTGCTACACGATATTTAATGAAATTGGGGCTTAAGTCGATTTCGAACGTCTACGAAACATTCATTCCAGCAAAAGAATTCGAACTCTCACGTTTTGGTACCGAAAAGGAGCATCGAGAAGCAGGTGGACATCTTCGGGGAGCAACATTGAGATTGTAGAGTGGAAGACCATCATCGATGACAAATTGTTGAATCGCTGATTTGAAATGTAGGAAAAACGCTGGACGTTTTGCCTATATTTGAAAAAGTCTTGACACCAAAGACGAATCATCTGCTTGTTCATCACAACCTGTCCATATACTAAATACATCATAATTTTCGATCGGTGCTATCTTCTGTGCGTTCAAAAACTGTTGGCGGGAGGAGAAAGGAGTAATGACATTTTTGCGCACTACAACAGCTTTAATGTGAGCAGTTGGGATTATACAACTACTGCATAAGATATCTTCACACACAATCTGAATTATGCAAAAAAGTAAAGTATATAAGTCATACAGGTAATGTAATAAAAGAAGTCAAAACTGTCGCCTTTAGACTTGTACTCGAAAAGTTATGCGTACCCTTATGTACAAAAGCAAGTATTTAGTAAATTAATCTAAAGCTAACATATGTAAGCTACAAATAAAGAAAAACAGAATTTAGACAGATGTTTCGCTGATACAAACGAGGTACCATTATCAAGTATACAAGTAGCAACTAAACGGATGTCTGCGTTTATGTTTTCATCTCCTAGCTGATGGAATTGCATTGATTGCTACATTCTAACTCAAGGGTGCTTAAATTTCAGAACGATGGCCGAATGGTAGAGGGCTGTACTTCGGAACTGGAGTTCGAATCCCACTATTGGCATGGATGTTCGTAGTCGTTCGGAATCGGCTTTAAGTAGTAGGTCCCGGTATTATTATCCCTGAGTAAAACAGTAGACCGTAGCGCTCCAAACCAAACCAAACCAAAGGATTTAACTTATCTTACATGAAAATAAGCGTATTTTAATCCCCTATATAATAATAGCCTAAGATATCTGTACCTGGAGTGGATAAAGGCATCCATATTAGATTCTTGATGAGTTAGGATTAGCAACGTTCGAAATACACACCTTCCCCCTTTTCTAGAATTTAAAATCATTTCAAGCCCTATTTTCCCCGGTTAAGAGCAGGCAATTCAGTTTATTAATTTGTCACATAATAAATAGGTAAAAATAACATATTTTCTCTTGCATTACGATGTCATTCCTTTCACCATCTCATTGAATCAGTTCTTATTTTAAATTATTTAAATATCGTCTGCATTATTTTCAAACGTTTTATCACTGAACTTAAATATGACGTAAATAATTTTCTTTTATATTTGGCTTAAATAAATAGATTAGGTACATATGCGATAATTTTAAATTTAATCACCGATTATTTTTTGTTGCAATGAAAATTATATTACCGGTATCAACAACAAATTATTTTCATAAAAATCTAGGAGTCTATTTGAAGGACTAATAAATATCTAGCCTTTAAGTTATATATCTCTGAAAATTAAGAAGTTTGTTCGTTTGTGTGTTTGTTTTTTATACATAACCTCACGGTTTGCAATCGGTTCGCTAAATTTTGGACATCATTGATATATACCGCCAAATAATCACAGTCAATATTAAAATCTCTGCTTTCCATTAGATAACGATTATTTAGACGTAGCTAAGAAAATTTTGACTTATCTTTTTAAATGAATTCAACGTGATTCTAAACTGCATTCACAGTATCAGGAGACTTTAAAGGAGTATGAAGATAAAAATATAATTGAGCGTGTACCAGATAATTCACAGCCAAAAAACAAACCAATTTTTTATCTGCCTTATAGGGTACTTTACAATTCAGTAAAGTTAAAAATTTCACTGAACCCGGCATATGACGGGCTATATGCTAGTTAAATTAAAATAGGGAACAAATGCTGAAATTTCCCATGTATTTACGATAATAATAAAAAATAGGTATAATAAGGTGTAAATTAGATAAAAAAATCTTGTCTTTAAAGTTGCTTAAAGGATATGTGTTCCCTTAACATTTATGGCAGTATAGACTATTTTCTGTGTATAGTTTTCCACTGCTTTAAATAAACGTACCAGTGATGTAGTTTTCCTTTTTTTCAATCCTAGGTGATTAAGAAAACATTTGCTATGAATTACTTTCTACTAGCAATCTTCACGCTGTGCGTGGTGCAAGAAAGCAGTACACAGGCTGCAACGAGGACCAAGTTATCTTACGAAGATCTTAAAATCCTCAACGCTTCGTGCCATCCGAGAGATTCATGCGCTGAAGCAAGAGTCAGTGGTTTTCCGGGAATCTCAGATACCTATTCTTGCAGTTGCGATGCGCTGTGTTCCAAATTCGGCACTTGTTGCATCGACGCACTATCCAGAAATGACCTGGTCCCCACCGTGCGACCACAGTGCAGAAGTGTAGAAGACACCTCGAACTCTCGGGGATTTACATGGTGGACAAGTGTGGGAAGTTCACTATCTGGGAAAGAGTTGCGAAGAGGAATGGAGAGGGGAAGACAACATCATGAAAATCTCACTAGTCTCTTCTCCTCTTTGACATACAAGAACTACTTCTGCTTCAGGTGTCACGAGGGACGCATGATTACCTCTTCTGGAACGTGGAACTGCTCGGCGACGAGAGCACCTCTGGAGAGGATGGAGATTTCGGGGTGGTGTATGACAACGAACAGGAAACTTGGATGGCCATAGGGGAAAATGGCACATCCATCCCAGTCACTCTGAGGTTTACAGTGCCAAGTACCATAGGGTTCTTGGCAGTAAAATGCGAGACTAACATGATATCGAACTGTTCCGACAGATGGACGGACCAAACCGTTCGAGAAAAGTGCGGGGCGTACACGGCCGTCGTGTACATCAAGAGGGACAACGAAGTCCGTAAATATAAGAATGTTCACTGCGCCATTTGTTCCTTCGAGTCGAAAGAGGACATGGTTTGCGAATACCACGAAACTCTACTGGATGCTAGAAGAAAGATATTCTCTTTCAGACATTTGATCGATATCAACACTTCTGACGGAAATCGAGTGGGAAAAGCGAGAAAATGTGAAGAAAACTTCGTGTGGGATCCATACGGAGAGAAATGCAGGAAACTAACATGTGCGATACCAGGTTACGTGATAAAAGAGGGAAAATGTGCACCCCGTTAGGTGGGTATACCAACTTGTTCATACCAACTTGCCAACTTGCTCTGTTGGGCCATATAAGAGATAACAGATATAGATGGAACACCTGAAATTATGCTTAATATAAGCATTCTATTTAACCCTCCGAGTGGAACACACCGATTAAAAAAAGTCTCCAAAAATAAGCTAAATGTTTATTGTGTCAATGGCCAAAGCGTTCTATGATTTTTTACTTCACCCTTGGTCGACTAGAATGGAATACGGGAAACCCACCCTCGTTATCGTCCCTTTACTTCCGGTTATAAATAGATATATAAATAGATATTATAGATTATTAATTTTTAATACACATAAAACTTGTCAAATCTCGAAGATCATCCCATAAGAAATAATGGATTTTAAAAGTACAAATAAAAATATACTTTAAGAGTACTATTTATATTTTTTAAAGAAAGTTATCCAAGATATTTAAGTGGTGCAATGAGAAATACATCTGTTACAGCAAACGAAATACTTCGAAATAGAGATTTACAGAGCCATGAAAAGCTATCAGCGTCTTAGTTCCTCAGGGAGTGAATCCCTCAATAAATGTCAGTCAAAGAGGGATGCAGTTTCTAAACAATCGACCTGACCCTCCTTCTTCAAACATTGGCGGAAATGTACATTACATCCATTTTCGGAACGTTTTTGGAGGTCGAAAATTGTACTTGACAACCGCTTTGAAGACATCATTTAAATTCTGACTCTTCTATAAAATGGAGCATCCCTAGCCCCATATATGTTGCCATGAAACAGTTCAGTTGTAATGTTCTCTGAGGTTTATGTGACTACAAGACTATTTTACAACACCAAAAGTGACATTTATAAGTTTACAATTTCATTCATTGATGTTAACGTAACTGTTTTTGATGTTCCATGCACAATAATATATTTTTTATAAATTAGCCTTTAAATTAAGCCTAAAAGAAGCATGGCCATAGTAATGAGCTGTTTTATTGAAATACTATGTAAAGCAGGGATGGGGAAACTACGGCCCGCAGATATAATTTTAAGTTGCAGGTCCGAGGCAAATTAAAATAAATATATTAGGTTGGGGAAAAAGAAATCCATTATTTTTGCTTGAAATTAATGACTTTATTTAACATGTTTCGGATTGTCCGATTTGGGTCAAATATGCACCGTTTTGTTGTATAATTTGTTGCCATTTTAAAGGTAGCTTCATAATGCCTCTCTCATAGAAGTCTTGGTCCTTATTGGCGGAAAACTCCAGTAATTGATTTTCAGGATCTTCTCTTGATCCCAATTTCTTATCACTCAGGAAGTTTTGCAATGCGAGGAAAAGGTGTTAATCTCTTGGTGTCAGGTCCGGACTATATGGTGGATGCATTAAAACTTCCCAACCAATCTTCCTGAATTTCTGGCGAGTCACTACAGACGTGTATGGCCTGGCGTTGTCCTGATGGAATACAACACTTCTTCTGTTGGCCAATTCTGGCCGTTTCTGGTTAATCGCTAGCTTCAAACGGTCCAGTTGTTGACAGTAGAGATCTGAATTTAGTTTGGCCATACTGAAGCATCTCATAATAAATTATTCCCTTCCATTCCCACCAAATACACAGTAGAACCTTCCTGGTCGTTAGTCCTAGTTTGGCTACCGTTTAAGCTGCTTTGACCAAGATCGTTTTCACACAATACTGTCGAATTTGACCCATTTCCCACCCTCAGTCACCATCCGTTTAAGAAATGGGTCGATTTCACTCTGTTTGGCCAAGGCTTCGCAGACAGAAATTCGATCCATCATGTTTTTTGTTGTTAATTGGTGTGGCACCCAAACATCGAGCTTCTTTTGAATCCAACTTTGCGCAAATGGTTTAAAACTGTTTTATGGTCGATCTTCAGCTGCTGGGCGATGCTGCGACTACTAACATGTTTGTCAACTTCGATTATTTCTGTGATTTTATCGACATTTTCGAAGACGGGCCTGCCTGTGCGAGGTGCATCTTTAACATCAAAAATGCCTGAACGGAATCGACGAAACCAAAATTGCACGTAATTAGCTGTTACAGTATCGGCACCATAAACACCATTCACAATTTCAGCCGCCTGGCTTGCATTTTCGCCTTTATCAAAGAAAAACTGTAAAATGTACGGAATGTTTTTTCTTCGTTGACTTCCATTTTTAACACTTTGTAATTAACAACGGAATGTAATAAACAAAAAACAGTAAAAAAAAATTTTTAGCGTGAAATGTCACCTTGACAACGAGCATAAATTTGAAATTGTTTGATCGATACTTTACGAGATATAGATCCCTACAGCCATCTACCGAAAAAGAAATGGATTTCTTTTTCCCCAACCTAATATATTTATACATTATATCCATCTCCTTTTCTACTTTGCTTAAATATTATATCCCAAATTTATTATCTCACGCCCAGAAGATCAGCGTTATATTTGCTTCTTATGTGTGAACAAGTGTTTTCAACTTTGAACCTTAGAAAGAATCATTTCAGAAGTAGACTGACAGATGAACACTTAACATCGTTCCTTAAAATCAGTACATATCACTTCGAACCTCAGTATAAGGAACTTTTAAAAAAGAAATCGCAATTTTATTCATCTCATTAACGTATTTAAATCGTTAGGTACTTGTATATTGTTTTAAAATTTTAGAAAGATTTATCTTGGCCCACCAAACTTATTTTCTTTCGATTTTTGGCCCGCGGCCGAAAACGTTTGTCCATCCCTGATGCAAAGGAATGGATGGGACAGTTATAGCTCATGGAGCGATGGGACATGCACTGTTCCCACTGAACCATACTGTACATCCATCCGCATTTTATTAATGAGAAATCTTATATTCTCTTAAGTAACTAACAGTTCTATCATTGATAAAACATTATTATAAAATTACCCCCACAGAAAATGGTTCGTGGAACTAGTAGAGCACAGGAACATTTTTCTTTAATGTGAACTTATTAATGTATAATGTTAAATAAAATAGATGTTATAAATGATCAATAAAGCTTATACATATGAATAGTTCTTGTTCCCCTGCAGAACTTCGGCAAGGACTATGTAATAAATTACACGAAAATTCAGCTACACAAAACATTTACTTATATGGAAATCTGTGATAATTTTCGCAAATTAAGTAAATATTCAGTTATAAGAAATAGCTCTCGGTCTCCGGCGAAACTTCTGCAAGATCTATGTAATAAATTGTGTACACGAATATTCAGTTACACAAAACATTCACCCCTACTAAGAAATCTGTGGTCATTTTCGTAAATTAATAAGTACATATTCAGTTATACGAAATAGTTGTTCTCCAGTGAAACTTAAGCTAGTCTTCTGTAATAAATTACTAAATTACATAAATATTCTGTTACACAAATAATGTTAAATAAAATAGATGTTATAAATGATCAATAAAGCTTATACACATGAGTGACATAGGTATTGTCATTTTTTACAATATTTTTGAAAATTATGTGTGCATTTTAACCTTTAAAAACATATGTCCCATCTTTCCTTCATGCTAAGGAGAGTCGGGACATTTTTATTTCTATTGTAATTGTTTCTTAAGCTTACATTTTTATGATTATCATCAAGTTTACATTTTTAAAACAACCAAACTCCTCCCAGACGATGACTCCTGTAAGGAGTTTTCTTTACCGAAAGGCGCGGGATCATTCGAGTTTTAACCTTTGATTGCGCCTTCCCCGGTTTGGCTTAGTGCTATACCGAGTTGACTGTCTAAAAAAAAAAAAAGAACTTTAGTCAAAAAACGAAAGTGGAAACTACTATTAATAAATTGTGAAAACTTCTCCAAACTCAAACATCTCATTATTATTTTTTAATTTCTTATTAATTCTAATTATTAATTTTTAAATCTCTTATTAATTTTTAGAGTCTTAATAAACAATATTTTACAAAAATTGACGAATGTTTTAATAATTTTTATGTTTTGTATTTTTTAATAGATTAGCAGATAAAAAGGGTTGTTGAGAGATCTGTGACAAGTAACAGAACGCTAATTTCTAGCTTAAAATTGGCAACTTTCAAACTTAATAAGTTGTCAAAGCTTCTCCAAACTCAAACATCTCATTATTATTTTTTAATTTCTTATTAATTCTACGCTAATTTTTTAATTTTTAATAAACATTTTTTTACAAAATTTGGCGAATATTTTAATAATTGTGATGTTTTGTACTTTTTAATAGATTGGTATATAAAACTGATAGATTGGCATGTAGTTGAGAGTTTAGTATCAGAACGCTAATTTCTAGTTTAAAATTGGCAACTTACCAAACTTAATAAATTGTTAAAACTTTTTATTGTTAAAACATATCAAACTTAATAAATTGTTAAAACTTTTTATTGTTAAGACTTATCAAACTTAATAAATTGTTAAAACTTTTCCAAACTCAAACATCTCATTATTATCATTTTAATTTCTTATTAATACTATGCTTAGTTTTAAATTTATAATAAACTCTTTTTCACAAAATTTGACGAATGTTTGAACAATTTTTACTTTGTATTTTTTAATAGATAGGCAGATAAATTAGATAGTTGAGAGATCTTCGATTAGCATCAGAACTCTAATTTTTACCTTAAAATTGGCAACTTATCAAACTTAATAAATTGTTAGAACTTCTTATTGTTAAAACTTATAACACTTAATAAATTGTTAAAACTTCTCCAAACTCAAACATCTCATTATTTTTTAATTTCTTACTAATAAATGCTCATTTTTAAATTTTTAATACGCAGGTTTTTACAAAATTTGGCGACTGTTTTGATAATTATTACTTTGTATTTTTTAATAGATAGGCAGATAAAACAGATAGTTGAGACATCTGTGACGAATATCAGAAGGCTAATTTCTAGCTTAAAATTGGCAACTTATCAAACTTAATAAATTGATAAAACTTCTCCAAACTCAAACATCTCACTATTATTGATTTAATTACTCATTAATACTATGCTTATTTTTAAATTTTTAATGAACAATTTTTTACAAAATTTTATTACTGTTTTGATAATTTTTACATTACATTTTTTTAATAGATAGGCAGATAAAATAGATAGTTGAGAGATCTGTGACAAGCATCAGAACGCTAATTTCTAGCTTAACATTGGTATCTTATCAAGCTTATTAAATTGTTAAAAGTTCTCCAAACTCAAACATCTCATTATTATTTTTTAATCTCTTATTGATTCTATGCTAATTTTTAAATTTTTAATAAAGAGTTTTTTATTAAATTTGACGACTCTTTCAATAATTTTTATGTTTTCTATTTTTAATAAATAACCATATAAAACATGTAGTTGAGACAAAATTTGACGAATGTTTTGATAATTATTACTTTGTATTTTTTAATAGATAGGCAAATAAAACAGATAGTAGAGAGATCTGTGACGAGCATCAGAACTCTAATTTCTAGCTTAAAATTGGCAACTAATCAAACTTAACAAATTGTTAAAACTTCTCCAAACTCAAACATCTCACTATTATTGATTTGATTACTCATTAATACTATGCTTATTTTTAAATTTTTAATGAAATTTTTTTTTACAAAATTTGACTAATGTTTTAATAATTTTTATGTTTTGTATATTTTAATAGATTCGCATATAAAACAGGTAATTGAGATATCTGTGACGAGTATCAGAACGCTAATTTATATCTTAAAATTAGTAACTTACCAAACTTAATAAATTGTTAAAACTTCTCCAAACTCAAACATCTCCTTATTATATTTTTAATTTTTTATTAATACTATGTTTAATTTTAAATTTTTAATAAAATATTTTTTACAAAATTTGACGAATGTTTTATTAATTTTTAATTTTTATTTTTTAATAGATAGGCATATGAAACAGATAGTAGAGAGATCTGTGACGAATATCAGAAGGCTAATTTCTAGCTTAAAATTGGCAATTTATAAAACTTAATAAATAGTTAAATCTTCTCCAAACTCAAACATCTCATTATTATTATTTAATTTCTTACTAATAACATGCTCATTTTTAAATTTTTATACACAATTTTTTACAAAATTTGATGACTGTTTTAATAATTATTGCTTTGTATTTTTTAATAGATAGGCAGATAAAACATATAGTTGAGATATCTATGACGCATATCAGAAAGCTAATTTCTAGCTTAAAATTGGCAATTTATCAAACTTAATAAATTGTTAAAACTTCTTATTGTTAAAACTTATCAAACTTAATGAATTCTTAAAACTTCTCTAAACTCAAAAATCTTATTATTATTTTTTAAATTTCTTATTAATACTATGCATACTTTAAAATTTTAAATAAACAATTTTTACAAAATTTGACGACCGTTTTGATAATTTTTGCTTTTTTTTTTTTTAATAGATAGGCAGATAAAACAGCTAGTTGAGAGATCTGTGACGAATATCAGAACGCTAATTTCTAGCTTAAAATTGGCAATTTATCAAGCTTAATAAATTATTAAAACGTCTACAAACTGAAACATATTATTATTGATTTAATTTCTTATTAAAACTATGTTTATTTTTAAATTTTTAATAAGCAATTTTTTACAAAATTTGACGAATGTTTTAATAATTTTTATGTTTAGTATTTTTTAATAGATTGGCATATAAAACTGATAGATTGGTATATAGTTGAGAGATCTGTAACGAGTATCAGAACGCTAATTTCTAGCTTAAAATTGGCAACTTATCAAACTTAATAAATTGTTAAAACTTCTTATTGTTAAAACTTATCAAACTTAATAAATTATTAAAACTTATTATTGTTACAACTTATCAAACTTAATAAATTGTTAAAACTTCTTATTGTTAAAGCTTATTCAACTTAATTGTTAAAACTTCTTATTGTTAAAACTTATCAAACTTAATAAATTTTTAAAACTTCTTATTGTTAAACTTCTCCAAACTCAAACATCTCATTATCTTTTTAGTTCCTTATTAATACTATGCTTGATTTTAAAATTTTAATTAACATATTTTACAAAATTTGACGACTGGTTTGATAGTTTTTACTTTGTGTTTTTAATAGATTGACAGATAAAATAGATAGTTGAGAGATATGTGATTAGCATCAGAACTCTAATTTCTAGCTTAAAATTGGCAACTTATTAAACTTAATTGTTAAAACTCCTTATTGTTAAAAGTTATTAGACTTAATAAATTGTTAAAATTTCTTCTACTACAAAAAGCTCACTATTATTTTTAAATTTCTTATGAATACTATATTAAAAATTTAAAAATAAGCAAACATTTTTTGACAGAATTTGAAGATTGTTTTGATAATTTTTATGTTTTGTATTTTTTAATAGATTGGCAGATAAAATAGATAGTTGAGCGATCTGTGAAGAGCATCATAAAGCTACTTTCTATCTTAATAGTGGGAACGTATTAAACAGAAAACTTGTTTGAAGAATGCAATATTTATTCACAAACAAAGACATTAGATACAGTCGGTACAATTTATATTCATAATAAAACCAAATACAAACAACTTCAAAAGATTAATTTTAGTTTTGGGTCAATAAATGGCAAATGACAATATACGGCAGTATTGATAGTATTTGAAATGGCGTTTGTAAACTTCATTTCAGCTTTTTGGAAAATTCAAGCCTGGTATAAAACTGCTGATACTTTTTAAAAACATAAATCGATGGAGAATTATACCTAATATTTAATATTTACAAAAAAGCACAAATTTTTAATGAAATTTGTTTTGTGTTGCTGCAAGTTTAAGCACACTGTGCCAGAAAATTTTTTTAAATTTCTGAAACAAGCTCTTGCTTTTCCCTTTATAATAGAAGTTGTTATATTTTCGAAACAAAGTATATTCAGCCAAACTAATTAGTTGAAAATAGAGAACAAATGTTGAAAATTCCATGCATTTACGATAATAATTAAACAAGATATGATAAGGCAAAAAATTAGAAAAAATCTATCTTCTAAAGCTGCATAAAGGTGACGCGTCGCTTTAAAAGAGTTATATCACGTGATAGAAGAACAGCAATTTTCCTAAGATGCTTTTTTTCTCCTTTTTTGATTTTTTCTTTTCATTTATTAATTTTTATGTATGTTCTTATTTGCGTTTGAAAAAGAGTATACCAAATTTTCTCTCAAATAAATTAAAATTAAATAAATTTTTAAAACTGAATATTTTGTTAATAAAAAGATAACATCCTACAGAATTAGCTATAACACGTGATATATATTTTAAAGAATTTTTGAAATGCAAGCCGACTCGGGGGAGTTTTATTTTCCCCATAGTTTAACATTGAGAGCGGGTAATACTATATAAAAGGTACAGATTCGCCTTAAGTCTTCCCTTAAGCAGATGGTTCCGATTTCATTAGTTCAAAAGAATTAATCAAAGAATTAATTTATGATTGTTGGAA
>CM063497.1:41439045-41446545 GCA_032207245.1 Pardosa pseudoannulata
GTTATAAAAATAGTGTGGAAAAACAAAATATGAAAATTTATCTCATAGATGGCAGCACTATACATCATGGAATCAACTTTCTAATAACTTGGCTTATTTTGAAGTGGAGGAGCAAACAATTATGAATCGACCAAAATAAAAGAAAAACAATTTAGACATACTAATATAATTACAAAATTATTATAAATTAAATGATTATAAACAGTAATTAATAATAAATAATAATTATGAAAAATAATAATTTATTTATTATAATATATTATTATTAAAGGATAAAAATTTATTTATTATAAAATTACAGATAATAATTAATCAAATAATTATACAAAATTATTAATTATAAATAGTAACTAATAATTATTATAAGATTAAAAATTATTTGCACCTCGATTTACGAGTGTACCAACATACGAGCAGGGCCTGATTAAAGCACGGGCGGACTGGGCCTAGGCCCTCGGAGCCCTAATTTTAGGGGCCCCCTAAAATTGGATACTTAATTATTAAATTTTAAATAATTTAATTAACAAAATTTGAATTTTATTATTTTTTTCTCTTATTAATTTTGTCTTAAAATCTACGAATAACTATTATTCGATAATCTTACCTATGCTATTTTATTTTTTTTATATAAAAACTTGATTGCAAGTGTTACAGTTTACATCATTAAGGATATACAGATTTTTTTGTCATCCATATTGTATTTTTGATGAGTTAGGATTAGCAAAATTCAAAGCGAGTTCGAAAACATTTGAAATCCACCCCTTCCCCCCTCTAGAGCGTATTTCAAGCTCTGTTGTCACCAGTTAAGAGCAGAACATTAAATTTATCAATTTATCACAAAATATATAGATAAAAGTAACGTTTTTTTAACATTATGACGTCATTCCTTTAACCGTCTTCTTTGATAATTTCTTATTTAAAATTATTTAAATATCGTCTGCATTATTTTCATGCGTTTTATCTCTGAACTTAGATATTACGTAAATAATTTTCTTTTATATTTGTTTTAAATAATAGATTAGGTACATATGTGCTAATTTTAAATTTAATCATCGATTATTTTTTGTTGCCAAGAAAATTTTATCACCGGTATTAACAACAAATTCTTTTCATAAAAGTCTAGGAGTCTATTTCACGGACTAATAAATATCTTGCGTTTAAGTTATATATCTTTGAAAATTAAGAAGTTTGTTCGTTTGTGTGTTTGTTTTTTATACATAACCACACGGTTTGCAATCGATTCGCTCAATTTTGGACATCATTCATGTATACCGCCAAATAATCACTGTCAATATTAAAACCTCTGCTGTCCATCTTATCACGTAATATGACAAGATAAATAAAAGTTGGCAACTACCATGCGGTCAGTAAATATAAACAAATTATTGAGCGTAAAATACCAGATAATGATCAGCCAAAAAACAAACCATTTTTTACCTGCTTCATAGGGTACTTTACAATTCTGGAAAATTAAACATTTTAATGATCCCGTCATATGATGGGCTATATGCTAGTATTAGAATAATATTGAAGTTCTAATATGACAAGATAAATTAAAGTTTTCAACTAAAATGCGGTCAGTAAAGATAAACAAATTATTGAGCGTAAAATACCAGATAATTCTCAGCCAAAAAACAAACCATTTTTTTTATTTGCCTTATAGGGTACTTTACAATTCTAGAAAATTAAATATTTTTACTAGATTAAATATTTACTAAATATTTACTAGAAATTTTAAATTAAATATTAAATATTTATACTAGCATATAGCCCGTCATATGACGGGCTATATGCTAGTATAAATATAACAATAGATAGCTCAGTTATTTCTATGAACTATTTTAAACAGTTCCTAAAACAAAAGTTTTGGAGCTTTACAAGTATTTGAAATACTCCAAGTGCCTTTTGATATTATATATATGGAGTATACGACAAATGTTTTGTAAGGAACCTATGAAAAATTAAACTGCAATGAGAATATTTTACAAATTAACAAAAATTCTGTAAAAATGAAATATTTAAAAATTGTATTGATTTTTAGAAAAAACAATTATTGTGATTAATTTACTTCTACTTCAATTTATATGTGTATAATATATCGAAATTCTGAGTTAATAATTTATAAAAATATTTAGTAAAGTCCATCATCTCCTGAAAAGATAAAGGGAATTTTGATAGTGGTCATTGATCCCTGGACATGAGGGACTCAGTCGTCATTTATGTACGAGGGTTATTCTTAAATTTTTGAGATACGCGCAGACGAGAATTTACAAAATAAAAATAACGGTTTAATTTTAAAATACAGAGTATCTTAACACAGCAGACGATTTTTTACTGACTTACTTCAACTTGTTTAGCTTAGAATAAATTTTAAACAGAAGAGAAAATGGAGTTGACGCGAGAACATTTTCGCGCTATGATTTTCCACGATTTTAAAGCAGGATTAAATCAAGAAGAATGCTTTCAACGGTTGCAATTTGATGATAAATCTCCAGCTCGTGCTACTGTATTCAGATGGTTTAAAGAATTTAGCACAGGTCGCCATTTTCTTCAGGATGAAGAACACACAGGAATGCCGCCGTCGGCAGTAATCCCGGATAATGTGTCTGCCATACGAAAAATGTTAATGGATGATAATAGCTGTACCTATCAAATTATACAGAGGGAACTTAACATTGAATCCGCAGTCATGCACAAAATTATTAATGAAGAATTACATATGAAAAAAGTAGTTTGCCGTTGGGTTCCCCATAATCTAACTGAGCACCAAAAAGGGGAGCGTGTCAGAATCAGTAAAGAAACTCTTAAATTGCTAAATGATGGTGACCACCGCATCATTTCTAAAATTGTAACGGGTGATGAAACGTACATACCGTTTTTGACGTTCCAACACGTCAAGAAAGCAAAGTATGGGTCTTTGAAGATGATCCCACGCCGACAATGGTGAAAAGACAACGTGCACTGAAAAAAGTGATGTATGACGTTTTCTTCAGAAGTACGGGATTGGTCAAAGCCATCAAGTTGGAAGGACAGAAGATAGTAACAGCAAACTGGTATACCACTTCACAAATTTCATAAATTTTAGAAGAAGTGAACTTAGGGAACTAATGCTTCACCATGACAATGCATCTTCACATACAGCCGGATTAACAGTTCAGTTTCTTAAACAAAAACAAAAGGGATAGAATATCCACCGTATTCATCTGATCTAGCTATGTGTGACTGTTGGTTATTCTTTAATCTAAAAAAGAACTTATGTGGACGTCGTTTTCATTCAGAAGAAGAGATTGATGTGGCTATAAATGCATTTTTCATCTATTCCAAGAAATGAATGACTTGAGACATTTAATTTGGGGAAAATTCGTCTACAAAAGTGCATTGATGCTGGAGGAAACTACTTCAAACACCTTAAAATTTTGTAAGTATAACTTTAAAAACCTAGTTGTATCTCAAAAATTTCAGAGTGACCCTCGCATAAGTTTATATTCATATCATTAAAATGTAATTTAAGAAATATGCATGTGCATGAAAGTTTAAAAACACAAGTAATATGGTCATAAATTTAAACTATTAAGACGTGATGTACTTTTAAAAGTATTTTTCAAATAAAATAAAATAATTAAAATACCGATACCAAAACATAACATTCGCTATTTATTTATTTTTAATGCATCATATTTTGAAACACAAAAAAGCATAATTCCATGCCAAAATGAAATAAAAATAATGTTGTGAACTCCTTGTATGTATGTAAACAAATGTAGAGATTTTGTATAAAACACTGGAGACAGCCCCCTAAGGAATATACTGTCAGAGAACGTCCTGTAATTTTATCTAATCAACCTCTGTTTACCTTGGTTTCTGCAGGCAGAAACCATTTTTTGAATTGGCTGGGGTACAAAGTGTTTTTCAGTCCCAAATAAAAAATTTCGACCTTCTATGGTTCTATGTTTTGAGTTATACGCGATACATAAGTATAGTCGTCAAGGCGAAACTAGTCAAAACATTCTCAGTGATGGTCAAAATGAATATTTAAAGTTCAAAAATTAAAGTTTCCTTGTAAGTACATATAAATGTACAGTCGTCAAGGCGAAACTAGTGAAAACATTCTTATTGATGGTCAAAATGAATATTTAAAGTTCAAAAATTAAAGTTTCCTTGTAAGTACATATAAATGTACAGTCGTCAAGGTGACACTAGTCAAAACATTCTCAGTGATGGTTACGATATTTAAAATTAAAAATTTAAAGTCTCTCTGTATGTACATACAAATATAAACGTGCAGTGATCAAGGCGAATCTGGTCCAAATTCTCAGTGGTGATCAAAATGAATATTTAAAGTTCAATAATTAAAGTTTCCTTTTACGTAGATATAAATAAACGTACAGTCGTCAAGGCGAAACTAACGAAAACATTCTCAGTGATGGTCACAATATTTAAAGTTAAAAGTCTCCTTGTATGTACATACAAATGTTATAAACGTACAGTCGTCAAGGCTAATTTAAACATTCTCAGTAATGGTTAAAATGAATATTTAAAGTTCGAAAATTAAAGTTTCCTTGTACGTACATACAAATGTAACACTGCTTACATATAAACGTACAGTCATCAAAGTGAAACTAGTTAAAACATTCACGATGATGGTCAAAAAGACTATTTAAGTTCAAAAATGAGCTTCCTTCTACATATAAACGTAACACGTACGTACATATAAATGCAGTCGTTAAGATGAAACTAGTCAAAACATTCTCAGGGTGGTTAAAATGAATTTTTAAAGTTCAAAAATTAAAGTTTCTTTATACGTACATATAAATGTACAGTCATCAAGGTGAAACTAGTCAAAACATTCTCAGTGATGGTCACAATATTTAAAGTTAAAAGTCTCTTTGTATGTACATACAAATGTTATAAACGTACAGTTGTCAAGGAGAATCTAGTCCAAACATTCTCAGTGATAGTCAAAATGAATATTTAAAGCTCGAAAATTAAAGTTTCTTTGTACGTACATATAAATGTACAGTCTTCAAGGTGAAACTAGTCAAAACAGGGAGTACTGCCTCAAAAAAGTTTTAAGTTTTATCAGTAAAGAGCAAAAGAACATAAACTAATTAAATCAACAAGGACCTCAAAATAAGCTAAAATAGTTAGGCTAAAACAAACTCTGAAATCGTTCAACCATGAAATTTGTTTGCAATATACGCGAAGAGCTATTTTTCTCCACCATTTCAGCCGATAAACGTTAGTTACTGAGAGAAGAGGAGTGTTCAACAGAGATTAGCGTTCCGAGAAATGTATCAAAGAGTAACACTTTTCTGTCCGGGAAAAGTGGAAATGATTTCTAGTTTCAGTGTCAAGAGAAAACAAGTGTAAATAAGTAAAATAGATAATTAAGAGTATACAGGAATGTTATGGGGCATAGTGCCTGTATATATATATATATATATATATATATATATATATATATATATATATATATATATTATATATATATGTATATATATGTATATATATGCATATATGTAATATATTTGTATATATATGTATATATATGTATATATATATATGTTGTATTTTATATATATATATATTTATATATTTATATATTATATTATATATATATATGTATACATTTTATATTATATATATGATATATATATATATGTATATATATATATGTATATATATATGAAATTATGTATATATGTATGCATATATATGTATAGATATATGTATATATTGTATATATATGCATATGATATATATATATATATATTTGTTACACAAAAACAAACACACACACAAACTATATAATATATATATATATATATATATGTGTGTGTGTGTGTGTGTGTTTAAGGAAAAGTGAACTAGATCGGGAGACTAATGTAGGTAATTTGTATAAAACCCCAAAGACGGCCGTCATTAAGGCCCGAGAAAACTTTCAGGAGCTGTCAATTCTTAAGTCAAGGCAAAAGAAACCTCATGTCCGTTTGCTTTCCCCTTTTTAACCCCTAAACCTAATTGACACTGGTTTTAGTCCAGTAAGGAATGTCTAACTTGTTAGACTTTATACTATAACATATTTCTGGAAGGTCGCAAACAAAAAAGAGATGTATTTCAAGCAGATTTTTCCCAGAGATTTTATATTTTAACACAGATGTTAAGGTGTTACTTATTTTTAAAATATATGTTATGCTTTATTTTATATAATTATTATATATATATATGTTTCTTATAAAAATTTTATATAATTTATATATTATATATATATATATATATATATATAAAATATTTAATATATATATATAAATAAAATTTTATAATGTTTATAATATATAAATTATTATTATATACAATAATATATATATATAAATATATATGTTATATATGAAAAATATATAAAAAGAAAACCAAATTATATTTTATTATATTTAATTTTTATGTATATATATATATATATTAATATTATATATATTTATATGTATATATATGTAATATATATGTTTTATATATGTATACATATGATATGTATATAATATATATATATATATTATATATTTTTATATATATAGAGAGATATATAGAGATATATAGAGATATTATTTTATGTATATGTATGTATATATATATGCATATGTATAGATGTATGTATATATATGTATATATATGTATATGCACATGCATATATATATATGTATATATATGTATATGCACATTCATATATATATATGTATATAAATGTATATGTGTGTATGTATATATATGTAATTAAAAGTAAACTAGATCGGGAGATTAGGTATTTTGTGTAAAACCCCAAAGACTACCCCCATTAAGACCCGAGAAAATTTTCAGGGATTTTCAATACTTAAATCAAAAGCAAAAAACTAATAAAGGTCTTTGACTAAAACGGTGTCATTTTCGTGGCAAGGACTGCAACCGCCCGTCACTGGGACTCGAAAAAGTTTGTCAACAACTGAACTACTCTATTTCAACGAAGGTGAAAGGTTTAAACCCGTGTTTATATATATAAAGAGTTACCTTTACTGTCGTCAGACAAACTAATTATTACTATAAAAAATGTCCAATCGCAGTGAATTAGTATAAACCCGAAAAGAAAACCAAAATTATTTTCATTGACCTCTTTGATTTTTTGTCCGATATATATATATATATATATATATATATATATATATATATATATATATATATATATATATATATATATATATATATATATATCAGTGGCGTGCGGTAGGTGTTCATGCAGAGTGTGCAGAGAGCAACAACAACAATAATAATAAAACCATAAAAATGCACATTAAACACTTAACCTTAACGTTTATTATTCATTTTTACACAAAATCCATACGTCTATCGGTATTACTAATAAAATAACGAAAAGATTATATTTCCACGAAACACTTACATTTTCAGCAAACGTAGCACCGCACGGCGCCCGCCGCTGCGGTGCCTCATCAGGATGCTCATTGGTGCAGACAA
>CM063497.1:41464045-41471545 GCA_032207245.1 Pardosa pseudoannulata
TGTTAGTAGTATTTACATTCCCTTCGTTTCACTTTTAGATCAGAGTTTGTTACCATATATTTGTTACTCATTATATAGCAATTTGTTTGTCTAAAATTTGTCATTGTTACTTTGACTTGCAGTCTGCACTTATCTGCTAATTAAAATCCTGAAATAGTATTGTAAGTTGTTCTGAAAAAATTATGATACTGCAATGATGTTCTCGTTAGTAGTATTTACTTTCCCTTCGTTTCACTTTTAGTTCAGAATTTATTCTCACATATTTGTTACTCATTATACAGCAATTTATTTGTCTAAAATTTGTTAATGTTGATTTGAATTGCAGTCTGTACTTATCTGCTAATTAAAATCCTGAAATAATATTTTAAGTTGTTCTGAAAAAATTATGATACTGCAATGATGTTCTCGTTAGTAGTATTTACTTTCTTCGTTTCATTTTTAGTTCAGATTTCGTTTCCACATGTTTGTTACTCATTATACAGCAATTTATTTCTCTAATATTTGTTAATGTTGCTTTAAATTGCTGTCTGTACTTCTAATTAAAATCCTGAAATAGTATTTTAAGTTGTTCTGAAAAAATTATGATTCTCCAGTGATGTTCTCGTTAGAAGTATTTACTTTCCCTTCGTTTTACTTTTAGTTCATGGAAGACCAAATATCCTCTAACACTGATTAAAAGGAAGTGAATATTGACTGCAATCCTAAATTTCGACACACACTATAGGAGAATCAATAAACACAGGCTATATGTAAAAAATATACAAATACAAAAGGCTCTTTAACGAAATATCTTCTTAAGTGCGTTATTTTTATTCATAT
Source organism: Pardosa pseudoannulata (assembly GCA_032207245.1). Taxonomy (NCBI): domain Eukaryota; kingdom Metazoa; phylum Arthropoda; class Arachnida; order Araneae; family Lycosidae; genus Pardosa; species Pardosa pseudoannulata. Next base: position 41,464,865 of record CM063497.1, read on the forward strand.
CCAAGATCAGATTAAAAGTCATTATTTATCGACGGGCCGGCAAAAATGCCAGTTAAACTCACGCACGTTCTTATCAGCTGACCTCTGCTTCGAAATGGAATGTTATCGTCAAGTAGGATACAGAACTGCCCTTGACGCTTGACCCAAACTGCGTGCGTAAAAAGAGGAAATATAAAAAAGACAGCAGGGATTTAAAAATGTAAAATTTCTTGAAATGTGGAAGACATTAAGGCTATGTTGAAAATGCAGTTCAGGGTGCCCCCTTGTTTTATTGGCGATATTTTTTGTCGCCAATAATGCCAACATGTCATTTAAGATAGCGGCGGTAAACATTCACAAGACAAAATAAATGCAATAAAATGCATAAACTATAAGTATTAAAATAGTGAAATTCACATTCATAAACATGCATAAGGCAGTACAAATGCAATAAGAAGCATAAACTGTAAGTATTAAAATAGTAAAATTCACAGTATAGCAAGAAAATATATTAGACAAAAGTGGGACATGCATAAGTAAAGTTTTTTTAAAATTTAAGATATAACATTTTTACTTTTAATATATGCATTTTGTATTAATAATATAAAAGTGTCTGATAATTATTCTATAGCCATATTTGCAGACTCTTTCCCCGGGGAATTATGCTCCGATTCCAGAACTCCGGGTTTTTTTAACTATCCTTCCTGGTTGAAAATTTCATTTGGTAGTTTGAATTAAAAGTAGCAAAACAATTTTTTTAAATACATTCGAAAAGGCTTCTCTTGAAGATTATCGCTTTTTACTCGTGTTTGAGATGCAGAGTTAATATTCTACTATAGACAGCATTTCCGGTCATCGTGGGAGGTAGAAGAGGTAATTTGCTGTACTCTAATGTAGCCTCCACGCTATGGCGAATTGTTCACCACTTCCTGATGGTGACCTTGGACGATGGTTCAAGGGTTGAATCCACACGCTGGGCCACTAAATGAGCCGAGCGCGTCGATTCGTCCATAGGGTCTATTACGCACTTTAGTTGCGCATCTGGCTGCATTTGATCTTTAGAGAAAAACCACCTATGAAGCCATTGTCCGCCAAGGCTATTTTATCGTTTGTCACCATCGACCATGATAAATCATACCCCTTCCAGACGGTGGTGATGGCTTGCAGTGGACCATAGTGTGGAGCGGACGTAAGCGTTAACCTTCGAACGGGTGTTGAATGATATCTTTTCGAGGGCGTATTCCCACGACTCTTGTAAGTGTTGGGGGGAGAAAAGGGGGTAATATTTGACTTCTGTATCTGGTTACAGTTTAATCCGTCTCTTATTGTACCAGAGAACAGATTTATCGTTGTATTTGATATTCAGGATTTAAAAATCCAGTTCCACGAAGGCCAATTTGTTCAAAATCTAACAGGGAGATTCTTCAACAGAAGTTTGGTATTTTTTTTCATTTAAATTGTTAAAATCAAAGCAGTCACTGCTTTAATTTACTAACAAATAAAATCACTGCTTGAACTTGACTAACAATACTTTAAATCTAATATTAGTAACATGCAGTTTTTTGTTATATGTAATTAATTTTTTAGATCCAGGTTTTTGATTATGAATGATATAAATTTCAGAGGTTCTTACTTAGAGGCACCTGCTTTTTTATTTTAAAATAAAAAAATTGGTGGTTCACAAAATAAAAATTATATATGTAGAGGTCTTTGAAGTTCAAAAGTTTGCCGATTGCTAGTGTAGACTGTACACACACCAAATAAAAATCTCCCCTTTTTACCAATCATTCCTGCACAATCACCCTTGCTTTTTTTATTTTAAAATCATAGAATTGGTGGTCCACAAAATAAAAACTGTATACGTAGTGGTCCTTGAAATTCTAAAGTTTGTCGACTGCTGGCGTAGACTATATACACAAAAAATAAAAATCTCCACTTTTTGTCAATCACTCCTGCTTTTTTATTATAAAATCATTGAATTGGTGGTCCACAAAATAAAAACTAAATATATAGTCTTCCTTGAAGTTCAAAAGTTTGCCGACAGCCGGTGTAGACTGCACACACATGAAATGAAAACTCCACTTTTTGCCAATCATTGCTGCACAATCACCCTTCCTTTTTTATTTTAAAATCATAGAATTGGTGGTCCACAAAATAAAAACTGTATACGTAGTGGCCCTTGAAATTCTAAAGTTTGTCGACTGCTGGTGTAGACTATATACACAAAATATTAAAATCTCCACTTTTTGTCAATCACTCCTACTTTTTTATTATAAAATCATTGAATTGGTGGTCCACAAAATAAAAACTAAATATGTAGTCTTCCTTGAAGTTCAAAAGTTTGCTGACAGCCGGTGTAGACTGTACACACACATAATAAAAATTTCCACTTCATGTCAATCACCCCTGCTTTTTTATTATAAAATCATTGAATTGGTGGTCCACAAAATAAAAACTAAATATGTAGTGGTCCTTGAAGTTCAAAAGTTTGCCGACTGCTAGTGTAGACTGTACAAGCACGAAATAAAAATCTCCACTTTTTGCCAATCACTCCTGCACAATCACCCTTGCTTTTTTATTTTAAAATCATAGAATTGGTGGTCAATAAAATAAAAATTGTATACGTTGTGGTCCTTGAAATTCTAAAGTTTGTCGACTGCTGGTGTAGATTGTAAACACAAAAAATAAAAGTCTCCACTTTTTGTCAATCACTCCTTTTTTATTATAAAACCATTGAATTGGTGGTCCATAAAATAAAAACTAAATATGTAGTGGTCCTTGAAATTCTAAAGTTTGCAGACTGCTGGTGTAGACTGTACACATAAAAAATGAAAAAATATCCACTTTTTGTCAACCCCCCTGCTTTTTTATTTTAAAATCTTAGAATTGGTAGTCCACAAAATAAAAATTATGTATGTAGTGGTCCCTGAAGTTTTTAAAGTTTGTCGACTGCTAGTGTAGCTTCAAAATAAAAATCACGACGACACATGAAATAAAAATCTCCACTTTTTGTCAATCCACCTGCTTTTTTATTCTAAAATCTTAGAATTGGTGGTCCACACAAAAATTTTATGTGTAGAGTTTCCTGAAGTTCTAAAGTTTGCGACTACTGATATAGACAATGCAGAAACGAAATTAAAATCCCCACTTTTTGCTGTAAGATGCTTTTCTATTCTAAGATTCGTTGTGTCCATGTCTTTGAAAAGATTTTCCGGTGCAGTAATAAGATCTCTCAACTTGTCCAGTCAAGTTCATCGATCATGTCACAATTAACGTCAAGCAGAGACATATTCATCGTTTCAACATCCATTGAATTCTTAAATTTTTCCTGGCTTGCTTTGGAAAAGGAGTCACGTAGTAGCCCACAGTTGACTGCACGTGGCGGCACAACCGCGTCGTACGTGCTTGCCGAAGCAGACGCAATTCGGAGGAAGACAGGAATCTCATCAGGTTCTGAAACCTCTTTAAGTCATTTTAAAAATTCATAAGTAGAGGCGTGATAAATAGAACCTCCAAACTTGGTGGGTGTAGAGGGAAAACGGTTCATCGGAATTACTCTTGAACTTTACGAAAGTTCGGATTATGGAAGTTAGATGACCTTGAGTTTTGCGTTGTGGTAAATGGTGTCTAACAGCAGAGACATTCCTGTTGGCGGTACGGCATTTATCACCACCGCCGTACTACTTGCAATGTGACCACTCATGCAGTTGAAGCAAGAAATTTCACGGGATTTCCACTAATCTTTGGCGTCAATGGGACATCGCGAAATTTCCCCACTCTGGGGTTATTCGGGGACATTGATTGGTACATATCATCAAGACTTTGTTGTACAGCTTAAGAATCACTTATATTTATTAGTTAAAAGTATGATTTTCTATCTGTATAAAAAATACGTACAATTAAGATAATATTAAGCTAATAGGTAAGACAGATGACTGTAGTTAATTTAAACTGTATTAGGAATAATTGACTGCACAGTAAAATGCAAAAATATGTGTGCAAAATTGTATTAGTATATAGAAAATACGTAGGTACGAATATTAATGAAACTTTATTGACAGATATTAGGCGAATAACAACCAAATTATTCACACACTCATAAGTTTACACACACACACACACACACACATATATATATATATATATAATGTATATATATATATATATATAATATATATATATATAATGTATATATATATATATATATATGTGTGTGTGTGTGTGTGTGTGTGTGTGTAATGAGACGGACTTCTCGATGGGGGGTTGCAGTCATGGCCATAAAAATGATATCGTTTCAGCTAAAGACATTTATTAACATAACGTTAGAGGACGGGTTCCCACTTCATCATAGGGACAGGACAAACTGAAGGGTCAGCTAGTATGAAGTTCTGTGTACAAGACACGTAACACCTAAGTCAACATCTGTGTTAAAAAGTCTAGAAAAATCTGTCTCCGCTAGCGTGTATCTCCTATTTACGTGAAAATTTCTTAAATTGTCCGCTACGGCCATGTAGGTTTATAATTGGCCAGGCCCCTTCCCTGAGGGCGTAACTTGTAGCCCCAGTGGTCAATTTAGGTTAGGGGTTAAAAAGGGGAATGGAAAATGAAGCGGGGATTTTTACCTTTGATTTAAGTTTTGAAAACCCCTGAGAATTTTCCTTACACACACACACACACACACACACACACACACACACACACATATATATATATATATATATATATATATATATATATATATATATATATATATATATATATATATATATATAATATATTTTTTCCGGTTCCATATCTAAAAATAGAGTTCTAACTCGTGGGTTGCATCCCCCACGTGACTTCAAGAAATAGCCGATTGGTCGACAAAAATGACTAAGCAAATGTTTGGAATTCCATCACAATTTCTATGGAGATTCCGTATAAGTTTAGTTTCGTATGAGGTTTCGTATGATGCTTTGAAATGTCCGAGAATAAACGAAGTTAGATTGAATTTTCTTATATCTTGAATATGTTTTCACCCCGAGGTTCCACGACTGCAGGGCGATGATTACCACCTAGAACTTCATAGTGAGGCAAAAAACCTTATTTCACACACACACACACACACACACACACACACATATATATATATATATATATATATATATATATATATATATATATATATACACTCAAGAACCCAAACATTATGATCACCCCTACATTTTGCAATGAACTGGCCTGGATGACGTGAAAGGCACGTGATCAGGTGGAAATGTATTTAACTGCTTCTGGAGAGTCTGAAGAATCATTCTTTCACTTACTTCTGTGTGTGATGGGGAAAGACTGCGGATGTAAGCGATTTTGATAGAGGGCAGATTGTAATGGCTAGAAGGCTGGGAACAAGTATTTCTGAAATTGCACGACTCGTGGGTTGTTGATGATCTACATTTCTTAGTACTTATGCAAATTGGATGAATGACGGTGAAATCAGTAGTAAACAACATGGTGTTGGACGTTCACACGTTATCAAAGGAAAAGGTCATCGGAGACTGTTTCGCATTTTGAAGCAAAACAGGAGTCAGATAGTGACTCAGCTGACAACCCAATACAATGCAGGGCCAAGTAGAATAGTATCGGAGTACACTGTTCAGAGGACACTGTTGGATATGGGGCAACGCATCAAACGTCCCACTTGTGTGCCTTTGCTGACCAAATGTCATCCTCAACTGCGCCTCCGCTGTGCCCGGGAACTTCGCGAAGGGTCCGTGGATCAGTGGGAGAGAGTTGCCTGGTCAGATGAATTACAGTTTGTTATTCATCCCGCCGATGACCGTGTCAGGATACGTCGTCTTCCAGGCAAGCAGTTGCTCCCTCAACGTACAGTAGGTCATACAGAGGCCGGTGGTGGCGGTATTATGTTTTGGGGGGACGTTCTCTTGGGCGTCTCTGTGACCTGTGGTTGTGGTAGACCAGACCATGAATGCTACAGGGTTCTGAATATCATTGCGGAACAGTTGCACCTTTACATGGCCTCTGTTTTTCAAGCTGGAAATTGAATGTTCCAACAGGACAACGCCTCGTGTCACAAAGCTAAAATTGCGTTGGAGTAGTTCCAGAAACATGATGCTGAATTCCAGTTAATGTTCTAGCCGCCTAACTCATCGAATCTCAATCCGATAGAACACATTTGGGATGTCATGGGACGACAGCTCAGAGTTCAAAGACCACCCATTCGCAATATCTCGGATTTGCTTAAACGTTGCTTAAACATCTGGTACAATCTGTCTCCGTTCATCTACCAAGGACTTGTGGCATCCATGCCAAGGCGGGTGAGAAGCTGTGTTGCGCGCAAAGGTGGGCCAACTCGTTATTGATAGGTGGTCATAATGTTTTGGCTGAGTGTATATATATATATATATATATTTTTTTTTTTTTAATCACATACATATATCTGTATACTAATATTGATATATGTATATACATAGATACCAGTCTGCAGTAAAGGTTGAATATCGTTAAAAATTGCTTCTCTTTTGTAGTTTAGCACTTTACGCCTTTGTTTTTAAGGGCTGGTGTTTTCAGACGGATAAGTTTTACTTTATTACCAACCCTCACAGTATCTGGAAATAGATGAATTCCCCGAAATTATACTGTAGATGTTTTTTTCAATTGATTCACATAAAAACATCGTGTTTTCAGATGAACTCCAGCCTTAATATA
>CM063497.1:41476545-41489045 GCA_032207245.1 Pardosa pseudoannulata
AGAAACGTGTGATGTACGCATATTTTATTAAGGTTTAAAAAAAAACTTGTAATGCATACATTGAAAATATATCAGGGAGCTTCTACCCCCCCCCACACACACACACACCGGAACACCCGCTATATACGTTCTACTTGCTGTTACTCGGATGTTTCATATGTTTTCGACTACTGTTTTGGATAATTCGTATGTCATCAACGCTCATCAAAGAATCAAATCATCTCCTGAACTTCAAAACAAAAACAGAAGTTTCATCAGCGATGTCAATAATGCGTGTAGCTTTCTAGAAGCATAACACATGTTTTCTAGAATAATCCCAAGAGCTCGTTTACTGATGAGATAGAAACTTTGAAACATTGCACAGCTCTTTGGAAACATAAGAATTATGTTTTCTTGATACACAGAGACTGTTCGTATATTTTTAGACGATTTTGGTAAGCGGTATTAAAAAATGTTTGTTGCAAAATAAATAACTGCAACTGTACAATGTTTTTAAAAGTCAAAATTATCGTCTGCGGTTTGAGAGGTTTGTTTTTATTCAAAATGGCGTTTTTAACGAAGCTGTGGTACGAAGGTTATTATATTTATGCTCTTCACGAGGAGAAGTATTTATATTCCGTTATCCAAAAACGATGTGCGAGTCTTGGTTTTGTAATATCTAAAGTGTCAATAGGTAATACTGTCAAAAAAAAAAAAAAAAAAAAAAGGAAAAACGCCAAATTGGAGACTCAAGTACAACAAAAATTCCAAACAAGTATCCAAGGATAAAAAGAAACTTCGACTATTGCAAAGGTACGTTGTTTAATGTTAAAAGAAAATCCTCTAGTCAAAGGACAGTTGCAAAATCATTAAAATGCTCGGTGTCCACTGTAAACAAAATGATAATGGTTGATTTAAATCTTAAGAAAGCGAAAAAACACAATGTGCATCGTCTTTATCTAAAGCATATCGCTGAAAGTAGGACAAGCTGCAGAATTCTGTATGAAAAATATTTATCCAAAAAGAAACTGGAAAAAAAGTCACAATAGATGAATCATGGGTGTATTAAAATGATTGCAATCTTCCCCATTCACATCTATAGTGTTTATAAAATAAAAATAAATATCTATTTACCTATTTTATATATTATCATTATGTATCGCTATATGTTTCTATATGGTATCTTCATCTGTTTCTAAATTGTATCTTATCTAACTCATTATTTATTTGAACTATTTTATGCTTCTACAGAAAGACTGTCAAAAATGAACATTTGTACATTTTGCCATCGTAACTCATTTTTCTAATAGTCTGCCTTTCGAAGATGCACTGGGAATTGGGAAATACAGTTTTCAGTAGTTTCCATTATGCAGAATTTAACATCATCAGGAACAAATAAAACTTATTGAAGAAAATTCCTGTAAGTCTTCCTCAGTTACATCTATAGTGTTATAAGATAAAATTAAATATTGCAGCCATTTATTATCACAAATGAGGAGAAAAAAATTAAGTACATAGTTCATAGAATCGAAAAAAAGTTTTTCTAAGGAATTCATGATTGTGCCTGGATTTTCATATAATGACAAGTTAAAAATAAAGACAATTGAAAAAAAAATGCCAATATTAACTCCAAATACTATTCTGAATGAAATACCATCGCTTTATCCGCAATGCCATCCATCTGTGGAACTCCATCAAGACAAAGCTAACAGTCACACATCAAAATCCACTGTACACTGTAAATTTCCTAAAAGAAATTAAACAAAAAACAGGTATCGAGGCCATACCTTTCACTGATTTCCCTACTAAATCTCCCGATGTATCACCTATAGATTTTTGTGCTTTCGGACTTTTAAAATCTACATTATCCAAACGTCGTCCCACAACCCTTACAGGACTCTGGAAAGCTGTTCAGGAGGAATGGGATAGAATACCCCTTCTGACACTTCAAAAGGCAGTATTATCCTGGAAATGACGGTGTCGCAAGATAGTTCAGAATAAGGGCTATCAAATACAACATTTCAAACACAAGAATTTTATGTAATTTAGTTTTGTGACTACAATATACATCGTCTAAAAAATGTGTGAACAGCCTCTGTATATCATATATGCCTTTGTAGCCCCGTTTATGTACAAATCAGGGCTTCGAACCGTAATTTTTTTTGTTCCGGTTTTCGTTCCGGTTCAACTAAAAAATTAATATCGGTTCAGTTCCGGTTTTCGCTCCACCAAAAATAACGGTTTTCGGTTCAGTTCCGGTTTTTGCTCTGCCAAAAATAACTGTTTTCGTTTCAGTTCCAAATGAATAATTTCATTTTATGTATATTCTTATTTGTACTAAAAATATAATTCTATCATAAACAAAAAAATGTAATTCTATCAAAATTTAGAAGATTTTATTCTTTTTTTAATTGGTACACTATGTGAATTGATACAAACAGCAGGTACGATAAGAGCGGCGAGCATTGGCATTGTTATCCATTATCAAAATCGCATTTGACAACTAGGTTCATGATTACCCACATTCGTCGTTTGACTCTCACATCATTCACTTGGCCTTGCAATAATTATGTAAAAAATATATTATTATTTAACATATGAAAATTGCCTCTAATTATTAATATATCTTCTAACGTGGTTTCACTGAGATTACTTCTGTTGTCTCGGAGAATAAATTTCAACACTAACTTGTGTAGCTGGAGCTGCCAAAACGAAATCGAGAAGCAGTATACATGTAATGATAATTATAAAGTTGAATTTAAATTAGAAAATATTGATAAGTTGGTAACAGTAACAAAATGACTGAAAGATATATCGAACCGAAATAAACCGATATTTTTTTCGGTTCAGTTCCGGTTTTCGTTCCGACCAAAATAACGGTTTTTTCCGGTTTTCGGTTCAGTTCCGGTTCCAAGCCCTGGTACAAATCTCCAAAGCCGGTGATACTTGTGTGCAAAGCGTGCATGCATGCAGGTGATAAAAATGATGGAATATATAACATTAAATAATTCTAAATGAAATTTTTTTTAGAAAGAGTGGATTTTACTGAAAATATTTAATGGATTTATAAATCCTATTAGAAAATTAGAAATTTAGTAAATCTTTCTTCTTTTTACCGCCTGGGAAAAGTATACAACACATGAATAGATATAAATATATATTTATCTATTTTTACATATTATTCTTTATCTACCTCTATATATTTCTTATGAATTATCCTTATTCACTATCCCATTAACTCTTTTATGCTTCTAAAAATAGGCCTGTCAAAAATGAACAATCGTGCATTTTCCCATCGTAATTCATTTATCTAATATTTTGCATTGATTCACTGTCAATAAGGAAATACTGTTTTCGTTAATTTTTACAACAATTAACAGACCTTATAAAATAGAAAGAAATGTTTATTTGTCTATTTTATGTATTATTATTATCCACCTCTATATATTTCCTATGCATTGTCCTTATATATATGTAATGACATTTTTATAACTTTCGATTCTGATTTTGTTTTACCAGTAAATCATTTTTAGCAACCCTAGCGAATTTTCTAGAATGTTTCCTAGTAGATTTCTTCTAGTTGCATAGCAGAAAATAGAGTTATGACTCTAAAGTTACGTCATACACGTGACTTATAGTGATCACTGATTGGCTGGTACAAACAACTATAGAAGAAAGTTCCGACAGTTGAATTTGAAGTTTATATACAGTTCAGGGAGTGTTTTCGTTTTTGATAGAGAATGTGAATAAACAACGATTTGAGATTCTATTTTTATTTATTTCGTTGTCCTTCTCGTCACTGCAGATATCGAAACTCCACTTCAAGATGTGGGAAAAAGCCACATCACATATATTATCCTGTCTCTCTATTTTAATTGTCTTATGTTTTTAAAAATAACCCGTCAAAAAAGAACAAATATACTCAGGGTTCCCACGGTCCTTAAAAGTCCTTAAGAACTCCTTAATTTTAGCTTTCAAGGACCCTTAAAACTACTTAATTTTTGTCAAAGGTCCTTAAAAATTCTTTAATTTTTAAATTGGAACTTGATCAATTTATCCGTCATCATGTAGTTCCTATCAATTTTCGCCGTACTCTCCAAACTTTCTAGTTTTGTAAGTTGGAGTGTAACTTGTCCCAAACTGGTTCTAAGAATGCCAGTACAGATAATAAGTACTGGTCAAAGAATATATAAAATATTTGTTCATAACATTCTTTTACATTTTCTAGCCAAAGTGTAGTATTAATAGAAAAGAAAATCCTCAAATGCATATATGTTTTCAATGTATTTCTGTAGTAATTCAAAATTCCTTTAATTGATATCCTTAAAATATTATACAAATACCTTCAGTTTATTAGTACTTCTTATGGTCACAAGCTAGTAAACTTTTATTGCAAATAAATAATCTTTTGCATACTGAAAAGGTTTATAAAGTCAGCTGCCTTTTCCTAATAGCTAACATTCATGCAAAGTTTAATTTAACGAAGCATGGAGGGTGGGGGGTTTTGTAGATATTTCAGTTACTCATGGAAGTTTAATTTTCTTTGCATTGAATGTAATAGAAAAGTCTAAAACTTTCTTCATTCCCAGGTAACCTCGGGGTTACTGATTCGATACGCACACCTTGGTTTATGTCGTTATGATGTGTATTTCAAGTAGGTCCTTATAAAAAGTTACTTTAGTCCATAGAAAGTCCTTAATTTTTGTTCTGGAAAAAGAGTGAGAATCTGGTACTTTTTACTATTGTAATTTCACAGTAGATTGTCTTTCATTCATGCCCTGGCAATTGAAAAATACAGTTTTCAGTAGTTTCTGTTACACAGAGTTTAACGTAATCAGCATCAAAGAGGACTTGAAAAAGAAAATTCCTGTAAATCTTCTCTAGTGACATCTATAGTGTCTATAAAATAAAAATAAATATGTATTTATCTATTATTATATATTATCTTTATTTACCTCTATAGGTTTTTATATTGTATCTTTATCTGTTTCTAAAATCTATCTTATTTATCTCACTATTAATTTGAACTCTTTTATGCTTCTACAGAAAGACTGCCAAAAATGAACAATTGTGCATTTCCCCATTGTAATTCATTTCGCAGTAGTTTGTCTTTTATTCATGCTCTGGAAATTGGGAAATACGGTTTTCGGTAGTTTCCATTATGCAGAGTTATATATCATCAGCAATAAAGAAAACTTACAAAAGAAAATTCCTGTACATCTTCTTCAGTGACATATAAAGTGTTTATAAAATAAAAATAAATATCTCTTTATTTATTTTTATGTATTATGATTATTAACCTCTGTATGTTTTTATATGGTACGTTTATCTATTTCTAAACTCTACCTTATCTATCTCACTATTTATTTGAACTGTTTTATGTTTCTACAAAAAGACGACGAAAAAGGAAAAATCGTTCATTTTCCCATTGTAAATCATTTCAAAATAGTTTGTCTTTCATTCATGCACTGGAAATTGCAAAATACGGTTTCCAGTAGCTTATGTTATGCGGAGATTAACGCAACAAAGAAAATTCCTGTAAATCTTCCTCAGTGACATCTATAGAGTTTATAAGGTAAAAATAAATATCTACTTACCTAGTTTTATATATTATCATTATTTACCGCTATATATTTTTACATGATACCTTTATCTATTTCTAAACTGTATCTTATCTATCTCACTATTTATTAGAACTCTTTTAGCCTTCTACAGAAAGACTGTCAAAAATGAACAATTGTATATTTTCCCATCGTAATTCATTTCTCTACTAGTTTGTCTTTCAAAGATGCACTGGGAATTGGGGAATACGGTTTTCAGTAGTTTCCATTACGTAGAATTTAACATTATCAGCAACAAAGAAGACTTACTGAAGAAAATTCCTGTAAATCTTCCTCAGTGATGTCTAAAGTGTTTATAAAATAAAAATAAATATCTACTTATCTATTTATCTATTTTTATATGTTATCATGATTTACTTCTTTATGTTTTTATATATTATCTTTATTTCTAAACTGTATCTTATCTATCTGACTATTGGTTTGAACTCTTTTATGCTTCTAAAAATAAGACTAACAAAAATGAACAATTGTACATTTTCCCATCGTAATTCATTTCTCTGCTAGTTTGTCTTTCGAAGTTGCACTGGGAATTGGGGAATACGGTTTTCACTAGTTTCCATTATGTAGAATTTAATATTATCAGCAACAAAGAAGACTTATAGAAGAAAATTCCTGTAAATCTTTCTCAGTGACATCTAAAGTGTTTATAAAATAAAAATAAATATCTATTTATCTATTTTTATATATTATCATTATTAACCTCTACATGTTTTTATATGGTACCTTTATCTATTTCTAAACTTTATTGTATCTATCTCACTATTTGAACTCTTTCATGCTTCTACATAAGGACGATCGAAAAGTAACAATACTTCATTTTCCCATTGTAAATCATTTCACGGTAGTTTGTCTTTTATTCATGCACTGGAAATTAGGAAATACAGTTTTCAGTAGTTTCCATTATGCAGAATTTAACTTCATCAACAGCAAAGAGGAATTACAGAAGAAAATTCCTGTAAATCTTCCTCTGTAACATTTATAGTTTTTATAATATAAAAATAAATATCTCATTATCTATTTTTATATATTATCATTATTTACCTCTTTATGTTTTTATATATTACCTTTATTTCTAAACTGTATCTTATCTATCTCCCTACTGGTTTGAATTCTTTTATTTTCTAAAAATAAAACTGTCAAAAATGAACCATTTTCCCATCCTAATTCATTTCTCTAATAGTACGTATTTCATTCATGCACCGGCAATTGGGAAATACGGTTTTCGGTAGTGTGTATTACGCAACGATTAACAACATCACCAACAAAAGAAGGATTGCATAAGACCACAGCTGAAAACCTGCCCCGGTGAGGTTTCTTCAATCTCTTAGCGGATATGATTATCCACAGTCATGTCCGTTTCCTTTCGATTGAGCTAACAGTTTTAGCGAGTCCAACTCTTTTCTTGTGATAAATGAATGAAGTAGCTTTTGTATGCTATGTTGCAAGTGCTCTAAATTTGTTTTTGGAAACAGTAATGCGTGTTTGGCTTGTCGAGATGAACGCTTAAATGATTTATTATTGTTAAAGTTTCCTTAATTTTGAACTTGCTGTTGTTTTTCTGCGAGGAGTGAAAAAATATATAATTAAGCTTTATTTTTCAAGACAGATTATTTTAAAAGTTGATTTTAGATAAATGGTAAGCTTTTTGTATTGAAATGAAATCATAGGGAACTATTATGAATTTTACAAGTTATTACTTATTTAAAAGATTCTTTTACTGCTTTGGAATTTAAGAAGAAAATAACTGAAATATATTTAAATATCTGTGCCTAGATTTAAATAATCACTGATTGTGTTAAGTTTTCTTTATATTGATTGAAAAATTTTTTGAAAGTTTTATGGAATTACCTCGCTGGTTTATCACGCTTCCAAAGACTTGTTGATTTAGAAGATTCTTTTACTGCTTTGGAATTTAAGAACAGAATAATTCAAATGATTATAAATATTAGCGAATCATCAATGTTGTAAAGATTTCATAACCCAATTGTTTTTCTTATTATTTTGACTGAAAAATTTAAAAAATACTTTAGAGGATTATTAGCTATTTTATCTCGTTATCAAAGATTAATTTTGATTTAGAAAACTCTTGTACTGCTTTGGAATTTAAGAACAGAGTGACTGAAATGGATTAATAAATGTGATTAGATTTGAGAGAATACTTGATGTATAGATTTCATCAATCAATTTTTTTTTCTTCTTATTTTGACTGAAAAATTGTTTTAAGATTTTAAGGAATTTTTCCACAATTTTGTCACTCTTACATAGCGTACAATTTTGTGAAAATCACGTTGTACATCACGTTTAAAGATTATTCTTGATTTAGAAGATACTTTTACTGCTTTGGAATGTAAAAACAGAATAATTCAAATGGAGTTAAATATCTGTGTTTAGATGTTAGAGAATCACCGCTGCAAAGATTTCAACAACCTATTTTTTCTTATTATTTTGAGTGAAAATTTTTAACGAACTCTTTCGCTTTTCTAACACGTTTTCAAAGATTATTGTTGATTTAGAAGATCATTTTACTTCTTAGAATTTAAGAACATTATGAAATGTGTTTCAAATATTACTTAGATTTTAAGGAGTCACTGATGTAAAGACTTTATCAGCCAATTTGTTTTAGTATTTTGACTGAAAATCAGTTTGAGAAATACAAAATATAGCGTGTTTTAAAGTTTACATATTTTATACATTGAATTCCTTTACTTATATTTAACATATATTTAACATATATATGATACCAGATGTCAAAGGAATACTGTGAATGATATAAGATAAATAATTTTATCTGAAGTTACCGTAGAAGAGTTATTATACATAGTGCTATAAAAATATTTTACTCTTCCTACTAACTTGTAGTACATGCATGATTTATTTATTTATGAGTAAATCAGACATCTTTAATATTATTTTTTGAAATTCGGACTTTCTGTAAATATAAACATTAATTGAATTAAATTATTTATGTTTTTAGGATAAAACGTCTCCTCTGAATTTAAAAAAAACGGAAATATCATACAGTATTAAGTTGTTCTTGAACTTTGTACTTACTTTTCTTTCTTGAGAGATTATAAAAGCTTATTGAATCATACTAAAGTGAAAAGAAATAACTAACCCTCGAGACAAAGGGTAAAGCATCAGTTTAAGTAAAAATTCTTTTTAATTCTTATTTTAATATTCCTCATCAGTGGAAAAATTTAGATTTTGGTGATTTAAATAAATTTTTTCCTTCTCTACAGTGGAATATCTTGAATTTTCTCTTCACCAGTTTTGAAAGAGGCAGTGCTTTAGTTTCTTAAAAAAAGTAAGGTAGATTTGTAATATATGTAGATATGTTGAAAATATTACCTCTGCATTTAATCTTGGTATTCATCCTATGCTATTTGACCATCGTAAAACCAGAGCATCGGAAGTTGATACCGAAATGTTCGAATTCCTGCTTTAATGGTCCTAAATCAGACAACTGTTTCTGCGACAGCAAATGTTCCCTCATATACAACGACTGCTGCCTTGATGCTCCCTACAGAAGTTTCCGGGTGAACACCCAGCGAATCCACAACATCCACTGTATCTTCGTTCGAGGCGAAAACAAAGATTTCTGGATGGTGGATACTTGCAAAGACACGTGGTCCGGTCACAGCCTGATAAAGGACAAGTGCGAATCTGCTCAAAGCCAACTCGGCGAGGTGAATGATGTCATGGAACTTGTGCCAGTGACTAGTCCCAATGAGGAAGTCACCTACAAGAACTACTACTGTGGCATGTGCAACGAGGAAGACCCAGAGGATCTGGTCGAATGGCAAATCAAAGCTCTGTGTGCAAGTCTTGAGATAAAACCTCAAGACGTTCTGAAAAATCTCACGTACGTCGAGGACAAGCAGCAGTGGGGTGTCTGGAAATCGGATTCTGAAGGGTCCTGGAAATTCCACGAGTGTCATTTACTGTTTCAGCGACCCAAAGACGTTACCAGTGGGATAAGGCAGTGTCTTTCGAATACAGTTTCAACCTGTCCATCCTCCTGGAGAAATATCTCTACTAGAAGAAGGTGCAAGTCTTATGTGGATCCAGTAAAGTGGTCAGATGGTCCAGTTTATAAGAATATTGACTGTGCCATTTGCCATAACAAGACAATAGAGGGTTTCCAGTGTGTGTACGACAAGATAAAAGGCTCTTCCGCTGCCTTGCTCAGTCTTGCCATGAAAGTAGATTTGATATCTATGGGACAATGGCTCTGATAAAAGAAAATTTGTTCGATGCAGATTTATCTTAAACTCACAAATAGACTTATTTTTGCTGTGAGTTAATTTCCATTTAAATTTAAAAAAGCTTATTAATATTTATTTTGTTTTTCAATTTGATACTTTTCATAGATCACTCACAGACTGCATTTAATGCCCTAAACTCTTACATTGACTATTATTCGTTGCAGAAATTGATGGAACTGGTTTTGAAAGAAATCGAAATCATTGCAAATGAATAAATATCAGACTGAAAAGTGAGACTGAATTGAAATGAAGAGAACTTTTTATGTCTCAAGGCAAATAAGATAAAATATTTTAGAAACAAAGATGGATTGTTTTTAAGGACCTTGATTTCTTTCATAGAAGACCTTCTAGGACTCTCTTAACGTTTTAACTTCGAGATGTATTTTGCAGTTTAAAAGGGAGATTTTATTTGAGGTAAGTAATGCATGTTTTTAAATATATATAAACAGCTAATTATTTGCAATGAATTGGTAAATGCAAGAAATATTTTCGACATCTTTATTAGAGCTGGATGATATTAGAAATTTAATATCGCGATGTATCCCCAAATTAATATTGATATCATTGATACACTGCCTTAATACTTTAAAGTAGAAGTTTACAAATATCACTGTATATATATATGTATATATATATATATATATATATATATATATATATATATATTAATTACTTATTTATTTGTTTTTAATTTTATTTTTTAACATTATTTTTAAGAATTATAAATTTTAGGATTACAATTTGATCCTAAAAACTTGAACTTCTGATTAAAAATGGACAGATAAAGTGTGATTTAAAATAAATCGGTGAAAGCAAGAACTGATTTAAACTTCTCCACTTGGTCTAATAATAAGAACTGATTTCATGTTTTTATAAATATGTTTCATTAACTATTTAGTGAATGATTTAGAGCTTAAAAATTTCGACTTTTTTTAATATTGAGAGTCTCACAAATAATCAGAGATTAAAAATAAATCGGTAAATACAAAAAATATTTTAAAATTTTTTACTGGTACAATAATAGGAATTGATTTCATGTTTTTATTTATGTGATTGATTAACTGATTGGTACATAATTAAAGGCTTGAAAATTTCAACTTTTATTTATATTGGGAGTTAAGCTGTGATTAAAAATGGACAATTAAATATGTGATTTAAAATAAATCGGTAAATTAAAGAACTGTTTTAAACGTCTTCACTTGGTCTAATAATAAGAACTGGTTTTATGTTTTTATTATTGTGATTCATTAACTTTTTGGTGAATGATTTAGAGCTTGAAAATTGCGAATTCTTTAATATTGAGAGTCACACAGATAACGCGAGATTAAAAATAAATCGGGAAATGCAAAAAATATTTTAAAATTCTTCACTTGGTACAAAAAATAAGAATTGATTTCATGTTTTTACTTATGTTATTGATTAACTGATCAGTACATAATTTAGGACTTCAAAATTTCAACTTTTATTTATATTGGGAGTTAACCTGTGATTAAAAATATACAGTTAATCTCTAATTTAAAATAAATAGGTAAACGCAAGAACTGTTTTAAACTTCTTCACTTGGTGCAATAATAAGAATTGATTTCATGCTTTAATTAATGTGATTCATTAACTATTTTGTGAATGATTTAGACCTTCAAAATTGTGACTTTATTAATATTGAGAGTCACACAGATAACCCGAGATTAAAAATAATAGGTAAAAGCAAGAAATATTTTAAAATTCTTTATTTGGTACAATAATAAGAATTCATTTAATTTTTTTATTTATGTGATTGATTAACTGATCAGTAAATAATTTAGGGCTTCAAAATTTCAACTTTTATTTATATTGGGAGTTAACCTGTGATTAAAAATATACAGTTAATCTCTAATTTAAAATAAATCTATGAATGCAAGCACTGTTTTAAACTTCACTTGGTGTAATAAAAGAACTGATTTCATGTTTTATTAATGTGATTCATTAACTATTTGGTGAATGATTTAGACTTTGAAAATTTCAACTTTTATTTATATTGGGAGTTAACCTGTGATTAAAAATATACAGTTAATCTCTAATTTAAAATAAATCTATGAATGCAAGCACTGTTTTAAACTTCACTTGGTGTAATAAAAGAACTGATTTCATGTTTTATTAATGTGATTCATTAACTATTTGGTGAAGGATTTAGACTTTGAAAATTTCGACTGTACTTATCTCGAGAGTCGCATAGTTAATCTGTGATTAAAAATAAATCGGTAAATGGAAGAAATAATTTAAAATTCTTCACTTAATATAATAATACGAATTGATTTCGTGTTTTTATTTATGTGATTGATTAACTTCTTGGTACATAATTTAGGACTTGAAAATTTAAACTTTTATTTATATTGGGAATTAACCTGTGATTAAAGATAGACAGTTAATCTGTGATTTAAAATAAATTGGTAAATGTAAGAACTGTTTTAAACTTCTTCACTTAATCCAATAATAAGAGCTGATTTCATGTATTTATAAATGGGATTCATTAACTATTTAGTGAATGATTTAGAGCTTGAAAATTTCGACTTTTTTAATATTGAAAGTCACACAGATAACCGGGCCGAACGATGGCCGAATGGTAGAGCGCTGCTCTTCGGAACCGGAGTTCGTGGGT
>CM063497.1:41499045-41506545 GCA_032207245.1 Pardosa pseudoannulata
ATTTAAAAAAAAATTTTCTATCTATTTTTTATAATTTATTCGAGATACATATGCACGTGTAGTCGTCAAGAGGTAAATAGTTAAAACTAGTTCAGGTATGTTCAAAATGGATATTTAACTTTTTAAATTTAACTTTCTCTTTAAGTACTATTGAAAACTGGCAAAATGTATGCAGACAGAGTTCAACTGAATGCTTCCAATGATAGTTGAGCAAAGAAAATTTTCGTGATTCCAATACTTTCAACAAGGAAGTGAAGAGGGATCACAGTTCCGATAATTATACAAACTATACTGCAGTGCACAGTTATACGATATTTATACGATTACAATCCCCTATAAAATAATAGCCTAAATTATTTGATCACCTGTTCTCGAATTTATGAAGCGGTGGGAGCTGGAATGGATAAGGACATCCATATCGGATTTTTCATGAGTTAGGGTTATAAAAATTCAAAGCTAGTATTATCTTCTCTTAAACTATCGATCCTATTCTAAAATAAATTGGTATAAATATGCTTCATATCACAGTGAAAAATACTGTCGTTTTTGAAACCCTTCCCCTTTTTTGGAGCGTTTAATGCCATTATTTCAAGCTCTATTTTCCCCGGTTAAGGGCACAATTAAATTTATCAATTTATCACATAATAAATAGGTAAAAATAAATTTTTTTTTTAGCATTATGACGTCATTTCTTTAACCATCTCATGTAATCATTTCTTATTTTAATTTATTTAAATATCGTCTACATTATTTTCGAACAATTCACCACTAAAATGAGATATTACGTAAATAATTTTCTTTTATATTTGGCTTAAATAATAGATTAGGTACATATGTGATAATTTTAAACTTAATCATCGATTATTTTTTGTTTCATTCCTTTAACCACCTCATGTAATCATTTCATATTTTAATTTGTTTAAATATCGTCTACATTATTTTCGAACAATTCACCACTAAAATGAGATATTACGTAAATAATTTTCTTTTATATTTGGCTTAAATAATAGATTAGGTACATATGTGATAATTTTAAACTTAATCATCGATTATTTTTTGTTTCATTCCTTTAACCACCTCATGTAATCATTTCATATTTTAATTTATTTAAATATCGTCTACATTATTTTTGAACGTTTCACCACTAAAATGAGATATTACGTAAATAATTTTCTTTTATATTTGGCTTAAATAATAGATTAGGTGCATATGTGATAATTTTAAACTTAATCATCGATTATTTTTTGTTTCATTCCTTTAACCACCTCATGTAATCATTTCTTATTTTAATTTATTTAAATATCGTCTGCATTATCTTCGAACGTTTCACCACTAAACTGAGATATTACGTAAATAATTTTCTTTTATATTTGGCTTAAATAATAGATTAGGTGCATATGTGATAATTTTAAACTTAATCATCGATTATTTTTTGTTGCAAGATAATCCTCAGCCAAAAAACGATTCATTTTTTTACCTGCCTCAATGGGTTGACAATTCTGGAAAATTAAAAATTTTAATGATCGAGTCATATAGTGAGCTACATGATAGTAATATTATTTTAAAGGTGTTTTTGGCAAGTATAGAATATTTTTATAACTTTTTCTTATAATTTTTATGGGCTTTTGTTCCTTTTTGTTTTATAAATGTTTCATATTTTATGGCACATATCTTAGATTAGTTCCAGGTCAGTCACTATCAGTTTCACTTTCATACGGGCAATCGTCCATTTAAAAGATATGAGCCCTCTTATAAGGCCTCCCAATAAACCATAAAATGATTACGATAACACCGACAAACAGGAATTTCCTGTCTCTGTGCAACAGGATGAGTGAAATCAC
Organism: Pardosa pseudoannulata; assembly: GCA_032207245.1. Taxonomy (NCBI): domain Eukaryota; kingdom Metazoa; phylum Arthropoda; class Arachnida; order Araneae; family Lycosidae; genus Pardosa; species Pardosa pseudoannulata. Next base: position 41,500,887 of record CM063497.1, read on the forward strand.
TTTCTGATGTCCTAAACGCTCTCAGAAGCTGCACTTTTACAAAACGCTAAAATGTAGGAAATTTGCCGCTTTGCAACATCTGAGTGACAGGATGAGGTCCATTATGATAGTCTTGTATAAAAATTTAGTGATTATTTTACACTTAACTGATTGCAGCTGTTAACAGAAATGGGGTCTTGTTGATTTTTAGGAACTGATTAGGCGCGAGATAAAATACGGTACCCGGTGGAGGAGGTACGTAAAATAATTGTTGCACAGGGGTTTTTTCACTCATCATTTAACCTTGAACTCAGATACACTTCGTGCTCTAAAGAGCCAAATTAGAGAATGTGTTTGTAACAAACAGAGGACTGACAACAGTTAGTAGGCAAGACAATACGGCTAGATGTCCTAAACGCTCTAAAATGCTGCATTATTTTAAAATGTATGTAATTTGTCGAGTTGCTAAATCTGGGTGATAGGATGAGGTCCATTATGATAGTCTTGCATAGAAAATTAGTGATTATTTTGCACTTAACTGATTGCAACTGTTAGCTGTTAAAAGAATGGGCTTCTTGTTGATTTTTAGTGATTAGGCGACGAGATAAACGGTACCCAATATGGGATGTGCGTAAAATAATTGGGCACAGAGTTTTTTTTTCCCTAACCATTCAACCTCGAACTGAGACTAATTTCGGACTCGATAGAGGCAATTAAAAGAATGTGCATGTTTGTAAACAAACACCAATGCAAACTACAACAAAAATCTTTTTCTAGACAAAACATTATGACTAGATATCTTAAACGCTCTTAAATGTTGTATTCTTTTAAAATGTATGTAATTCGTCGCGTTGCTAAATCTGGGTGACAGGATGAGGTCCATTATTATAGTCTTGCATAGAAAATTAGTGATTATTTTGCACTTAACTGATTGCAACTGTTAGCTGTTAACAGAAGTGGCTTCTTGTTAAATTTTAGTGATTAGGCGAGAGATAATTACGGTACCCGGTAGGAGATACATAAAATAGTTGGGGCACAGAGTTTTTTTCCCTAACCATTTAACCTCGAACTGAGACTAATTTCAGACTCGATAGAGACAGTTAAAAGAATGTGCATGTTTGTAAACAAACACGAATGCTAACTACAACTCAAATCTCCGTAGGCAAAACATTACGACTAGATGTAATAAACGCTCTCAAATGCTGCATTCTTTCAAAATCTATGTAGTTTGCCGAGTTGCTAAATTTGGGTGACAGGATGAGGTCCATTATAATAGTCTTCCATAGGAAGTTAGTGATTGTTTTGCACTTTATCCGGCGGGATGTACGTAAAATAGTTGGGGCACAAAGCGTTTCTCCCTCGTCATTTAACCTTGAAATCAGTTACACTTCGGACTCGATAGAGGCAATTAAAAGAATGTGCATGTTTGTAAACAAACACCAATGCAAACTACAACAAAAATCTTCGTAGGCAAAAACATTACGACTAGATGTCCTAAACTCTCACAAATGCTGCCTTCTTTTAACCCTTTAGCGGACAGTGGTTTCGTAGCGAAACCACCTATTAAACATCTTTCTTTTAAACTTTACTTTTTTTAGTACTTTACTTTATCATTGAATAATTATTTACAGCTCCAATCCCATACATCTGTGATGTATGGAAGCCAATAATATAGAATCAAGAGCTTCTGCAATTAAAAAAAAACTCTTTAGAGGAATAGAGATTTTTCGATTTTTTTTTATTTTTTTTTTTGTATTTTAAATTTACAGCAGATGATAGCTCTACATTTAATTTATTTTTTCTTTTGAAATATATGTAATTAAACTTGTTGTACCTGAGAAGTTAGTAATTCAATTTATCCTTCTTATGACACCAAATAAAAGTATCTATAGAAATCCCACTTATAAATTGTTAAGCTATTTATTTATTATATCATTTGAAGGATTAATATTTATTGTTCTTCTAGTATAGTTAAACTTTTAAAAAGTATACTGTTCAAGCTCTACAAGGGGAGGGTTAGTCAGTTAAACAACTCCTCAAAACCTCCTTGCCTAACGATGGTCGATTGGTTAGGGTGCTGGCCTTCGGGACCGGAGTTCGTGGGTTCGAATTCCACTGGGGCATGGATGTTCGTAGCCGTCCGGAATCGGCTTTAAGCAGTAGGTCCCGGTCTCATTAGCCCTCGTCTTGCAAAAGAGTAGATCGTAGCACTCCAAACCAAACCCTTCTTAGGTATCCTCTAAGGCAAACCCTCCTAAGGAATGTAAAGAAAACTTATCATATATTTTACATTTACAAGGTTCATAGATAACATTTATAAACTAATTACACTAAATTCCAATGAATTTATTTTGGTGACCTTTAAAGGGTTAAAAGTATGTAATTTGTCGCCTTGCTAAATCTGGGTGACAGAATGAGGTCCATTATGATAGTCTTGCATAGAAAATTAGTGATTATTTTGCAATTAACTGATTGCAGCTGTTAGCATATGTGGGTTCTTGTTAATTTTTTGTAATTAGGCGCGAGTTAATTACGGTACCCTGTGGGAAGTACGTAAAATAGTTGGGGTACAGAGTTTTTTTTCCCTAACTATTCAACCTCGAACTGAGACTAATTTCAGACTCGATAGAGGCAATTAAAAGAATGTGCATGTTTGTAAACAAACACCAATGCAAACTACAACAAAAATATTCATAGGCAAAACCATTACGACTAGATGTCCTAAATGCTCTCAAACACTGCATTCGTTTAAATTGTATGTAATTTTCTCCGTTGCTAAATTGGGGTGACAGGATGCGGTCCATTATTTTGGTCTTGAATAGAAATTTACTGATTGTTTTGCACGTAAGTGATTGCAGCTGTTAAAACAAGAGGTTCTTGTTGATTTTTAGGAACTGATTAGGCGCGAGATAAAAAGATACCCGGTAGGATGTACGTAAAATAGTTGGGGCACAGGGGGCTTCTCCCTCATGATTTAACCTTGAAATCAGATACACTTCGGATTCCATAGAGGCAAATAAGAGAATGCTCAAGTTTGTGGACAAACACGAATGCTAACTACAACTCAAATCTCCGTAGGCAAAACATTATGACTAGATATCTTAAACGCTCTTAAATGTTGTATTCTTTTAAAATGTATGTAATTCGTCGCGTTGCTAAATCTGGGTGACAGGATGAGGTCCATTATTATAGCATTGCACAGGAATTTAGTGATTATTTTACACTTAACTGATTGCAGCTGTTAACAGAAATGGGGTCTTGTTGATTTTTAGGAACTGATTAGGCGCGAGATAAAAAGATACCCGATAGGATGTACGTAAAATAGTTGGGGCACAGGGGGCTTCTCCCTCATGATTTAACCTCGAACTGAGACAAACTTCGGACTCGATAAAGGCAAGTCGGGGATTGGGGTATAAATTCGTCAACTATTCATGCTACAGTTGATAGCACTACAAAGCATACAGAACACAATTACACAAAGGTATAATAATTTTGAGGTAAAAAAATATGGGTAAAGTAGGTTTAAGGTAATAAAGTAAATGCTTTGTCAGATGCGCTTCTCCAATCTCTCACTCATCGCTTTACTTCCCTGTCTGAAAGCAAGAGCGACATCTATCGTCTCTTATAAATATTAATATATATCTTAGATCAAGCTTCATTAATATTTGATAGGGATCTAAAGTGTGTATGTAAACACAAAATATTATTTTTACATTGATATATTGTCTTAGAACGTCAGCGGTATGTATAAAAAATTCCATATTTTTTTCATACATGTGAAAAAGCGTTTTTGTGCAATTTCTTTTACAATTTCGCATATGTTTTTGTTTGTGTAGATACAAAAAAAATAGTTATTAAAATAATATACCCCGGTTCAGACCCATGTGTTACAACTAATAGCTATGCCATGCGGTAAATATCGAAATCAAGCAGCATTGGGGGCGGTCAATACTTGGGAGGGTACCATCTGGGAACATCTCGGGCGGTTATATTTTTGAGTTATGTTTGTGGCTTCGGTACCGGAGTTCGCGGGTTCGAATACCGCTGATGGCATGCATGTTCGTAAACATTTGAAATCTGCTTTAAACAGTAGGTCCCGTTCTCATTAGCATTCATGTATCAAAACAGTAGACAGTATCGCTGCAAACCAAAATAATATGCTTTGTGAGCTGCGGTAGCTCAATCGGCAAAGACAAAGATCGCATAACTGGAAGGTTGCGGGTTCGGAGCCCGAGCCTGCCTATATATATATATAATATATATAATATATATATATATATATATATATATATATATATATATATATATATATATATATATACATATATATATATATATATATATATATATATATATATATATATATATATATATATATATATATATATATATATATATATACATACACATATATACATACATACATATATATAATACATATATACAAATATATACATACATATATATACATACATACAAATATATACATATATATATATATATATATACATATATATATACATATATAGACATATATATATATAGATATATATATACACATATATATATATACATATATATATACATATATATATATATACATATATAATACATATATATATATATACATATATAACATACATATATATACATATATACATACATATATATATATAATACATATATATACATACATATATATATATATATATATATACATATACATATATATACATATATATATATACACATATATACATATATACATATATATACATATATATATATATATATACATATAAATTATATATATATATATATATATACATATATATATATATATATATATATATATATATATATATATATATATATATATATATATATATATATATATATATATATATATATTATATATATATATATTCAATTTAGGTTATAAAAAGGGAATATACGCGGGAATTTTTATTGATTTAAGTTTTGAAAATGAGAATTATTCCTTACATATATATATATATATGATATATATATTATTTATATATATATAATATATATATATATATATATATATATATATATATATATATATATATATATTATATATTTTATATATATATATGTGTATGTATTATTTATATATGCCATATATATACAATATATATATATATAAAATATATATTTTATTTATATATATATATATATAGAAAAAGTTATACATTATATATTATATATATAATAAAAAATATATATATATATATATATATATGGGGAACGTAAAATATGCTCATGGTCACCATGTCCTTCAAGTTCTCAATCAATACTTCTGGGGGAGGCAGGCCAAGCCTATGGGTTTTCTGCTTGGTCGATGATTCTTTGAGCCCACTAGAGCAAAAGTCATACATTAATTCTAACTATGCACATAAACGAAACCCCATCTGTTGTACGAGTAACGTATGGCTCAGGTTGAGCTTGATTTGTCCAAGTGGCATCAGAAAAACAACACAACATTTTCCTATTCAAAATTTGGAACTTCAGTCAGTTAACTTCAACTTACACTGGTGTGCGAAACTTAAGCAACAGGTGGGTTTTTGCCATAACTCCACGAGAAATCCTCTGAGAGACATGAAATTCAGAAATGAGGGAGAATATTATGTACGTAAAGGAGGACGAAAGAATCGGC
>CM063497.1:41512549-41517549 GCA_032207245.1 Pardosa pseudoannulata
AGCATATTATTAATAAGAGATTAAAAAATAATAATGAGATGTTTGAGTTTGGAGAACTTTTAACAATTTAATAAGTTTGATAAGATGCCAATGTTAACCTAGAAATTAGTGTTCTGATATTCGTCACAGATCTTTCAACTATCTATTTTGTCTGCCTATCTATTAAAAAAATGCAATGTAAAAATTATCCAAAACAGTCGTCAAATTTTGTAAAAAATTGTTCATTAAAAATTTAAAAATAAGGATAGAATTAATATGAAATTAAATCAATAATAATGATATGTTTGAGTTTGGAGAAGTTTTAACAATTTATTAAGCTTGATAAGTTGCCAACCTCCACCGTTTACAGTGGTGCACGGATCACATAAACTGGACAACTGATTAGAGGAGCCGTGTCCTCTTTACGGATGAGAGTTGGTTCAGTTACCGAAGCGATTCTCATCGTGTTTTGATTTGGAGAGAGGTCTGGACACGGTTTTATCCTAAACATGAAGGAAATACCCCATTACGGTGGTTCTGGAGTTCTTGTCTGAGGAGGTATTTTATTGAACTGGCGAACTGAGCTCCACGTTTTCGACAGAGGTTCTGTAACCGGGTATCACTATTGTGGGGAGGTACTTCTTCCTCAAGTGCGTTTGTTCCGAGGTGCTATTGGCCCAAACCTCATTTTTATAGATGATAATGCAAGGCCACATCGGACTCCTCTGTTAAAGAGGTACTGGTAAGGGAAGATATCATTCGAATGGATTGACCAGCTTACTTCCCTAATTTAAATCCCGTCGAACATGTGTGGGACGCTTTAGAGAGACTCTTTGCAGCACGCTTACATCCTCCGGAGAACACCCAACAACTCAAACAGATGCTGATTGCGGAATGGTTACAGTGGTGCAGAGATCCCAAATCTGGACAACTGATCTACGGAGTAGTGTCCTCTTTACGGATGAGAGTCGGTTCAGTACCAGAAGCGATTCTCAACGCGTTTTGATTTGGAGAGAGGTCGGGACCCGGTTTTATCCTAAACATCAAGGAAAGACACCGTTACGGTGGTCCTGGAGTTCTTGTCTGGGGAGGCATTATGCTGAACGGGCGAACTGAGCTCCACGTTTTCGACAGAGGTTCTGTAACCGGGGATCGCTATTGTGAGGAGGTACTCCTTCCCCATGTGCGTCTGTTCCGAGGTGCCATTGGCCCAGACCTCATTTTTATGGATGACAATGGACATCGGATGACAATCCACATCGGACTCTTGCTGTTGAGGAGGTACTGAAAAGTGAAGATATCCCTCGAATGGATTGGCCAGCGTACTTCCCTGATTTAAATCCTATCGAACATGTGTGGAATGCTTTGGAGAGACGCATTGCAGCATCGTCTATCCTCGTAGAACATGAAACAACTCAAAGAGATGCTAATTGCGGAATGGGCACTCCGCAAGAAATGCTGGACCAGCTTGTTCTAAGAATGCGGAGACGATACGAAGCAACCATTGCAGTTAGGGGAGGGCATAGCCTATATTAAGGAACATCTGCTTATTGTTCTTCTTGTTGTGCTCTTGGATAGACAATAATGAACCACGATACTATGCGTTCAATACAGCTTGTTTTCGTTTGATTCTATCCCGTATGCATTGTATTCCTTTTTCAGCGCCAATGTTTTGGACAAACTTTATAAAACTCTCCCTCATTTCTGAATTTCATGTCTCTCAGATGATTTTTTGTGGTGTTATGGCAAAAACTCCAACTGTTGCTTAAGTTTTGCCCACCAGTGTATTTGAGAGAAAAGAAACATTTTCATCTGACACACTAATTAAACTCTATCACAGCTCCCCGTCTGGCAGAGTGAAGCCGTCGGACTCCAAACTCCACTTACAAATGGTACATAAGCAAAAACACATATTACACTAAAAATGTGTAGTGCATAAGTAGCGGTTTTTTTAATAACGGTATTACGTCAATATGTGCATTTCGTATTGATAAAATAAAAGTTTCTGATTATTATTCCATGAATATATTTACTCCCTTTTTATTTTAAATTCATGTTGGTAGTATGCCAGATTAAAAATTATATACGTAACGGTCCTTGAAGTTTTAAAAGTTTGCCTACCGCTGATCTATGTACCTCACAGTAACGCAAGTGTTGGAATGTTGAAATAGTAATTAAATTGAGAGAACAGTCGACTTCAAACTGAATTTATTTTGTTTTTTACCAATCTCCTTGAAAATTCAATATGTTTTGAGCAATATATTTATGCAAATGTGCTTACAATTTCAAAGTAACAATTGAAACTCCCTTATTCGAATATTTCGTATAACTGAATATTCGTGTAAGTAATTTATAACAAAGGGCTTCGGGGATCAAAAGAAAGCAATATTTTTTGTATAAATGAATACTTCGTATATGTGAATAGTAGTATGCAAATATGAAAACACTACAGTGCAGTTTATCCGTTTTATTAAAGAATAACATTTAAAAGTAGTTTTAAAGTAAAAAGGATATTTCAATTAATACCGGTAAACTAAACAAAAAAATTAATATTTTTCATCTATATCAAATACAACAAGTATCTGCATTAATGAAACACAAAACATAAATACATACAACGAAAACTTTTTATAAAACCTTTATAAATTAAAATAATATTAATTGTTGCAAGAAATAGAAAACATGAATTAAAAACTCTATATATTATAGTAATACAAGCAAATAATCTGTAATAAAGAGAAAAAAAATCATAGTGAGCAGTTAATATTTCCAGTCTGATTACGAAAATATTTTCCTTTCATATAACTAATAAAAATTAATGCTTCAAAAATTTACGTAATGTATCGAAGATTTCTTCGTATGAGTGAATGTTTTGTATAACTGATATTCGTGTAAGTAATTTATTACATAGCCTTGTGGAAGTTTCGCCAGGGAAAGAAAACTATTTCGTATAACTGAATATTTACTTAATAATTTATGAAAATGGTCGAAGATTTCTTCGTACGGGTGAATGTTTTGTGTAACTGAATATTCGTGTAAGTAATTTATTACATAGGCATTGAGGACATTTTGCCGGGAAATGAAAACTATTGCGTATAACTGAATATTTATTTCATAATTTATGAAAATGATCGGAAATTTCTTCGTATGAGTGAAAGTTCTGTGTAACTGAATATAATTTATTACATAGGCCTCGTGGAAGTTTCGCCGGGAAGTTTCGGGGAACGAAAACTATTTCGTATAACTGAATATTTACTTATTAATTTGTGAAAACGATCACAGATTTCTTCGTATGAGTGAATGTTTTGTGTAACAGAATATTTATGTAATTTAATAATTTGTTACAGAAGCCTAGCGGAAGTTTCGCGGGAGAACAACAACTATTTCGTATAACTGAATATGTACTTATTAATTTACGAAAAATTATCACAGATTTCTTAGTAGGAGTGAATGTTTTGTGTAGCTGAATATTCGTGTAGCTTGTTACATAGTCCTTGCCGAAGTTTCGCATGGGAACGAGAACTATTTCGTATAACTAAATAATTCATATACAAACATTCCTTCTTATGAGTGAATGTTTCGCATTCGTATAACTGAATATCCCTGTAAGTAATTTATTACATAAACCTTATAAGAGTTTCTCAGAAGAACAAGAAGTACTTCGTGTAACTGAATGTTTCGTATGAAAAAATTCATTCGTATGAGTGACTATTTCGGTTTCGCATGACTAAATATTCTTGTAAGTAATTTATTACATAAAATGTATGGGAGTTTCACAAAAGGACAAGAATTACTTCGTATAAATGAATGTTTTGCATTCAAAAATTCCTTCGTACGAATGAATTGTTTGTATAACTGAATATTCGTGTAATTAATTTATTACATAGGCATTTTTGGAGTTTAGTCGGAGAACAATAAGTACTTCGTATTAATGAATCATGTATTTTTAAATACAATGTAATTACAATAATTTAAGAACTTATGAGCCCTGTTTCTGAACTGTAGTTTTTAATTAGTAGGGAGTAAGTGTAGATGGAACAGTTTTGACAAAAATATTTCTTACAAACCATTTTCTTCTAGTACAACATTGTAAGTTTCAACGTATTAAACTGAAACATTTTAACAAGTTTAAAAATATACCCCTTCAGTGGGTAGATGAACTGAGGACCAAGCGTGCATGGAACTAAACACTGGGGGATTCCCGCGTAAGATTGACCACCAAACCGGAACATATGCTTCGCACCCCAAGACCCTTTCGTCACGTAAATGGAGATTGACACCTGAGGCCCTGGCCTCCTAAGAGATGTTGTGCCGAGGAGTTTAGTAGTTTTAAAAATATAAACTTGATGATAATCATAAAAATGTAAGCTTAAAAAACAGTTACAATAGAAATAAAAATGTCCCACCTCTCCTTAACATGAAGGGAAGATGGGACATGTTTATAAAGGTTAAAATACACACATAATTTTCAAAAATATTGTAAAAAATGACAATACCTCTGTTACTTATATGTATAAGCTTTATTGATCATTTATAACATCTATTTTATCTAACACTAGCAAGTATGCCCGTACTTCGCTACGGTGAACTTAATATATTACTTTTAAACAAAGATTTTTTTATCGTGCATAACGAATGATAGGTTTTTATTTGCCTATGAGGGTCACTGAAATTTGTACTTTTCGTTGTTAGAATATTGTTGATAAACATTTCATTGTAAAGTAAAATTAACCAAAAATTAAATTTAAAATTAGTTTTTATATAAAAATGCTATAATTTGCGTCGCATATAAATGAAAGTTAATCACTTTATATCTAAATTTCCAGGTCAAATCGAATGGATACTACGCAGACAATGTTTAAATAACATAAAATAAGAAATGAATAAATGAGACATTTAAAGGAATGACGTCATAATGATAGAAAAATATCGTTTTCACCTATTTATTATGTGATAAATTGAAAATTTTAATTTCCTGCTTTTAACCGAGAAAAATCGTGCTTTAAACAATTACGTGGAAT
>CM063497.1:41522549-41542549 GCA_032207245.1 Pardosa pseudoannulata
CATTTGTTCCCTATTTTAATTTAACTAGCATATAGCCCATCTTATGACGGGGTGAGTAAAATTTTTTACTTTACTGAATTGTTAAGTACCCTATAAGGCAAATAAAAAATCGGTTAGTTTTTTGGCGGTGAATTATCTGGTACACGCTCAATGATGAGTTTATCTTCATACTCATTTAAAGTCTCCTGATACTGTTAATGCAGTTTAGAATCACGTTGAATTCATTTAGAAAGATATTTACAAGTTTTCTTAGCTACGCCGAAATTATCGTTATGTAATGGACAGCAGAGGTTTTAATATTGACAGTGATTATTTGGAAATATATATCAATGATGTCCAAAATTTAGCGAACCGATTGCAAACCGTGAGGTTATGTATAAAAAAACAAACACACAAACGAACAAACTTCTTAATTTTCAAAGATATATAACTTAAACGCTAGATATTTATTAGTCCGTCAAATAGACTCCTAGACTTTTATAAAAAGAATTTGTTGTTAATACCGGTGATAAAATTTTCGTTGCAACAAAAAATAATCGATGATTAAATTTAAAATTATCGCATATGTACCTAATATATTATTTAAGCCAATTATAAAAGAAAATTATTTACGCCATATCTAAGTTTAGTGATAAAACGTATAAAAATAATGTAGATGATAAGTAATTTAAAATAAGAAATGATTAAATGAGATGGTTAAAGGAATGGCATCATAAGGCTAGAAAATAAATGTTATTTTTACCTATTTATTATGTGACAAATTGATAAATTTAATTGCCTGCTCTTAACCGGGGAAAATAGGGCTTGAAATGATTTTAAATTCTAGAAAAGGGGGAAGGTGTGTATTTCGAACGTTGCTAATCCTAACTCATCAAGAATCTAATATGGATGCCTTTATCCACTCCAGGTACAGATGCTTCATAAATTCGAGGACAGACGGACAGATATCTTAGGCTATTATTATATAGGGGATTAAAATACGCTTATTTTCATGTAAGATAAGTTAAATCCTTTGGTTTGGTTTGGTTTGGAGCGCTACGGTCTACTGTTTTGCACACGAGGGCTAATAATACCGGGACCTACTGCTTAAAGCCGATTCCGAACGACTACGAACATCCATGCCAATAGTGGGATTCGAACTCCAGTTCCGAAGTACAGCCCTCTACCATTCGGCCATCGTTCTGAAATTTAAGCACCCTTGAGTTAGAATGTAGCAATCAATGCAATTCCATCAGCTAGGAGATGAAAACATAAACGCAGACATCCGTTTAGTTGCTACTTGCATATTTGATAATGGTAGTTCGTTTGTATCAGCGAAACATCTGTCTAAATTCTGTTTTTTTTTTTTTAGCTTACAGACGTCAGCTTTAGATTAATTTACTAAATACTTGCTTTTGTACATAAGGGTACACATAACTTTTTCGAGTACACGTCTAAAGGCGAAAGTTTTGACTTCTTTTACAACATTACTCGTATGAATCATATACTTTACTTTTTTGCATAATTCAGATTGTGTGTAAAGATATCTTATGCAGTAGTTGTATAATCCCAATTGCTCACATTAACGCCGTTGTAGTGCGCTAAAATGTCATTACTCATTTCTCTTCCCGACAACAATTTTTGAACGCACAGAAGATAGCACCGATCGAAAATTCATCACGTATTTAGTATATGGACCGGAAGTGATAAGCAAGCAGATGATTCGTCTTTGGTGTCAGGACTTTTCAAATCATCGATTCAACAATTTGTCATCGATGATGGTCTTCCACTCTACAGTCTCAATCTTGCTCCCCGAAGATGTCCACCTGTTTCTCGATGCTCCTTTTCGGTACCAAAACGTGAGGGTTCGAATTCTTTAGCTGGCATAAATGTTCGTAGACGACTCGAAATCGACTTAAACCCCCGATTTCATTAAATCTCGTGTAGCAAAACAGTAGACCGTAGAGCTCCAATCGAAAAAACCTCTTGTGCTGATGAATAGATATTATTTCCCATCAAATAACCTGGTTGCTTCTGTCTTTCACAAAATGTAATTCTACGCTTCAGTGTTTGGAATTTCGCATCAAAAAATTATTCGCATTAAAACATTAAGCTCCACCTTTACCCGAGCAAAACCGATTACTTCAGCCAGTTCTAAATGTAAATAACATTTTAAAAAATATTAAACATTTGTTTTTTAGCGTGTTAAATAATTAATTAAATCATAGTATTAAAATTTTATCACATTTCTACATCCATTTCTAGAATATATCGTTTTTCCCGCATTCATCGCTTTCTATTTCAATCTCTTTGAAAAACAAGGAATCGAGGTTCCACTATATTAAAATTTCAAACACAATGACACAAAGACAACATATTGAAAGACAAATTTGAATGAACTACTTAACGACTTTATATAAAAGAATATAACAGGAATCGCCCTCTTTCTGGATAACAAAGAAGGTCTGATAGTGCTTCCTGCAGTGCCGGACTAATCATCGAATGGAAAGATTGAAAAATGTTTAATACACCTAGTCTCATTCATCCTAAAAGAATTAAAAGAATTTTTAAAGCATAATATCTTTTTACTGAGTTTTATGAAAAAGAAATTATATGGAACTGTATATTATCTTTATCCACTTTCTTGTTGTAAAAAATATGCCAAATTAAACACTGATTTTATGAAATAAAATTAATAATTTTTAAAAATTATATTATTTCCGTCACAAGCATTCAGATCAAAACTATCGTTGGAGTCATTTCAACTGCAACTCATATATGATGTTTAGTATGTATGTATGTATGTATGTGTGTATATATATATATAATATATATACACGTGTATATATATATATATATATGTATATATATATATATATATATATATATATATGTATATATATATGTATGTATATATATATATATATATATACGTATGTATATATATATATATATATATATATATATATATATATACGTGTATATATATATATATATGTATATATATATATATATATATATATACATATATATATATGTATATATATATAATATATATATATATATATATATATATATATATATAAGCATATATATATATATGGTTTAATATATTATAAAATTATATTATTCCGTCACACTTATTAAGATCAAAACTATCGTTGGAGTCATTTCAAACTGCAACTCATATATTGATGTTTAGTATGTATGTATGTATGTATGTATGTATGTATGTGTGTATATATATATATATATATATATATATATATATATATATATATGTATATATATATATATTTATTTATTTATATATATATATATATACATATATATACTTATACATGTATATGTATATATATATATATATATATATATATTTATACATACATATATATATATATATATAAACATATATATATGGTTTTAATATATTATAAAATTATATTATTCCGTCACACTTATTAAGATCAAAACTATCCTTGGAGTCATTTCAACTGCATATCATATATGATGTTTAGTATGTATGTATATATATATATATATATATATATATATATATATATATATATAGTATATGTATGTGTATGTGTGTGTAATTATATGCATATATATATATATATATATATATATATATATATATATGCATATATATATATGCATATATATATATGTATATGCATGTATATATATATACATGTATATGCATGTATATATGTGTTTATATATATAGAGAGAGAACGATATATATATATATATATATATATATATATATATATATATATATATATATATACACAGACAGAGAGAGAGAGAGAGAGAGAAAGCGATATATATATATATATATATATATATATATATATAAATATACTTACCAGGATTCAAACCACAGAAAATTGTACTGAAACACATTACCATCTTTATGTTTTCATATATCATATAAGTGAAATGACACTATTAATTTCTGGTGACATTTAAAACGAAAAGGACACAGAACTAAATAATTTACTAATACCCTGGTACCTCAATGAAATTTTAATAAACCTTACCAGGATTCAAACCATAGATAATTGCACTGTAACACACTACCATCTTTATGTTTTCATATATCATATGGTGAAATGACACTACTAATTCCTGGTGACATTTAAAACGAAAAGGACACAGAACTGAATAATTTACTAATACTATGGTACCTCGATGAAATTTTAATAAACCTTACTAGGATTCAAAACGCAGAAAATTGTACTGAAACACAATATCATATCTATGTGCTCATATACCTTATAAAGAAATGACACTACCAATTTCTGGTGACATTTAAAATGAAAAGTGCACAGAACTGAATAATTTACAAATATCGTGGTACCTCAAAGAAACTTCAAGAAATCTTGGCAAGATTCAAAACACAGCTACCACTGCTAAAATTCAATATTTTTTTCATCTATTATCCTGTGAAACGATACCGGTACTTTCCAGAAACATTTAGAACGACATATAAGCAAACACCCTGGTACCTCAACTAAACTTTAAGAAACCTAACCAGGATTCAAACCACAGAAAATTGTACTGTAACTCATTATCATCTCTATGTCTTCATTAATTATCTGGTGAAACGATATCCCCAATTTCTGGAGACATTTAAAACGAAAAAAGCACAGAACTAGATAATTTACTAATAACCACAGAAAATTGTACTGCAACACATTACTATCTCTATGTTTTCATACATCATATAGTGAAGTGATATAACCAATTTCTGGAGACACTTAAAATGAAAAGGGCACAGAAATAAATAATTTATTAATACCTTGGTACCTCAACGAAACTTTAAGAAATCTTGGCAAAATTTAAACCACATATACTGATGCTAAAATAAATACTTTTTCGTCGATTATCCGGTGAAATGTTACCGGTACTTTCCAGAAACATTTAAAGCGGAAAGGGCACAAAAATAAATAATTTACTAATACCCAGGTACCACAACTAAACTTTAAAAATCCTTTCCAGAATTCAAACCACAGAAATTCGTACTGTAATACACTATCATCTCTATGTCTTCATAAATGATTTGGTGAAAACATACCCCCAATTTCTGGAGAAATTTAAAACGAAAGGGCACAAAGTTAAATAATTTACTAATACTCTCGAACCTCCTCTAAACTTTAAGAAACCTTACCAGGATTCAAATCACAGAAAATTGTACTGAAACACACTACCATCTCTATGTTTTCATATATCATATGGTGAAATGATACCACCCATTTCTGGAGACATTTAAACCAAAAAAGGCACAGAACTAAATAATTTACTAATACCGTGGTACCTCAAAGAAACTTCAAGAAATCTTGGCAAGATTCAAAACACAGCTACCGGTGCTAAAATTCAATACTTTTTCATCTATTATCTGGTGAAAACGATACAGGTTCTTAACAGAAACATTTAAAACGAAAAGGTCCCAAAGCTAATACCCTGGTACCTCAACTAATCTTTAAGAAACCTTTCCAGAATTCAAACCACAGAAAATCATACTGTAACACATTATCGTCTCTATGTCTTCATGAATTATCTTATGAAACGATATTGCCAATTTCTGGAGATATTTAAAACGAAAAGAGCACAGAACTAGATAATTTATTAATACCCTGGTACCTCAACGAAACTTTAAGAAATCTTGGTAAGATATAAACCACAGATACCGGTGCTAAAATACAATACTTTTTCCGGTGAAACGATACCGGTATTTTCTAGAAACACTTAAAATGTAAAGGGCACAAAGCTAATACCCTGGTACCTCAACTAAACTTTAAGAAACCTAACCAGGATTCAAACCACAGAAAATTGTACTGTAACTTATTATCATTTCTATGTCTTCCATTAATTATCTGGTGAAACGACGCGCCCAATTTCTGGAGACATTTAAAACGAAAAGGGCACAGAACTAGATAATTTACTAATAACAACAGAAAATTGTACTGAAGCACATTACCATCTCTATGTTCATACATCATATGGTGAATTGATACAACCAATTTCTGGAGACACTTAAAACAAAAAGGGTTCAGAACTAAATAATTTATTAATACCCTGGTACCCTCAACGAAACTTTAAGAAATCTTGGCAAGATTTTAACCACATAAACTGGTGCTAAATTAAATACATTTTCATCGATTATTCGGTGAAATGATGTCGGTACTTTCCAAAAGCATTTAAAACGAAAAGGGCACAAAGCTACTACCCTGGTACCTCAACTAAACTTTAAGAAACCTTACCAGGATTCAAACACAGAAAATGGTTTAGTGACTCATTATCATCTCTCTGTCTTCATTAATTATCTGGTGAAATGAAACGCCCCAATTTCTGGAGACACTTAAAACGAAAAGGTCACAGAACTTATTAATTTATTAATACTCTGGTACCTCAACGAAATTTTGGCAAGATATAAACCACATATACGGGTGCTAAAATATTTTTCATCGATTATCCGGTGAAATGATACTGGTACTTTCCAGTAACATTTAAAGCGAAAAGGGCACAAAAAATATAATTTACTAATAACCTAGTATCACAACTAAACTTTAAAAAACCTTTCCAGAATTCAAACCACAGAAAATCGAACTGTAACACACTATCATCTCATGTCTTCATATATCATATGGTGAAAAGATACCTCCACTTTCTGGAGACATTTAAAAACGAAAAGGCACAAAGCTAAATAATTTGCTAATACTCTCGAACATCCGATAAATTTTAAGAAACCTTACCAGATTCAAACCACAGAAAATTGTACTGAAACACACTACCATCTCTATGTTTTCATATATCATATAGTGAAATGATACTAACAATTTCTGGAGACATTTAAAACGAAAAGTGCACAGATTAAATAATTTACTAATAACCACAGAAAATTGTACTGAAACACACTATCGTCTTTTCTTTTTCATGTATTATCTGGTGAAAATTTACCGGCAATTTCCGGAAACACTTAAACGAAAAGGATACAGAATAAAAAACTTACTATTACCCCATGGTACCTCAACGAAACTTTAAGAAACTTTATTAGAAGTCGAACCACAGAAAATTGTACTGAAGCACATTACCATCTCTATGTTTTCATACATCATATGGTGAAGTGATACAACCAATTTCTGGAAACACTTAAAACGAAAAGTGCACAGAACTGAATAGTTTACTAATACCCTGGTACCTCAACGAAACTTTAAAAATCTTGGCAAGATTTAAACCACAGATACCGGTGCTATAATACAATACTTTTTCATCTATTATCCGGTGAAACTATATCGGTACTTAACAGAAACATTTAAAAACGAAAAGGTCACAAAGCTAATAACCTGGTACCTCAACTAAACATTAAGAAACCTTTCCAGAATTCAAACCACAGAAAATCGTACTGTAACACATTATCATCTCTATGTCTTCATGAATTATCTTATGAAACGATACTGCCAATTTCTGGAGACATTTAAAACTAAAAGAGCACAGAACTAGATAATTTACTAATAACCACAGAAAACTGTACTGAAACACACTACCATCTCTATGTTTTCATATATCATATGGTGAAATGATACCCCTAATTTCTGGTAGCTTTTAAAATGAAAAGGGCACAAAATTAAATAATTTATTAATACCCTGAAGAGCACAGAACTAAATAATTTACTAATACCCTGGTACCTCAACTAAACTTTAAGAAACCTTACCAGGATTCAAACCTCAGGAAATTGTACTGTAACACATAATCATGCCTATGCATTCATGAATTATCTGGTGAAACGATATCCCCAATTTCTGGAAACATTTAAAACTAAAAGAGCACAGAACTAGATAATTTACTAATAACCACAGAAAACTGTACTGAAACACATTACCATCTCTATGTTTTCATATATCATATGGTGCAATGATACCACTAATTTCTGGTGGCATTTAAAAACGAAAAGGGCACAGAACTAAATAATTTATTAATACCCTGGTACCTCAAAGAAACTTTAAGAAATCTTGGCAAGATTTAAACCACAGATACTGGTGCTAAAATACAATACTTTTTCCGGTGAAACGATACTGGTACTTTCCAGAAACATTTAAAATGTAAATGGCACGAAGCTAATACCCTGGTACCTCAACTAAACTTTAAGAAACCTTTCCAGAATTCAACACAGAAAATCGTACTGTAACACATTATCATCTCTATGCCTTCATGAATTTTCTTATGAAGCGATACTGCCAATTATTTCTGAAGACATTTAAAATGAAAAGGGCACAGAACTAAATAATTTACTAATACCCTGGTACCTCAACGAAACTTTAAGAAACCTTACCAGGATTCAAACCGCAGAAAATTGTACTGAAACACACTACCATCTTATGATATATGAAAACATCATATATCATATGGTGAAATGATACCACCAATTTCTGGAGACATTTAAAACGAAAAGGACACAGAACTAAATAATTTTAGTACTACCCTGGTACCTCAACGAAACTTTAATAAAACTTACCAGGATTCAAACCACAGATACCGGTACTAAAATACAATACTTTTTCATCTATTATCCGGTAAAACGATACCGGTATTTTCGAGAAACATTTAAAACGAAAAGGGCACAAAATTAAAGAATTTACTAATATCCTGGTATTTCAACTAAACTTTAAAAAACCTTACCAAGATTCAAGCTACAGAAATTGTACTGTAACACATTATCATCTTTATGTCTTCATGAGTTATCTGGTGAAATAATACTACCAATTTCTGGAGACATGTAAAACGAAAAGAGCACAGAACTAGATTGTTTACTAATAACCTGATACCTTCACGAAACTTTAAGAAAGCTGACGAGGTCTCAAACCACAGAAAATTGTAATGTAAACACACTATCATTTCTATGTCTTCATGAATTATATGATGAAAAGATACCGCCAATTTCTGGAGACATTGAAAACGAAAAGGGTAGAAAACTTTAAGAATTATGATATCTCAACTTAACCTCAAGAAACCTTCATAGATATCACAAGAAAACGAAATCAGAAATTTGCTTTGTTTACGTAGCTTGTAGAGTTACTACTGATATCAGTTTACGCGGGCTCAAGGCTTTCTAAAAACACATTTCCGACCTTGGATTTTAAAGGAAAAGGCAATAAAATCGTCTGTGATGACTTAAAAAACTAAAAGAATTCATTCGCATATATAAAATTCTTAATAATAACTAATTCATATAAAAAATAAACATATAAAATTCTTACTGTCATCCAACAATGATCCGTCTTGTTTCACGTGCCAAAGATGTGAAACCCGTCTGTAAAAAACCCGTTGTTTCTGTAATTCATTGCGCATGTAACAACGTCATTTCTCACTAATGTTCTTTCTTTTTTTTTTTTTTTCAACTGAAGCATTACGTACGCTTGCAGTAATTTTCTTTCCCCTCTACCCACTTATCTACCCAACCATGCGTGCGGAATTAATAACTCATACCTGAAGAAGAAAGGATACTCCTAAACTCTTTTGGACATAAATCATTGCATTCTGTCATCCGGTGGAGTAAAAAAAAAAATGAATTAAATCAAAAAATGAGTGACGTACTGTAAACGGATAATTGGATGTAATCGCAAATTTCAACTTCGGAGTAATCCTAATTTGCGATGGTAATCGTGTAATAATGCGATGAATGATTATTTACAGCATATCGCACGTGCGTTTGTCTAAAGCAGTGGTTCTCAATGGCAGACGATATCACCCGCAGGGGGGGGGGATATATGCTGGTGGGCAGTGAACTTGTTTAGGGCTGGAGGGGGTCGATGTGAGCATGTTAAGGGTCGGTTTCACGTCGTTTAGCTGTTAACCGCGATTAACCCAGGGCGCCAACCAATGGTGGAACGCAATTCTCTGTTTTAACAGAGATTAATTGCAGCTAGCCGTTAAACGACTTTGGTGATACCGAACCTTAGTTTTCAAACTTAATTTTAAAAATATTAAATAAATTTATTACGTAAATCATATAATTTACACTTATTTTCATTCCCTATGTTTTGCGTGGAGTTGGATCGACATTCAGAAAAATATATTTAATCAACAGCATTCGTTTGGTTTGATTTGGAGCGCTACGGTCCGCTCTTTTGCAACACGAGGGCTATTGAGATCAGACCTACTACTTAAAGCCGATTACGAACGGCTACGAACATCTATGCTCAAGTGGGATTCGAACCCACGAACTCCAAAACCGAAGGTCAGCGCCCTAACTATTCAGCCATAGCATTCGTTTGAGCGTGTCTCAGTAACAAAAATTTGATTTCTAATTCTATTGAAGAAAATTAAACATTTTGCCTCTTATAATTCAGTACTTTTTCTACCCTACGCTTTAAATTACGGGATTTTTACAAAGGGGAAATTGGACATATTTTTGACCGTAGGGAGCAGTAGCTTAAAAAAGGTTGAGAATCTCCCCTTAGGCTGCCAGGGCTTACGGTCCAATCTCCGTTTTCTAGACCAAGAACCCTGTGGTGCGAAGCATATGTTCCGGTTAGGTGGCCGGCTTTACACAGAACCCCCAGTGTTTAGTTCCCAAGAATGTTTGCTCCTCAATTTATCTACTCACTGAAAGGATGAAATACTGAGTCAACCTTGCCCGGGAATAGTTTAAAAAAGGTTGAGAATCACTGTGTTCTATTCTCTGAATGAAACAGTCTTTAGGAGAGGTTTTTGTACAGTTTATTCTCATGACGTACACACACATATACAGGGTGTTTCAAAAATGACCAATACATTTGAAAAATCAGTAAAAACTAAATGGGCAGCGATAAAAAATACACCGTTTATTGCAATCTGCTTGGGACAACAGTAAATTTTCAGGCAGACAAACTTTGCGAAAATGGTATTATATATATATATGTATATTTATATATTATAATATATTTGTCTATTTATATATTTTTTTATATATTTTAATATAAAATACGAAAAGTTAGTTAAAAATTTATAGTATCCGTCTACGATCGGAGAACTTTTTTCTTTAAACGTAGAAACTAGTTCATGTTTTTACATTTTTAGATTTATTTTTTATATTACCATAGAGAATTGCACTTAAAAATTTTATTCCTGGACATGTTTTTATAAAAAATCTAATAAATGAAGAAAATTTAGTAAAAAATAGGGTTTTTTTTCAAAAGGTCTAATTTTTTAATAAATTAAATTATTTCAATATTTTTTATGCAACACATTTTTTATACACTGGACTAGTGAATCACCTAAAATCTTTGCTTAATTTACATTTGGTAAAAAATTTTGGTCCTTCAAAATCATACACATTGAATTTTTAACGAATTTTCTTTACCTTTATATCTAACTATGAGTGTAACATCATTAAAAATTATCCAAATTTAAAGCTTTTTGGTCATTCACTAGTAAATACTATCAAAAGCATTCATAATAATTTTCAACAAAATATTTTAAGAACTTTTTGAGAAATCAGTTTTTAGGTTTCAACATTTTATTAAAAATGCCATTCTGAGAAAAACGAATTTGAAGTTTATGAAAGCAACTTTAACTATTAAAAAATTAAAATACATGTTTAAAATTCTCCACACTTTCTTGCTTCAAAACTTTCTAATTGCCAAGTTGCTAATTATTAAAAATACTAGAAAAATGTTTAAACTAATCTTCATGAAAATTTAAAAAGTTTTGTCCAAAAAATGCTCTTTTAAAAGGCTTTAAATTCACAACTTCCGGTTCCGAAGTCTCTACTTCCGTTTTGTTTTGGCAGCTGTCACTGATGTTTAAACAGCTGTAACTTTTCTTTAAAATGCCGTAGAAAAAAAAAAAAAAAAAAAAAAAAAAACAAAAAAAAGATTTAGAAGCCTAAAAGTTGAAATTTTATAATAAAGAAATTTTTTTAAAAAAAATTATGATTTTTGGGAAAAAATGACGTTTTTAAACTTAGACGGATACTTTAAATAATTTTCGATTTATTGAGAATTAACTGAAGAACTAAATTGATGCTCAAAACGCCCGGTAGAGGCTTCGAAATGTACCAGCTCACAATGTGTTAAGAATAGAGAGCAAACTCGTTTTAAGTAAAAAAATTCTATAAACTATATTTCAGCAGTATTTAAAATAAAACGCTAAGAATTAAAAGTTTAAAATCAGTTTAACGAATTTACAAGCCTAAAGATCTATTCCGTGTAGATTTTAAGACATGTTTGTTTGTGAGGAACGATCAGCAAGTTCAAAAACATCAGATTTTATTTTTCCTTTCTCAAAAAACAAAGTAAATAAAACAATTACACAAAACATTTAAAACAGTTCGCAAATAATACTAAACTAAAGCTTCAAATTCAACGTTCTGGCAAGTGTGGCATTTATGCAATTTGGGGGAAAAAAAAAACTACTGGAACAAAAACACGGCTAGCAACAGGCATCACCAGGCAATAAAAAAGCAAAAACAACAGGGGGGAAAAGGTGAACAAAAAGTGCCCCCTTTTATACTTCTTAATGTCGTAAACTTTATAATTATTTACATACTGAACAAAAACCACGGAGCATACAAAAAAACGAGATCACGTCGTAACCAAGATTAAGTTACGATTAAAAGTTTTACAAGCAATGGGATATTTGGTAACAATGTTTAGCTAGATTTTGAAGCTGCGGCAACGCGCGCGCATACTCCATGGCCTTCTCAGACCACTGCTGCATTGACTGTAACCGCCTGAAGAGGCGCCATAAGGAGAGAAACAATTGACTCTCATACACTGACTGGAGCCTATTTTGCGAGCTCGTAAATCCAAACAACTGCGTAAAATTCTTACCTTTGCAATATGAGATCCGCCATCTTCCTCAGACTCCAGAAGATTGATAACACTCTTAAGTTGAGTCATGGTCTGTGTGCGGTACAAATATTTCCTATAAGACAATGGTAATTATGTCCAGGCATCTAAAGCTGCCTCAGTTGACGGTCTTCCAGAGCAGCAAAAATGGTATTAGACATACAGCATTTCTTCCTGTTTAAGGATTTGGTTCAAAGACTATTTTGGGCACTTAACACCATGCCAAGATTCCTCTATACAACTTGTTAATATTGAAGTTAGAGATTAATTTAAAGAAAATTTCCATAAACGTCCATAGCAGTATAGAATGGTAACTACTATAAGACAATGGAAATTGCGTCCAGGCGTCTAAAGCTGCCTCAGTTGACGGTCTTCCAGAGCAGCAAAAATGGCATTAGATATAACATTTCTTCCTGTTTACAGATTTGGTTCAAAGACTATATTGGGCACTTAACAGCATGCCAAGATCCCTCTATATAACTTGTTAATATTGAAGTTAGAGATTAATTTAAAGAAAATTTCCATAAACGTCCATAGCAGTATAGAATGGTAACTACTATAAGACAATGGAAATTGCGTCCAGGCGTTTAAAGCTGCCTCAGTTGACGGTCTTCCAGAGCAGCAAAAATGGCATTAGATATATAACATTTCTTCCTGTTTACAGATTTGGTTCAAAGACTATATTGGGCATTTAACAGCATGCCAAGATCCCTCTATATAACTTGTTAATATTGAAGTTAGAGATTAATTTAAAGAAAATTTCCATAAACGTCCATAGCAGTATAAAATGGTAACTACCATGCGACAATGGTAATTGCGTCCAGGCGTCTAAAGCTGCCTCAGTTGACGGTCTTCCAGAGCAGCAAAAATGGCATTAGATATATAACATTTCTTCCTGTTTACGGATTTGGTTCAAAAACTATTTTGGGCACTTAACAGTATGCCAAGATCCCTCTATATAACTTGTTAATATTGAAGTTAGAGATTAATTTAAAGAAAATTTCCATAAACGTCCATAGCAGTATAAAATGGTAATTACTAATGGTAATTACTAGAAGACAATGGTAATTGCATCCAGGCTTCTAAAGCTGCCTCAGTTGACGGTCTTCCAGAACAGCAAAAATGGCATTAGATATACAACATTTCTTTCTGTTTAACGGATTTGGTTCAAACTATTTTGGGCACTTATGCCAAGTTCCCTCTATATAACTTTTTACATATTGAAGTTAGAGATTAATTTAAAGAAAATTTCCATAGAAGTATAAAATGTCAGTTTTCATTCAAACTTGATGGCAAAATTCCTCGAATATTGAGGTGGTTTTTGTAGACTTAAAATAGCTAAAATTACGGTCTTTTCCAAAATAATACATATATATTATACGAATTTATGTTTCCCCACAATATTCTAGATCAGTTGTGGGCAAACTTATTAGCCAAAGAGCCAAATATGAACATTACAATAATTATTAAAAATTGGGAGCCAAATATGCTTGTTTAGTAAACTTTTATTACACTGAATAAGTAGTACACTAAATAAAAATGCATTCATATTGGACAGAACGGCACAAGTCTAATTAAAACTTTATTCCAGAGCAGCTACATCGCACGTCTATTTTACTACACAACAAAGAAAAGCCACAGAACTCACTCTGATCGATCAGAGGTGCACCCAAGAGAGACAGAAAGAATTTTCCCACAGTAAAAAAAAACTTAATAAGCGAATTAAATGCAATATCAGCAAAACGTGAAACCATTTACAACCGACAGCTGGGAAACGTGCTGAATAGACAGAAAGTTTACATTTTTAGGATAGACAGCTTTATGAAGATTGTTAAGTGGAAAATACTCAATTGATTAAACTATTTAGAGGTTGGGAAAAATATTTAAATGAAATAAAATGAAAGAGAGGAGGTTTTTAAAGATATATTAGAGTTAAATAATTTGATATATTATATATATATGATATGTCGTGGTGCAGAGTTAAGGCGAATTGACAACAGTTTTCTTGATAATAATAAGTTTATTAAACCATCGTTAAAGTAACACTTGCGCCATTTTCATTGTTCGTGGCAGAGACACGCGTAGAGTGTTCACAGTTCCATGTCCATGCGCTAATTTAAACTTATGTGTTTGCAAGCTCCTCAAATAGCTCAAAAATGCTTCCGCCGGACCGGATGATCCCAAAATCTTGCGCGAGCGTGGGTCTTTTGCATCTGTTTTATTATTATTAAGAGTTCACCTTTTAAAATCGTTTTTAACTCACGTAATTTCCAAGTACCCCTTTTATAGACCTGGCATATATATATCACTATGCATACATTGAGTAAATAACATTGGAATTTTAGAACTTTGTCATTGTTTTATTGTTAAACTTGAAAAGAATTTATATCTGAAGAGTCATAGCGAAAGCAATAGGAAAAACAATCTCGATTTTTAATACTTTATGCCTTGTCTAACTTCAGCATGTGATGAGGCGATTTAGATCAGTAATATAATGGATTAATTAATACGAGAAGTAAAATGCTTGGTATCTAAATCTGATCTCATCAAATCTTTTGTAAAAGGGAGATCACAATAAAAATTATTTCAACGGTTTTCGTCTTGTGCGGGATTCTCGGGCGAGGTTCTGACCCCAGTCCCAGATTAAAATCGCGTCTACGTACATGACGCTAAATAAGAATGTCCTTTGTGGAGTTATTTATGAGTCCCTAAGGGACAGTGCCCAATTTGAAGGGATAAGGTTTTTCCACGTTGGCGGGGTTAAGGAGACCAATTAGATTTTTACAACTCTCCCGATTGGACGAAAAGAAGTAAGAGGGGACAAAGATGAAATTAATATAAAAGAAGAAAAAGTCTAGAGAGAGGGGGTGTTCGAGAGTGGAGTCGAATCGAGGAGAGCAGGGAGGTCAGAAGTCGGAGGAGACAATTGTGACAGTGAGACTTCGGGAGTCCAAGGAGAATAGCCTTGAGTTCGACAGAGACTCCGGAAACGTTTGGAACATATATTTGAACACTTTTTACATATATTTGAAATTGAGATTAGGTCTTCTCTCTTAGATTTATATGTTTACCTAATTGATGGAAAATTATTGTCAGACCTAAATTAGTATGGCGCCTAATTTGAAAGAATTGATAAAGTAAATTTTATGAAGATAGAATCAGATTGTGTGTATATAGATCCATATATATCACTATAATAAATTTAATTTTTTTATTTTAAGCTGCTTTCAGTTACTATTAATTTAATTTTTTTAGTTTATTTTCTTATTTTTTAGTCTGTAGCCTCTCAGAACCTGTGGTTGAATTTAGTACTTAAATATTTTACAGAACGCAACCAAATAATACTTAGTCTTTGTGACTAACTAAAATAAATTACACTCTACATTTGATCAAAGGTTAATACCTAAATATAAACAAGAGCTACATTACAAGGCAGAGTGTGCTGGAGTTTGTTTTCTATTTGTCGCGTCTGGCAGAGTGACCAAACGGGTCCTTGTTCGAATTTCTTTTCCGGAGTTCTTCAAAGTAACCTGAAGGCATAAGATAGACACATTGAATTGCAATTCTATTCTGACGGTGAACTGCGAGATTGAACGCGATGTACAATTGGAAGAAGCAGTTAGTGATAAATTGCTGCTATAGTTTTTTAGTCTTCAGTGATAGCCTTTCGCCAGAACACGTTGTCCTTCAACAATTGTAAGCATGCTTTTGTTTTAATGTTGGATTTTTTACTCTTTGCTTCAACGTGAAAAATGTCTGTAAAAAAAAGTTGATGTCATTTTCTTAGAGCGTTTTATGGTATAAATATTCTAACTCTATATACTATATCTGTGTATGGTATAAATATATAGCTATATGCAGGATTGGCATGATTTAAATTAGTTTTTTTTTCTTCATTTATATTAAAATATATACAGACAAAACTGTCTATCTCGAATCCTATAAATCGAGTAAAAAAATTAGAGATGAACAAGTTTCGAGATACATAGGTTTTATGAAAATAGACTAAGGAAATTTCTTTACACAAATACAAAAAACACTGAATATTTGAAATATTTTTAGTTTTATTTACATATCTTACAGAATGCATAAAACATATACAGACAGACAAAACTGTCTATCTCGAATCCTATAAATCGAGTAAAAAAATTAGAGATGAACAAGTTTCGAGAGATACATAGGTTTTATGAAAATAGACTAAGAAAATTTCTTTACACAAATACAAAAAACTGAATATTTGAAGTATTTTTAGTTTTATTTACATATCTTACAGAATGCATAAAACATATACAGTCAAAACTGTCTATCTCGAATCCTATAAATCGAGTAAAAAAAATTCGAGATGAACAAGTTTCGAGATACATAGGTTTTATGAAAATAGACTAAGGAGTTTTTCTTTACACAAATACAAAACACTGAATATTTGAAATATTTTTAGTTTTATTTACATATCTTACAGAATGCATAAAACATATACAGTCAAAACTGTCTATATCGAATCCTATAAATCGAGTAAAAAAATTCGAGATGAACAAGTTTCGAAATACATAGGTTTTATGAAAATAGACTAGAAAATTTCTTTACACAAATACAAAAAACTGAATATTTGAAGTATTTTTAGTTTTATTTACATATCTTACAGAATGCATAAAACATATACAGTCAAAACTGTCTATCTCGAATCCTATAAATCGAGTAAAAAAATTCGAGATGAACAAGTTTCGAGATACATAGGTTTTATGAAAATAGACTAAGGAAATTTCTTTACACAAATACAAAAAACTGAATATTTGAAGTATTTTTAGTTTTATTTACATATCTTACAGAATGCATAAAACATATACAGTCAAAACTGTCTATCTCGAATCCTATAAATCGAGTAAAAAAATTCGAGATGAACAAGTTTCGAGATACATAGGTTTTATGAAAACAGGCTAAGGAAATTTCTTTACACAAATACAAACACTGAATATTTGAAATATTTTTAGTTTTATTTACATATCTTACAGAATGCATAAAACATATACAGTCAAAACTGTCTATCTCGAATCCTATAAATCGAGTAAAAAAATTCGAGATGAACAAGTTTCGAAATACATAGGTTTTATGAAAATAGACTAAGAAAATTTCTTTACACAAATACAAAAAACTGAATATTTGAAGTATTTTTAGTTTTATTTACATATCTTACAGAATGCATAAAACATATACAGTCAAAACTGTCTATCTCGAATCCTATAAATCGAGTAAAAAAAATTCGAGATGAACAAGTTTCGAGATACATAGGTTTTATGAAAATAGGCTAAGGAAATTTCTTTACACAAATACAAAACACTGAATATTTGAAGTATTTTTAGTTTTATTTACATACCTTACAGAAAGTAAATTGTTAAGAGTTTTTGATGCAAAACTTTCTTTTAGACTGGACAATTTTTTGTAGTTTTGACGCAGTGGCGAAACAATCCTGATCAATATTTTCTTGGGATTCAAGAAAAATTCTTAGTGTTTCAACGGCTTTTTTTTTTTTCTTCTCTTAGCGTAACAACTCTTTGTATATCGGGGTTGTCTTCTTTGACATGATCCTCTTCATCATCAGACGTTCCCCGAACGTTTTTTAAAATTTCGGAATCAGCTAATAATGTTCCGCACGTTACCACTGATTCATCTACTTCTATAAAATATTTAAATGAAGTGTCATTTTTCGGTTTCTCTCTATAATCATCCATTCCTTCAGGGTTTCATCAGTTTCCTCGGCCGGTTGCTCTTCGGTTTCTTTTAAATGTTGTTTTCCGACTGTGCATTTTTAGTACAGTTCCCACCCAGTCCCTGACCAAATAACCCCCCGAGAGAGAAAACTAGAAGTGTATTTCCTGGAAATGGGAACGTGTGCGGTTGTTCAAAGCAATAAGACTCTAAACTAGAATGTTGTGTTTCTTACAAAAATTCGATATAGATAGGTTTTGGGAAAAAATAATTTGAGATAGGTTTGGAAAATACGTTAAATTTTTATTGAAAATGTGGGGAAATTGAAAAAATTCGACATAGACAGGTTTTCGAGATAAGCAGGTTTTCGAAATAGACAGGTTTGACTGTATTCCAAAGACAGGAGAATTGGGAATTTGTCAGTACAGTAATATTAATCCTCTATATAATAATAGCCTAAGTTGTCTGTTCGTTAATTTATGAAGCGGTTGTACCTGGAATGGATACAGGCATCCATATTGGATTTTTTATGAGTTAAGGTTAGCAAAATTCAAAGCGAGTTCGAAATCCACCCCATCCCCCCTTTTCGAGCGTTTAATGCTATTATTTCAAGTCTTATTCTCCCTCTTATTCTATACTAAATTCATTCTTGATATGAATTTAGTATAGAATAAGAGGGAGCAGCGAGGGCGGAGCGTAATATTTAAACTGGACTGTGTTTACTCGACCCTCATACACTCTAATTAGTTCAATTACAGAGTGTAGGCTTAGCACGTTCGGTAGAGGGTCTGCCCACTTGATCAGCGTACTTCTCGGGATGACGGTTCTGTCCCCGACTCAGCCAAATTTTTCTAAATGTTTAATTAATTTAATATTTTCTGATTTTTCTTTTAAATTCTTATTCCTAAAGTTGTTTTATTATTTTCAAAATTGTTTATTATTTTTAAAATAAATGTTTATTATTTTTTCAACTTTTTATGACTTAAACTTTCTTCTCGTAATGTAATAATAGCCTAAGTTATCTGTCCGTCTGTCCTCGAATTTATGAAGCGGTTGGACGTGGTATGGATAGAGCATCCCTTTTGGATTTTTGATGACTTAGGGTTAGCAAAATTCAAAGCCAGTAAAGTTTATTTTTTCCTAAAGTATAGATAAGATTCTAAAATAAATTGGTATGAATAAGCGTCGTATCACAGCGAAAAATACTGCCTTCTTTAAAACGTTCGAAATTCACCTCGTCCCCCTTTTCGAGCATTTAATGCCATTATATCAAGCCCTATTTTAGGAGCAGGCGATTAAATTTATCAATTTGTCACATAACAAATAGGTAAAAATAACAATTTTTTCTAGCATTATGACGTCATTCCTTTAACTATCTCATTTAATCATTTATTTTAGATTATTTAAATATCGTCTGCATGATTTCCATCCGTTTTATCACTGGACTTAGATATGACGTCAATAATTTTCTTTTATATTTG
>CM063497.1:41546702-41551702 GCA_032207245.1 Pardosa pseudoannulata
TCAGTAACTTGCAACCGATAGATGGCGTTGTTTCGGGGTTTTTTGGTAGCCGCTAGAGGGCTTTTGTAACCAAAAAACTATAAAAGTACCTGGAAGGGAGGGCGGGTTGGGAACTCTTTTTGTACTCAGTTGTTTCATCTTTGCTAGTTACATTCTAGCTTACGTTTCTGGTGACTTATGTTGACGGGCTGTCTCTCAGGATCTTATATATTTCATACATACCTGATCCCATTTAAACACATTTCCTCCAGAGGGTGCTAGAGCTGTATTAGTGGAATACTGGCCACTAAGGGCAAAGAAAGGACTACTTCTTTCCTCTGAATATGGTGAATGATTTAACGGTTGTCAATATTTGTAATTATTCTTATTGTGACGAAGATGGCAATCTCTGAAGAAGATAGATTGTTCGCCATATTTTTACGAAAGAAATACAATATGGCCGTCATTTCAGAAATCAAAGTGGAATAAAAGTGTTGACCAGTGTTGCTGACCAATGTTGATTTCGGTGATGGAACATGAACCGATTTTCCGCATGGTATGGCCTTTAGTTGTTGCACCTGGGACTGAATCATGAATATTATTTAAATAACTACAGGGTGATTCATATTGAATGGGACAAAAAGAATGCCGCAGTGTGACTGCCGCAATGAATTTATTCAGCCGAAACAAATTTATTTTGCAACTACAATTATACAACTTATATTTGGCAACAGGGATAATTATCGAATGACGAACTCGCCGCTAGAGGCGCTGTTAAACAAAATGTCGTCCATGCAGGAGAAAGCGTACTGCATTTTCGAATATGCCAAAACCTCCTCGGTAACTGTTGTGCAAAGACATTTTCGCACGAAATTTCGTAAAGAACCACCGCATCGGCATAACATGTGCAGGTGGGTGAAGCAGTTCCAAGATACCGGCTACTTGTGCAAAAACAAAAGCCCAGGACGAAAAGAAACAAAACCGGATGTAGTTGAAAGAATTCGTGATTCGTTTTAAAAACGGAGTCCCTCATATGCTATCACGACTGTGGCAGAAGCTTACCGTGTAAACATTTGTCGTGTTACCGGAGGGCACATATTGAACACCTGTAGAAACTTGAACAAATGTAGTTTTGAGTTAAATTTGAATTTTCTAAATATATTGATTACAACGTTAACAGTCATGTTTTCTTTTTGTCCCATTCAATATGAAACATCCTGTATTTCCACAGCTTCTGCACAAATAATAAAAACATATATATATATATATATATATATATATATATATATATATATATATATATATATATATATATATATATATATATATATATATATATATATATATATATATATATATATATATATATATATATATATATATATATATATATATATATATATATATATATATATATATATATATATATATATATATATATATATATATATATATATATATATATGTATATATATATATATATATATATATATATATGTATATATATATATATATATATATATATATATATATATGTATATATATATATATGTATATATATATATATATATATATGTATATATATATATATATATATATATATATATATATTATATATATATATATATATATATATATATATATATATATATATATATATATGTATATATATATATATGTATGTATATATATATATATATATTATATATATATATATATATATATATATATATATATATATATATATATATATATATATATATATATATATATATATATATATATATATATATGTACATATATATATATATATTATATATATATATATATATATATATATATATATATATATATAATATATATATATATATATATATATATATATATATATATATATATATATATATATATATATATATATATAATATATATATATATATGTATATATATATATATATATATATATATATATATATATATATATATATATATATATATATATATATATATATATATATATTATATATATATATATATATATATATATATATATATATATATATATATATATACATATATATATATATATATATATATATATATATATACATATTTATATATACATATATATATATATATATATATATATATACTATATACATATCTATACATATATACATACATATATACATATATATATATATACATATATATATATATATATATATATATATATATATATATATATATATATATATATATATATTATATATATATATATATATATTATATATATATATATATATATATATATATATATATATATATATATATATATATATATATATATATATATATATATATATATATATATATATATAAAAGCACAAAAACACTTTTTTACATAAATGAAAAAAAAATATGGATTTTTTTATACATACCGCTAGCGTTTTAAGACAATATATATCAATCTAAAAATAATATTTTGTGGTTACATACACAATTTAGACCCCCCTCAAATAGTAATGAAACTAGATCTAATATACCGGGTGGCCATAATTAAACTTATAGTTCTCACAGTGTTCTGTAGTTATTTGCGAGAATAACGCCACATTTTGTAGGAAAATTAAACAAGACGGGGGACGAAGGATTCCTCGAAAAACCAAATTAGTTCTAAAAGTTAAAAATTGCACAAGGTGAAGTGCATGGGTCATTAAAGGATTCTAAACTACATTCACAGTACCGCGAAACTTTAAAAGAGTGTGAAGATATACAAATTATTGAGCGGGTACCAGATAATTCTCATCCAAAAACAAACCATTTTTTTTATCTGCCTCATAGGGTACTTTACAATTCTAGAAAATTTAAAATTTTACTAATCCTTCATATGACGGGCTATATCAGAGCTGCGCAGAAGCCGGCCCGTTGGAAAAATCCTGCATACATTTTTTTAATCTCTTATATGCTATTTTGTTGAAATCAACAGTATTTGTATGCATAGTGCACAACATATATTTGTGAAAGAACGTTTTCGTTAATGATTTACACGAAAAATAAATATCGATCACAAATTACTGACGTAAATCTACACTCGGTATTAAGGATTGCTACAAGTGATTTGGATCCAAATTTTGAAGAAATAATATCAAATGAACATTCCAGATTTCACGTTTCGCATTAACTAAAACTATTCTATTTTAACGTTCGATGTTTGTGTTTTCTTTTTATAATTCTATTTACTATTATATTTACAAAATGTAATATAAATATAAAAATGTAATAACTATGATCAACATGAAATAATTTGTATCGTTAAGATATAAATAAATAGCAAAATCAAATCTGGCATTAACTGATTTATTTAATGACCATTAATTTAATATAATGAATCATATTTCTTTAAAATTTACGTGACATATTTTACTGGACACAAATTGTTCGCATATACACCTAAGACTATTGATTACTACTATTATTTTTTATTAACTGTCAAATTTCTCTGTCAAATTATTTAAAATGATATTTATAATGTTTTTGTCAAAAAAAATTTCTTGTGTAGGGAAAAAACTCCACCCAAAACATTCGCGTGTGCACAGCGTACGCGGTATAGTTTTCCGGATCGGGAGACATTTTGAAAATTCCATTTTGGCCCGAGCTTAAAAGTATTTGCCCACCCCTGGGCTATATGCTAGTTTAAAATAAAATGTTCTCTTTCTTAACAAGAACTAAATAGCATTTTTCGGGAACATCAGATTTTGTTTTAGTTGTATGCCAAGGGGTTAATGGGAATGGCAAATGTTACTGGACTTAGTTGAAACGGATGAAAAAATAAAGCAAAAAGAAATATTTATTTTAATTACTACAAAGCTTATAAAATAACACCTAAGGCAAATTGAAACTGCATCTAAAATGAGTCACTGAAATAAACTGAAATTTCAAACTTCATTGTCCTTTCTAAACTCCGCCACCGCTCTTCAACTGCTCAACTAGCATATAGCCCGTCATATGACGGGCTATGTGCTAGTTTCGTAATAAAACGTTAATTTTCTGAACTTGAACTGAATAGTATTTTTCGGGAACATCAGATTCTGTTTTACTTGTATGCCAAGTGGTTAATGAGAATGACAAATGTTACTGGACTTAGCTGAAAGTGATGAAAAAATAAAGCAAAAAGAAATATTTATTTTAATTACTACAAAGCTTATAAAATAACACCTAAGGCAAATTGAAACTGCATCTAAAATGAGTCACTGAAATAAACTGAAATTTCAAACTTCATTGTCCTTTCTAAATTCCGCCACTGCTCTTCACTTGCCCGGGACACATTCTCCGTTTTGGATAACAAATCCCTTCACTGCGCAAGACAGTTTCCTGCACGTCTTGAAGTAAGGATCGTAGAGTTCGTCAGAAGGACATGACGGGTTCTTGTTGTTCTTCTGATTGATGTCTATGAGCGCGGTGAAAGACAGGGGTCTCTTCCTGCTGGAGGTATCCGGGTAACATTCCATCTGCGATACGGTGACGCGGTTGCAAATGGCGCAGTGAGGATTCCTGTACGCGTTATTCCTCGTGTACACGACGGCCATGTACTCCTCGCAGGATCTCTTCACTTGGGGTCGGGTCCATTCTCTAGGACACGTGGAGATGACGTTAGACCGGCAAAAACGGACGCTTTTCTTCAGGTACTCTGGAAGTTCGAAGAGTATGAGGCAAGACTTAAATTCAGATTTCCCTGAATTGTCAGCCCTACAAGAAAAAAAGGTGAGATTAAACAACAAAACAACAAAAATCCCCTATATAATAATAGCCTAATTTATATGCCCGTCTGTACAGTCCAGGTTAAATGTAGTGTAGTCCAGGTTAAGTGTAACCTTAGAAGGAATTAGAATGGGAGACAGGAGGTTTTTAAAAAGATATTAAACTGAAATAATTTTGACATATTACATATATGTCATCATTTATTATATTGTTTACTGTCAAGTATCCATTGATAATTAATTCCTGGAAAGGGCAGAATTTTA
>CM063497.1:41556702-41569202 GCA_032207245.1 Pardosa pseudoannulata
TAAGGTTACAGTTAACTTGGCATGAATAATTAACAAATTAGATGTAGCTTTGGTTAAGTAAGGTTACAGTTAATCTGGCATGAATAATTAACAAACTAGATGTAGCTTCTGTTAACTAAGGTTACAGTTAACCTGGAATGAATTATCAACAAAGTAGATGTTGGCTGCTATTCACTACGATTATCTACACCACGAGATTATCTAATGACGTCATTAGAAGTGATTTATAGTACGTTGGGTTATGTCGCAGATGGGAACTTTTGCTACTCTGGAGGGGATTACGTCATAATGACGTAGCCAGTCAAAAAAATCAACTATTCCGATCGTTTAGAGTTCCTATATGAGCAGCCCTTAACTATATGATAAATTTGATAAAGCGTGCAGTTTGACCCAGAATTCTTTAATCTCTGAAGCGAACTAATAGGTCCTCTTTTACAGCGATAACTGTGGTGTTAAGGGCTGGTCTCACAAAGTCCTATAACGTCTAACTGCAATTATGGTGCCAACCAATGTTCGGACGCAATTCTCCGTTTAAACAGAGATTAATCTCGGTTAGCTATTAAATGATTTTGGTGAGACTGTGAATAAATGTCAGTTTACTAATCTCAGCTTTCAAATTGAACGGTACTTGTTAGATGTTATTCAATGATTTATAAATTCAGAAAATCTTTTTATTGTTGCTTGAAAATGTAATGAACACATTCACCACTGTAACTGCACTCGCTTTTAGCAGTCACCATTTTATTTGGCAGGTTTCCAGTGGTTAAAGCTTAACTGGAATATAAATTTGTAATAGTCCCTCTGTGAGTAGCAGTCTTTTGTTTGGATAGGTAATAGTATAATATTATAATATATATATATATTTATATATATATATTATTATATACTATAAATTGTAATAGTCCCTGTGAGTAGCAGTCTTTTTGTTTGGATATGTAATAGTATATAATATATATAATATATATATATATATATATATATATATATATATATATATATATATATAAATATATATATATATATATATATATATAATATATATATATATATATATATATATATATATATATATATATATATATAATATATATATATATATATATATATATATATATATATATATATATATGTGTGTAAGGATATTTTTATCACTTTCGGCTCCGATTCTAATTTTCTGGTTATCTTTTCGAGTAACCCTACCGACTGTTTCTCGAATGTTCCCCTGGGGATGCCCTTCGTCTACATATCTAAAAATCCGAGTGTGAGTCAAATTAAAGAGAGCCAACCACCCTCCCTCTGCGCAAGAATGGTTCAGTCCATCATCTGTCATGTATGCGCGTAGCAAAGAGACATGCCTCATTTACGAATGTGACACGATAGTGTGAGGTTAAAGTTCTTTAAGGGACTCATACCAGGGTTGAAGTCGGTAGCGTGACCTAATGGACGATCCAAAAGAGGAACAGCTTGGGGTGGTCAGGTTTTTGACAATCGCCGATTGACTGCCGTGTACGGTGAACATTGCTTCTCATTGGCCACTGTGAATCTGCAAACAGTTCAGAGAAGGACGTGAAAGTTGCAGAGACAGAGAAGATGCACAGCAACTTATTGTTTTTTTTTTTTTTTTTTTTGAAAAAATAGAGGCAGATACTATATCAATGCCCCCTGATGTCAATGATCTAACAGATGAAGAACAATTTGATGATGATAATTTGGGTACTCCTGTTGTATCAGACGTTGCAGGTACATTAGAAATTACAATACCAGATAATAATGATGGCCCAGATAATACCGGAATACCTCATAATAAAGATATTATTTTGGATAAAAAAGGAAAACAATTCCCGTAAACGTAAAAGAGAAGAGTAAGTTGTATGGACGATGAAACTTTGTCCTTTTACCAGGATGATAGATATATCTGCTGTAAATGGCTATGTCATTTATAAAAAAAAACATGGTTATAAGTCGATGTCAATCAAAGATTTTAGAAGATATATTTCAGTAACCCATATGAAAAAAATGATTCAAAAGCAATGCCAGGAAGATCAACACAAATGCAGTTAACATCCAGATCGCATGTGATTCCTGACGTAAAATTAGACAACGTTCAGCACTTTATTGGCAAGTAGGGGAAACAAAGACATTGCGAATATGGTAACTGTTCCTCAAAACCTAGAACATATCACATGAAATGCAATGCAACATTATGTTTTCCTTTTCCTCTTTATACAAAAATTCAACTTAAAATGTAAAATAAGTTGTAAAAAAATAAATTTTAATTTTTACGTTATTTGACTACTACTTGATTTATACATTAAAATGTATAATTTATGTAAAAAAATTTTTTTTTAAATGTTTACATTTTTACATACAAATTTTTTTTAGCTTTTTATCAAATGAACTTAAAAATTTAATTTTAAAAAATATTTTCAAATGATTTAAATGTTGATTATTTTAAAATGTTTTAAAGTATGCATTCTACATCTATCAATTTAAAAAAATTCCAAATTTGTTAATTGGGCATTAAAGTTTAAGAGTCTTTGTTTAATAAGCATCATTTAATCATTAAAGGGCAGTGGTTTCGTAGTGAAACTAGCTGTTAAAATTGTTTTTTCTTTTCTATTTCTAAGGTATATGAATGACTTTTAGGATTTCCTATGTTTTTGGCACTTTAAACGATCAATAGATGGCAGCACTATTTTATTTTTTACTTTTAAATATACATTTTTAAACTTACTTTGCTTGAAACAAAAGGAATTCTCTTTCGTCTATAATCTAAATAAAAGTAATTACAGAAAACTTTTATCGTTTTTACGTTTATATATCGTTTATATAAACGAAATATAAACGATATCGTTTATATAGATTTATTTTATATATTTTATAATCGATAATAAATTAAAATTATTTCTTATTCTTCCAATATAATTTAAATTTTATGGAAGTATTATTTTCACACCGTTCAATAGGGTTTACAGTTGAACTAGTCTAACATCTATAACTGAAGGAATGTAATTTTTTTTATTATTTCGCATTTATGAGGTGCATAGATAACAATATAAACAATTTTCTATTACGCCAAAGAAAAAAGTATGAACTTGAAAGGGTTAAGGTGAAAAAAACGACTTCGCTTGTAGGACCTCGTAATTTTAGCAAGCACCAAGCAGAACCCCAGAGTTTCTACAACAGATATTGATTAAGAACTTGGAGCATATTGACCACAATCCTATTTGACGTAAGTAAATTTAACGAACACTGGGTTTTTCACGGCTCAGGTTCCGAACCCGCAACCATAGTTAACGAGAACGTTGCCTTTGACTGAGCTAGGTCAATCGTAGCAAATTCGACAAAAAAAATAAAAGCCAGCGAAACGAAAGTGAAACAGCGAACTTGTTTCACATTAATAATTCACATTACGGAGAGATAGAACAAAAAAACCAGTTTAATGAAGTGGATGTCACTTAAAAAATTAAGTATATTTTTTAATCTAAAATAAATGATATTAATAAATATCGTCAGAATATGCAGAATAATTTCAAGGCAATAATAAAGTGATAAAAAAAATGAGGGTTTCTTCATATACAAAAACTTCCTTGATATGAGCATTCAACTGATGTGAAATTTATAACACGTAATAAAATTATTAATTACGCGTTTGTAATGGCAACAAATCTGTAGATAGCATTGTCAAATTTTTATATAAAGGACTATCAACATATAAAAACCGGATTATATATAATATATATACATACATATATACAGAAGAGAGAGACAGATACCTATTTATAATATATAAAATTATAAATATATAATATATATATAATATTTATTATATATATATACATATAAAAAAATATATATTATATATATATATATATATAAATACTATAATATATTAATATTTAAATATTTTAATAGATATTATATTATATATTTTATATATATATATAATATATAATATAATATATATATATATTTATATAAATAATATAATCTAATTTTATATAAATATATATATATATAATATATATAAAATAAATATATAAATATATATTATATATATAAATATATATATAATATATATAAACAGGTATAATAAAATTAAATTGTTTTACCTTTACAAATACAGAATATATAATCATTCTTATACTATATTAACTTTAAAAAATATAGTTTCTTCTAATAATTGTTTATAGCTTTTCTCTGATAGTGATATTATATGTTAATTATACTTATGAAATAAATTAAAATATGAAAATTATCACAATTTTATGACATGTTATAATATATAAAAAAATATATTTTATATAAATATATATATATTATAATTATATATATATAATATATATATATATAATGTATATATAATATATGTATTATATATTTAAATATATATAATATATTATATAAAAATATAAATATATATATATTTATATATATATATATATATATATATATATATATATTTATATAATTTATAATATATTATTAAATATAATACTATAATATATATAAAAAATAATATATATATATATATATATTAATATAATATAAATATATAATATATATTTATATTATAATATATATATATATATATATTTATAATAATATATATATATATAAAATAAGATTCACTTAAATTACATTTGTTCTGCGGCAAGTATTCTATAGTATTATTTTTTTATATGTTTTGAAATATTAATATAATAAAAACTGTATACCCTTTCATTAATATACAATAAAATTAAATATTATCTAATTGTAAAATATATATATCCAAAAAAATTTAAAAGGTTATATATATTTTCGTATTTAAGTATATAGAAAATAATATTATTATTTATTGATATAATAAGTAATAAAGGTACATATATTTATACACAAAGAAATAATTTGTCTTAATATGAAGATAAAATTATATTTAACACAAAAAAAAACTATATAAATTTAAAATCTAAAAAATAATAGAATTTTTACAAATAAGAATTTATAACAAAATCAAAAATGTATAGTAATTATGAAAAAAAATTGTTGTGACTATAACAAGTATAATAGTCAATTAACCAACATATATAAAATTTCGACATAAGTCATGAATCGTATATGATATAATTAAGATTTTGCTATTATTTACGTGCTCTATCTTCATTTATGTAAATCTAACTTACATGTACCAGATGTTGATGTAATAATCAGAACATTAAACTGTTAATTATATAACAATATTTATTTTAAAAAAATAGCACTTATCCATAAAAAGTAAAAACGTCACTCATTGATCTAAAAGTTAGGCAATTTTGTGTACTCAACAAGTCAACAATTACAATTAGACTGGCCACTATTTGTGGGTTGTACTGGCATTCTTACCGATGTAACGTTTAAAGCTTAGTATGTCTATACCTCTGTTCAAAAAGTGACTAATCAAAACAAAACAAACCCAAAGAAATAACGGGAGATTATGCCGTCGTTTTCACAATAAATGTATTATAATACACAAAAAATAATTTATTTTTATATTTTATGGATTGTCATATAATTTGCATTTATCTTTTATTTCGTTTTTTCAGAAACGATATAATTTTAATATAAGCTTTTCTATGTTATAAGAAATTAAATATATTATAAATTATTCAAGATAACCTTTAATTCATATAATTTTATTAACACATATAAAATATTACTTGACACATAAAAATAATTTTTAACCACAAAAAGTCTATATTGTTAATTGATAATGTATTATAAAACAAAAGATACAATTTTGTATTTTCATCTATAAACAGATACTTGAAATGTTTTAACATGACAAAATTTTATTTATATATAATTACAGAATATAATTGTTTCTAAAAATAAGATTATTGTTTTATTTATTTCCTTTATTAATGATAAAAATAAAATTTACCTGTTTATAATTAGTTATCAAATACCTTCAGAAATTATCCTGTTTGTAGTAAGTGATATGGTATAAGAATCACACATCTTAAATATATATTATGCACTTTTTTAGCACTTCAAAAAATTGAAATTAAAAAAAAGCATGTTTACAATAGTTGAAGGACAACTTTTCTGACGAAAGATATCGTGATTAAAATTGTTTGTAATTTATATGTTGTTATAAAAAAAAGTAAAATAAACAAGTCGATTTTGTATCTCTCTTTGTATTATTCTATTCCCTATACCATACAGTGTTTTTTTAGTGACAAATTAAGGTTAAATATATAGCTATAGTTGAAATATCCAATGTAAAATCTAGACATAATACAATACACTTGATTTAACCAGTGATATTTTTTCAGAAATGCTATATGGTGATTTAAAAGTTATTAAACTTATATGGTCGAGCAATTTATATCAGAGAATTTTATCTTTTACATGTAGTTTTTGTAAATCCATGCACTTAAAATTTCCTAATCAAAAAAATGATTACAGAATATAATAATATTAGTCATACACTATCACTATAGTTCTTTTTACGAAACTATTACTGATGAATAAAAATTGTTGCAATTAATGGTGATAACTAAAAAAAACAAAAGTGTAGTTTATATTTCATAATGTTTTTACTTTACATCAGCTTTTTTGGCTAAATATCTAGTTTATAGAATCCAACAATCAATTAAAAATCTATGAGACTAAAATATATAACATATAATGATGATATTTTGTGATTTTAATAATTTTTAATGTTATCACTTGTAAAAAGATTCACTTTTAGTGTTATAACCAGGGCTTCGAACCGGAACTGAACCGAAAACCGGAAAAAAACCGTTATTTTGGTCGGAACGAAAACCGGAACTGAACCGAAAAAAATATCGGTTTATTTCGGTTCGATATATCTTTCAGTCATTTTGTTACTGTTACCAACTTATCAATATTTTCTAATTTAACGTCAACTTTATAATTATCATTACATGTATACTGCTTCTCGATTTCCTATTTTGATATTCACTAGTATTTTTCTGTTTCAGTTTCGCATGAAACTACTTGTAGAAGACATATTTAATTCAGTTGATTAAACTAGAAGTATAGATGATTTTTTAAGAAAAATATCGAGTTATATTTTATTT
This sequence comes from Pardosa pseudoannulata, assembly GCA_032207245.1. Classification (NCBI taxonomy): domain Eukaryota; kingdom Metazoa; phylum Arthropoda; class Arachnida; order Araneae; family Lycosidae; genus Pardosa; species Pardosa pseudoannulata. The sequence continues at coordinate 41,563,770 of CM063497.1, forward strand.
TTCACATCTCAGCATGCGATCATCCACGGATGTTTGTATAGACTGTTTAGATCAGGGAGGAGTAAATAGACCTAAGTGACGTAGCATGAAGCATCTATCAAATCTTCTGCGCATCAAATGGGTGTTTGGTAATGGCGGCGATTCAAATGTTTCGTAATAGTAGTATTTCATTAGGCCTGCTGTTTGTATCAATTCACATAGTGTACCAATTAAAAAAAGAATAAAATCTTCTAAATTTTGATAGAATTACATTTTTTGTTTATGATAGAATTATATTTTTAGTACAAATAAGAATATACATAAAATGAAATTATTCATTTGGAACTGAAACGAAAACAGTTATTTTTGGCGGAGCGAAAACCGGAACTGAACCGATATTAATTTTTTAGTTGAACCGGAACGAAAACCGGAACAAAAAAAATTACGGTTCGAAGCCCTGTTATAACTGTAAAAATTAAATAAATATTTTTGCCAGTTTTTCGATACAGCATAGATTTTTACATCTACATGAGGGTTTTAAGGCTAAATAAATATTGAATATTCATCATCAGTACAAAATCTTTTATGTGCGAGAGTAACATCTATGTTACAGTGAAAAACTCACCAGTGATAGTGTTTCAGACAAAACTATAACTTTTCTAGAGCTCTTTAACCTTAAAGGGTAAATCCAGCTCTTTTTAATAATACCAGTAACAATGAAATTGGCTATGACGAGAATATATATCTTTCGTGATTTAGGATGTTCGTTATCAGAAATATGTTCTCAATCATTGAAAAATAAAGCCATTTATTATTTGTACACTTTGTAATGTTTCAAAATAAAAAGAATATTGAATAGATGTAGCATGTTTTTAAACAATCTAAAATATGTATGAAAAACAATATTTACTTAAACTTTTACTGCATATATAAGAAATAAATTTTTGTATGAAATTGAAAATAAATTTTTACATTCTACAAAGTTAAAGCCTTAAAAGAATCTTGCATTTTAAAATTTAAAAAATACCTTTAAGAATAAAATATAAAATAAAATATGCAAAAAATGTTTTAATAAAAAATTACAATATATATATATTATAAATATATATATATATAATATATTATATATATATATATATATATATATTTTATATATACTATTAATATTTATAAATTATATGTATATATATATATATATATATATGTATATATATATATATATATATGTATATATATATATATATATATATGTATATATATATATATGTAAATATATATGTATATATATATGTATATATATATGTATATATATATTTGTATAAATATATATATATATATATAATATATATAATCATATATATAACATATATATATATAGATAAACAATATATATATATATAACATAATATATTTATATATACATATATATATATATTATACATATATATATATATACATATATATCATATAAATATATATATATATATATATAATATAAATATATATATATATATATATATATATATATATAAATATATATATATGATATATATATATTATAAAAATATATACAGTTGTACTAGATCAATCGATAATCACAGTATGGAAAAGGCAGTTACTTATTAACTATTAATAAAAAAACTATTAAATAACTATTTAATATAAAAACAGTTTCCTTATATAATGTGTACAAAAATTTATTTTGTGGATAAAGATTATATTCTTCTTGAAAAAAATATATATTTTCACAAAAACTGTTGTATTATATAATACAATTTAACAGTTTTTTTAGTATAAAGTTAAATTTACTCGATCTGATATTTCAATTCAAATACAGTGGAGAATTTTATTTTCCCTAAATCACAATAATTATAGAAAAAAAGATTTTTAAGCTCCTAAGGTACTATGTGCTCTTAATCCCTAACTAAAATAACATATTTTTTGCATTTACATCATTACATCATTGCATTTTGAATATATATAATATATATATAAATAAAAAAATTATATAAATATATATATATATATATAAAATATATATATATAATATATATATAAATATAAATATATGCATAATTGTATAAATGTATATTTACATATGTATCATATAAAATGATAAAAATTGTATAATACTTAATGTGTATCCCATATATAATAACATTAAGTTATTTCTCCGTCTGTCCACAATTATTGCGATGACATAATATATAGCATCAGTATTGGATTCTGATGATATTAGCAAAATTCAAAGCAAATCAAATATAATCTTCTCCTAAACTATCGATACGATTTCTAAAATAACTGGTATAAATAGGCTTATATACAGCGAAAAATACTGTAGTCTTTAAATGTTCCAAATCCATACCTTCACCTTTTTGGAGCGTTTTATGTTATTTCAAGCCCTATTTTTTCCCGGTTAATGCATGCGCTTAATTTAATCAATTTATCACATAATAAATGTTAAAAAAAATAACATTTTTCTAGCCTTATGACGTCATTCCTTTAACCACCTCATGTAATCATTTCTTATTTTAAATTAGTTAAATATCGTCTACATTATTTTCATAGGTTTATAAATGAACTTAGATATTAAGTAAATAATTTTCTTTTATATTTGGTTTAAAAACAGATTGGGTATATACATAATTATTAAATTTAATCATCAATTATTTTTTTGTTGCAATGAAAATTTTATCACCTGTATTGAACAAATTATTCTAATCCAGGATAGAAATGATAGTTTCATTCCTTTACTTCCATTAATTACTGTAGCAAAAAAAAAGATAAAATTAAAATATTGCTTAAATAAAAATACATATGTGATAATTTTAAATTAATCATTAATTATTTTTTTGCAATGAACATTATCACCTGTATTAAGAACAAATTCTTTCTACCTATATAAATGATAGTTTCATTCCTTAATTCCATTAATTATTTAGCAAAAAAAAAAAAAAAAAAAAAAAAAAAAAAAAAAAAAAAAAAAAAAAAAAAAAGATAGGAAGAACATTTGGCTTAAATAATAGATTAGTACATATATAATTTTGAATTGAATCATCAATTATTTTTGTTGCAATGAACATTTATCACTTGTATTAAGAACAAATTCTTTCTACCTCCAGGGTGTAGGAAAATGATAGTTTCATTCTTTACTTCCATTAATTATACTGTAGCAAAAAAAAAAAAAAAAAGATATGAACTATTTGGCTTAAATAATGATTTGGTACAAATGTGATAATTTTGAATTGAATCATCAATTATTTTTTGTTGCAATGAACATTTTATCACCTGTATAGAACAAATTCTTTCTACAGGGTAGTGGAAATAATAGTTTCATTCCTTTACGTCCATTAACTACTGTAGCAAAAAAAAAAAAAAAAAGATTAGAACTATTTGGCTTAAATAACAGATAATACATATGTGATAATTTTAAATTGAATCATCAATTATTTTTTTTGGCAATGAAACTTTTACCACTGGTATTAAAAACAAATTCTATCTACCTCCAGGGTGTAGTGGAAATGCTAGTTTCATTCCTTTACTTCCATTAATTACTGTAGCAAAAAAAAAAAAGATAGGGAAGAACTATTTGGCTTAAATAACAGATAAGGTACATATGTGATAATTTAATTGAATCATCATTATTTTTGTTGCAATGAATTTTATCACCTGTATTAAGAACAAATTCTTTCTAACTCCAGGTGTAGTGGAAATGATATTTTATTCATTCCTTACTTCCATTAATAATACTGTAGAAAAAGATAGGGAGAACTATTTGACTTAAATAATAGGTTGGGTACATATGTGATAATTTTAAATTAATCATCAATTATATTTTGTTGCAATAAATTTTCATGTATTAAAACAAATTTTTCTACCTATGTAGTAAATGATAGTTTCATTCCTTACTATTAATTACTGTAGCAAAAAAAAAAACAGATAGGGAAGAACTATTTGGCTTAAATAACAGATAAGTACATATGTGATAATTTTTAAATTGAATCATCAATTATTTTTTGTTGCAATGATATTTTATCACCTGTATTAAGAACAAATTTTTACCAAGGTGTAGTGGAAATAGTTTCATTATACTTCCATTAATACTGTAGCAAAAAAAAAAAAATAAAGAACTATTTGGCTTAAATAACAGATAAGGTACATATTTGATAATTTTAAAATTTAATCATCAATTATTTTTTGTTGCAATGAAATTTTATCACCAATTAAAAACAAATTTCTATAGGTGTAGTGGAAATTGATATTCATTTTTACATATTATTACGTAGCTAAAAAAAAAAAAAATTGGAATATTATTTGCAAAATAACAGATAAGGTACATAATGATAATTTTAAATTAATCATCAATTATTTTTTGTTCAATGAGATTTTTTTCATGTATAAGAACAAATTTAATCAGTGTAGTGGAAATGATAGTTTATCCTACTTTAATATTAACTGAAGCAAAAAAAGAAAATAAAAAGATAGATAAAACTATTTGGAAATAATAGATTAGGTACATATGTGATAATTTTGATTGAATCATCAATTATATTTTTGTTGCAATGAACATTTATCACCTGTATAAGAACAAATCTATCTACCTAGGTGTATGGAAATGATAGTTTAATTCCTTTACTTTCCATTAATTACTGTATAAAAAAAAAAAAAAAAAGTAAGAACTATTTGGCTTAAAAACAGATAAGGAACATATTGATAATTTTAAATTTTCATCAATTATTTTTTTGTTTAAGATAATTCACATTCAAAAAATCACCATTTTTTTACCTGTAAAAGGTACTTTACAATCTGAAAAATTAAAATTTACTGATTCCGTCATATGACGGGCTTTATGCTAGTTTAAAATAGAGAGAAAGATGAAAGATACAAATGGATATATATTTTCCATATACAAATAGAATATGATATAATAAAATTATACCATTAAACACATAAAATGTCCTCAACATTTTGTGTGCTTTATTAGATATTATCACAAGTTGATAAGATCATGACTAAGAAATTTAGTGTCCAGGGCACAACCAATTTATTCCCTCCATTGCAAATTTTGCAATTTATTATCATCACTCAGTCATAAAAAATTACAACATTCATAGCAAACAGATTTAAGAAATTAAAAGTAAAATAATCAAAAAACACCAAATTTCATTTTACGTAACCATTATTTCGTTTAGCCATGTAAAAATTAAGGATTTTTAAACTAGAATAAATTTTTTATTTTATGTCACTCACAATCTCTGTGGTGCAGAAAATATAATAAATCATTAAAATAATTTAATTGAAGATGATAAAGTTTTACTGTATTTGCTAAAATCTGTCTTAAATGTGCAATAACCCTTGTAATAAGAGATTTGAAAAAAAATTTTCAATTTTACAACTGTCTTCAATACAAAAATACAGTTTCTAGTCAAAGAGAGTTTTGCTATGAGATCGATT